>SSNC01000009.1:0-1200000 GCA_029719445.1 Agaricus blazei | reverse complement strand
AGGCCACAATCTCATATCGATATCAATTTCTACAACGGCGCACTGTCGATTTGAACAAGATTTTTCGGCAACTTGATCGCAAGGCATAATCTGGTGTCCGATCTTCTTTTTGGTCGGGCATCCCAGGTTTTCCTGAGCAAGTTGAAGTACATGTCCCAATCGACTCAGCAAACTGAACCGCAAAAATCTGAATGATATCGAATCCCACCGAGCTATGCATGAGCCATGCCTGAATAGCCTCTGAACATTGCTTGAGAGATTTCGTTCAGGTATTGCCCTTGTGAGGTGACATTTTTTCGTGCTATGTTCAGGCTCTTGAGTACGCTTCAACGTACTTGAATAATTTTATTTACTGAGGTTTACTCTTTTAATCAATTTCTTTTGATCCGCTCTGGAGGCATGGACGCATCAAACCTCCCCACTCATGTCGTCTTCATGCCCTTTATTCGCTGCACCCCCTTTTCTCTTGAGGCCTCAGATGGATATCATATTAATCTTTCTGAGGACGATGGCCTCTGAAAGCAAGGCGCCGAATCCTGCGAGGCATCCGAGTCGTTGGCCACGGATATTGTTGGTGTGACCCTCACCTTGCGGAGGCCAGGCAACTACAAGCGGCTATTATGTTTAAGGTGCGGCCCATTGCCAAACTTTGCGTAGCGAAGAACCAGCGTTGTGTCAAAGCCAGAGAAGCCACCGCTCTTTCCCCAGTTAGACTCAAAGCGCCTGTCTATACCTATAAATATGAGGTCAGTGTGAGCCCTTCTTTCACTCGCTTCCCATGTCTCATCCAACCTTTTGGCCAAAGAAATCATTTTTCTATCCTATTGGAAACACTCCCCCTGTTTGCCTAACAGACCATTTACCTCCCGAAGGCGCTGCGACGATTCTCCTTCTTGGATGCGGAGATCCTCGGCACATTTTGTACACCGTCACTACCGACCACGGGCTTCGTAAATATCGGTTCGATTCATCGATAATTTTATGTTCTCACTGTTGTACCAGCAGCTCGCTCGATGGACTTCACTTGCTGCGACTGGGAACCTGCGATCCTCGGTGATTACCCATTCTATCCAAATTAACCTCCCTCTCACTGACTTTACTCCCATAGCGCGAAATGCCCTCCTTTTCACTCTTGTATACGACAGCGTGGCAGAGGATCAGCTTTTACAATACTGGAGTATCTTCTACGACCTTTTTCTTGACAAGCATACCGCATCGGTCTTGAGTAAACAATGCGACAAACTTGTTGAATATACTGTGGATCTCTCAACCTGGAACGGCTCTCCTTATGGTAGTTTCCTTAGGTTCGCCACCCAGGACACTCTCATCGAAGTCAAGGAACACTGGAAATCCTATAGTGAAACAGTTGCCTTGTCAAACGCGAAGCAAAAGCAGTTAAAGCAGGAATTCTTGTCTGGAATGAAACAAAAGGCGGTAGCAGGAGCTGATGCCTCGGCCGTTCCATCCGCGGCTCCGTTGAGCTTCCGATTCACATCACTCAAAACCTACACCAAATACTGGAAAACTGGTATCACCAATCCCACCGTTGGCTCTAACACGCCTACACAAGCCAATCCGACGTTTCTATTCTCAAGGAGCGGACGCCGGTTCCAGCTTCATTATGGGACCGACCTCTGCTCAGCGTTTCATCTTGCACTTACCCAAGCTCAAAACTCTTTCACGGATGACCCGACATCAACTCCCGCGAAAACTGAACGTGCAGTGTGGGATGCATGTCGCGTTCAATTTTCACGGTGGGCAAAGGCATTTTCTCAGAGGGTGAGGGTACCCAATCAACCATCCGGAATTACCATTCGGTTGGTGGTTGGGGACGCACTCGCTTTTTGCGAAGGTCTACAATTGTGTCAGACGGGAGACTTCACGCCTACGATCTACTCTTCGGCTTGGGGAGGCAAGAAATTTCATTTCATTGACGCGTCAATTCCGACGTCATTCGACATCATCGACACTTCCAACTTATCCGACCATCTTGGCTTGCTTAACGTTCTTTCCGCCACGTTACCTTTGCTCCAGAAGAGCCCTCGCGCGATCCTTAACACCAATTCGCTACTCTCGTATAAAGACCACCCAACAAAAAGGAGTGCTCTCGAGGAACGCGCTCTCTGCGATTTTCCGTCTCTTATGCTCTTCCTCGGTATTACGCCTATATGCAACCTTTCTGGATTGGCGTTCAGAAACTGCAGCGAGGCGGCATGCTTTTCGGAGATAGTAGGGCAGAACATATTAGGTCGTCATTACGAGCGCGTTTCTTGGAGATTTTCTGACTTTACTCATGCAAGATGGAATGGGGAAATGCGTCAGCGTAGCCATGGCGTTCGATTTGAACCCAAGGACTTTGCTGACAGGTTACTACACCTTTACCACAGGATGTTTGAAAGCGAGGATATGAGTACAAAGTTCGGCCGACTGGCTACTGGAGACTTTAGCCTTGCGGCGATGCAAAATCCTCATTACCACAGGCAATCTTTTGTCCGTTTCACCAGGGTTATTCGCTCCCTGAACACTGTGGAAGTCGATTGGCAGAAAGCTATGAGCTTGTTCATAGGCCTAGTGTTGGACAGCAGAGTGTTACTTGTCGGTTCCAACAACTTCCAGAACTTTTTCGCTGAATTTCATATGCAGGGTGTCTATTCCGAGTCCCATTTTCTCCCCGGATATGTTACTAGAGAACATGAGACGAAGACAGGTATATTCAAGACTTGGGAAACAATTCCTCCCGTCGTTTGTGTCGTCCTTAAGGTGCCTCGGTCGGCTTTGAAGGTGCTAGAGGATATGGACGAAGATGAAGTTGGCCATCCCATCCTAGAATGTGATACATTTCTCCGCATGGACTGGCACAACGTTCATAGTTCTATTCGTCCCATCTTCGGCGACGTCATCGACTCTCCTACGAACCCAGGCAAAAAGGTCATCATCGAGGACGTTCAGGGTTTGGCTGGAAATTCACCACTCATAGTCAGCTTCTTCGTCTCTTCTTGGACCTTGGCACTGGGATCGGACGAGACTAACGTTTCGCTCTGTGTCAAAAGTACCGGTGCTGACGCGGCGAGGTTCATGCATAAATTGGGACTTGAATTACGTCTCTATTCGACCAAGATTTCAGACCAAGATCATGTTTTCGTTTGCCCAGAGCGCCCGGATAATGAAGGAGAACTTCAAAAAATTGCAACCATGAACCCACCTCCGCCTCGTGAAGATGCTATTCTTGGACCGACGAAGTTATCTATTGGGAGTGGAGCTGGCAGCGATCTGCTATGCAAGAGACTTGATGTCGAGGTATCTCGTGTTAAGGAGGCGCTGCTGAACAAAGCATCTGTCGAGATAAAGCAGATATCTCCGTTCTGCATGGAGATTATCGTTGGAAAGCAGGATCGTTATCCACTATTTTACCCAGTTCCTGTTGATGGATCTCGCTCAAAATTACGGATTGCCAGGAAGTCATCTTATGTCGAGGTTAGTTTATCGTTATTGCTGAACAAAAGATTGTCCCACTCACATTCGCTTAGGTTGAGCTACCTCCTCGTGATTCTCCCCTTTCACAAGCAACTTTGCAGCCATTTCCGGTTGCGCAATGTTCTAAAGCTAGTCGCTCCGGGCCCATTTGTTGGAACGCACCCTATATAAAATTCGATAATCTTCCTACAGCCACAGTTTCCGGTGATATGTCATGGGTATCTACGCACTTGGGCATGTGCTTATCCCACCATGAGCGAAGTTTGCAGCGGTCCAAGGAGTCCGAGAAATACGGTCCTATCATGAACTTCAAGTTGTCCATCGGCAATACCTTCTTGCTTTACGTGCAGGATAAGCCAATGGTCTACTTCCTTACGGAGCCGACAGCTTTCGAGCCTTTCGCTGTGGTCTTCTTATCATCTATCCGTTTCGACTTGTCATCCGCTACCATTGTAGGAGACGCTGTGGTCGTGATGATGGAACCCTCAGTCACAACTTTGGTTGCGCGATGCCTGCACGGGACCGCTTTTGCTACTACTAGCGTAGATGCAGACGAGCGCCTTCTTTGGTATCAGGCTCTCCCAGCGTTTGCAGAGCGCTGCCGTCAATGGCAACATCTTCCGACGTGCGAGTATCTCCAACGGGAACGTATCCCGCTCTTCTCTGAACAAGGAAAGAGTCCTATGTGCTCATGCGGGAAGGGCAAAAACCTCGGAGCTTTTCCCGAGAACAGTCGATGGAAACCGTTAGTACCCCATGCGACCCGTATAGCCCTCACGCCCATCTTCCCAGTCACTTATTTGGAGGATGTAACAGAGCAAGTGATGCGAGCACGTAGGAGCGATAGTGTCACCCCCACTACTACTACACCGCCGAGTACTAGGTGTGAAAATTGTGGGATAGCGGGAGATACGAAACTTCTTAAATGTACCGCTTGCCAATCGGTGTTATATTGTTCGAAGGAGTGTCAATTGGCGGATTGGAAGAGGCATAAAGGAATGTGTAAGTCACTAGGAAAAGCGACCGCTTGAATGTACTTGTAGTACTCACATGAAATGGGAATTGATACGTATTGACTTCGACTCTGCTTCAGTATACACCGACGTTAATGCATATTCGACTACACATGTCCTGCCAACACAGGAACTTTTTGCTTCACAAGTCATAGATAAACATCATTTCTTCTAACAAATTGCGGACTGGGCCATGATAAATGATAGCAATCACTGATGCGCATGAATTAGGTTTGTGATAGAGCCCTTGTCTTCAAGGTAATCTACAATGATCATCTTCCATCGCTGGATTAGCAAACCATCATTGATAAAATGGTCATGTTGACATACCACGTTCTGTAAAGCGCCCCCAAAATTGTCTCTAGTCACCTCACGGCTCTCGCTGAGAAGCGCGTTAACATGTTTAGCGACAAGTTCTGTTGACTTCGTAGGCAATTCTCCAGTAGCGGCATTCCGATTGATAAATCCACGACACGCTCTATCCAAACTCGCAGCAAACCGTGCCTCTTCACCGAAACTTTTCTGCACGATTTCTGAGTTCTTGAGATGGACTTCAAGTAAGGCATCCACATAGGCCTTTGGATCAACCGAATCTGTTTTCGCGCCACCCTCGCCGACGAGATTCGAGATGGCGGTTAAGCCAGCATGCTTGACGTGAGCTTCGAAACTCTTGCGAAGTGGTTCTAGATAATCAGGGACGCGCGAAAGGAGAGCATACATGCGCTGAAGATCCTCATATCTCTCGAAATCAAGTAGAGATTGAATACTATCTTCTATTGACCCGAAGTGAGCACGGATTAGCGTATGCTCGCACTTGTTTATGAGGTCCTGACGTGTCGTAGCATGTAAGTAATGTTCGACACGCGCGTCCTCTTCCCTCAAACGCTCCTCCACCCTTTTGAGGTAATCAGGCACAGAGTTTTCGGCGAGGAAAGCATCCGATTCTGCCTTGTAATAGCTTTCTGTTGCTTGAAGGAAGGAATTCTCGAATTGTTCTTGATAGACGTCGAGGCATTCCTTGTGAGGATTTAGATTATCCAGTCCGAGGGACACAAAGGAGTCCACCACTTTCTTGACCAGAGCTTGGTCGATTGGCTCGCCATCGCGTTGTTGAGTTATCAGCCCAAGTATGGCACCGGTCAGTTCAGAGTTTTCCGTTTGGATATATGAAAAGAAGTGTTGTTTCCACTGAATGAGGACGAGCTAGAGTTGCTGGACGTGAAAGAGGTTGATGTTGGACGTGGAAGATAGACATACTGTGCCGACCTCGTGTATGAATTTTTTTCCTTCGTCGCGTCTGCCTTTCACCCAATGACGGTTAACAAAAGCAAACAAGCGATTAAGGCGCTTGGCGCTAATGGTAAGACTGTCCCATTCGGCGGCGTAGTATTGTAACAGGTCAACACCTTGTAACGGTTGTGATTTCTAATCGTGTATTGCTCGTAAGTCGCGGAGATCTAAAAAAGAAACACAGGCATGCATACTTCTTTCAGACTCTGAAAATGCTGAGCGAGATGGTCACTGATTTTCGTGTAGAGATCAGGTTCGAGCACTGTAGGGTGAGTCGATGAAAGGCACCAATAAGAAAGTAGTCGTTTTGGACAATAAGATACACCTACCATGAGGACCAGCTCTCCTGCGCCTAGCATTACTACTGGTGAAGTGATTAAATACAACTGTTGTAATATTTGCATAATCGGCGAAGGAAAGCGCGGTCTCCGTGTCTGTCAGTATGTATTCAATAGCATCAGATAGGTAGGCCCAGTACTGATCGTAGCTTGCCGCCTTGTCCGGTATATTGGAAAATCGTGAAATATTGCCGCCTGAGTCCATGGTGTTAGTGATGCTGGTAGGAAGTGGGCGAAAAGGTCATCTGCATCTCCCAACAATATTCTCATCACTGGCTTCGGCACCGGTCCCAGTCATCATTGATCAGATTCCTCTGCAGTGTGACTATGGGCGCATCATGCAGCAATCGAAAAATGTATATCGACATATTTTTATATGTCAGTGTGCATGTCAGAATTCGAGCACATGTTTTCGTTTATAGGTCGTAGTTTGTCGCATGATACAATCAAGAACATTGATATTGTAATCCTGTTGTAATCGATGATGTGGGCCGCGGGAATGATAGATAGATAACTCCGAATGATAGTCGGTAAAGTCCGTTTGTTCCTGATGCCTACCAACGTGCGAAGGGAAGAAGCATTTCGACATTTGTCTTTGAGCTAGAAAAGTCCGATCCGCTAGGCTCTATATACACGTGAGCAACATGGTTTCCCTACAGTCGCAGTGTACACTGCCCTCCATGACAGCCGGACAAAACAACTGATTTTATTCTCGCACTTGCCTGCGTTTCAGACTCGAGGAGAATTCACTAGTACATACAATTATGTGAATCTGTATATCAGCGCCCGAACAAAAAGGACAATAATTGAAGGCCAAGAACAATGCAAATTCCAAGGGGCTGCTGCTGGCAACTAGAAGCCCTACTCCAACGTAGCCAACAGGCTACACTCAGGATGGAGCTCAACTTCAGTTTGTGGTTCTATGCCTCGATTGCATCTGAGACCCTCGATACACTGAGTCTCCCGTTGTCTCCCCTCCAAATCATCTTGACGCAATTGGCGGACTGGTTATCAGTAAAGATGCGTTTTGTGGTACTTCTACTCGTCTGCTGGCTGTCGTGTTGCTATACTTTCACAATGAAAATACAATAAAGATTCTTGAGGCCGCTTTCCTCTTCTATCCAGAATTGCTTTTAAGCGACGACTCCGGGTTCTTCAGTTTATCGTCCTCCATCACTCTCCTCAGTTGTGGTAAGATCCTAGGCATATGCCATGCAGCTTTAGCTCACTTCTATACAGCCATGGCACCACGTCGACGCCTTTCGATTGCACTCACTCTTCCTACTGAGCTAGTGATAGCAGTATGTCGGACCTACTTGAAAGACGTTCCAGATCAAACGGTTCATTGTCGATTACAAGATCGTGATCACTCGGAGTCACTCGACAGCATCATCACTTTATCGCAGGTGTGTCGACGCTGGCGCGACATCATTACCAATTGCCCCGACTTGTGGCGCCACTTCATTGATCCACACCATCCTAATCTCCAGTGGACACAATTGCTCCTCGAGAGGTCCAGGAATGCTAGCTTAACCTATCTTAATTCTTCCCCTCTTGTCATGGAGAATGAATGGGACCTCTTCAGAGAGATGGTTTATGCTCACCGGCTTGTCTCGTACGCCGTAGCCCTTCACCTCGATTGTAGTATATGGAACGACCGGGCTATGCCGCAGTGTTGGCCTCGACTGCAGTATCTGTGTCTGGCACATATGGAGGAGATAATGATTGGCGAAGGTGATTTGGCAGACTTTGATTTACAAGAACAAGGTTCAATCCTGGGGCCACGCTTTCCTTCCCATATCTCAACACCCAAATTAGAGGTGCTGCACCTTCACGGATGTACTTTCGCTAACGTTCCGCAAGTCACCGGGCTTCAAAATCTCAAGGAACTCCGTGTTACCGGAGCCTGTCTGTGGACCGTCCCTCAGTGGGTTGATGTCATCCAACAACTTCCCCATCTCAGACATCTTGAACTTGTCAATGCCATTTCGGCTACTGCTTGGGACGAAAGTGAAGCTATTCAAGCGTACGATTTGGAGCTCGAAGCATTTCACCTTTTGGACGAAAGGTCTACATGTGCCAGCTTTTTACAACACTGCAACATTACGACGTCAGATGCCTTCCAGCTGGAGTGTATCGACCCAGTACTCTCGGACGTAGAAGATGAAAATCCAATCATCTACGACGGATCACTCTCCGATAACGGCGAACCACTTTCTGATGCCCAAATTCAGGTTTCATACATCTATCGTCATATCATACCCATCATTCATAGGTTCCTTACCAACCCTATCTTTTCGAATTGCGCCCTTCGAATCATTAACGGCAGAATCCACTGCCGCGGCCTTCCAAGGTACATGCCTTTAGATGGGCCACACTGGCCTGATAAGTATTATGTCCCAGGAGACAATCTCCCCGACGGAGGCTGGATCACAATATTCGTGCAAAGTATCGATCCTTCATATCTCTCCAGAATGTTCAAGCGATTCTTCCAGCCAATCTTCAAACGCGTCGTCAGTTTGGCTATCACCACTGGCGATAACGACGATTTTCTTAAAGACGATGAATGGCTTTCCGAGTTGGTGTGGGAGAGCAATATTGGTCTACGACAATTAGAAGGCGTGTCTTTCGAGACTTGGCAAATGATGCAACGCAACTTGATGAGACGCATGGTTCGCTCTGTTGATCAGGGTCGATGAAATTGCTTCGAGGGGCCCCAGGTTGTCCTACCCAATGGAGATTCCTCCGAACTTGATAAGAGTTTATGACCGAGCTTTTACCGTTTCATTTCGACGATACTTTGTCTGAAGATACTAGTATGATTCGTCTATGACCTTACGCTTCTCATGTTTTCTATCCTGTTGACCAGAATCATGCTATGTGTATACATTTTAACAGAACTATGTAAAATATGAATTGCTGCTTTCCTGAACATCCAATTTCCAGTATCAGTCTGAAACGCTCAAGTCATTCAACCTCGCTCTCCAAAAAATTTCATAGTCGCAGGACGTCCGTCCAGCATTCTCCTTCGTGCCTTTCGGCAGTGCTTTTCTTCGTAAGACTCTTCTTGACTGTCACTCTCTCTACGATTGCAATTGATTCCAGATCCAGTTACCAGTCAAGCTGTCCACTCCACACTTTGACCAAGTTGCCCACACTTTTCCCTGATAGCCCGACTCAGTGGGACAAGTTGTCATCTTATGAGTCCCTCTTAAAGTATTCTCCAAGAAGAGTGATGGATTGGTTGAGGTCTACGAAAAACCAACCCTAAAAATACAACTTACATACATAAGTAACAAAAAAAGATTTTTCTAAAAAAAGAAACGTTTACACTTTTTCTTACGAAGTACTAGTCGTTCTCGATCTCCTACACACCGCCTTATGTTTCTTCCAATCCGCTGACTGACAATCCGTCGAACAATACTTCACTGACTGACAACCACTACAGTTCAACAACTTCCCATCTCCCTTTTTTCCACACTTTTCACAACCCCGATTTGACGTTGGCGCTGACGTTCCAGATGAAGAAGGAAGAGGTGATGATGATGATGGTGATGGTGCTGATGATGATGGCGCTGATGATGATGGTGGACCTCCCTCAGTCGAAACACCTCCACCCTCGCCACTCTTCGAAGCACTAGCAGATCTCCCTTTTTCCTCCTCCACATCATCCAAATAAGGCACAAGAAACGCATGTGCAAAAGCAATACGCGTCGCATAAGGCACCAACGGCTTCCAACGGCTATGCTCAGCAAAAGCTCCAAGATTCTTTCCCCTCCCACACGAACACATCGGATTCTGTCCCCTCTCAAAAGAAAGCGGTATTCTCCCTTTTTTGATATACTCGCACGTCGGAGTATGCCTCCATTGCCGACACCGTTCAGCAAAGACCGGAAGAGCTCGACGCCACAAAAGAATTTCATCCCCTTGAATAAGGTTACTAATCATGGGGGTACCAAGCAAACAACGCTTTATCAACCCATCGGTCTCAGGTTCCACAACTACAACAACCGCATCTCCAACGACACCAGCCGAGGTAACATCAAGACGCACACTTGACAAAAAGACGATAGCGAACGGACTCAGAGACGTACTTTCCCGCAAGATGTAAACTCGAGTCCCAATTTGGTCATAGAGAAGTAAGGAATTGCGAATGGATAATTTGAAGTTTATAGCAGGACTGTTTGTGGAGGGTAACACGCGGCCCGGTCGCACCATTTCCTCTTCAGCAAGCAGCTTGCTAGTGCCTCTTTCATATATCCATGTTATATCTTTCGGTGGCAGTATAGGCAAACACTCGAGTTTCACGTATGGTGCATTCCACGAAACGAGTCCTGGCTGTTGTCCCCTGGAGAACTGAGCAACTGGGAATGGCTGGAGCATTGCTCGCGCAGAAGGGGAATGAAGGAATGGTAATATCACCTGAAAAGAGAAGAAACGTGAGTGATCAAATTCAACCAGCATATAGTAGCAGTATTGCACACTTCAACGTAGAAAGACTTCCTGGCAATCCGGATTTTTGAACGAGTGCCATCGACCGCGATGGGATAAAACAGTGGATAACGATCCCGCTCCCCAATGACGACCTCCATACAGGTTGAAGACACCTGCTTGACTTCCACAGATGTTTTGTTCATCAAAGCTTCTTGCACACGGGGAACTGTAACATCAAGTCGCTGGCTAAAGAATTCCCTGCCCCGAGTTCTCCCAAACGTGACCTTCGTTACCCCTTCATGCACCTTTTTCTCAGGAAGAGTTGGTCCCGTGGCTCCCGTCCATGAAAACTCTTTTGGATTATCCGGATGCTCGGGTAAGATAAAGACGTGATTTCGATCCGACATATCCGTGGAATAGAGACGTAACGCCAAGTCAAGATTGAGGATAAACTTTTTGAACCTGTAGCATGCAGAAGGAGTGCCTTTGATACTGAGTGAAACAGTAGCATCACTGAAATCCTTTGCCACAGTGCTGGAGGATATGTAAAAGCAGACTATCAGGGGTGATTTGCCATCCAAGCCTTGGGCATCTTCGATAATGACTTTTTTACTCGGATCGGAAGGAGAATCGACGATATCACCGAAGATTGGGCGGAAGGAACCGTGGTAGTTATGCCAACTCTCCCGGTACAAAGGATCTCGCCTGAATGTTTCACATTCGAGAAGAGGTTGACCAAGTTCGTCATCATCCATATCTTCTAGCATCCGCAATTCCGACCGTGGTACTTTTAAAACTAGGCAAACAACCGGGGAATTGTTTCCCAAGTACTAAAGACGCCGGGTTGCCCGTAATTATCGACCACATATCCAGGAAGGTAAGATGGTTGAGTGTGAAGGCCCCACATGAAAAATTGAGTAAAGAGCGCCTCCAAGTTATCGCGATTGAGCGCGAGATCCTTACTGCCCTTGACTCGACGTGAAAACTGTTCGAGAGTTTGTTGCCAATCAGTTTCCACAAATCCAAGCGAACGAACGATCCACAAGAAACGAACGAAAGAGCTTCTGTCGTAATGAGGATCTTCCACGTCTAAAGGGTGTTTGTAATCGCTCCATCGCATGCTCAGTTGAAGCTTTTCGTCTTCGAACATCTTCAAGTAAAGGGAAAGCAGCTTTTCAGCGAAATCTTCGGGCTCTAAGTGGACTCCATAATCTAGTTTGCTGAATGTTCCCTCCTGACCAGATTGAGAAAATTGGTAAAATCTCCAGGACATTCGTTCTAAATGGCGACCCGATGGTGATGGAATGACCGCGATCTCCCGGCCATTTCGGAACGTCAAACCCGAAGAGTAACATATAGGGATGATACCAAGGAGAAGCGCAATAGAGGGTAGGTCGAGGAGTGTTCGATCTTCTATAGCGGCTAGTTTGGTAGGCTGTTCACTATAACCGATCGGCAAAGTCGTATGGAGGGTGGTGCAGGGGCCCTTTCGGAGCAACGATATGGTAGCAGTGAGAATATTGAAGAGGCCAAGACTGCCAGAGAGGGTGGAAGTGTCTATGACATCGAAGGAGGTGGGTATTGATTGATCGATGAAGTGTAATTTTTTGGCCCCCCAGCCTGAAGAATAGACAATAGGTGTCAAATCACCGCTTCGGTACAGCCGTAACCCATCGCAAACGGCAAGTGCGTCTCCGATTACCAACCGAATGACAATTCTTGGTTTAGATCCTCTGAGCCTTTCATGAAAAGCCTTTGCCCATTGTGTAAATTGCAGACCACATGCATGCCATATTTCGTGTTCCGTCTTTTGTTGAGTCGACACAAGGCTATCATCAGAAAGACGGCCGATCTGGGTGAGTGCGAGGTGGAACGATGAGCAGATGTCGGTATTGGGATGAAGATAAAGATGGCGCCCATTCATTGAGAAGAGGAAGGTAGGATTGACCCTAGCGGTTTTTTGGTCGATAGTGAGGTTGGTGATTCCAGTGTTCCAGTATCTGCTGTATGTTTTGCGTTCTGCGTACCGGCGGGTGAAGGGGACAGAGGATGGAACAGATATGGTGTCACCGTAAAGGGCCGGATGCGCCTTTGCCTTCATTCGATCGAAAAACATTTGCTTCAGCTGCTTGTGCTTGACAGCAGACAAGCCAACGGTCTCTTCATAGGATTTCCAATGGCGCCTAGCCTCGTTCAAGGAATCCAGAGTGGCGAACTGCAGGAAACTACCGTAAGGAGAGTCGTTCCATGCGGCGAGGTCCGCAGCATATCCGACGAGTTTTGTGCACTGCTGACTTAGCAGTGACGAACTGCGCTTGTCGAGAAAAAGGTCGTAGAAGATGCTCCAGTACCGTAAGAGGCGGTCGTGCTCAACGTTGTCGTAAAAGAATGTGAAGAGAAGAACATTCCTCGCTTTAAATAGGTCAGAGTCGATAACAATCAGTTTGAATGATAGCTACCAATGATTGCCGGTTCAGAATCACAGCATGTGAAGTCTATTGAGCGACGAGCTGGTGACGAGTAATGAGCATACAGAGAATGACAGATGATCAGTGTATTACTCACGCAGTCCATGGTCTACTGTAACCGTATACAAGATATTCCGTGGATCGCCGCACCCGAGAAGGAGAATTTTGGCGTCGCCTTCAGGAGGGAGATGGTCTGTGAGGGCGACAGGAGGGGTGGTTCCAATGGGGCAGAAATCCGAGTTTTTTGGCCAAACAGGTGGGTGAGACATGAGGGGCGGGAAGAGGAAATGGTGGCACGGACTCTACGCTTAAAAGTCGTTCTGCGGACGAGCTGATCCCGGCCCCGATCACCCTGTGGACGCCATGGGCTGAGCTGATCATCGACTCTCCCCGTAAAGGCAAACTGCGAGGCAGGCACTGACATAATGGACTCGTCATCCCCGGCCGCGTGTTCGTCTTCTCAAATGACACCGAGGACACCACGCGTCTTTCCGCTGGGGAGCCCCCCGTCTACCATACGCTGGCATGTCTCACCCAACCTTTTGGGCAAAAAAGTCGTTCTTCTATCCCATCGGAAACACCCCTCCTGTATCCTTAACAGACCACCTACCGCCAGAAAGTGCGGCGACAATTCTCCTCCTAGGATGCGGGGATCCACGATATGTCCTGTACACAATCTCCACCGATCATGGATTTGGTGAGTATCCACCATGAGCCCCCTGGTATTTCTGTGTGTTTAATGGTGTTGCTGGGCCAGCCAATCGTTCAATGGACTTCACTTGTTGTGATATGGAACCAGCTGTCATCGGTAAATTCAACCTACTCAGTATGTGTTGTTCTTCAGCCCTGACCTTACTCTCCCGGCTGTCGTAGCGAGGAATGCTCTCCTCTTCACCCTCTTATATGATAGCATCGAGGCCAGTCGGCTTTCACAGTACTGGAGCATCTTTTACGAGCTCTTTCTTGACACTGAAGCCACGTCTCTCCTGAACGAACAATGCACCAAACTTGTTGGATATGCTGTGGACCTCGCCACCTGGCACGACTCCCCCTATGGCGGCTTTCTCAGATTCATAACACACGACTCCCTGCGCGAAGCCAGAAAGCATTGGAGCTCATATTGTGAAACTATTGCTTTATTGCCTGCGGAGCAGAAGCGGTTAAGGCGGATGTTTCTTTCCGGAATGAAGGACGGTATAATGGCTCCGGGCGACGTTTCAGCCATCCAATCAGCGGCCCCCTTAAGCTTTCAGTATTCAAGGTTCAATACGTACACAAAATACTGGAGTAACGGAACTACTGGCCTCCATCCCAATTCAAACACGACCACAGTCAACCCTACCTTCCTCTTTTCGATGAACGGCCGCCAATTTAATCTCCATTACGGGACCGATCTTTGCACATCATTCCACCTTGCGCTCGCTGCAGCAGAACATTCATTTGACGGCAGCCCGACATCCGTTCCTGCAAAGTCGGAATACGAAGTATGGAATGCATGTCGCGATCAGTTTTCACGGTGGTCAAAGGCGTTCCACGAAAGGGCCAAGATATCTGATAAACCATCTATCACCATCCGGTTAGTAGTTGGAGATGCACTAGCTTTCTGTGAGGCTCTGCAATTACTCCATACCGGCGATATGACGCCTACCATTTACTCCTCTCCGTGGGGAGCGAAAAAGTTCAATTTGGATGATCCGTCTATGCCTACATCTTTTAATGTAGTCGACACTTCCAACTTATCAGATGCTGTCGGCCCCTTTAATATTCTTACCGCCACCGTACCCCTTCTCCGAAAATGTCCCTATACTGCCCTCCACATCAACTCATTGATCTCGCACCAAGACCAGCCTACCAAGATCAGCGATATAGAGGAAAGAATGCTCCTGGATTTCTCCTCACTGGCGGTATTATTCGGCATGATTCCTATATGCTACTCGTCAGGCCTGAGCTTTCGAAACGGGAGCGAGTCCGCGATATGGTCAGCGATGTCAGGGCGTCATTCCGAGAGGGTCGCCTGGCGATTTTCCGAGTTCACCCATGCTAAATGGGACGGGACTGTAACTCGGAACCATCTAGTTCGCTTCGAACATAAAGATCTCGGCGACAAGTTAACTTCCCTTTATATGAAGATGTTTGAGAAAGAAAACATCGGTGCCGCTGTCAATCAGTTAGCTGTTGGGAGCTTCAAAATGGTGGAAAATCCTCATTACCACAGGCGTTCTTTTGTTCGGTTCCTCAAAGTTATACAATCCTGCGGCTTTATCGAAGTTGATTGGCATCAGGCCATCAATCATTTTCTAGACCAAATCGCGATGAACAATGATTTGATCATAGGCTCTAATAATCTCCAGAACCTTTTCGCAGACCTCCATATCTGGGGCGTTTATTCCGAGACCCCTTTCCTCCCTGGCTTCGTCGCAAGGGAGTTTGACACCAGCACTGGTGTGTTTCGAAATTGGGAATCGATTCCTCCTGTTGTCTGTGTCGTCCTCAAGGTACCTCGTTCAGCCTTGAGCGTGTTGGAAGATGTGCCCGAAAATGAAATTAGACATCCTATTCTCGAATGCGAGACGTTTTGCGGAATGCAAGGGCAAAACTTTCATAGTTCTATCCGCCCTATCTTTGGCGATATCATCGATTCTCCAACCAATAAAGGAAAAAAGATTATCGTCGAAGACGAAAAAGGCTTTAACGGAAAATCTCCACTTGTTATAAGCTTTTTTGTTTCTTCGTTTATTCTGGCACAAAACCCGGATCAGACTCATGTTGGGCTTCGTATCAAGAGCGTCAACTTTGACGCTATCGAGTACATGAAAAAATTGGGACCCGGCATGTGTATGTATTCGGCGAGATTGATGGATGAAGGTCACGTCTTTGTATTACCCGAGCGACCGGATAACGAAGGAGAACTCAAGAGGATGGCGAGCATGAACCCAAGTCAAAGTTACGGACAGACAAATCTGGGAGTGACTACGATGAAATTCGAGAATACCAGCAAGGAAGGGTTTTTGTGTAAGAGGTTGGACGTCACTGAACGTCGAGCGAAAGAAGCTTTGAAGAACAAGGCTCGTGTGGAGATCAAACAGGTGACTCCATTTTGTATGGAGGTTGCCATTGGGAGTCAGGATCGTTATTCTCTCTTTTATCCGGTACCTGTCGACGGTTCTCGCTCGAAGACTCGGGTTGCCAGGACATCATCTTACATCGAAGTGAGTAATTGGTTGAATTGTATTCGACCGAGACTCATATCTCTTTAGATTGAATTGCCTCTTCGTACCTCCCCTTTTTCTCAAACTATCCTCCAACCATTTCCCATTGCACGGTGTCCTGAAAATAACAATCCTGTAACGGTTTGTTGGAACACGCCTTATATGAAGCTCGAGAGTCTTCCGACAGTTTCACCCTCAGGAGACAGGAGCTGGATAGCTACACATTTAGGAGTGAGCCAAAGTCTTCGCGAGAGACAGATGCAACGTTCAGGCGTATCCAACAATTTATGTACTCCGATGGCGAATTTCAAGATGTCCCTCATCAATACTTTCCTCCTCCACCTCAGAGACGGGACTAAAGTTCACATCCTGAAGGAACGTTCTGTTTCGGATCCCTTCGCTATCATCTTTTTATCATCTGTACGATTTGATTTATCTTCGGCGACTATTGTTGGGGATGCTGTAGTCGTTATGGTGGAACCCTCGATCATGGATTTGGTCGATGATTGTATGAGTGGAGATGCCTACGCTACTACTGCCGTGGATGGAGATGAGATTCTCCTATGGACTCAAGCCCTGCCAGTATACGCCGAACGTTGTCGTCAATGGCGCCATCTTCCAACCTGCGAGTATTTTCTACAAAATCGAGTTCCGCTCCCCTTTGTACGCGGAAAAAGTACTATGTGTTCTTGTGGAAAGGGGAAAAACTTGGGTAGTTTTCCTGAAGATAGTCGATGGAGATCTTTGATACCTCATGCGACTCGTGTTGCTCTTACTCCTGTGTTTCCTGTGACTTATCTGGAAGATGTGTCGGATGAGGGTTTTACGCGGGCGGTGAGGAGATTCCATGATGCTTTTACTTCTACTTCTACTCCTGCCGCTGCTCCTGCTTCCATGCGGTCAGATCATAGTAGTAGTTGTCGTAAATGCGCAAAGGGTGGAGAATCAAAACTTTTCAATTGTGGTGGTTGTCGGTCTGTAAAATATTGTTCGAGGGAATGTCAGAATGCGGATTGGAAGCAGCATAAGGTGTTGTGTAAGCTTGTGGGGAAAGGGACGGCTTGATTGGAAATTGTAGTAGGTAGTTGATTTAGGTTTTTTTTTTCTCTCGTTGTCTAAACTGGTATATGTTGGGACTTACTGATAGTGCTGTATATTAGAAGCATAGGGATATTGTTTTTACTTTTCGAGTTTAGGCATTATTTTGTCGCAAGCCACTATGGAGTTATCCGGCAGCAAAAAGTTGATGCAGCGATTGGCCCTGAGCGGCTGAGAGAATCGAGATAACTGAGATAGGGTGTAGACTACGAAACGCTCGATGGAGAACATTATGTACAGGGTGGAGTTTGACGGCGGCTACTGTGTCCAGAATAGAAGCAGCCAAGGAGATCCAGCTGATCAGGCACATTTTACGATATGGCGTTTTCCATTTGAGGTCCAAGATATTATAACGCTTCATACAGTATCACGAGATAACGACCAATGTTTTCCCTAATCTATGCCCATATCCTCCATGCGAAGCGAAAGACTAAAGTTTTCTTGCGCGCTATCAATCAATTCCTGGGCCATGAAAAGGTTCGCGATTCGAGCGCCTAAAACAGGGAGACATGCTTGGAAGACACCGAGAATTTGTGTGCGGGCTGGATTGCTTTCCTGTTCTGGTTTTTGTTCTTGTTCACCATCCTTGTTATGATCTCCGTCGGATTTGGCTGAAGATGGAGGTGGGGGTGGTACTTCATCTTCGGACGCGTTCATCGTCGTTGTCAGACGCTGGATGGCAGACCGAAGATCCTCCGCTTGTTGTAATAACTTGCCAAGAATATCCATCATATCGTTATAAGCTTTCAAAGGCTCTTCTGATTCGAGGCTTGGCGTGTTCATTGCCAATTGAAGCGCTTCGGCTTCGACACGTTCGCTCTCTTCGCTGAACGTCATGAAAGATTGCATCATCGCTGGTGCTTCTTTGATGAACTGTCGAAACCCAAAAAATGAGGTAATCTGTGTGAGTGGAAAAGGGTTTTATACGAAGAGAGAACGAGACTGACGGTATCTGAGGTCAGCTCATCGCAGAATTCGATTGAGTGGTCTTCCTCGTGTCGAGATTTTTCTTCATTAGGTGGGATCGCCTCGGGTTCAGGATGGTTGTCTTTCTATGTATAAATATTCAGAGGAATTCAATACGAGCAGCTGCATGCATACCTTAGGTGTTTCTACGTCAGTAAAACAAGCTTCTAGGGTTGAGCTCATGTAAAGCCATGGGTAGGATTGAGCGGTAACTTGTAGAGGTTCAGGAGGAGGAATCGGGAATCCAGTGGCAGGTTCGCGTTGGGGTTGAGATATAAGGATAGAGTCTTTGAGTTCTGGTCGAACAGGTCGGTCTTGAGTCTGTTCAGCAGATGAGGGAGACGAGTTCTTGGGATCTATTTGTGGGGTGATCGTGGGAGCCTGAGGCTCAGGAGGCGGGGTGAATAAACCGGTGAGAGGCTCAAGCTGAAGCGGAATAGAACGGCCTGGTTCTACCGAGGATTCAACATGTTGGAGAGAATCCTCGTCACCGCCTACGTTGTTCTATAGACGTGGATTGAGAACAGGAGTGACTAGGCAAACAACGACACTCATACGGAGGAAAGCTGATTTGATATCTCCTTTGTGGGCGAGAGCCCATCGGGAAAGATAGCCTCTAAAGGCTGGCTCTGGGGACTTGCTGCGTCGTCAGTCACTCGGCCTGGTTGCTGTTCGTGACGCGTCGCTGCGGCTGCAGTCCCAGAAGCAACACCCGCTGGTCGCTCGTCTACAGGAGTAGGAGAGGCCTGGGTTTTGCGGGCGGTGAGTGGCTTTGTGGCCTGTGTCCTCCCTGGAGAAGATTCAGCGTTGGTCAAGGCGACACGGATCGTCTGTACCGCGAGGGACGGGCAAGGGTTCCTGTTGTGGTGGCATGTGCTGGCCAAGCTGCGAGTGACCCTGACTTGCCACCTTCCACCACAGTCGTCTAGTCCCTCTCAGATACCCTCTCTAGACCATGGGCCTGCTGTCGTGCATACTCAAGCCCCTCGCATACCTCTCCCTGCCTGCCATAATTCTCGGCTCGTTGTCAGCAGCATCTCCCAAAGGCCAATACTATTCTCGAATCATCATCTACCTCGGCACGGTAGCAGGTGTCGCGACCGCCAGCATTGTGACTGCCACGACGCTGGCAGTCCTCGGCCGTCCTCACGACGTCAACTACTATGTCGCCCGCATGTTCTACGGTCTCGTATTCCAATTTCTCGACATCAAGGTTGAGGTGGAGGGAGAGGAACATTTGGGAAATAGACCCGCGATTTTAATGGTCAACCACCAGAGTATGTTGGATCTCATCATCATTGGAAAGTAGGTGGCCATAAATACAACTTTTACCTCAATCACACCGGTGACCTTTTTTTTTTTTTTTTTTTTTTGCAATAGGTTGATGCCGAAAGGAACGTCAATGTTGGCCAAGCAACAGCTCCGCTTCTCACCCGTCGGACCATTTATGATGCTTTCTGGTGCCATTTTCATCGATAGAGGCAATAACGAGAAAGCTATACGTTCCTTAAAAACTGCTACCGATTTGATGAAGCGGCTCAACGTTTCGATTTGGATGTACCCAGAGGGTACGCGGCACCTCGGCCCTGAAGCGGAAATGTTGCCGTTTAAGAAGGGTGGATTTCATATGGCTGTCCAAGCCGGTCTTCCCATTATCCCGATAGTGACACAAAATTACTGGCATATTTATCATGAGGGGCTTTTAGGAACAGGTACAATTAAGGTTCGAGGTATGGAAATGTGGAATGGTCTACTGCATTGCACTGACCTTGCGCGCCTAGTATTACCTCCGATTCCAACAGAAGGTTTGACCGCTGCTGATATCAACGACTTGACGGATCGCGTGCGGGGCCAAATGTTGGAGACATTGGCCGAAATTTCTACCCAAACTCGTAAACCAGCGTCCACTGATGACAAGAAGGGTCCATTGCCGCCGTCACCGGGGCCGGGGAAGGAACATTCCTTCTCGAGCTCAAACGTTGTGATCGATTCGCCTCGGCCTTCGACAGAAATAAATGCAGACAGCTCGTATCTAGGTGGTCCAAAAGGGTCTAGTGCGTCAGTATCGTCATCTACGACTTCATCGCAGTTTGGGATATCGACCACCGGAAGTGAAGCTGGCGCTGAAACAGAAGAAGATGAAGGAATGGTTTTGGTCGATCGGCCCGAGCGATGAACAATTCTGGGTGGTTAGGGAGACCATGGGAAGTGAGGTCCAAAAGTTTTGGGACATTGTGGTCTGGAAGGTTTGGATATAATTGTTGAATAATTTACGTATAAAACAAGGAAAGTCTATTGTAGCGTGGGTTTAGCTTTTGAGAACGTGTTCGTCAAAGGTCGAGTTACTTGTCTTTCATTAATCTCTCACCAATATCTAACGCTTATCAATACTTTTTCCACTTCAGGTGTGTCATATCGTCCTCATTATTCATACCATCGGTGTTGACTGGTGTCGACACGCATGTGCGCGAGAATCGGGGTGGTATTATTGGAGGTGCGGGGAAGCGCAAGCCTCCTCCGACACACGTTCGATGGTTCCGTGATTGTTGTAAGGAGACCCGCCACAAGTTCGTCAATAACCGGTCTACGCAGTTGCCCGATGCGTCGACGGACGTTTATGGGAAGTTGTCTCAGGGTCGAATTGACGCATTAGGCAATGCCGACCGAGGTACGGAGGGATCAAAAACGGCACAAGCTCACGTTTTGGCCCCAGATCAAGTACAAAACGGTTTTTAAGCGCCGCAAATACGTTCATCGACAAATTTTTCTCAAGAACCCCACAGGTTTGCACCAAATTAGCAAGATATACTGGATTCCGGATGGTGCTCTGCATTTTCAGAAGGGTCTCGCCTCCGAATATAAAACCCGGGCCTTTCTTTAGTCGCTTCGCATTCCCGCTTTTGTTACCCCAGATTCGACCACTAGTGCTTTCCCGGAGCATCACCAGCATCATGTCCCCAATAACCAAATACAGTGCCAATGGTCGCGCCCTCCCAAGTATGTTTCTCACTCCACGAATTCTTGTCGCGTCGTTAACCATTGTCGCACACAGACTGTTGGGGTCACCGCGGAGTACGTTGTCACTCCACAAAGTGTTGTCTTGTCAGCCTCCAACTGACCAAATCTTCCTTCTCGTGCTGCTTAGGCTTCAGCTAGATACCCAGAGAACACTCTCCTTAGCTTTGAAGCCGCTGCTCGGGACGGTGCTGAGGGTATTGAGAGCGGTATTTGAATATGACATTACATTGTCGCGACGCGTAACCTTCAGACAGACGTCCACGTGTCAGCGGATAATGTAGTAGTCATGTTTCACGATCCCTGTATGTTTCTTCCACCCCACTAGCTCAATTTTGTTTCCACGTAGACTAATCTTTCTGTGTTTTTTAGCTCTCGAGAGGACGACAGATTCTACAGGTGAGTACAAGAGTCCCGGGTCTTAACCCCCGGTTTAGACCCTTTGCTTTCCGAGTTCCGGACAGTAGCTTAATATTAATGAATTGTTTCTCCTTGGCCTTTTTTTCCCGCTAACCACTAGGTAAAATCAGTGATCGTAATTGGCATGGTCCGGACGGGATGGAACATGCTCGGACCACCAAAGAACCTCGGCAACCTATTCCAACATTCATTCAAACTATCGAGTTTCTCATGAGGGTCCGTATCATTAACCTTAAACCCGAAATTCCTCGGTTCCTCACGTAATGTTAGCCCGAAAATCAACATGTGTACTTCAATGTTGACGTGAAACCCCACAACAATCCAGAGAAGCTGTTCAAATTGATGAATGAAACTATCGTCGCTCAACCTTCTTGGCAAACTGTATTAGCTCCGAGGATCGTTTTGGGACTTTGGCATCCCAAGTTTTTGAAGGCTGCGAAGGAGTTCTTGCCTTACTGTCTCCGCACTAACCTAGGGAGTGGTCCTGCCATCGCGAGGAAGTACTTTTGGAACGACGTCGATGGGTTCTCGATTATGTTTGATGCGCTTGTAACGCCTGATGGTCAGAAGTGAGTCTAGAATCATGACACCTGTTTTCATTGATTTCATGTCTGTTGTCTGTGCAGGTTTATTAGAGAATGCAAGCACGCTGGCAAGATGCTTGTCGTTTGGACCGTGAATGAACCTGCCGAAATGATGGAGGTTCGTTGATATTAACTATTCTCCTTACCCATTTGATATCACACCACATCGGTTTTAGGCGGTGAGATGGGGTGTTGATGCTATTATTACCGATACCACGAATGTCTACATGAATCTTCGCACGGATTTGCAAAGTGAGTGGATATAATCATCTTATTTCACGCGCCCTTTGTTCCCTATCTCCCGCTATCACCTTCTTTTTGCTAACGTATCAAATATTTCAGGCAATTATGAAAAGACTGGATCGAGATATGGAAGACTGTTCTTATGGACATCACCAAGGTTCTATTACCCATTCGCCATGCGGAATATTAAATGGATCCAGTCTTTCGTGGAGAAGGCTGCAGGACCTTTTCATGAATTTGATAACAGGCAATATAGAGTTAATTCGAAGACTTAGATAGAGTAAATGGGATACATTGCGACGTAATTTTTTATTTCTTAGCCTGCATTCTTTTCTTTTCTTTTTTTTTGTGGCGCCGAGTATAGATTTCTTGGATCGTGATTTCGCCTTGCCTTTTTGGGAGTCTTATATCCGTCTTACTTTTTCGTGATTTTGAGTTTGACATATACCTACTTTTGTCGAGCTTGTCCTAGACTGTGTTGTTCGGTGTTCCGCGTATCGTAATTGTTGGGTTTGACGAGCATTCTAGATATAGGAATGAAGAAATTAGATAGTTCTCACTTTGATATTGTTTGTGATCGGTGGCAGAAATATAGCAATGATAGAGTGAAAAAAAATGAGACGAGTTCAGAATAGACTGTAAGAAGCTATGGGTAATAGAAGAAATCAATGTGGCACGAGTTTGGCCAAAAATTTGTGTCTTTTGAACAGAGAAGTGCCGGACTAGACTCCGAGCAAACCGGAAATCAATCAACTTTTATTAATAGATTATTTTGGTGCAGAATTGAAATTTTATTCGATCAGGACAGGGCGCTCAATACATATTAGAGCAGCATAAATGGTACTACTACGTCGTCGATCCACTTTGATTGTGCTAAGTTAGGGGCGCTGGTCGATACCTGATGGTTTAGAAAGGATAGCTAATCCTTTCTAGTCAGACGCCTGAAGAACTACAACTCTAAATAGGCTGCTTTATGTCGCTATATGGATCGAAACCCTTCAAAGTCGTTCAAACTAAGTGCTACCAAAAAACCTGGAAGTACTGTAGCTTTCTGAACACGAATTACTTGAAATTTGGTCCACACCAAGTGTAAAACACATACAAGATGTTTTAGTCATTTTGTTTAGTTGATGTAAGAGAAGACTCGCATAAAAGCAGGCTGCTTTTAGCTGTTTTGTGTGGGGCGTTGGAGAGAGTCAGATCGCTTACTTAATGGCAGGTACCCCACCGTTCGATCATGTGTTGGGACGCTGAGGCGCGAGCCTCGAGAGTGTTTCGAGAGTCTGAAGCCGCTTGAAATCCAAAATTCAACTTCGCATACGAATAGGTAAAGGCTCGAATTCTGAGCGTAACTACTAATTCACGGAAATAGGACGGCATTTAGCCATAATTAATAGTTGAAGGTGACTCCCAAATTAGTACGTTTGCTCTTATTTGATTTACTTCCTTTCCGGTCCGATCATCTGAAGGTGCCTAGAATCCAACTTCACCTCATTATGATGAAGAGGATACGCTGAGAAAATTGGTCAGAATCATGACACGGCATGGCATGTCAGTTTTGTCTTACGTCGCCTTGTCCTTGTTCCAACCATCCGGGGACAAGTATCGCTACCCTCGACCATTTCACCTTGGAACATTTTGAATGACGTCGATGAATTCAGAGTTTGGCACCATCATTCCCCGTATTCTTCCCGGTATGGTTGTTCTAGCGCGAGTGATGTTGGCTGACCACGTTTTGGATCTAGATTGTTGGGGACATCGTGGTGTAAGTCGGAGTATGCAACAACGAAACTACAGGTCTTAACGAATGTATTTGGGATTTGTATCAAGGCCTCCGGACGGTTTCCTGAGAACACCCTCGCGAGCTTCGAAGCGGCTATTAAAGATGGGTCGGACGGTATCGAGAGTGGTACGTCAGATATTCATTCGAGGTGGTATCTATAGAAGAGTTAAAGTTTCTCTGTTGATAGATGTGCATGTATCTGCCGACGGTGTAGTTGTGATGTTCCATGACCCAAGTAAGTCCGCTCTCTGATATGTGGGCATCTAATTAACCGTTGTTTTCCAGCCCTTTGGAGGACCACGGGCTCGACGGGTAAGACACCTATTATTACGCTGTTAACACCGAAAGGGAATAATGCCTTGTTAAGGTCGGATAAAGGATCGAGATTGGTACGGGGAGGACGGAATGGAACACCTACAAACGATTGAGGAACCGAGACAAGGCATTCCAACATTTTCTCAAACAATCAAGTTACTTATGAGGGTATAGTTTAATTCTCTCATCCGCCGGCACTATGGTGCTTAATTAGCATTCCAAATCATCACAGCCCGAAAACCAACATGTACGATTCAATGTGGACGTCAAAGTTCAGAACGACCCAGAAAGGTTGTTCCGTCTCATGCATGAGATTATATCTTCGCAACCTTCCTGGGAGACTCTTCTCGCGCCCCGTATTCTATTGGGTCTTTGGCACCCGAAATTTATTCGTCAAGCGATAGACATATTACCATATTGCAAGAGATCTTACCTCGGACACAGTGTTTATATCGCGAAGACATATTTCTGGGACCATGTTGAAGCGTTCTCTATGGCGTTTACCTGTTTGGCAAACCCGGAAGGAGAAAGGTTTGCACATCGCTTGTGCTTCATCCAACGTGATTGATCCTATTCTTGATTTAGATTTCGGCAGGAATGCCGGGATGCGGGAAAGTATCTGATGGTTTGGACCGTAAATGAACCTGCTTACATGATGGAGGTACGTTGTTGACCTATCGTAATCAATGTTATTCATGTTGAGCTGACAATATTGACAGGCTGTGCGATGGGACGTTGGTGGCATAATCACCGATGTTACAAATACATGGCTAGAGCTACGCCAATCACTGCGTGGTAATGAGTTATTCCGAAATTAGCTTTCCGATTTCTGACAAACGTTCCATGAACAGAGGACTACACAAGCGTGGTGGCAAAGTATGGTCGAGAGTTTTTGTGGACGGATCTGAGGTTCTATTCGCTGCCGCGTGCGTTGTGGATAGGGGTAGTCAAGATGTACCTGGAATATGTTGGAGGGCCGTACGAGGGACCCTAAATAGCTGCTATCTATGTATTGGATCAAAAAACAAAAAAAGATTGTGGCCAGTGTGACATCACGGGTGACTCGGCTCGGCGAGTTCATATGGCTCGCCCTTCTGACTCCTTCGCACATGCTCAACACCCACTCCTCCTCGCCCCGCAGAACACATCGCAAACGCTTTTCTGTTCAACATCTCTCTTCAGATACCACGACGTCGCTACCGGAGTACCACCAGTCTCTACCCCCGTGGCCGCGCAATGCCCAAGATTCGTCTTTCGGTGCCGATATTCCCTCGGATAAACCCCCCGACTATCCAGACAGCGCAGAAGAAGCAGACGAAGATACCGACTCAGAAGAGCGTCGGGATACTGTTTTGTTGCAGCAATCTCTAGGGTCCTCGGCGCTTAATCGTACCCAGTCTGCTTCCACTTCTTCTCCACGACGTAAGCAGCGTTTCCAGCACAGACGGAAGTATTCAATTCCCGCCTTCGGTTCCAATGAGATTAGCAAGGACCCCTACCTTGACTCTCTCCTAGAGCGCAGCGTACATGCGCTGGAAATGTCCAACACACTGCTGCAAAGTTCTATGACCGCTCAGACAAGCTCCAATGTATTCTCTTATGATTCACCCAGAGACTCAAAACCAGAGCCCCTGATCGCAAGCCTTCTTTCTAAGAACAGCGGTGGTCCTGAGAACAAAACCTCCTGGCTAGACGACATGGAGGAGGTTAGGAAAAGAGTGGATAGCCTTTTCGGAGATGGGAAGGATCTGTCTGGCAACGTCTCTGGGGAACAGTCGGGCGTAGGGCACAAGGCAACTGATTGGCGGCGGCGTTTGAATACCTCGCAAAGTTCAAATTCTGAGGCGGGTTTGAGCAGTAGTCTTCCTGCCTCAGTATCACCTCTACAGCAGTTCTCTGGAAGGCCACCTAGGCGACGTCCGTCATTGGATCTACGTGAAGCTGCTGCGGAGGCTAGTGGACTGCGTTTGTCTCACCGGACAAGAGAAGACCTCATTGCGCCACCACCTCGTGCAGTCACCGTGTATATCGAGTCCGGTGCGGATCCTGCTTTCATCACATTGCCCTCTACCCTTGGTCTACGTTCAAGCACGTCTGTGCCCCTGAATGCCGATTGGAACACCTCGACCGCGAGTTTGGTCTCCTCTCCTGCTAAGCCAGTCATTACCGACACTCCGCTACCATCGTCGTCTACACCCGCATATGAAAAGCTTGCATCATTCGTAAAACGTCCTTCAAATTCAGTCGGTGCAACACCGTCCTCATCTTTCAAGTCTTCGTTCATGATACCAAGAAGAAATACTGCTGGTGCTTCGGACAGAGGTAGACGGGGTAGATCACCGCATACCCGCTCTGAGAGCACCCGATCTCGATCTCATACTATCACATCTACATCATCCCCCTGTCACCACCATAGGTGTATGACTCCCCCAGCCGAAGAGTCTTCATCGTCCTCCGACGATTGCATTGCAAAACAAACGATCTGCTCCCTACGCAAGATTCTTGATGAGCAACCTGTACCCGAGGACTCAAAACGCAAAGTCGCACCAATAGCTCTTACGGCTCCTGCACCCGTAATAGGCACATCCAACGCGACAGCGTCAATATCGAGGATGCTGACAAAAAAACTACACCATTCGTCTACTCGTCCACCTTCGCCTCCGAGGCAGAGCGCCATGAAAGGCTCAAGGCCTTCTACTCCTCTGCATGCTGCCCCATCAACACCTTCTCTCCTTGTGTCACTAGCTCCTAACTCGTCTACTCCCTCGCCTGTTGTGCCTGACCACACATTGGGAAATCTATCGAATCTTATAACGACAAAAATCACAAGTACTCCTCCTAGTTCCGGTCGATCGACGCCAAAACGCATAAGTTTTGCTGAGTTACCTGAAGCTCATATCAGTTCCCGACCGGACAAATTTAGAGATAAGAAAAGGGGGAAGGGGAGGAAGAATAAGTCGACGAAGATGAAAGGGACGCATGTCAATAATGATGAGGATAGCGACGGTATTGGGTGGCTTGCCGCGTTATTTGGATTAAATCCGAATGCGGGATCGGCATATTCGTCTACTAGTAGGGAAGAGAGAATGGAGGATAGGATTACCAGGAGTTGGGGTGGGCGGAGTGGCGGCGGATATGGATCTATCGATGAATGGGCAGTTTGAAAAGGCCGAAGTGCTCTGATCTATTTATTCTATTTATATAAGTTGGGTCTTTTTTTGTTTGTAAAACTTCTGCTGCCACGACTTTCCTTTTTTCGTGTGTGCTCTATTTTTCTCTTTCTTTCTCGTTGCTTGTTTGTCACGACGCGACATGATTGATTGCATGACGAATTGCATGACGAATTTAAGTGCTAGTTTATATATTATATCTGTGGTATAACATCGTCAGATGTTAAAAATCCTATCTTATTTATGTTATTCTAGGACGACTTTTGATAATTTGTCGAATTCTCCCGCTGGATTCGTGGACTAGCCAGATCGTTTTTCTCTCTTCTCTTCTCTTCTCTTCTCTTCTCTTAGCTTCAGCTTGCGTAGGGAAACAAATTGTGCCCATAGCATGTAGTCAGTACAAAAATAGATTATCATTGCCCTTTGGAGTGCTTTTGTGTGTAGATCGTCGCAAGTAAGTTTCACGTTGAGCATGCGTAAGAAATGATCTATGCTAGCACTCGAAGAAACGTGTTAACGTTGGGAGCTGACACCATGCAATAGCTTCTTTCTTGTCTACTTATAACTTCAACCTTCTCTTTCCCTAACTTAGGACATCAAAGAGTGAACTTCTTTTTCACGAGTGCCTTTATACCTCAAATACACGTCTATCGTTTCTATTATTTTGTGGACTCGATTACACGTAACTAGCAGAGTGGGGGTTATCAACTATACGTACAAAGAGGAATAAATGAATTGGATAAATGTAGATAGCAGAAAAAGGAAAGTGGTGAAGAACTTTTAAGGTCACGTCGGTGCCTACTAAAGAAGTAAAATAAAGGCTAGAAATCTTTCAAGACAAAGAAAAGAAAAGAATGGTGTATAACGAGAGTGGGCCGAAGTGAGTGGATGAAAAGGCGACTCAACGCCTCACTGGAACGTAGTACCACACAATGATCGCCATCAACAGACATGGCATCAAAACCACGATGTATGGGACATCGAGGTAAATCCGGGCACGAGAATCGCGGGGTTCTTGGCGAGGTCTGGAGAATAATGCCAAAATACGATCCCGAGAGACGGATCGATCAGTGGTGCCGCCTCTATCTCTTGTCCCGGTGGCGCCAAACGCTCCAGAAGAGGCCTACTGGGCAGGGTGAATTCTATCCCCAGTTCAGCGGCAGTCTCCTCCGCAAGGAGGTGATACCCCTCGCTCCAGAGCCCCTCGAGTCTCCTCAACTCTTCTCGATGGAGACGGGCGACTCCGCTGTCAATGACGGGATAGCGCCTCGTCATGTTCTGATAATTCATCGACATGACAAGGTGTGGTGACTGTGCATTATGGAGAGCAAGTAAGTGCAATTGTAGACAAAGCTGTGAAGGGTAGGTGGAACATACCACTGTGGAGGCACAGGCCACTCTGGGGGAGAACTGTGGGGTACCCAAAGGCAGAACTTATACACCCTCATCAGTAGATTCCCGTATCGATACTATTCAAAAACACAACGACTCGAATTCGGCTCGAATCATTTCCGCCAGACGGGACGGCTATCTCCGTCTATATTAATGTTAAGTGACACGCGTCCTCTCATCAGATCTTTGATGGGGTTGAATTTGGTATTTTGACTCGATGGTTGAAGGTTCCTATCAAATCCGTTGCCCTATCCAATAAGCTTCGCCCCAACCCAAGATCGAGGGTCGTTCATTCAAACCTTCGATGATTAAACAAGATCTATGGAGACTACCATTTTTTGTGATAGCGTGCACCGCGTATATAATTAAACATGGGGTTTTTTAGTGACATATCCTGGGCTACCAGGAATACGAGGAGCTCGCCGCGGGCTTCTTCTCCGCGTTGAGCCCGCGTCCCCGATTCGAAGGAGGGGAGTTCATCCTGGGATTCAACCAACTTTGGTATCCGCATTTACCCAAATGCAACAGATCGTTGGCTGTACCAGGGTCCTATGGCTGACGTCAACACAGGTACCCTCCCCGGCACTTTTTCTGAGAAAGACTTTTTGAAACGTCAGAAGTTGCAGGAATCTCTC
Source organism: Agaricus blazei (assembly GCA_029719445.1). Classification (NCBI taxonomy): domain Eukaryota; kingdom Fungi; phylum Basidiomycota; class Agaricomycetes; order Agaricales; family Agaricaceae; genus Agaricus; species Agaricus blazei. The sequence goes on along the minus strand of SSNC01000009.1, from coordinate 1,170,153 downwards.
GCATAAGAGTTTCATGTAATCTCCCACCTTCTCCCCAACAGCCGCTTGTCCTGAAATAGATAAACACGAATACTGATGATCACAACCAGCCCTACAAATTTTTTTACAATTGATGCAACGCCCTACAAGAGCCCCAATACAACGGACTGCTTCTTGGACATCGATCATCAACCATTTCAATATCAATAATGAAGCGGAGGTCTGCGCAGTCCCATCAGTGTTTCACTCAATAACAAAACAAACCCAACTTTCAGGGCAGGGTATCAATGAAAAGGCGATAGACCTGTAACACCGAGAAGCTAGTGTCACGGCGTCTTTAGGGACCCAGCCGTAGTGGGCGTTTAGGACAAGACCATTCAACAAACACTGCCTTGGGTGTGGGTATAATCCGCCAACTCGACTCCTTACCCAGTTGAGAACCTGAACTAGTTGGTTGCCAGCTTGACGATGATGGATATTTTTACTCCGGCACGGTTGAAATCTCGATTCGACAAACAACAAGGCGGAGGAGCGCGGAAAACAGTAAATTGAGATACAATAGAGAACTTGTTATGGCGGCTGTGTGCAGTTTACCCGGCGGTGATATCTTGACGTTATAGTAGCATAACATCAACAATTGGGAGTCACCACCTGTCGCCGGTCTTCCTCTCAAGCCGAATCGATTTCTATATTGAGTAAAAGAAATAACCAGTGTAGCGATAACCGGAAGTATCTACGGAGAGAATGGTCGCTTCTTGAACAATGAGAATTTTTTCGAGACTGAGACGGGCTCACCAAAAACCCGCAAAAACTCGTCCTCTACGTAATGCCTCGTGCTGATCTTTACAACAGATCCAGGATTAATGATACCATCCGACCTAAACACTGCTGGATTTTTTGCATCATGAAGCCGACAAGAAGAATAGCACTCACGGAGCGTAAGTTGGCGGGAGAGATCATAAGACGTTCCTACAGGCTGCAGGCTCTCTACACCCCAGAGGAGTGCTTATATCCAGCTCGAAGGTACAAGAGGGATTCTGGAGGAATGACTGGCTGGTCGATGACCACGCTGAGCTCGCTGGATCCATACCACAAGAGATAGATGAACTAGAACTGCCAACAAACTTGAAGGTGGAGAGCAAATACCTTACTAAATTACCACCTATGGAAAATGGTGGCGGGTGGACGCCTTGAAGAATGGGGCATGGCTTCCAGAGCCGTGGCAATATCGCCGTGAAGCCACTCCTACGGTATCTTGCAACCTTGTTCTATGAACGAACCAGAGGAAAAATTGGCACAACGTGTTCCCGTCCCCCAGCATCTGCGGGAATGCGATATTCATCCGCCATAGTTTTCTTACCATTTAGAGCACTACAGAGGCGCCACGGATCCTGGTTCTGGGAGGTCATTCCTGTCGATTGGTATTTCCAGAATAACAGCGAGAGATGACTGACAGGGCGAAAAGCGGGGGTAAAGCATGATGCACCATTAACAGGCATGTCAATGTAATGGTCGTAGACTTGTATTATAGAAACGCCATGCACAAATCGTAACAACCGCGAGGCAGGCGTGTGGACTTTGCTTCTGATGTTAGCCATGCCTTGCTACGGATTGTAGAGCACGCTTACCTGGATTACCACTTCTGCGGAGCATGTTCTGCATGGTTCTTTCAATCCCTCCCGAAAACGACTGGTTATGATTTTCGCTGTTTTCCTTTCCTGCATCAATTACTAATTAGGTGATTACTAAGAGCCGAAGTACAACTTGGCTAGAAACCACCAAGCAAACGGTGCTTGGTCATGAACATTAAATGGTACATAAAAGGATGCGAGCTCACCGCCTTGATGGGGTTTGAAAGGAGGACTAAAATGCAGTGAAGGCAGGTGGTACGTAGCAATTGGCAGTGCGTCGACCAAAAATAGAAGGCTCGTCAAAATACAAGTCAACACTGCCCGAAAACAAAGACAGCGTTGTATGGGTGCTTTACGGGTGTAAGGTAATGGAACACACTAATATCTCTCGAATAGAGGCACAAACAAGCCACCGGACAAGAGAGAACAGGCGAGGGATGCCATGGGGTAGCCTAGTAATCATATCGGCGAGAATTCGGTTTGTTCTTTGGAGGAGTTCATCGGCGGAAAATAGGTCAGTGGGCAATTTCTCGGGCAGAAGCGCAGATGTCTAACCGTGTTTTTCGAAGCCCAAACATGCTAGTCAGCGACTGATCTTACGGGTTAGAGTTACCACCGCAGGCACTAACAGGGAAACGAAATGTGTGAGGTTTTCATTGATGGTAGGGTTTTCAATTTCCGTGTATTCAAAAAACACCCTTCGTGTAGGATTTTTCGTGTATAATCACATCTTCGGGATCTATAAGAAGTACGGTGGCACCGTTCCGAAGCTCCACAGGTCTAGAGTATCTGGATCGACACGGGCCGTCTCAAATTTCAAGGCTGCATGCATCTCCCTCAAGTTACAGGTAATGTTTCTATTCAACACCAACCATCTCAGAAGTCTCTTGGATAAAGAGTTTAATACCGCCTCCCACCTCCTCACAAAGCCACTCACATTTTCGGATCAGGCTCGAGCGAGGCATCGTTTGTAAGTTGAAGACACCTATCAATCGTAACGCCCAACTACTGGAACTCATCTGTGATTCTTCACAAACAAGATGGCGTCCTCCGAGGGCAACCCCAAACCGACAGAGTGGCTTCTTCGTCCGAGGACAACCCCAAGTCCACAGGGTAGCTACTTCTACTTCTACTGTCAACCGATTCAATTGTCGTCAAGTGACTGATAAACGTTAAAGTGAGTCACCTGTTGGTGATTTATGCAAAAAAAATGATTATGACGATCGAGAAAATTTACAGGAGCAACCAAATGCCATTACATCGGCTAGTCGCTTTCTAATATTGTGCAGGGTGATGCTGAAGACGGTTCCAGTTGTTTGGATGCCTTTCTGGCAGATTTCTCTGTTCTCTGGATCTGGATGACCAGGGTCTGACGTCGGAAACCTAAGGTCCATACGGGGTAGATGCTGTCTACTTCTCGCCAATGCATGAAGTTCAATCCCTGGGTCCAATACATGAACAGACTTCCACTCCTCTTCCACTCCTTCGTAATAAGAAGGTACGAACATACTGGTAAAGTAGAGGGTGCACACAAAACATCATATTAATAGAATGGTGTCAGGAGCAACGATGTGCCCTCAAGGGTCTCACTTTGTCGTGAAGGCCGAGCACAATATGTCCGAAGATGAAGAGTACGCTTTCCTTTTCTGTCCAAGTAGTCGATACTCAGTTCATACTCGCCTATGCATTGACTATCCGGCTAGTAGGGTTGTTATCAGCGAACATTGTGAACTTGTCGCCTTCACGAAATCCGATCAGCGGCATTGTCCCAACAATCAGTTAATCATCATGCGCTGGACTATTTTGTACGTGATAGTTCGTTCGTTTTTTGAAGTTCAGTCACAATGTTGAGCAGCTCGAATCAAAGCGTTACAGAAGACGCTGAACTCAAGAGATGATTGTGTTCCGTAATAAACCAAAGACTCATGAAGTTCATTGAGTGTGCATGATCTAACAGAAACCATCTGCTGGTCGCCCCAACTGCTCCTACTACTCGTGCTGGGTTGTAATCTTCCTTCCTCTTATTCTGGACATGAGCACGACGTAGTCCATCGTTTTTCCGGCCTCTCATCGGTGTGGTACAGGCCAATATAGCTGATCAAATGGTCGAACGTCATTATTCAGGGTGATTATAAGTATCAATAAGTAACAGAGGTACGGAAAAGTACGAGGTCGCGAGTTTTTTTTTTCTTGTCTAGATCAACGAGGAGAGGAAAGATTAATCCTGAGTATAGCTGCAGAGGAAGGACGCACCAGAAAACGGCCACCAGGTGCCAGGAAAGGGACACTCATCCGCATCCAGTACAGTAGACCAAGGCTACCGTGAGATCAGTGAGCTACCAGCCCCCCCTATCTCGAAATCTTCTAACCAAACAGGCACAGGACTTCTACGAGACCTAAGAGTCTGTGTTGGTTAGCCTCCTGCGGCTCCGGCACTCTGCGTCGTCTCTGAAGGTTCTCGACTGGAGCGGTTGTCGACAACCTTAATCGGTTGGCGACATATTGGGCGTATGGCCTGTGCCCGTTGTTGGACGCGGCTTGCAGTACAACAACCAGCTCCCGTTGAACGTTTTCCGGCGGGCAAAGCCGGCGGCCCTGAAAGCAATAATGGCCTTTCAAGGAGCCTCTACATCTCCGACACTTTCTAGGCATGCCTGATTGACGAGGCAGTGGAAGTCCGGGCTACGATACTGCATGGTCAGATTGACGAGGGTAAGGATCGGACGAGACGTACTACACTCGATGACGTGACACTGGGCTAGAGTTATCAAGGTGCCAAAGGCAAGAATTTATACACGCCCGTTGACGCCGGCGCAGGAATATCTGAAGATTCCACATAGGATCGAGGGACGGACTCGGGATCAGATGCGGCAGCGGGGTTTTCCTTACGTTTCTCGGATACATTAGCTAATTTCATTCTAGAGCAGCTTTCCCTCGACACTCTCCATCAAATGTCGACGAGGCTTAATCAGGTATCCTGACTTGCCACTTGGCAGGGTGGGATTCCCATAGTAAATCTAATACACTTTCAGGCTTCTGAAATATCACGCAACAAAAATAGGGCACTAAGGTAATGCGTCACGAAGTATAACGAACCGAGCAACAATATAAGACTTCAGCTCATGGTCCTGTCAGTATGGATGCGAAAAAGTCAGTGTTGGTTTTGAGTTTGTCTGTGCAGGAGTCTGTCGGTGCCGTATCCATTGGCAGAAAGCTAAGCAGAGAGAACAATCTTTTATCATCGGACACTGGTGGGAAAGGAAAAAGAAGCATAGATGATGGAACGTGTTTCTTGAGGTACCGTCAGCTAGAGATCCATTCTACCACCGCGGGCACCAAAAGGGAATAGCTATTTTCGATCGGATACGTATGCTACCAGTACATCTCAGCGAGAGATTCTTAATGAATGGTCATATCGATCAGAAGCACCATTTCAGTCGCATGATTAAGTTGGCTGCAAGCTTCGCTCCCTGTGCTTGTTTTCTGGGCAAACGTTTGCGCTCCAACATCAAAAGATTGGGAAACCGCCTACTAAATAAGCGATAAATTTAATGTCACCTCCCACTTTCTCACCAACAATCGCGTACATTTTTGGACTGGACTTGGACGGGGGACCACTCTTACGCGGCGCCCGACACCATCCCGCGTCGCGACGGGTCCTCCGCAAAATTTCTACAAATAATGTAACATGATGGCGCGAGAATGACCCGAACTATGGGGTTGCTTCTTGGAAGGCTGTCAGTCACCGCATTTACTTATTGATGTAGAATTAGAATAACTGGCCGGCAGTTAGTGGTCTCTATATAGGAAACATAAGACAATTGAGTGATTTTTATTTACTATACATAGGCGATGATTTGAGATATCTACGCAGCTCGGTCAGTGCTCAGCTCCATTAAACAATAAGACTGTAGTTAATCAGAGGAGTGAAATAGAAACCTGAACAATTAGCAAATTCCGAAAGCCGGTGTCACCGCATCCTGAGTCCGAAACTTGAAGTCCCTGGACCGTGACACGAACGTATCGGGGTTGGGGACTAGGGTGGAATATAGTGACGGCATTGTGGGTGTAATATAATTCTTAGGACAAGTGTCGAACTCTGTTGAGATCTCGGCCATGTCTTCCGATAGCTAAGCTGGTAATAATGAGCATTTTTGCTACCGCGTGCCGCGTGTATTCGGACACTTTGAACCACTAAAGATGGGGCTAGAGAGTCCGCCGCTACTTCCATTAATGGAACTATTAAAACAGAGAACTCAATATCACTTCGTAAACACTAAGTCCGAGGCAAGTAACCACTCTAAGCGAAGAGGATCGCGAAACTTATCTCTCGATATTGGTCCTATTGGAGCCCGAGGCTGTGGCCGCGGGTCTCGGTGACAGAGATATTTGGTTAGCACCAACGAATGGAACCTGATCTCTAGGGAGCTGGATAGTGCATTCGAAAAAATTTTGGGGCAAGGCAAACAACGGGGAGAAGCCAACCGAAAATAACTGTGAAGTGGGTTGAAAAAAAAAAGGCATAGTGAAGAACAGCGTACATCAGATCGTGATCGCATTGACGGCCGCGTGTATAATCTAGTTTATGGCTCCAGCTTCGTTGAGGCGACCTGTCAACCTGTCACGACACGACAAAGGAAATAGGGAATTTCCCCTCGTCTTCCTTTCAAACACTTACAAGAGAAGCCGCTATCGCGGAAAAAGGCGACAAAATGATGATCATTGAAGATAGAACACTGACGCCGCTTCCCACTGTAAAAATATCATCAGGAAACGTGGGGGTAGGGTTTTCCACAGCAAAGGCCCAAAGGCCCCAACGGTAGCAACACCCCAACCGTGACGAAGGCAGCCCCCCTGCCCCTACACCCTAAGAACGTAGCCCCCTCTGTCGATACGACCTGGGCCCCAAAACCACAGCATGCGCCCGATTTTTGGCACTGTCACAGCCAGCAAGAAGGCCGATACTGAAAAAAGGGACCGCGACATGAAGATCAGTGAAGGCGGGACATTGGCGCTGCTTCCCCCCGCCGCGGCCATTCAAACCTCGCCAGGACGCGCGGACAAGGGTTCCCCACTGACACAGCAACCTGGAGAACCCAACGGGAACAGCCCCCCGCCAGGACTCGCGGACAAGGGTTCTCCACTGGCACAGCAATCTGGAGAACCCAACGGGAACAGCCTCCTCTTCTCCCATGCTTTACGGACACCGCCCCCCACCCCGTCGCTACCACCCGGCACCGAAGACCACACCATACGCCACCGAATTTCTGGCACCGTCACAGCCAGCAAGGAGGGCACCAAGAAGTCATAGAACCCAACTCTGAAGTTTAACGTCTCCCCTCCATGCGCACCTCCCGCCACGACACCAGGCAATTAGCACGCACCTCACCTCGACCACAAGGCAGCCAGGGGAAACCTTTAAAAAAACAAAGTCAAACCTTTGTTCACCAACCACCAGGCCGCGCACACTGGTGCCATTTATACCACCCAAGACATGTCCAGCAACTGAGCTCAAAAACGCGAGTAGTGGCGAAAGGGGGCGAACAAGACAAAGAAGAGGGTCCCAAGTAACGCGCGTTGAACACCAGGCATTTCAATTAATAACAGCAGCGGCAGTCGTGACATAGAAACACCCTTGTATTCTCCGCACTACGCAGCGCTCAACAACAATCGCGAGGCTACCACGCTTTTGTTATTTTGTTCTTGTTGTTCAATATATCAGCTGCGCGTTACGACGGATTACAATGTATAACGTATCACTTACGTACACCTTCTCCAGGGTAAGTTCTTGACGACCCTTCAACAGCTCTCTCAAAAAGGCAGGAGAATTGCTACAATTTCCTCCGCCCTCCAACCCCAGCCCCCTCTTGCTTTACGCGTTACTCACCAATTTTTCGCCTTCAAACGACTGAATTGAACGCAAATCGACCAACGAGAAGCAACAAAAAACATAATTTCATTTTTCACCTATACTACTTCGTACTATTCAACCAGTGAGAATCATACAAGAAAACAGGCAAGAGCATACTGTGGTTGGTTATACACGTCAACAAGCCAAGACAAAAAAACGAGAGTAAGGGGAAAAAAGAGGGTGACAGTTTTGACGGTGGTAAATGAGAGAGTTCGGGTGGGTGTCCTGAATACGCAGAGAGAGAGAGAGAGCGAGGGAGCGCAGAAAACGAATGTGGCCAAAATTCGGATAAGAAGCGAACGAAACTCGTCGTGGTCGGTTGAGTCCTAACCCTAGAGTTAGAAAACATGATAACAGACCAACACCATTGACGCTAAGAACGTGACGACATTTGAGAGTACAATACTCTTCATAATATCTGGTCTCGCATGTGCCTTAACAATATCAACGTGTTGCGTTAACGCGGGGGGGTTGCGACCAATGATGACGAGTGGAAGTTCGTATGCTGACGCCGGTTGAAGAACCATACTGCGGAATCCACCATTGGCGACTTCTTCTTGTACCACAGCGATGTTCAAAGGATGTACGGGGATAGTGACTGTTGATATGTTCGATCTCAAGGAGCGCAGGATGTTCAAGAACCGAGCTCCGACGCCGCTGCTTTGCTCGCTAAGAACACAGCCACGACTATCAGAGGGAACTGATCCGGTCATGGGCGAAAGATCCCGCCCGTCCCCAGTCCTATTATCGGTACTCATAGCTCCCCTCCTGTTCCAATACTCGTACGCAGAGCCGGAACAAATAGTCCTATCTTCAGAATCCACGAGAAGCGTAGGAGCCTGGCTCCGTCCATCCAAAAAATCTGGCCCATCCGACCGAGCATCTGGCCTAAGACGCCTGACATTTTCAGGGTCCCACATACCCACAGGGGGCAGATGCGCGGCCACCTCTCCCTCTGACCCTCCTTCCTGCAAAGGTCTCCGTTCCACCATCAAAGTTTCCATCGGTCCCTGGGGTGCGATATCCAATGATTCCCCCAACTTCCTCGCCGTCGACTCAGCAAATTGGTGAAAACCCTCAGACCATAATTGGTGAAGAATTCGTATCATTTCTTCTCGAGATGGACAGACGCGTCTGCCATCGATGATAGCGTGCCCCCTGGTAGCTCCTTGGCAGGCACGACATGTTCGGGGTTTCCCGTGGGTGGCAAGCAAGGGCGCCGAAATTCGCTGTAAATCCATTCTTCACCAAAGGTTATTGAGCGAAAAAAAACGCGACTTATAGAATGACTCACCCGTTGTTGGTGATATACCTATACTATACAAGTGACTTTACTCACCTAATTGACCTTCGAGATCTGCGCAAGAGATCAATCGCGATTCGATGCATTGGGGGGATTGGGGCTCACCGCTTGGACGGGACTGACAAGGGGACCACGAAGGGTTGTGGTATGTAGTAAAGCCGGACTTTATACGTACAGAGCGTTGGCGTGCCTTTTAGAGATAGAAGACGAAGTGTATGAATGTGGGACAAGGCCTGAGAACAAAGGCCGCCTTATACTGTGGCCACACCGGTGCCATGTTCAAGAGTCGAACCTAATCCGGATCAGGACAAACCGGTTGGCAAGGAGATCATGGATATTTTTGTCCCAGCATCAATTCGAAGTTCGCAAGGCCAGGAAGGAGGAGTGGAGCCAAGAAGGCCTCACTAATTGGCGTCCTTCGAAACAACCAGCGGAATAGCGGAATCGCCACATATGGCATCCCCTGAGCAAACAAATTTCACCACTTGTCACTGCGTAATTGCGAGTTGAGTAAATCGCTGCCAAGTTGAACAGGCACGCACTTTATCTTGGGAAACCTTCAAGTCCAAAAGAGCCTCAGCAATAACGTTCATCGGCCAAGTGCCTCCTATTCGTAATACCTCCGCGAGCCGCTAGCTAGGTAATAATGATATTCAGAAAACACCATAGCGGTGGAAGCATGGAAAGCACATACTAGTAGGCAAGGGGTAAAAGAGGATTAGGAATGCGACAATAATGCTCGAAAGTTTTGCTAGACATGATGCAACAGAATGAGGTGTTCCAACAACACTGCACGCACAAGAGTGATGAAAAAAACAGATAAACAGACGACGATAACAAGGTGAGCGATAACAACCAGAACAGCAAAGATGAGTATCATGAATATTCAACAAACGATAAGCGTGAAAAGAGCAAAAAAAATAATAGTGGAATAAAAGAACAAGCAAATCGTTACATGCGCAGTGAGAAAAATGAAAGGGCGTAAGACCATGATCAAAGCTGACAATGGTGGGCAGTTCGTTTATATGATACAGTCACGTTTTAATGCTAGATGTCCTGTTGAGCGGGTGACGGAAAAAATCTGATACCAAGGAAAACAAAAAGAAAAGCGAGCAAGCAATAACGACTGTGAAAAGGGGAATGAAAATGAGTTGAGTCGTTGTTATAAGTCGGGGAGCATTCGTCATATCATGGGTCACGGGGGGCGCGTCGGGCATGATGCCCTGTTGAGACATTTCAACGTATCTTCGTGTCATAACGGGATCGCGTCCAATAATAACAATAGGAAGGTTGGGATCCTCGCTGATCTTCCTCCCGTTGAAGGAGCTGACTCCCAGGGGATAAGCACGAGAGCTGTTGGAAGGAAGCACGGCCGTGTATAGGCCCTGGCGCGACGCGGTTTCCTGTACTCGGGGAATATCCTCGGGACGGACAGGAATTGCTACTATGGCGGGGCTCGCTACGACGGATCGTAGAACGCGAAGAAAGCCACTCCCCTCATAGTATCCTGTGTCAGTGCTTTCTTCTTCGTCGACTTGTATTAGGGAGGGACCCATCATAATGCTGTGATCTCCCAGAGGTATGATTTCGGGAAAGGTTTCTTGTTGTAGAGGATGGGGCTGTCGTTGTTTTCTGGCATCACGCGCGGCCTGGGCGCGAAAATGCGCCTCTGCGCGAGATCCTTCGCGTATTGTTTGGCCATCGGAACCAACTAACAGGGTAGGAACCATAGACCCATGATCGCTGCCATGGAACTCTTCTGGTTCAGGTGGTACGCTTAATTGTTTCCGTTTGTTGGCATCCCAGATCCCCACTGACGGTAATTCGAGTGGATGGGTGGTCGGCACGTCTGCCTCGGAGGATGTTATTTCTGAATTTGTGGGGGAACGGGGCCTTGGGGGATTACTTCGCTTGTCGATGACCACGCTGAGCATGCGCCGCAGACTACCGGCGACAGATATGCCATCGTTGATTGACGACCTATCGTCGTCGTCGTCGTCATCGTCTCTGATGTGGTGTTGTAGGGGTCTTCGTTGGCGCAGGCGTTCGGCGAGGGTTGGGGGGAGGGGGACACGGGAGGTGAAAGAAACGGGGAGAACGACATGTTTTGCCGTCTTGCTACTGATAGTACGAAGTCTTGGTGGCCCTCGTCCCAGAGCTGATGGAGCGTCTGGTTCATCTTTTCCGGGGAGGGGCAGACGAGTTTGCGATTGACGCGTGTGTGGCCTCTCATGGGGCCATCGCAGACCGTGCAGACCTTGGGGCCCGTGTACGGCGACCTGTCCGACGACGAGGACGGAGAGGACATTCTGGGGAGGGAGGGAGATGCTTTGAGTAAGAAATTTTGGGCAACTGAAGACATCAGGAATCAGGAATCAGGCTTGGCGCAGAACAATGTCGAAGGACAAAAGCACCTTTGAATGGGGGGATGCAGGGTGGATAAGAGTAGGCTGGGCCAGGGTGAGCGTGCAGAGGGGGCGGGCGAGAGGCGGGACGGGCGGCGGGAGCGGGCGCGTGGATGGATCTGGATCTCAGCAGCGTCGGGTGGATGGGATGCGCAGAAAGCCAAAGTGCATGTCGGTGAGAAAGCGTCAAAGGTTAGCACCGGACCCCATCCTCTTCCCAATCCAGCCGTTGGCCCTGTGTGCGCCTGTTGCCCCCTGTTTGCCCCTGTGTACTTCCGGCTCCCTAACTCCATCCAGCCCGCAATGCGCGGTCTGTCCATTGTCCCGTCCGCTTCCCCGGCCCTGTCTTCTCGCAGCAACCTTGACGGACGCGCTCCGAAAAGGAATCCCGCGCCGCCTGGAGACACTCAGGAGGCCGGAGCTCAGTGAGCGGAACACGCCGCCTCTGATCGGACCACCACCATGTTCCAATGCGCTTTCAGCAATATCTTTTGGCAATTGACCCGTCATCACGCCCCCCCTGGCAGCATCACTCATCCCCATGCCATAAGAACGCTTACTTCAGTCGAATTTCGTCCGATCAAAACACTTCTCCACTCAATCCGTATCCGTGCTATATAGTCCTCTGTTTCCCTCGAGTGTCGCCAACAAGGGCTCTCTACCATCAACTTCGCCACCGACCCCTCTCTTCTGGTGGCATCACTGATGCCCAAGCTTCGAGATCCACAAATGCCAATCAACAACAACTGTCTCTAGAATTTCATCGCCAATACCCAAACTCTCATCGATAAAACGTTCGCTGCACCAAACACCCAGAGCGATGAGCCTCCCGATATATATCATTTGTATAATATAGCCTTCCAATACAGTCATAATCCTGGGATAGCCGTTATTTTAGTTTATCTCCATGGATTACAACGCAAGATCTACCCGGAGATGCTGCAAGCCAACCAAGGAAGGAGCTGCAAGGAGATAATCTGATGGAACACAACATCAATTCAATTATTCCAATTCAGCTGTCATCTCACTGGGCGCTTGACGTGCAGAATGGGAAACTTCTGATATGGCATTCGAGAAAAAACATACCCATATATAGAATATCATCCAAAGCTGATAGACTTTGTATTGTGGGACCATTCGACGCACATTCGTAGATTCTACTTCGATTACAAACCACGGAAAAAAAAAAATCTAGCATCTTCTACCACAATTTCTTCAACTCCGCCACAACATGATCTCCCACTTCGCTCGTCTTGACACTACCCCCAAGATCAGCAGTACGAATCCCCAAACCACCAATATCCGCCGTATCCAAAACCTTACGCACAGCATCTTCAATCGCCTTTGCCGGTTTATCCAATCCAAGAGAGTAGCGAAGGAGCATAGCAGCACTAAGAATCGTACCAATCGGATTGGCAATACCCTTGCCAGCGATATCAGGAGCAGAACCATGAATAGGCTCATACAGTCCCGACGTAGGTTTAAAATCCGCTGCTGAAGACGTCGAAGGTGCACCTGCAAGGGATGCAGAAGGAAGTAGGCCAAGTGAACCAGGGATGACACTAGATTGATCCGAAAGACTGATTGAACAAAACAATATCCGAATAAGTTCGTGAACCCACAGAAATAAATAAAAACGCAAGGACGTACATGTCACCAAACAAATTCTCAGTGAGGATAACACCATTCAACTTCTTCGGACTAGCAACAATGATCATCGACGCAGAATCCACAAGCTGATGATCAAATTTAATCTGAGGATACTCCGACTGTAAAACCTCCGTGACAGTCTTCCGCCACAACCTCGAACTGGCAAGAACATTGGCCTTGTCGATAGAATGAATTTCCAACGGAGGATTGGCAGCAAGTGCAACTTGAGCAGCTACCCGAGTGATTCTCTGAACCTCTGGAACACTGTAAATCATAGTATCCCAAGCCACATCTGGATCAGGATCCACGTTTTGTTCTTTACGAGCACCAAAGTACGCCCCGCCAATCAACTCTCGAACAACAATAAGATCCGTACCCTCAGCAATCTCAGGACGAAGGGGAGAGTACTTGAGCAAAGACTGAGAAGCCAAGTTGGCAGGACGAATATTGGCATAAAGACCAAGCGTTTTGCGTAGTCGAAGAAGCGCCGGTTCAGGACGAATTGGAGCAGTCACTCCCCACTTAGGCCCTCCAATCGAGCCTACAACAGAACAACACATCTCAGAACCAGCAAAACCCACAAAAAAAAAAAAACAAAACACAAACCCATGAGTATCGCATCAGCCTCTTGGCAAGCCGTGAGGGTCTTTTCAGGAAGCGCCTCTCCCAAAGCATCAATCGCACACCCTCCAAAAAGATGTTGCTCAAGCTTCAAATTGAAATCCGTCGCCAACAAATTGACAACTTCAAGTACTTTAACCGCCTCAGCTACCACTTCAGGACCTAGAATATCAAAAAAAGTTAATCTCCACAAAACCTATAAGATCAAAGAAAGATCGATCACAACACACCTATTCCATCACCAGGGAGTACAACAACACGGAATCTGTGAAATATACACATTCAGCACTCTATCGAGCATGAGATGCAAAAATCCCGACATACGATTTTACAGGCATGATAGTTTTTTGCAGGATCGAAGATCGGACTCATTAGAATTTCTCTTGATCTCGGCCGATCTCACCGTGACTGGCAACAAGTCCGGAAAACCCGCAATTGCTTACCTCTATTTGGCACAGCCTCAAAGATCAAAAACTCGATAAATTACTTTTAACTTTTTTTTTTTTTTGTTTTTACCATCAAAATGTCAGGCTCAAGTCAAAAACACAAATGCAAAAACCTCGTACTCGACGCAGGGCCATTACTGTCATTATCACCACTACGAGGACTAGCAGATACATACTACACTACCCCCCAAGTACTCGCAGAATTAAAAGATAACCGTGCCAGAGAACATTTCGAAAAATTGGGATTATTGTCCGGAGTCAAAGTTGCTGTCAAAAGTCCTGATGCGGCAAGTATATCTAACGGTGAGTGTGCACTTCAATTCTTATTCACCAAGACGATTTATCTGACGTTTTCTGTCCTGTAAGTGATTCAATGGGCGAAGAAAACTGGTGATTATTCGGTGTTATCCCATGCTGATATGTGCGTGATCGCGTTAACGCACATGTTGAACGAGGAATACAAGAAAGAGGAAGAACAACTAGTCGAACAAAAGACGGAGTCTTCTAAGGAAGTCGAGGCAAGTTTGTGAGGCAATCATCCTCTCTCTTTCTGTGACTCAAGATCTCAATCAGTAGACGGGATCACCTGAGGAAACACATACTTCCGAAGCACCCCTGGCAGAAGATCTCGCTCACCAGGTCGAAAATCTATCTATCAGCCCTCCAGCACAGAACAATCCCGTTGAATCAGATCAACCTCCAAAATCTACCGAAGCAGAAGTAATAGACGAACCCCTCGAACCCCTCAACGTAGAGCTACATCCAATCACAGACGATTCACCACCCCCCCACTCCTCCAAACCCACCAACCCACCCTCCTCAGAATCCGAATCCGACAACCCTCCCTCCCCTCAACAACTCTACGACGACCCCTCCTCCTCAGACGACGGCGAAGGCGAATGGATCACACCTCAAAACGTCAACATCCACAAATCCAAAGCTCTCGATCTCCTCCCCGACTCCTCCCCCTCCAAATCCAAAAACCCCAAATCCAAAGAAGAAGAACCCATAGGCGCAGGTTGCATGACCGCCGATTTCGCCATGCAAAACGTCCTACTCCAAATGAACCTCAATCTCATCAGCGTCGATGGAAAGCGGATCCAAAAAGTACGAAATTACGTTCTGAGATGTCATGCTTGCTACAAGTAAGTGTTTTTTTCTTCCTCTTCTTCGTCTCGTATTCGCAAAGATGCTCACAAAAAAAATTCTTCAAAAATAGAATATGTAAAGACCACACCAAAAAATTCTGTCCATCCTGCGGCAACCCCACCCTCCTCCGAGCCACAGTCACAATCTCATCACCCAACGCCTCCAAAAACGCCCCCATAATGCAAGTCCATCTCAAACCCAACTTCCAATACCGCACCCGCGGTTCCAAATACTCCATCCCCTCCCCCAAACCTGGATCCGCGAAAACAGGCCCGGGCGAAGGTCTAATCCTACGCGAAGATCAATCTGAATACCTACGAGCCAAGAAACATGCTGATGGAAAACGCGACAGAGAAGAAGCTAGGATGCTTAAGGGAATGTTGAATAAGGGCGTTCAGGAAGGAAATGTTGGTGCTGGCGTTAGTAGTTGGATGGATCCGGATTGGATACCCGAAATTATTAGTGTTGGGAGCGGTGGAAAGGGAAGGACAATGAAGAATTCAAAAATGGACGGTGATATGCCAGTTATTGGATATGGAAGGAAGAACCCGAATGAAAGGCGGAGGAAAAGGTAGTGATTGTTCTTCGCGTGTACTCATGACGATACGAGGCTGTATTCTTTTGTTACCTCAACAATAGGAGAAAGTTGCATAGGAACATCAGCTGCTAGCATCAGTACAAAAACAAATCTAACAATAGAGAAGCATACAAAGCATAAGAGAAGATGAAAGCAAAAAAAGAAAGTAGTTCTATGCTGTCTATTCACAATCTACGAAATCGAAACGCAATCCCTGAAAAGCTAGGACACATTTTCATTTATTTCTTACCGAGGACAAGGCAAGTCCTCGAGGGAATATACACCTGAGAATGCCACCGACAATCAGTTCAGAATTAACCCATAGCAATGACAAGACTCACCTGCAAGTAGTTCTTCCTCCCGTTCCACGTCATCGGCGTAGTGATGTACACCGAATCACTCTTGACATTATCAAACCCTCCAAAAATCTTCTCGTCGCTATTCAACACAACTCTATACTCTCCAGCTTCCTCAACTCCTACTCTATAATCTGTAAAACTCTCTCTTGGATGGAAATTGAAAATAAACAACAATCCTGCGCGCTCGAATACAATCATTTTGTCAACCTCGTGTTTGAGGGAGACGAATGCTTGTGGCGACTCGAGCCACCCATATTTTGCTGCGGTTTGGTTCATGGCACGATCAAAGTTGTTGAGGTATTTGTAGCGAAGCAGGTTGTCATCTACGACATTCCATTGACGACGAGCATAATGGAATGAATTTCCGTTGCCTTCTCGAGGGAAGTCGAGCCACTACATCAGAAATTGAATAGGTCAAGACAACTTGAGAGAACAAATGAACAGACCTCGGGATGACCAAACTCATTCCCTTCGAAATTGAGGTAGCCTTCTCCGCCAAGGGAATGAGTAATTAGCCTAATCATCTTATGCAACGATAAGCCACGAGCGATAACCGGCGTCATGGAAGTTAGATCGGACATATTTGTATCTATTGCAGACTAACGTCAGCTCCGGATATTAAACAACTATAAAAATGGACATTACACATCTCTTTATCCATCAGCCAGAAAGCGACAGTTTTATCGCCCACCAATGCCTGATCATGGCTCTCACAATAGGCTATACTTCTTTCCCCATGGCGTCTATTCGTGAGAGTGAACACGATATTGCCCATATCCCAATCACTATCAGTCTTGTGTTTGATTAGCTTTATCCATGAGTCGGGGATAGCCATGGATAACCTATAATCGAAGCCGATTCCGCCCTTTTCAACAGGCTTGCAGAGAAGTGGCATACCAGAGACGTCTTCAGCGATAGTGACTGTATTCGAAAACAATTTGTGCATAGAATCATTTGCCTAGGGCTGACCATGAGGCACAGTTGCAAAGTTGAGAGAAGTAGTACCTACGAGCATGAGGTAGACGATGCTATCTTCATCCGCATGATCACCGAAATATTCATGATAACCACCCGAGAATCCAGTACCGATACCGTGGTGGTCATACATCATGCTCGTAACACCATCAAACCTGAACCCGTCAAAGCTATAGACCTCCATCCAGTATCGGAGGTTGCTAAGTAGGAACCGTAGGACTTCATGACTGTTATAATTGAACAAGCGGCTATCCCAGAGGTCATGACGACCCTTTCCGCCTTCGTGGAAGTAAAGGTGGTCGCTACCATCGAATTCGTTCAGGCCGTCAAGGACATTCTTGCAAGCATGTGAATGGACAATATCCAAGAGGACGGTCAGGCCAAGTCCATGAGCGGTATCGATAAGCTCTTTCAAATCTTCAGGTGTTCCATATCGGGAACTGGGAGCAAAAAAGCTTGTCACTTGGTACCCAAATGCTGTCGAAAATGTATCAGCACTCTCATAGAGGAACACAAGCACAATTGCTCTCACAGGCATAATAAGCATGTTCCATTATCGCCATAAGTTGGATCGTGTTATATCCAAGGTCTTTGATTCTCGGAAGGATATTCTGCGTGAATTCCTTATATGTGCCCACCCTCTTTTCTGAGGTAGAAATGCCGACATGGGCTTCGTAGATCCTGATGTTATTCGGCCTAGGCGGACGAGGATTTTTGAACGTGTATCGCTCCGATTCAGGGGGATTCCAAAAACGTGCGTCATACACGGGGGAGACATTGAGGTCCTGAGTAACGCGTCTTATCCAAGCAGGAATACGCTCGATACGTTCACCGCTCGGTAAGATCATGGAGATCTAGCATGCGTGCTCAACACAGGCAGACCTAGAATTTTGTTGGGAGAGTGTACCTACTTTGATTTTGCTATCGTGAGGAATAGCACACCGACCAGAAGGCAGAGGAGGAACCGTAATTTCCCAAACGCCAAAGTCATTCGCCTTCATAGGATGCGAAGTCCTGCTCCACTCATCTATTTCCCAATCGCTAAGCACAGGAATGCCTCCCGGAGAATATCGGACACTGACTGAACTCGCCAATAAGATAAGCCTCTCTCGCATTGGGTGCCCACTCCCGGTAAGTCACCTCATTCTTAGGGCCCACGTTGAACCCAAACTTTTCGTATCCACGCGTGAACTTTTCATAACCACCTTCATGAATCTCGAAAGTATTCTTCCAATGCCTGAAACGGTTGTAACGTTGGATGATAGCGGGAATGTGTGGCCTAAGAAAACTGTCTATCTTGAGGACAGCGGCAGGGTCTAGCATGGGCGTCGACATGCTGGTATGCGTTGAAGAAAAAAAAAGACTGCGAAAGATAACTTATGACGTAAATCCACACCCTGGCACAGCCACGCTTATCAGAAGGCTTCTTCCCGAACACCCACAAATGGCCCTCCCGACCTCCCTCAGAACATCGACGACACCGCCAGAACTAGAGCTCATCGCCACCCAGCAGCTTATCGAAATCATACCCCTTGTATCTATGGAAAGGACCGTCTTCATCTCCGTAAGCATGCTCCTTCCTCTCTCAACTCTTTATCACCAAATTCAATCGCTAGCGCGTCGCGTCGTGTGGTTAGGGCGTATACGGTCCTCTTCGCCCTCCAAATAAAGCTCAGGTTCCCCTATGGATTGCGGTTAATCTCAAGATGAAGAGGAAATGTCATATCGTCCCTCCAGATTGGTTCACAGTCGGTCTGTGTTCAACTGCTCGTCCGATCCCCTAGCTTAAACCTATACTATGTCTATCAGAGTACCTACAGGACCGCTTATCGATGGAAACTTCAAACCCCGCATTCAGCGAACTACCATTCCGATATATGGAAATATCCAAAGTCCTTCTCGATGTGTATGCACAAAAAGCTCTCTCCAAATTCACCACACTGACTGGATCTCTTCAGTGCTTCTGATGATCTTGAACAACCAGATAAACTTCGCTCACTACTCAAAGATCTGCGTGAAGCACGTCAGGCCAAGAGTCGTGAGGGTATCAAACAACTCGATCACAGCGAATTGAGTGTAAGTTCTCCTTCTCTCACCCACCGACTCTATAGCTGATCCGAGCGTTGTACAGCTACCCAACTTGAGCGCTATGGAAATCAACGAAATCAGGCCTTATTTCGTCGAATCAATGAGTCTACTGTCGAAACTTGCTCTTCCGCCGCAACCAGGCGTTGGACAATAATAATGTAATAGGAGCCCGAACAGAGAAAAGTGTATTCTATGACGCGAATCAACTTGTGTATCGTACCGTTTGACTGGCGGACAATCCTTGGCTTGTATGAACGGAAAGTTACGCAAAAGCTTACTCAGATATCTGACACCCGGGGTGCCTCTCCACATATCCTCAGTCAACAAGTACGTCTGATATAAACGTAGTCGCCCTTATACATAAGTAACACAAGTAATTCGACAACAGTACACCAAAAAATTCAAGGACAATTCTCAAAAGAAAATATCAGAAACAGTCAAATCAAAAACAATGTCTCTCCACTAACATCACTCGTTCAACTATTATTCAACTTCTCCAAAATCATATCCACCTTCTTCTTCAGCACTTCAATCTCCCGCAAAATCGTACCCTCACTCGACTAAAAAGTTTACACCGCTCAATCAGAAAAGCGAGCTAATACAGGAGAACGGAAACGTTTACCTCAGCCGTGTTCGGAAATACCGCAACAAGTTCTTCAAACTTGGCTCTACAAATTTCCATGCCCTCACAATTGGGATCATCAACGTTTGGATTCCTGTTCTCAGGCGTATCCTCCCCAGCTTCGTCATCACCTCTAAACCAGCTCTCTCTCCATTGGTTTCTGGAGAACGTGCTCGTGGTAGACTCATAAAGTCTGATGACAGTGAGCGGGATCAGGAAGATGAAGGACATGACATAGCGATTGAGCTACAAGATGTATGCGTGAGTAAGCATATTGTGAGTGAGACAAAGAGTACTGACTTTAGCATAATTCTTTTCACTGAGGTGGCAAAACGGGATAATTCTGTTTTGGTGTCATGAGCACGCATTCTCCCCGGTTTGAGCACACTTACTCAAAGGGCACGATGAATACCATCTCGATGAGATTGAAAGGTGCAGGATACACGTAAACATCCGGAGCACGAATCATGTCAATAGTTTTCGCTGCAAAAAACGCAAGATATTGTGCTTCAGCATCATCAACAACCTAGATGAAGTGAGTTTAATGACGAGCTCTCGGTTGTGGACAAAATGACTGACATCAGAATACGCAGATGAGAACAGGGAGATGAGAACGTTGAGGAGGACAATAGCGGTTACAGTGTTCCAGCTGTTGAACTGTCAACTCGACATACACTAGCTTGGAGTAAAAAAGATTTACAAGTAATAGAGCAGCAGGCCGACTGGGCTGTTAGCAAACTTGTCGTAGTTGGGCGATCTAGTTGAATAATGTTAGCCCTGGAAGACCACAGTATTTGAAACAGGATCGTAACTGTAAGAGGGCCTGGACAAGAACGTTTGCAACCTAAGTCGTAGAAGAAAAATCAGAACAATACAAAGGCTTCTCTTGCGGTACAAAAGCTCACCACGTATGGCGACTCAGTCGAGCCATCCGCAGCGTCCAAAGCGAATAGCCCTTGCGCGAATCCGATAGCAAGAACAGACAACAACTGCGTAAACATCATATATAAAGCACAATCATTAGTCATATAAACCTAATGCTCACCGCAAAAAAGATTCCGGATTCTTTCAACATACGTGCGACGCATATCTGCATAGTGCCAATGTACCTAAAAAAAAATCATTTGTTCCTCAGGTCCAACCACGGCAGGAAAGATAATCCGTACTTATATCCATCAAACACCGTGATGAGCTCTACCACCAGGTGTCAATAATGACCCTAATCTATCCATCGAGTAACAACTCACTTATCCAGATAAAGGGTGCCACACAACTCAAAACCTGGAAACTGTGCAATCTCCATTGGAAACCCTCATCTTCACCTGTTCTATGTAACGAGGTCACGCCCAGCACGCGTAAGATGAAAGCGGTAAGGAGAAGAACATCTGTGATCAGAGCAACAATGTTCCAGAACGAGAAAGCTCGCCACCAAGTGACGAAATGAAGGATTTTGAATAGCTGCCGAAAAGTTCAGTGCCTTTGAACCGCAAAAGGAGCGATTCCAGTATACCTTAAGGACGTCTAGAAGAATGATATCAGTATACGGCGCTCCCAATGATATATTCCGGTATATACCTTCAATTATGAATGAAAGTGCCATAACGTATAAAATGATCTCCCAGGAATCAAACATGCTATGTGCAACGTCTATCTTGTCCAGTGGCTCGCGCACTAAGATAGAAAGTGAATGTGTACCACAGTAGATTCTGACAAGGAACGACTAACCAGCCTGAGAGTAGACTACAAGGAAGAAGAGCCAGACCAGGATTCGAAAGATGTTCTGGTACCTGAGTTCCGTTACTAACAAGGAAGACAGACTAATTAGTGTGAGAACCTACCTGGGGACAGACAGCCGTGCAGCATCGATTCCACTCACGAACGTATGTTGGCGCGTCTGATGGTGAGGTACATCTATTTTCCCATTCAGAATGGAAAGTTTGATAGAAGACGTATGCTGCTCACAATCAATGTCATGGTTCTTGTTGTTAACTTGAACTATTTCTCCATCCCAAAGAGCATCAACAACTAAAAATAAAGTTCATAAAATTGAATTAGACATCCATTGTTGACCGCACCTTCCTGTGCCTCATTGGAAGACAAAAAGATAGTACTGAGGATAATTTTTAGTCATCAAGGTTGCAGGAGGGGTGTTGATCACGCCACTGACCAGTTCTGATCGATTGCCATCTCGAGAGCACTTGAGGGGTCACTGATGTCGCCATCTACCTGATAATGTCGATATCTAGTAGACATAACTCCGCATAGTTTTTCCCTCGGCAACGAATGAACAAGTCTTCTTGCTAATACTTCACAAGCAATGGCTGCATAAAGTCAGTGAACTTTTGCGAAAATGTCATATAAATAGCAACCTACCTCGACCATAGTTCTCACCATAATCGGCAGGATTGTGGTTTGCATCCCACATGAATTGTGCCCTAGCACGCAACAAACAATAGGGCAGCTGACATGCATGCTAAGCCGAATAAGCAGTAGTACGGTGAGAACATACTCACGGCCATGTCAAAGTCACCGCCAGCAGCATGGTATGCAGTGATGACTTGGGGGGTAATGACACGACTCGTAGGCTCGTTGATGCTATTGGGATCCACCTCCAACGGGAGTAGAGTGAGCGTCATCGCGCGGAGGCGGTTGACGATTTCTGTGATGGGAAAAGGTAGCACGCGTGAATTGACGCGGACGCGGCCTGAAGAGACGTACTGGTGATGGTGTGTGCTGAGGGCTGGCCACTGGGAGTAAGGAGGTCGTTGTTGAGCTCGGCGTCGAAGCCATTGGCACCGTTGACTGTACCAGGGTCGGGTGCGGACATGGTGGGAGGTCGCGAAGCAGGGATCGAGCAGACTATAGAGTATTTAAACCAGTGACAGACACAGGCTTGCACTAGAACTTGACGGGCCCGACGTCATCGATCCCATCTGATGCCACTGATCGCAACAGACATGCGTCGGTTCAACAGCGCCAAACAGCTCTGCCAATCTACCTCGCCCGATGCCAGTAAGTATTTGCCTTGACCAGGCCTCCGCAGCTCACAGAAACACACAGGCATACCACTCAACCTTCAACGAGCTGCCCGATACCCGCCAAGTGGGCAACCTCGCTGTCCTGCCCTTCAGGACACGCATCAGGGGCCCAGCTCCCATCGGTACGCGGGTACCAACCATGTCCACCATGCCCGCTGCTGACATGCTGCCATCCCAGGCGACCCCTCTCAATATGACATCATAGACGAAACAATCGATCTCTTCCGTGCCAACTCTCTCTTCCGCAATTTCGAGATCAAGGGCCCCGCAGACCGCACTTTGATCATCCTCATCCTCTACGTCTCCGATTGCCTCGCCAAACTCGGTTCTCAACGCACAACACCCGCGCAAATCGAGGCAGGTAAACTGTTGAACACGCTTTCTGTTGATAATTTTGCGATTCCTGGAGACGCAACTTTTCCTCTGAATGCACATTATGCCGTGCCCGCCAGCCGTGCTGATTCCGGTCTGTCACAATCGTCCATCACCATCGCTGCATATGATTGACATCTAGTACGTGACAGAATACCTCAGAGGATATTTAACACAAGCACGACAAGAACTTGCCGCCCGTCTCGTCGAAAAACTCTACGCCGACGGAACAGGCAAGCCCAGCAAATGGTGGATGTCCTTCCAAAAACGACGTTTCATGAACAGAAGCTTGGGTTCATAGACCATCTCTTTTATCACACACTTGTACACTATCAGTCTCAAACTGAATTTGAAATACCTTTCCGTTTCCCAAACAGCCGGTTTGCGCGGTGTGTGAGTCTTGACTAATCTACCTCCCCCTACCCCCCCCTTGCAAGAGCAGTTTCTCCGACCGTGACGAGACGATTACTCACTCCTCCCACACAAATGACACCTGTCTATCTCAAATCTCAACACCGCGCGCTCAACGAAACCCACGAATCCAACAACAACGAACCCGACACCGATCTATCTAAACACAAGTAATCTCGAGTCGATTCCCAAAGTCGACACGGTAGTATTCAAGAGGATACTCCACAGCATAAAAACCTCCGTTTGACTATGCACTTCTTCCCAATCGGATCTAGTCCGTTAAATGGAAATCTCTTATCTCGGTTCTCTCTCATCCGCCACCAATCAACGACCCTACTCAGGGCGCCAAAAAATCACGCTAAAACCTCATTATACTAATTAAATCCGCCACCAGTAATGAACCACTCCCTCTTCCTACCATAAGCCCCGACATAGCCTAGTACTTGAGCACATACAGCATCTAACCCTGAGATCAACAAAATAGAAAAAAAGGCCACGAACATGTCACTGGTCCCTAGTCCCATTTTAAGCATGTTCGAATCTCCCTCTCTGCCGTACAAAGTTCTTTGTTCTCTACTTGTATTCTTTTCTCATCCCCGATGTACATCATTTTTTTCATTTCCAACACAGCCGGAGCTAAAATGAATGAAGAGATAAAATAGATCCACCACGAACGTGGCGCGCAAAAACCACACACTCAGGCTCTGATAAGTTGACATGATGCTTTTCCACATCGGACATACTAAAAACCCATCAACACGCTAATAAACTCTTCTACTGAAAAAAAAAAAAAAAAAAACAACTCAAGGCAAGGAACCCCTAAATCAACTCCCCATTCATACACACAAGATACTCCCAGATCTTTCATTATCTCCTTATCTCTTTTACTTTAAATTAAAAAAAACCCCCAAAACAACGCCCATCAAACTCGTCTGAGAACAAAAACCATTACCCCAGAGTGATGATTGCCTTCTCGTAACACAGAACCGAGTCGAAGTTGCATCAATTAAACATGTACATATATATATTTATATAGATATGTGCATCATATCTCTCCCCTTCACCCGTCACATCCGTAATAACGGGTCAACAAAGACTCTTTAGGAAACGAGATCCGGAAACTTACATTTTGCGGCGCCAAACAAGCCAAGAAGAAGCGGTAGAAGAAAGAAGTAAAAGAAGTAGAAGAAGTCAACTGTGCAATGTCTTAAAGGAAATAAAACTCCAAAACATTCCTATTTAATATATACCTAACAATGGTTTCGTTAGCCAAAAGGACATTCCGCCTCACAAATAACTTCTTTTTTTTTTTTTCTGCACTTCTCTCTCCTTCTCCTTCCCGTTCCACAACAGTCCATTTGACAAGGCAGATAAGATCATTCAAAGAGTGACCACTATAAACAACTTGAAACAGTCTTTTCAATCTACTGCGGAAAGTCGAGATCACACTCCCTCTTCCAAGGGCAGTTATCATTCCTAAATTTAACCTCACACTCATTACAAGGCTTCCTTACACCATCCTGTGAAAACCAATCAAATGAAGACCAAAAAACCGAATGACACGAAAGAAGCTCGGTATCCGTGAGAGTATATACTCAAGATCTCACAAAATTCGTGACGCCAAGGTAACTTTTTTTTTTAAAAAAAAAAGTGTGGTGTGTCCTCACCAAGAAACCAGGTCCACCATAGACCCTGCAAAAAAAGACCCGAAAAGGTCTAATAATTTCAAACAAAATAATCTACTTAAAATCTCCACTCACTACCCAACCACCCCTCCCCCAGTCCCTACTACACATACATACGTATGCTCATCACATCCTAAACACCCCAAACCCTTTCGCATCCCCATCCCAACTCAATTTCCCCGCACCACCAGACGCGCCACCACCAGCACCGCGGAGGATTCGTTCCCGATTCACAATCCCAAGACCCAACCCAAGAACATCCCTCGTATCCCTCGGTTTGATAATCCCATCATCCCATAACCGAGCAGTAGAATAATACGCCGTAGATTGGTTCTCAATCTCCGATTTTAGAGATGCATGCTGTGCGGGATCTCTGGAAAGACAAGATAGAAGACGAATAGAAGAGTATTTATATATATATATGAGAGATGGAATGGATGGGTGGGTGGGTGGGTGAGTTTATGATACATGGTGGCCGCGGTCATGACGGAGTGGGGTGGGATAGTTGAGAGAAGCGAACAAGTCAAGTGAGAGAGAGACAGAGAGACAGAGAGACAGCAAAGCAAAATGAAAAAAAAAGAATTGGTCAGTCACGTCATCAATTAATTAATATCTCCAGAGAAAAAAATAGTGATTGTCCCCGAACAATCACAGAGCACGCGAGGAAGAAAATCCAAAAACCACAAAAAAGACTCACTTTGACACCGTAGTCATAACTTGAGAAAGTTGTCCTGAACCCATGACCGACACCTTCGCATTCTAAATAGAACAAAAAGGAAAAACACAAATTAAACGTTAATATTAACCGAACCCGAAAATAGAATAATAGGGCGATATGTTTTTTTTAATATATGAACAGATAGCACGACTCTGCAGCCCACTCGCGAAGACGAGTGGATGAAGAAGTTTAAGAAAGAAAGAAAGAAGGGGCAGTGAAGTGGGTTGGGATCCAAAAAAGCGAACACTTACAGGCCACATCCATAAGAAGCGAGGCGAGTACTAAAAAAACAGAAAGTTAAATAAGTTTTAATCAACGGAATGGCGCATTTCCCGAGGAAAGAAGGAAAAAGACGGAATCTTCGCTTACCGCTCTACCAGCCATTCCTGATTGATTAACAGGGTGAGTTTGGGAAGTAAAGGTAAAGAAGTTTTTGCGTTACCGTAATTTCCAGCACCAAAACTTCCTCCCACAATGACTGTGAGTTTAGGAACGTCCGCACAAGCAACAGCCCTGACCATCTTGGCACCTTGAGTACAAAAAAGAAAAGTCAGTGACACAAAAGGAGGTGACAAAAGAGAAGAAACAGACTAACCGTCTTTCGCAATACCGCCCTTTTCAGCCTTGGAGCCGACCATATACCCAGTCACATTTACAAGGAATAAAAGTGGTATCTGGCGTTGTGAACAGAGTTCGATAAAGTGCGAAGCTTTAAGTGCAGAAGGAGAAAAGAGAATGCCGTTGTTGGCTATGATCCCGACTTCATAACCATGAATATGAGCGAAACCCTTTTTAGAATACGAATTAGATTTGTGTAGAGTATTCTTTGGGATGGCACGTACGGTGACTATGGTAGGTCCGTATTCTTTTTTGAATTCTCTGAATCGGGAGCCATCGACGATACGAGCAATAACATCCCGCATGTCAAACGGTTGTCTTACATCTGTACCAACAATACCATGCAACTCGTCCGCAGGATACAAAGGATCTTCAGCTTTCCGTACAGGCTAAAGAAATCATCATCAACAAGAATTTACTCCTAGTCGATTCACTTACAGGTACACTTCGTCCACCAGCCTTTCCCAAATCACCAACGATCCCTCTAGCAATAAACAAAGCATGTTCATCATCTCTAGCCAAATGATCCGTAACACCACTCTCACTCGAGTGCATCAATCCACCACCAAGTGTCTCTTCATCAACCGCTTCTCCTGTAGCAGCTTTGACTAATGGTGGTCCTGCGAGGAAAATAGTTCCTTGATTCGCGACGATGACGTTTTCGTCGGCCATGGCGGGTACATATGCGCCTCCAGCTACGGATATACCGTGCACGACGGCGATTTGGGGGATACCGAGAGCTGACATTTGAGCTTGGTTGTAGAATATGCGACCGAAGTGTTCTTTATCTGGGAAGACGTTGGCTTGGTGGGGTAATGCAGCACCACCAGATTCGACTTTGAATTTCGAATGAGTTTTGTGAGGGTATTAGTGTATGAATTTTGTTGGCTTACCGATGTAAACGCAAGGTAGACCGTTCTCTCTGGCAATCTCTTGTGCTCTTAGATGTTTTTTCACGGTGAGAGGATAATAAGATCCTCCCTTGACAGTTGCATCATTCACAACTACCACACACTCCCTCCCGGAAATCCTCCCTATACCTGTGATAATCCCAGCACCCGGTATCGATTCACCAGGATACACTTCATGCGCAGCCAAAGCCGACAACTCAAGAAACGGAGAATCTGAGTCTAATAACAAATTCAACCTGGAAAGAGAGTGTTTGGGTTTTAAAGAAAGGAGGGGTTTTGAGAGAAGGGAAACGAACCGTTCTCGAGGTAGCTTTTTACCTTTGTTTCGCATTCGTTCTGCGGCTCTGGGTCCGCCTCCAAGTCTAGCTTTGGCCATCTTGTCTTCTAGATCACGGACTAGTTCGTCCATGGCCGTCGACCTGGCCTGAAATTCCGGCGAAGCGGTGGATATGAGGGACGGGAGGACGGAGGCATGGTAGCCTCTACTGTTTACTCTAGGAAAGCTATTCCTAGTGATGTGTCGGATGGTTGATGAAGTCAGAGGGCGCATTAGTGAAAGAGGAAAGAGGCGTCGGACGGAGAAGAGATCGGCCGGAGCTTGTAGGTCCGGGACACCACAAGCGATCGTTGTTCTCCTCGCCATCTAAATCTAGATTGTAGGTAATTATAAGTACACAAAACGCGACCACGGGACATTATATACACGGAACGCGACGTGACAGGGGGAAGGATGAACACATTAAAAATCCTTCCAATCATCCCACTCATCCTCCTTCTTGGCCGGTTTTGCGCTGGGCGTGACACTGGTTTTATTATCTGCCGCCGGCGCGGTCGAGGTGGCGTGCCAATTGTCTGGGGCCGGGTCATAGCTTTTACCTTGACTGTACTCGCCAAAGAGATCGTCATCGTCACCGGCATCATACAAAGCCGAGGATTCATTCTCTGCATGGGACGCAACCTGTCCGTAACCACTTCTGGCAGGCCCACCCAGCACGCGTTCCTTTACACCATAAACCTTATCGGCGACGTCGATACCGAACTGGCTTCGGGACCATTGGTTGGCAGAGTTGCCGACGTCTGCGGCGCGTTTTCCGGCTTCGCTGACGTATCCTCTGACGTTGGATTGGAATGAGGGATCGGATATCTTGTCCATGCCGGGCTGGATGACGGTATCGTTCACGGCTTTGGACGCGCCGATGACGGCAGAAGAGAATATTGACCAGCCTTTGCTGAGGGCGGCCATGGGGCTATCTTGGAAGCTGGGTGCGTTGGCAGAGGAAAGGCCGAAGGAGGGATGGGAACTGGCAGGCGCGGGGGCGGGTGTGTTGCCAAAGCCTTGATAGCGGCCTCCCTGCGAGGGTGGAAGGTCGGTGGACCGGCTTGCATTTATCTTTCCGAGGTTGGCAAAGTAGGCTTCGTTTTGGGATTTTTGGTCGAGGGCGGCGGAGGGGACCCGTTGGACCCGGGGTGTGAGGACGGCGATTCGCTCCGGGTCGAGGCCAGGCGGGTGTTTTGGGCCCGGGATTTGCGCAGGCCCTGGGTAGCGGCGGGGCTGGGGAGGCGGACCGGGCGGAAGCGCTGAAGTTTGCGGGGGCGGGCTGGAGGCCCAGTCTTTCCCGGCGAGGAGGGCGTCGAGCTGTGGCGACGGTGAGCAGCGGGATCGGAGCGCGGCAGAGGGAGGGCCGCACCTTGTCCTTGTACTGGGTGGCGGCCCAGCAGTGGTACGTGTCGTAGGAGCTGGCGCCGTCCGTGTAGCCCCCGAGGGGTCGTAGGCCTTGACAAAGTCGCGAAAGGGGCGTTTCCGCCGAGCTGTCAGGGCGATCGGTACATGAGAAGGCGGAGAAAGAGCGAGCATACCTCCATCCGCTGGAGCTGATCGTCCTGCCAGGCGTCCATCGAGACGGAGCGGACGAAGCTAGAAGACGGGGCATGAGGCGCAGGCCGGGGCGGGAACGGAGGGGGCTAGCCTGATGTGCACGCCGAAGCCGCGGTGGGTGCCCGCGCACTGGAGGCAGAGGAAGACGGCGAAGCTGGCAGCGGTGAGCGCGGCACAGCTAAAAAACAGGAAAATACCTGAGCGAGGCCCACTGGGGATTCGGGTTGCCGCAGTCGATGCATGTCCGGTTGTCGAGGCCCTCGCGGCGGAGGAGCTCGTTCAGCTGTTTCCGCGCAGCCATGGGAGAGCCAGACCCGAGAGATTGGCAGTCGCACGCGCAGTGCGTCCCGTGGCTGTGCCTCCCCTATTTCTTCTCTTCTCCTCCCCCTCCCCTCTCTCCCCCGCCGCCCCATGATCCAGCAGACAAACCGCCCGCCCAGACGCCCCCGCCCACCTCGCCCGCCCACCAGGACCCCGCCGCGGACGCCCCCGAGATATGGAGCAAGACCCTCGGCAACAAGTGCGTATCTCCGCCCCCCCGTCCTCCCGCCCGCTGATCTCCCGCGCCCCACAGGCTCTATTCTCTGGAGGTCGTCCAGCACCCCCTCCGCGCCCGGATGTGTGGCTTCGGTGATAAGGTTGTCTCGGCTCCCCGCTGTGATTTTCGCGTGCGTTAAACTTTTTCGACCAGGATCGCCGCCCATTGGCTCCTGCCGCCGTCGTAAAAATGGTGGTCAAGTACCAAGACGACTCTCTTGTCGACGTCGAGTGAGCTGTCTCGGTCGCTCCGATCGTCTCATTAATCAACCCCTTCTCAGCGAGATTGACTGGTCCTTCTTCCTCGTCACCGTCGACCTCTGGTCTGCCGATGCCAAGCAAGAAATGAATCTCGTCCTCCACCCCTCCTCCACGGACCGCTACATGCCCACCCTCTCCTCCAAGAACAGACGGCGCGGCGCCAGCACCAACCAATCTCAGCCGTCCCAGTCCAGCCCACAAACGCCCGTGCAGCCCTCACCCGCGCCCCCTTATCGTCCTCCAGAACAGGTATCCGTCGTTTCTCCCACCGATTACGCATTATTTACCATATCTGTTGTTCACAGGCGCCGTCCACCCCTCTCACCACCTACCATCAGGGGTATTTCTCATCTGCCACCAGTCCCACCGAACATGTTGCCAACGCCTATGCCGCAGCCCCAAACCAGATCCCCAACCCCTACGCTGGCCCTCCTCATCAGCCAGATCCGCCCACTTGGGGTACCCAGCGTCCGCTGTCGTCGACCGCAGCACGACTTATCCACCCCCTGCTTTACCCTCCATCCATACCTTTCCCGCGACCTCCACTCAACCAAATGCTTGGGTCAACTCTGACATCTATCATTCCCTAGATCCTGCCAATGAAAAAACTCACGATCCGAATGCCGCATATGCTTCTACATCCTATCAAAGCATTCAAGTCACACCCTCTAATTCTCAATCGGGCCACCCCCACCAACCCACACATCCCGTCTATACTCCCTCCTATTCATCTCCCACAACCACTTCGGACCCGAGTCTTAATAATAACAACCGTGGCAACACTAACAATTCTGATAAGAACTCATCCGCCAATGCTCCTATGACGACTTCTTATCCGCCCATGCCATCCCCACGCGTAGCCTACACGAGGACGTTGGTCGGTCCATTGTCTGCAAATGCATGTCGATTGCAAGACGAACATAGGAAACCCGGTATCTTCTTTTTGTTCCAAGATCTATCCGTTCGAACCGAAGGTGCCGTTCACTCACATCTCGTGGTACATCTGCTGACTTTTTTTTTTCATTTAGGTACCTTTAGATTAAGACTGCGGCTGATGAATGTTGGCGCGTGAGTGCTTTCATCTACATTAAAAACATCCATATCAATTATGCTTTCAAAGTCCGCCAGCACCAGAATATGGCGCTACGAAAGTTCATAATGACGTTTCACCTGTTTTAGCGCAAACGTTCACGGATCCGTTCACCGTCTTTTCCGCGAAGCGTTTCCCAGGTGTTCCAGGTGGGTTTAAAAAGGTTTACCAGCCGCTGCGCTACTAACTATCATATTTTTAGATACCACGGCACTCTCGATTGCGTTTGGTAATCAAGGACAAAAGATCCCACTGGTGAGCCTCCTCTTTCTCTCTTTTGCGCTCCTACCGCCACCGTTCTCCGTCATCTTTCTCGCGTACCCTACACAAAAAAAAAGACAAAAAAAAAGAGAGAAAGAAAGACTGTTTTACCGACTCTTTCCTAGATAATAAAGAAAAGCACAAACTAATGCGAATGTTCTCCTCTTCCCTTCCCTTTGTTAGCGCAATCGGCATGGGCCCGCGAAACGACGTCAACGAGATTCATCTTCTGCGGAAGAAGATTCGGATGAGGATGCCGAGTAGATATATATTTATATATACGTGTGTATGTTTTAAGTATTTAGACCGGTTGTTGGATGTATTCTCTTTGGCTCTCACTTTTATGATTCTTTTTTTTCTTTTCGGCTCTGTGTCAATTCGTTTTGTTTTGTTTTTTTTCTGTCATCGTTTTGCTGATTGGATTATTTTGTTTGTGGTATGTTCACCAATTCTCAACATATTGTATTCCAGCCTGGGAGTATAGATTAAGAAAAAAGGATTCACGGGTTTTGTAAATTTCTCGAGTCCTTTTTGTTATTAATAAAGAAGATATAACATACATATATAAGAAAACCTTTCACGAAGAAAAAAAAAAAAAAAAACTTCTAACTCCAGATATAAGTATTCCCAAAATCCACACCCATCCTCTCCTTCTCCTTCTCCTCAAACGCCAAAACCTCATCAACAGCATTCGGAAACCTCTCATTAATCCTCCTAAACTCCTCCTCAATCTTCTCCTTATCCTCCTCCGTAAACGTAGCGTAATAATCCACATCGCCCAACCCTGTAAGATCCACACTGGGTATGGCAGGTTGACCCGCTCGGAGACGCTGATAACCTATAAGAAGATGGTGTAAAAGCGTGTAGTGCGGTCTAGGTGTATAACCTGGTAGGCGGAGTAATCTAGTTAGGGGCGTGATAAAATCGGGAACGGGCGGTGATGGCGGTACTGCCGTTTCGATAGTGTCAGATTCGAGGGGACGTTGGTAGAGAGCTCTGTGAGAGGCGCGGTAGTCGTCTTGATCGCGAAGATGCCGGTTTTGGATGTGGTTGAAACGTCTGTTTGATGCGGATGGTCTGATTGGGGATATGATGGGTGTTTGGAGGAATGGGAGTTCGACTTTGTTGAGGATTTCGAAGGGGTGGCGGAAATTTGGTTGAGTATTATTATTATTTTGCTTCTCTTCTTCATTTTGTCCCTGTTCTTGTTCTTGTTCTTCTCCTTCCTGAGTTGTTGTCGATGGTGCATCATCAGAAGATGTCGTCGTCGTCGAAATCTCCTCCGCAACCCTCGCCGTAGCGCTAATATAAGGCAACACAACCAACTCCATAATCTCAAACGCAGCTTCATACCTCCCCGCCGAAATCAAATACGTCCCCAACCTATTCCAATTAAAAAAATTCAACCTAAACCCCATCCTCCTATGCCTCTGCCACGTATTCAAAACCAAATCATGCTCCCCAGCTTGACAAAGCATATCCAGATAAATAGTAAGCGGATAACAAAGTATATCCGTCGTCGCAACCGCCTCCACATCATCAAGCCTGATTCCACTCAAAATCTCTTGTCCCAACTCGACTAGCCGTTCCCAGACTTTGTGTGCAGAATCAAGTCGACCTTTCTGGCGGTAGAGATCTAGCATGGAGCTTAAGACGGGTACCGTCATCTGTCCACCAGCATCCAACATCTCCTCCAACAACTTTTCAAACGCATCAACCTTCCCACTCGCCGCATACCCCCTAAGCACAGGTTCATACACAAGTTGCAAAGAAGACGTTTTCGAATCAATATCCTCTATAGGAATTTCTTCGTCTTCATCCACCCTCGGATCGTTAGCCACGCGAGTCATAAACTGATGCGCGATAAGTAAATCCTGGTCAGACCGCCGATTGGCATAATAACTCAACACAGTGTTGAATGTCGCCGAAGTAGGTTTGATACCGTGATTGAGCATCTCATCATGAATCGCCATCGCCTGTTCCTTGTTCCCCTTTCGCAAAAATCCAGCCATGAGGATGGTGAAAACATATGCGTTGAGTACATTCTTCGCACCCTCCTTCGCACGTTTCTCCATTTCCTTGAAGATATCCAACGCAGCTTGCATATATCCCGAATCACAAGCAGATTGAAGAAGTAACGCAAAAGTAGTGGGGGTAGGCGAGACACGTGGATTATTGTCCAGTTTTTCAAAAAGAGAGGCGACGACGCGGAAAGGTGCACCCATAATAACATAGGCCTTCAGAATCATGTTGTAGAGCTCGATCGTGAGATGCAAATGGCTTTTGCTGTCAGACTCGATCGACTTGAAAAGCGCGATCGCTTCATCCCAATGGCCTGCCTCCACATACGAATTCAACAAAGACCCGACCATGATGATATCAGGTTCGACACCTTCCCGTAAAGCCCGCTTGAACAACGTTTCCGCCATACTTGGAGAATAATGCCTAGTCAATGCCGAGATGATGTCCGTGTAAATGATAGCGTTCGTCTTCAATCCTATGTTTTTGATATGATCCAAAACATCCGCGATGGCGGTAAGATCTCCCTTTGGAATGTAACTTTGGATAATGGAGCTGTAGATGTGAAGACCAGGTTTAATACCATCTTCCATCATCCGATCCAACCAGTGAGAAATGCCGTTCGGATTTCCGCGACGCGCCCACGCATAGATAGCCACGTTATAATCCTGGAGAGTTGGTTTCCTTCCCTTATATTTCCCCGTCCCATCCTTCGGGTACATCTCGTCAAATAACTCGCGTACTTGACCCACCATTCCACGATAGGCATAACTGAATAGCAGCATGGATCTATTATGATGATATTGGCCACCCTTGTTCCTCTTCTCGTAGTACTCCAAGGTTTTCTGAGTATCACCTTGCATGGCAAAAAGGTGAATTGCTGTACTTGTATACCCTAGAGTGTTGGTGGAAGCGGTAGAGAGGAGGGCAGCCGCGTCATCGAAATATCTTCCAATAGCGAGGGCACGAACAATGCTCAGCTTGAGCCTATGATGCACTGGCAGCTGCGATCTTACCATTGCATCATGAACTCGAAGTGCAAGTTGCGGGTATTTATGGGTGCAGTAGGCGGCTATCAGTAAACCACCTATCTGATTCCAATCGGAAGACCGATCCCGGAGGTTGCGGGTGAATAGGGATACGGGATCACGAATGGTGCTGAGGATATGTAGAAGACGAGAATGGCGGGACTGAATAGAGTCTGGAGCGTCGGGAGGACTAAAAGGTTTGCAATATGGTGGGCGGAAATACTCGTGAATGAAATAATTGTCGAGGAACGTCATGACATGGACAGCATCGTGATGGTGGAAGACGGAGAGGCAAATAGTCGAATATAGCTTGGCAACGGTTGGGTGGTAGGTCGATCGAGCTTTACGAACGCTTGATAGGATTTCAAAGGCTGCATCGCTATCGTCCAGCAAGGCCCGGGAGCGTGCCATTAAAAGACTAAATGCATCGCGTTGTACTTCAGAGATCTGATCGCCCGTAAATGCAGCCTCTAGTCGACCAAGTATTTCTTGAAAATGGCCCGCCCACACATTCAAGTCAAAGTCATTGCCTTCTTCCCCATAATAACCCTCCACTTTGTCACAAAACTTGTGTAAAACCGACAATACATCCCATCGAGCTCGGCACCACTCTGGCTTGTCGGAAAAGAAACTGAAGACTTTCAGAGCATGGTCTAGACTAAAGTTGGTCGGAGATGCTTTGACAAGCCGGTTGAAAGACTGGACGTTATAATGAACTCTGGTATCCAATGCTTCTGCGCGTGTAATTAGTCGGCGGTATGCTTCGCGCTGCTTTTTGTGGGTCTGCTCGCCCGAAAAAAAGTCCTCTAGCCAACCGAGTACCGCCTGAAAACGAACTTTCCACGCGTCGACATGAGGCCCATGATTTTCATCCCCATAAAAGGATTCTATTTTGTCGCAAAACTTCTCTAAAAACCAGATGAGTTCCCGCTTCTTCAGCCTCCGCAATGAATGCTGATCCCCGCAAATCACTCTTAGAGCCTCGTAAGCATCGGACAAGTCAAAATCCTTCGGAGTCGCCTCCAAAAGATGATTGAAAGTTTGAATCCTTTTGTCCGAAAATGATGCAGACGTCGAAGCCTGGGGCTGGTTCGAGACATAAGATACCCTGGATGGAGGTGGTCGGCCATTGGATACGTGTCTCCGTTGAGAGCCTGGTAGTGCTCGCAAACGAAAGTTCGAGTGACGGTTGGCAGCGTGTACTCGAGAACTCTGTGACCGATGAACGGGATGCAGAGAGGGCGGCAGTAATTCCTGAAGCATATATGGCCAACCATTTTCTGATTCTGGATGAGACACAAATTCAAATATATCCCAATCCTGTTTGCTCACCTGAGCAACAGAACACATGATACGCAAACCGAGAAGTCCATTCTTGACATTGTGAGACGCGAGGTAAACGCGACCCGTCTCTTTCTCTTTCTTTGCCTTTCACGTGTCTGGGTAACGGACCGAAGAAATTCGAGGAAAAGAACTGTTGCTCATGATGATGCATAGCTACGGTGGTAGACGCGAAGCCCGCTGGTGCCGCTGGAAGAACACCCCGAATTGGAGGCAGGGAGTTTCGGAGGGCGGCCACAAAAGGTTCGACCATGAGACTCGCCCAGGTTGACGAGCTCTCCGGCTATTCGATTCTATTGGGAACTATGAACATGCGGTTTGATCAGAAAGACGTATGAATCACCTTGAGCAATGGCTGTATGATGAAGCCGGGGGGAATAATATGGGGCTGCCCACTCTTCGCGTGCCGAGAGGAAAAGTTTGGACTCGCAATGCACGTGACCAATCAAGGGGCGGGTCATCCTCTCTGCAACGAGGCGCTGACAATATCTTTGGAAAACATACCATCAAGATCGATCACAGGTCGCAAGTATGCCCCAAGACTCAGAAATACCGTCGCATGAAATCGTCGTGGCGAGTTCAAAGGAGGAACAACAGCAGTGTTACGAAGTCGTGAGGCATGATTTGCTCCAGTGACCAGGTGGCAGATCTAATCATTCATAGCGGGTCAACGTATTTCACCACGAACAAAAATTTCCTTTGGATTCGGAGCTAGACGAGCTAGTGGCTTTCTATCCTCCACATCTCCGAATTATATCTAATGCGCTTGCCGTTTTTCATTTTGGAAATGTAGTAAAGAAGATATATCGACACACATTCTCCTCCGCCTCACCCCCTCCATGCAGCCTATCGGTACAATCCGAGGATACCTCGTACCAGGGAAGACGGATACTTATAAATTAACTCGACTAGCTGTCATCAAGGATTATCGAAAATATGGATTCGGTCGGAAACTCGTCGAAGCGCTTCATCAATGGATAGAATCTCATGCCAAGCAATCCAGCACTACGCATACTCAATTAGACAATCCGCCACCAAATCCCCGGGTTGTATCCAAAACAGATCCAGTAAGTATCATGTTACCAAAAATACTGTTGGAGCTCGGTGCAACTCATTCAAATTTCCCTCGAATCAGCAGTCGCAGAACTCAATCAAGGTCATTTCCCATTCCCAAATTTATGCAAAAGGTTTCTATGCTAGGTGATTATCGTTCTCATCTATTCGCTTCCCGATCATGTCAAGAAAACGACAAATTTACCGTGCCTAAATTGGTCCGTAAAGTCCGAGATCGCTCATAATTAACATACACGAGGACTGCACCACGTTGTAGAGTGTTTCGGAAAATCATGTGTAATTCAGTGAGCTCTTGAAAGGCGTGGCACCATTAGGATTCCTTCTTGAGGAATCTAAATCAGACCCCTTGCCTCGAGGCAAATTTCCTTTTCTACTCCACGGCATCTTATAGCCTTTCTTACTGTATCGCTACAAAATCTTCATACTGACCCTACTTAATGTCTCAGGTTTGGCTACGTAGAGGAAGTGAGTGTCCAACGTTACCAACATCCACTCTTCTTTTCTGAATGAAATCAAAAAAACAAAAAAAAATTTTCATCCAATCACCAAAACCGACGAATCGCAATCATTCCTTATTTCTGGACCCACAACAATTTCTTAATCCGTACTCTCGCGCTCCCGGGAACTTCTTCGATGGTATCATCCATCATTCAATAAACCCCTCCTTCCTCCCAACACGCTCATACCATCTACATTCACGATCTCTTCCTCTTCTCTCCAACCACTCACCTTCTTTTTCTCTCTCCTTCTCTCAAATTCCAGGGCGAAGAATTCATCGAAGACGGAGATCCCCATCAAAAGATGGTTCTCCACATCCCAATCGACTAACTTCGTAGCTTACACACAAAAACAGGAAGGGGAGGCACTAGAAGTTGCGCTCAAAAGCCTCTTGATGTCCCTCATAACCTTTTTTTTTCCTGTTCCTGTTCTGTTCTTTTGATTATCCGCGATCTAGATACGCAAAAGTCTATAACGCATGGCAAAAAAGAAGAATCACTGTATATATATAATGTTTCTGAATTGAGCGTTAAGCAAAAAATACTGACGCCAGCCTCTCCCCCTTCAAAAAAAAAAAATTCTATCTTGATGTCTGATCAACAGATCAACGACGAATGATATATAAAAACAAAAACCCTTTCACATGTGATCAAATGACGTTTATCAAACAAAGTCCCTCGCATCCCACCCAAAACGAAACAAAAACAGGAACTAAGGGTTTTTTTCTTTTTCACAAATCGTCATCGTCCGCTACGGACTAAAAATAAACGTACCATATCCCCTGAATGACATCAAGCACAAAAAAAAAAGGGTTTCAATGTAATAAGATTTAAAAAAAAGTACCAAAAATCCAACCTCAAGCCTTCAAGGGGGCGGAGGGGGGAAGGGAGCAGGGTCCGGAGAACGATCCTCCATGACCCGAAACCCTAAAAAAAGGACAAGTTCTCCCGTTTCTAAAATTGGAAACCTATGGCTGTGTTTATTATAAACCCCAGCCCGGTAGATTATCGTAACTGAATGTATTAAGTATATTCTGGACTTATGCCCTCCCCGAACGAAAACGATATCGTCATTCACAATGTCATCTTCTCATACCGCAGGGGCGAGGAGGTTTTTTTTAGGAAGAAACTTTTGGGGACCTTACCCTTACCGGAAACGATGCTAGGACGGTGCTTTGGTACCATCCTGAAGCTTACAAGACATACTATTGAATCGCATAAGTCACCAATGGTGACTAGTCCGGCAAAAAGGTATCCCGCTTACTTATAGCTTTCATAACGAAATGAAAAAAAGATGTCATATTGTACGTCAACGTCTATACGTCCAAGAAAAGAAAAAAAACCCAGGAGGTAGAAATAAACTATCATAGGAGTGAGAGAGAGAGAGAGAGAGAGAGAGAGCAATTACAAAACAAGCGATATTACAACAACAAGCGTTCCACAGCAAGAAGTAGTCACATTCATACTATTGGTGGTGTGCACTAGAAGCCAAAATATCTAATTAACTACTCCGGTCACCACCACCAAAAAACCAGGTCGCGGGCGTAATTCATATAATTTCCCGCGACCATAAGAGTATTATGAGTAAAAACCAAAATACTCCGTGCATGTGGATATGCATGCGATATGTTGCAAGAGACGACGAGGTGACAAAAAGAAAATAGAGCGACGTACTAAGATAACTAGAAATACACATACATAGATACACCAGATATGTCGTCGTTAAGGAAGAGGCAGCAAGTCACAAGGTCCTTCATGAGGGTTATCAAAAACGATGCAGCCGTTTTGGCTAAGAGACAGTAAATTCGAGAGAAAGGAGTGGGGGTGAAGGGATGATTAAACTAAACAAAGCGGATGGGAAAATAAATGCCGTCACGAGGGGGTGGTATGACAAGCGGAGAGAAAAATTAGAATTTCCAGAAGTCGAAGGTTGCGAGATAAGAAAAGGGATAAAGCCCCAATGCCATAAAACCACGACGGCAAAGGGCGAGAGTGGTATCATGCGGTATGGCATGCCCGGAAAGGTAAAGAATCCCAAAGTGGCCGAGATGATGATGTTACGCGGGAAGCTCCATAAAGCTACCCGATGAGCAACAAAAAGTAGCACGTAAGAAAGAACAGAAAGACGTGACGGTCGTGAAGTATTTCGTTGAATCACCAAGCCAGAACAGAGGTATCAGAAAAAGTTTGTTAGACGTTAGCACTGGGAAAAAAAGAAAAGGAGCGAATATAACGAATCAAGGGTACGGCATTTATCGGCGGGTGGACCGATCACCATCATCGGTGCTGAAACCCTCGCTCTCGCTCTCCGACGACTCCATCTTGATAGTCGTAAAAGCAGGGCTGTTTGGTAGAATGCTAAAGTTGATGCTGGTCCCGTAAGCCGGGGCACCTTCCTCATAAATTCTCCTCGCAGCTTCATATTCCATTTTCTCCTGCTCGGCTTGTGCCAAAAATGGCTAGAACGGGGCATAGAAGAGGGAGACAATGGACGGAAAAAGCCACATAGATAGGGACAAATAGAAATGGAAGAGAGAAAACATCAGTCACATATATATAAAAATAAACAAAAGTCAATCACCTGTCTCTCGGCGTCCGTCATGGATCTCCACTTGGCCGCAGCGAGAACGCTCTGTTTGGTCGTCTCTGTCTCATCCCCGAAAATGTCCTGCACCAGTCTCGGATTTGCGCGGATCCGTTGCAGGAACATAAAATATGCACTGAGCGGTTTCTTCGGTGCATTGGGGTCCTTGATGTTACTCTTCCGAGATTTGCCTGCTTTGCGTTGCGCAGCGCGGTAGGCATTCTCCCGTTTGATGTCATCCGGAGTGAGAGTGCGCATATAAGCATGAAGTTCCCGCTCCCTAGCTTCCTTCGCGGCCAGCGACCGCCGTTTATAGGGCTAGTGAACGGAGTAAGAAGAAGTATAAGGAAAAGTTTGACGTCATAAAACACGGACCTCTTTCTCTTCAGGGCTCAGGGAGGCGTATTCCTGGCCGGCTTCTTTCGCGGCCTGTGCAACATTGAGTTTTCGGGTACCCGATGCCTGTTGCCTTTGGATCCAGTCGGTGAAGTAGAGCTGCCAAGCGGAAGGTGCCAATTTCGGCGGCTTCAAAACGGACTTCAAGGCTAAAGACATCTGAGTAAACGATCTATACTCATTCCGTAATGAAGTAGACTTACGAGTGTCGCTTCCCTTCTCGGGTGTAGGTGATTCCTCAGGCCTCCTTCTGCGCCGCAAGGTAGCATCGCGGTCGTCATTAGTGCTGATGGATTCCGCTCGGCGACTGTAAGAACGGGTCATGCTCGGAGCGCGGGGTTCGCAGGCAGTGGGGGCGCTGGAGGATTGGAACATCTGGCCGGACGAAATGGATCCTCGTCTCATGGGAATGCGTGGGCGTAAGGTAGTTTCAGGGAAGGGGGAGTGCCGGACCGATGGACGGGTTGAGGTGGGCGAGCGGAGAGTGCTGGGAGAATCCCAAAGCTGTGTCGCCCATGCAGGAGTGTGGACGGACGTGGCAGTGGGATTGATGGACAGGACTCTGTGGCGCGCAGGATGGGCATCTTCAAAGGGGGGCGATGGGGAAATGGAGCGTGCGTGAGAGTCGAGCGACATGTTGCTGGGGGACATTGGGGAGAAGGCGCCATCAGTGGGGAAGTGAGAGTGATCAACAAAGGGGATGAATGATGTCTGCTGATGAGTTTCAAGTGAAGAAGGGATGTTGATGGGTGACGAAGTTGGGAGGGCTGCGATCTCGGGATCATTTAGCCAGTTTGCAAGATAAGAAGTGGTATCAGCAGAGGGAGAACTTGCGAGGTCCTCCGAGGTATATGGTAGGCCGACAGAGTCGTAGTAGCTGCCTGTCGGCGATAGCTGAGCGTGTGCATAGTCTGGGGTGTGGAGGGACGACAGTGCAGAAAAGCTCAGAGGGGGCTTGACGTCGGAGGGCTCGACGTCGAAGGAATCCCACTGGTAGGGGATCGGGCTGGGGTGGAGACCGTTGACGTCCTCGAGGTCGAGGGGGCCAAAGATCATCTGATCTGATTCAGAGAAGGTGCGGGAGTCGTCGAAGTTGAGGAAGGGGGAGGAGAGCTTCATGGCGTCTGGAGAGAAGGGGCGACGGGAGAGCGGGGAGGGCATGGGAGGGGGGGCTGGGTACTTAAGGGGTGGACGCAGCGGGTGAGTAGATGTGTGCAGACGCTGTTGATAGCCTTTAAATGCAACCCAGCATCTTCGAATGACTGCCATAGTGTGACTCGAGTGCCAGATTCCCTCCTTCCTTTTCCGGCGCGTCAGAGCTCGTCCACGCCCGTCCGTCGTTCGCTGTCCGGCGGGGGCGCGATCGGGCTGGCGGGGGGCTGCACAACAGCAGTGTCGGTGCTCGTCGTCGCGCGCGCGGGCAGCAGCGTCCAGGAGAAAGCGGGTGATCTCGCAGCGCGGGCTTGGATTTCCAGGATCCCGAGCAGGATTCCACCACGGCCTACCCTCAACCGCCTTCCTTATCAGGCACAGTTGACCCCGAGTTGTGGTTCTGTTTATGTGCTACTCTCATTCTATTCCAATCTCGTATGTGTAATCTACCATCACAGGATAGCGATTTCCGGCGAACGATATCTCGAGCTGCTGTATACACTCCTTCCTGCCTGCTTCCGAGAGATCGGACCACCGATGCGTGATGCAGGATCGGGCCAGGTGATAATAATACCATCAGCATCTCGTCGGGCGATCTCTGACGCGCACGCACCTCCCATCCTGGAACGTCCCGCATGATCTCCCGCTCTCGCGCAAGCGCAGCCTGCTCGCGGCGGTATGCATCGCGGTCGCCCTCCGCCATCAGCAGCGGCACAAGGTGTATCCTCGACCATGCTTTCTCCCGCTGCAGTTCTCTGAAACGGGCCAAGTCAGCTCAAGTTTCGATCGGGCGGCCCGGCAGCCAAATGGCCATTAAAACAAGCCGCGGCCGGATCCACGTTTAGCGACGGGCAGAGTGGGATATGACACGTTCCACGTCCAGCTGACCTGGGAAAGTTTGCGACGCTTTTGGGGTGCCATACGTACTTGTGGATAAAAAAACTTTTACCTTTTCTCGAGATTGCCCTTTCCTACTCGGTAAAAGCCATACGCACATATGGCCGTGACTCCGCCGAGGATGGCCAGTCCCCCTGGTCCTCGGAAGGGCAGATTACGTTTGTATTTAATGGCTTCGAATCCCCCTGGAGGAGGCATATCTCTGCGCAATGCGAGTCAGGCCGCTGACAGTATAATATATAGAGTAGTGCTGCGTACTGTCTGTACGGGGCTGACACTGGTGGAGTTGACATATTGAATCATATGCTCATGGGCATCGTAACATGCACTTACTGGTCGGAATGACACAACGCGGGTGGAAGAGGAACGAGCACGGCGGCAGCCAGCGACGTTGGACGAGTCCTGGACACGTGACGCGGATCGTGGGAACACGGAAGGGCTGGCAACGGACAAGGCCCAGGACGACGTGGAAGGCGGGGCCCGTCCGACGCCAGACACGGGGCCGACGAGCAGAAAACCGGCGGGCGAACAGCGACCAGATTCGAGGGACGGTTGTGCCGGGCAGCGACGACGCTTGGGAGAATTTCCATATTAGGGCAAGGATATTGACAGTGTGTCGAGAGGTATAGACTCGAGCAGCCTGCCAGCTGTCTTCCTTGGTCTCCCATGTCCCGCCATCCCTCCCCCGGGCCCTCCGTGCACAACGCCCAGCACGGTCCCTCAGCCTCTTCGGCTCGTCGCTCGCGGCCTACACACCCCATCGGCATCGCTGCAGGCGCAGAAGA
Organism: Agaricus blazei; assembly: GCA_029719445.1. Classification (NCBI taxonomy): domain Eukaryota; kingdom Fungi; phylum Basidiomycota; class Agaricomycetes; order Agaricales; family Agaricaceae; genus Agaricus; species Agaricus blazei. Next base: position 1,126,886 of record SSNC01000009.1, on the reverse strand, counting down.
CGTCAAGTATCACGCAAAGTACAAGGATCTCAAACGCAAAGTCAAAGAGATCGAAGCAGTCAGTCCCGCACGTTGCCTCATTCGCGCCGCTTCACTCACTCCCACCACCAGGAAAATGACAGACTCCATTTCAAAACCTTACAGGCAAAGCGCAGCCTCCAGCGGATGAAGCTTGAGCGCGCGTGCGTCTATCATCTTTTTTCCTCGCTTTCTTTCTAATTTCTCCACCCGTCAACAGCATCCTTTATGAACGTCTTGCCTCGCCCTCGTCCTCGGCAGACGTTCACAGCCTCAACCAGGCTCCGCCGCCTTCTCAGCCCTCCCGCTCGTATTCAGGCTCCCACCAAAATAGGGATGCAAGGGATCGCCCAGTGCCTATGGACTCTGATCCTACGCCGGTCGATTACCACCGTCAGCACGGTAATCCGAGACCACCCCCTCCAGATCCCAACCGTTCTGCAGCTCAGATGGAGCCCCCTCCTTTGGTTCACTCCCCCCATACATCCTCAATACAGTCTCCCAGACACAACTCGGCTCACGACGCTTCACGCCACCTTCCGCCGCTATCTCATTTGCCACCTGTTGGACAAGTAGGACAGTATGACAACGCCAGTCGAAGTCATTCACTTCCCCAGGCCAACAGTCCCCCCCTACATCACACAAACACCAATCCAACGTCTCATGAGCGTGGAAGATCTGCTTCTTCGCGTTCTCATCCGTCTTCCGCACAGAACTACCCTGCTGTTTCTACTCAGCAATACTCAGACTCGTTGCCACCAGTACAACGCGTCATTCATAGTCCACCGCCACATCCAGATCGAGATCGGCCCCCTCCGAGGCGGATAGAAGGCAACGAATATCCTCCATCACACAATGAGCCACATCTCCACCACTCCAGACATCCCTCGCAAGTATCACCTCATTTACATCCTTCTGAGACACGTACCTCCTCCAGGATGCACCCCCATCAACACATGGGTCCTGGCGCGTACATGAATCGTGAAGAGTCCCTCCCTCGTCAATATGACATGGAAAGAGACAAGGGTCGGGACAGGGAGAGAGACTGGGACCGTGACCCCAGGAATGCGGGGAGGGACATGCACTCGCCTCATGCGACTCACCGTCGTGCAGCCGTCCCAGATTATCCTGATCACGCGCACCATTATGCTCAAGGTTCAACTCCCCGACTAAGAGAAGAACAAGTCTATTACCACGAAGGTAACCCATATCCCTCCGTCCACGCCTCCCGCTCCGACTCTAGCTCAGGGTCTGGGATTGGCGCAGCAGAAGGTCCTTCGCGACCAGATTCGCGGGCACAAGTCTATGAGCAACAAGAACGTACTAGCAGGCCATCCTATAGACTTCGGCCTGTCAATCCACCCAATAACGACGACCCCGAGTTTCCTGGGCATGAAGATGTTAGGTCTTCACAGTCTCGCGATATCCCCCCACGTCCGCATTCATCTATCTCGGCCGCCGCCACTCCTATTGGGAACAACGCTATCTCGACAGGCGGCAATAGTGCTATTCAAAGTGGTGGTGGCGGGGGGGCAAATTACCTTTCCGCACCTCCTCCGGGTCCCGTATCCCGCGAATCTCATCCTCCCCCTCCCATGCCAGAAAGGGGTTATTCGCCGAGTCGGATTGACGTCTCGGTTAAAAGGAAAAGAAATCGGAACGACATGGAAATGGATGTTGATCATGAAAATGAAGTTGGCGACATGGGAAAGGGTCGAGAAATGAGTTCGAGGCGTGATACTCCAGGACCGGGATACTCAGGTGGCGCAGCAGGCGGCGGCGGAAGCGGAATGTTACCACAAAATGATGACAGGGACAGGGATCGAGACAGGGCTTCATCAAAACGGTACCAACGGGAACATATTCACCACCGGACTCGCGAAAGATCAACGTCACCTCTACCATCCGCGGTTGCGAGCACACCCGGCGGACTACAGGATCAACAGCAAGACACTAGAATGGCCACCTCTTAATTATTCACTCTCATAAAAAATAAGGGTCCATATTTCGTGACCTCGACTGCCCATTTTTGAAACACCGGGCATGTCGTTCTGAGGGTGACGGGCCGTTTTCGGTATTCTCTGCCTTTGTTTCTCCGCTCTCTCTCTCTTTCCTTTCTGTATGAATAACTTCCTCGGAGATGTCAGTTCCGATTCCGAGTTCGGCTTTAATCTAATATTTGACCTTTTCCGTGCGGGTATAGAGATGACGAACACTTGTCGTGCGAGTCGGAGCTTTCCAGCGATTTATTTTTTTGGGGGAAAGGGACCGCATGCCTCGAACAAGCGTCGACGGTCCCTTCTGGTGTTTTTCCATTGTGCTACTTTTGGGGCTCGAGATGACTTATTTTTGATCATATATTTTACTTACCTGGGAAAAAAACAAAATATTTTTCTCTCCCTGCCTGCCATGGAAGGAAAAATGTAACACGCGGCTCGCAGGATGAAGATAGCAGTTGCGTAACTATTTTTGTCATTGTTATGTTCTCTCTATGACTTTAGCTCCCTTCATTCTGTTTCCCCATTGTTCACACCCTTGTGTGTTTTGGTACTTGGTGTTAGCTAGCTCTTGAGTAATCGAATGTAGTTCTTTCCCGAATTTTCCTTCTCTTTCTAGTGTGGGCCTCTTTTTCCTTTTGGTTTTGTCCTTTGTGAGATGTTTTCCTTTTTGTTTTACTCCCTGGCCCCACATGATTTTGTGTTATTCAAATTACTTGTGGAGTATAGTTCTCTTTGCTTCTGGCTTCCAGACCACCCTGGCGTGTCCAAAACAAGTTTTTTTTTATATTCATTTTTCTTGGTTTTAATCTGAAGAGCTTCGGATTTCGCCTCACTAACCGCACTGAGAGCTCATTAACAGGATTTGTTCTCAAGCCGATATTTTTAAAACTAGGCAGTGACTTGTTGTCGATGGGATCCCTCTTTATCTATAAACAAACTCCCGCCCCATTGTTACCCTTGTCATATACGCCGAGCCTTCACTCGTCCCTAATTCAAAAAGGCTCATTTTTTTCGGTTCTCGGAACTATCCAACAAGCACAGCTTGTTGTTGACGTCTTGTAAGTATGAAAGAGTGTGACATCTATGGATTCGACAGGCAAGTGCAAAATGACTTCACACACGCCACGCAATGTTTACATGGTATTTTACTCCGCCGATACTACCGATTCTATCATGTGCTTCATGTCCACTTATACAAGTATAACCCTGTTTTTTACCACCGAACATCCCTTTTATCAGCGGTCCTGTTTGTGAAATCTTTATTGAATCTTATATCCTGTTGACCCTTTTTTGCATCATGCGCATGTAGAGAAAAAGGGATGGATGGGTTGTATGGTCGTTGTTAAGAACTTTGTATACCAAGTTGTAATCGTGAGTCAGATTGGTTGCTTGAGCAATTAAATGTCCCTTTTTTTAGATTTGTCCCGCGATGGGATATGATGATGATCGAGATTCGGCATTGTCCTTGTACTACCACCACCACCCCACCCCGCGCCCTTCCACCCCCCTCCTCTCCTTCACTCTGCCTGTTTCCATTTTCCCCGAGTAGGATTAGCCCATGTGTGTACTATGCAATGAAGGTTTCAAAATGAATTAAGTTTTGGGCTTCTTTTTTCCCTAGCTCTATGCGCTTTTACATTTAGGGGGTGCGGGCATCATTTTTGAATATGGGCGGGAAGAGTGGACTAAAGCATAGCCTTGTAATTTATCATGATAGGGTCTCTTTTTTTTTTCACATGGACTTTGGAGTAATTAGCATTTTTGTGACATTACTAGAGTCAGTAAGGTGTCGGGTTTTCTGTTTAGAAACTCTTTTTTTCTTTTTATTCTCAAACTTCTCGGGAATGTCCATTTTTTTTTGTTTGTTGCTCGGGTGGCTTCTGCGTAGTGACCATATAGCACGAATGTTAAGTCGTGATTCGGCAAAGTAGAAGAATGTTCTTAGGTCAGGGTGGGTATTTTCGTCAAATTACTGGTTTTCTCATCAAAGAAGAATCACTTTATCAACGCTGAGTGGCAATGTTTAGGAGTGCCGTGTTACCCGGGCGGAAAGTTCCTTGCCTTGCCCTTCAATGGAGCGAGCCCTTCGATGTGAAGAAAAAGCTTCTGAGGAACAAGGGTCGATTACATGAGTGATATATACCCACGGGTGATTTCGTTCGATGATGAGCGATATCATAATTCCACTCCCCTTGGCAGCGAGTGGTATATCTCACGGAAACGCCATCAGAAAGAGTCATCAGCGGTCGATTGGGATGGCATATGAGCAGGAAAAAGTTGATGTGCCAAATGGAATGTCAGAACAGTCAAGAATAAATCCATGTCACTTGTTTTGACATTCAATCGAATGTTGTTAAAGAACGTCGCTATCAAATTTTAAACAGCGCACAGCGCGGAGGGTTCCAGAGATAACCAGTTTCTTCTATACCCTGTCCGTACCTCATCGGCCAGAGCTAAATATTGCGCATATCATGAGGCTACCAATGCTCAAATTGGAAAGCGGATTTTGTTGTTGTTGTCACTTGACCAAACAATCAAATTATGTTCTTTGATGGATTCCCTTTGACGTCAAGCTCTCTCGAGGAACCAAGAGAATCCAAGAAGAAAACCCCATTCTCTCATCTGGGATTTAATATCATAGCGCTTATCATTCTTTTCTGTGACAGAACCTTTCAAAAAAAACTGAGTTATACCGGGAAGGGTTTCGATCCGATTTGGGAGGGACTGTCCAGGGGGTTTAGTCCCGAAGAAGTTCGTCTTTCTTGGTAGGTCGTATGGAATAGCGGCGTTCTTCCCCTTCCCCCCCCTCCCCCACCTTTATTTCCAGCAGGCTCACTATGCCTAATGTGGGTACTAGGCCCTTCGGTTGGACTCGGGGTGCTTTCCCATTGGAACATGTTCATGCCATACACCGTATGTATCGCTCGCTTTTAGTGATCATCCTTCTCCGCCTTTCCCCTCAAGGTTCTGGACTTTACATGTGTGCACGCAAGCGAACACGACAGAGTGTCGTGGCACTCGTCGGCTATAAATCCAGGCATATAGTGGACCCTGTGAACCAAAAACCGAGATCACCTTTTCCGCCGGCGATTTAAATTGATTTAATTGGATAAATGCGACTTCGATCCCAATATGTCACATTCACATTAACGGATCTGTGATGCAAATAATCACGGACTTTCTTTGCTCTTTGACGAGGGTGGCTTGGTGTATCATAAGACCCGTAGAACAAGTTCGTGCCACAATTCTAATGCCCCCTACCCTTTGAAACTAGCGATTTTTTATCAATCGTTCACGAGTTCAACCGGTTGCGCCGAAGTCGGAACGGTTCTAAGTTGAGAACGTCCTTACTATCTGCGCAGGTACCTAAAAACCACTTGACGGAATACCTCCACTCTGACCAATTGTGATAGGCTCTTTATAGCTTTCGTTTACCAAGGTCACTCCGCCAAGTGGACTTCAGAAGACAAGTGCGTTGGCACCTTGTGGACTTTGGATGATGCACTTTCCAAAATCGATGCGGTCCAGTGAACTTGCAATAGCCATCTGTGACTTCGAAGCCTGAGCAAGCTCCGATTTTTATTCGTCTCGATGATCGTAATCCTTTTCCGAGATTGCTCCCGGCTGACATATGATCAAAGCATGTGCTACTATCGCTCTAGTCTGAGAAGAGACATATCAATGATCAGCCGAAGGCAGATAGGTGCGCCACATAATACTTCAGAGCTTCACGGGAGGGCATTCTGGCCGGATCCACCGTTCTTTGCGAGATGATGATGACTATACACCATACTTCGTGAAGAGTGAGTTTGACATCCCTCAATCGATGTATACTCCCAACTGGTTAGATCGAAAACAAATCCATCGACCCTATGATTCATTTCTCTGCTCCGGAGGCGCAGGCATGCTTCGATCACACTACCTTACCACATGAGTTTCCATGTGTACTATATATCAAGAAACAAACGCAGGAGCATATCAATGAGTCGTAACCGATGTCAACTTGTATCTACAATTGCGGTTTTTGGCCACTCTTATCTCCAGAAATCATGAAAGACTGACACGGAAGATGTCCCCAAATCATCAAATGTTCTTGCACATGCCGGCGCTCGATCCACTAGCATGATCAAGTGACGATATCGAGCGCCGCCTCGTTTTTGCTCGAAAATGCCGAGATCCTACGAGGAACCTATTCATACCCATCGCTTCCATTGTTATCGGGACTATTGTCACCTAGTCATGTCAATGATCAGTCTTTCTGGTTTCCGAACTGGGTTTGATTTGACATTGGTGTGTACCGCCTTAGTAACTAGGTAAGGCACTAGCTCATAGGATTTAAAACCTGCTCACATGCGAACGATGGTGTTAGCAATCGATCACTAGGTACGTGGAAAAGGCCGCCGCCATGTTCGGGCTCAAGTAATGAATACACACACAATCACCCATAAGTGCCATAACACGCCAGACAATGGATATATGTTGCTTAACGTTATTCATTAAACGTGATGCTGATATAATGTTAAGAATGCAAAGTCGTGACGGGCGGTGTCTGCCATGAGCTCGTGATATTACTAGATCTCTATAAAAGGATGAGGCAGTGCAATGAGCCGACCGGTTTATATCATGATAGGTACCAAGCCAAATACATACGTAGTCTGTGAATGGCCTTTAGAATATCCCTGGCGAAACAATAGGCCTCCTTCACTTGAAATAAATCTACCGATACCAGCGGGGGTTCGATACAGTAAGTGCGAAGCTATGGTCTGCGCGATAACACGTTCGCCGAGGACTAGCCATCTTTCCAATCGTTTAGGTAAAGACCCCGTTCTTATCTCCTTCAAATGATTTCCATGGATGCTTTGATAAATCAAACGTAATCGGGCATTTGACACTGGACTCCAAAGAATCTGTTGAATGTTCATTAGAATCTCGGAAATGAATGCGTAACAACATAAGCTTGGCCATATTCGAGAAACCTGGAATAACCCGGACATGGTTGACCGATTTCAGTAAAAGCGTCACAACTGTCAACCCAATAGGAAATGCCGATCCACCATTACGCAGTCCTTAGTATGATCATCCGGAGTCTTCCATCCTTGACAAAACTTTTTTTTCGTGTGGGTCATTCAAAAACGCATCAAAAAGCCCCGTTCGAGCATGTGCACGCTGGGTGCAACCAGCTTCAGAGATCTTCCCTCCAACGTGCGATTTCCAGAAAAGAGGTACATCAGCTCCATTGAATGGGACCTTTCAATTCAAGAAAGACATCTATAATGAAGAGTTGTCTTCTTTGGCGACAAACCAGCCCACTTTGTGACCCTCGTTGCGTTACCTGCCCGAGATAAGACAAGCATTACACACGAATGCCTCGGTTAAATGATATCCTGCAATCCCGCCGTAGATGACTGTTGAAACCGGGGTTATGGAAATTTTGATCTAGGTTTCCTCGCCGAGTCGCGGCAACTTTAAAAACTTTAAAATTCTGATTTAAGCATTACGGGCACTTGAAAAGATGGCCTTTCTCCCCTCATGTCGAATGCGCTGCGCTTGTCCCCGAGTCGCAGTAAAGGGTCCGTCGCCGAGCCCACGATCCTGAGTAAGAGCGCTCGAGACAGTCCATGTCACAACATCACAGTCTCCATATGCATTTCCCGATTCAACCGTATGGAATAGGAGGCTATGATGATGCATTGCCCTGATGACAGGGTCATGACGCTGTTTGTGGGAACACAATCTGATAGTCGTAGCTTCGCCAGGTATGAATTCTGGGACAACGCCACGTTAAGTTATTTGATGGATTAGAGATAACTTCAACTGCTCAGAGATCGTCGTACTCATCAACTTGCACTGGGACGTCATACAAGCTATCATGCGGGGTATGTGTATATAAAAAGATCACTATGTCAGTAACATGCTTTTCAGAGCTAGTAGAGGACAACAGGCCAGTCTGGACTCTCACCATTATGCGTAGAAGCAACTTTGTGACTGATCTTCTCTGGCGAACCCTGTTACGGAATTGTTCCGGGTGGCAGGCATAGAGTTATTCCTGAACGACAGTGGAGAAAGAACTTGTATGAGTAAGGCCTGGTTGGCCGAGCTGCAGCACTGGGTAACTCCAATATGACAGTTGGGAAGACAGGAGACCAAACCAGTGGTGATTATTCTTGATTTCACAAACCGATGATCTATCTCATTTTACGATCGCAACCATGTCATTGGGCTGAGCTTACCGATAGGATTATTGGAAGTTGCTGATAAGTGTCTTCTATTTCCCCGTCACACCACTAAATGGGTACCGGCATGTAGCAGCCGTTGGGAATTCCAGTATCCATTATGGATGGAGCTATATGCTTCGTCAACGTCTTGGTTTCTTTGGGAGTTCATAGCCGATAATGCACTTGAATGCGAGAACGGGGAAACGGTGTCGCCACCAGCAAAGGAATTGACGGCTTCTCCTATTGTTGGCATTGTCATATGTCAAAAGTGTGTATATGATGAGAAAAAACAAAAATGTCATTAAAAGAGAGAATTACTCACACCGCTGTTGGAGCTCCTTTATGTAACTCGAGTCATACTTCTACTTTTGCGACAACATTTTCCACTACGATCATAGGATTCCCCAAGACACTAGAACGCATTTGGGTGTTAGATGTTCTGAACGTAGTGGAGCTTGCCCAAACTCACTTCGTGGCGGACAGCAATTTCAAGAGATGGAGGTTAATAGAGGCTAACCCTATTAACTTCGATAGGAGGATATGTAGAGATCTGGAAAGAGTGGCTGGGAAAAAAGAAGTTGATTAATGATAACCTCGGGTATAAATAAGTGCAGAAGAGCTCTCTCAGACTGTATTCCTGCGACATTGGAACCAGACCACACATGCATAAGATATGACTGGGTCACATTCTGAAACTTCATTTGCAGTGGTCTGACACAAGCTTTAGGAATGTGAATGGCGGCGGAATGAACAAACATCTGATAGAAAGCTTCTATACCCGGACATGTATCGAGGGTCTACCGAAGGCACCCCACCTCGTCGCCTCTCTAAACCGCAATCCATCATCGGTATACATGGTCCGCTGTGCGAATGAAAGAGTCAGATTGATCCATGAATTCTCATATGGCAGTAGTCACCTAGAAGATTAGCAGCAATCTCAGCCTCGGCTCTATCGCCATTCGCGAGGAGTTTCTCTTTGTTGTACAGCAATTCCTCGCGGGTCTCCGTGGCGAACTCTTGATTTTGAGCTATAAAGGAAGTGTTGTATCGGTCAACAAAGACAGTGACTCCGAAAGTGAGGCTGAAACGTACTTTCGACAATAGCATCAACTGGGCACGCCTCCTGACAGAAGCCGCAGTATATGCACTTAGTCATATCGATGTCTGCGGCGGCCAGTTATTGGCAGCACGACGACTTCTATGTGTGTAAGACGAACCGTATTTAGATGTCTTCCTCGAGCCATCCTCACGTGTTTCACTTTCAATTGTAATAGCTTGAGCAGGGCAAATAGCCTCGCAAAGTTTACAAGCTATTTTTGAGTAGGTGTAAGGGCATTATTGCCAATTAGGTAGAAGGACAATTTACCTATGCAACGTTCTTCTCCGCTTGGGTAACGGCGCAAGGCGTGCTCGCCACGAAAACGGGGCGACAAGGGACCCTTCTCGAAGGGATACATGATAGTATAAGGCGGACGGAAGAAATTCTCCATTACAACCCACATTCCTAGACACATTAAGTGACAGAAAAAGTTTAGAGGAGTCAACCGGAATACCTCGGAGGATCTCAGTAAAGAAGAATAGGTGAACAGCTTTGTCAATAGCACTGGGCCCGCGCCTGTAAGGATCTCCTTCGAGTGGCTGTTGTGTTGTTTGGGGTAGGGCAGGGCGGAGCTTCGATTCGTCGAGCTTGCTCTGGAGATTGTGTTCGGCATGGGCACAAGCAGATGTTGATAAAAGGCGGCGAGCCGTCTGAGAACTGGTGGCATTGAGACGGGTGGCCGCCACGAGCATGCGGGGCTGGAGCCCGACGATACGCGCGAAGGACATGGCGGAAGACGTCGGGGTCGACGAGTGTGCAGAGCGGGACGTGTGACTGTGACATGTTGCGCCGGGTCACTCCGCGTGACGGCGAGCTCCATCGACCATCATCTTAATCGCCGCCACCAACTCAGCATAATGGCCTCAACATCGTCTGCAAAGGCCAAACAAAAGGTCGCCCCATTGGCCCCTCAAGGTGTGTAGATTCCATCCCATGAAATCCTGGTTCTCATAAGGTTGATCTAGATAAGTAGAGATCCAACAGAACTTTATACGGATGCAAAATGAGCTCCAGGCTCTCGCTGGCAAAATAGGCGAGCTTGAGCAGGAAGCAGACGAGCATACGTATGTGTTAGGTCATCTTTTACATCATTAGTTCGATTGTCCTAATTTGGATCGCTAGCCTCGTGCTCAGCACTCTTAATGAAGCTCTGGCGGAGGAACCTGGCCGGAAGTGCTTTCGTCTTATCGGTGGAGTCCTTGTAGAACGCACCGTCAAGGATGTGGTTCCCGCTCTCCAAACAAATCGTGACGGGGTGGGTGGGGGTTTCTTTGTTGGATGTCTACATTAACTGAGATCTTGATTAGATCCGAACAGCGGTCAACAGTCTTGCCGAGCAGTACAAAACAAAGGAGGAGGAGCTGGAGGATTTCAAGCGTGACTACAAGATTCGACCAGCTTAACACAACGCAATTTGCCCCTTTCCATCCTTTGTCGATCATTGTCCTAGTTCCCGAGGTCCAGTACCTTGGAGTGCACTCATTAATGTCTTGACTCCCATCTGCACAGCCCATTCTCTATTCCTGGGGAACAAAAGCACTCAGGAGGTTCTTCTAGGCTTCTGAAAATAGATATCTAAACTTCCGCAGTCAATAAATTGTTTTCACTTGATGTAGTGGTTTAGACTCGGACCGAACACATATCTGCAGGATGAAAAATACGAAGAGACACGATTGAATTTCTGCTGCACTGAAGAACCCAATCAGGAACGGTGCAGACGCGTGCGCCGTCGCTAGGACTACTGCATGATCATTCCGTCGACCACACGGAATAGTCTCACGCAGCTATTCCAGATTTTCTCTGCCTCTTGCTGTCGCGAGTCCACGGATCCGCCTGACCATCCTCTCCCTCTTTCTCCCCACTCCAGGCCTGTTTCTCCAACTAACGGGCCTCCGTCGTTCTTTACCTATAACGGTTACATACCCCTAGAAGGCTAGCAGGAAAATACAATCAACTAACACACATCCATGTTCCCGCCCCACCTCTTTTCGCTCCTCACTCTCTTAGTTGCCGCCCTACTCCATTCTACTCACGCACTTGACACCCCACCCCACATTCGTCATGTCCATCGTCAAGCGAGGCATTCCAAACTGAACGCCGCGGCTGCGCGTCATAATTCCTCAGGTCAAATCGCTGCCTATCTCGAAGGACATAACACCATTCGTGCATCTCACGGCGCCAAACCTCTCACTTGGTCCACCTCTCTAGCGACTTTAGCTGAAAAATGGGCAAACGATTGTAATTTCAGGCACACCAACGGTGTCCTGAGCGATAAACCCTACGGAGAAAACATCGTCGCCGCTACCGGTCGATTTCCCGTCCATACCGCAATGGGCACCTTCATCGAAGATGCTGGTAAGTGCTTCTTACACACTCCAACCTTCCACCCAACCGTGGGGGCCTACCTTGTTCCTGGTTTCAGGGGGGGAATTTGATTGAATAAACCCGTTCCTGAGCGTCTGTTCTCGTAACATTATTTTTGACTCTAAGTGTCCATCACACCCCAAATCGCCACTTTTACGTCTTCATTGTGGGGTCGATATATACATAGTGCCCACACCGCATTTTGACTTGATCAACTGATTTCCACTGCCCTCCAGTCAAATTCAATCCATCTCACCCCAAATACACCCATTACACTCAAGTCGTGTGGAAATCAACCACCGAAATCGGATGCGCATCTTCTATCTGCGACAACCTTCTAGGCCCTTCAACCGGTCCCGCCACACTATATGTCTGTCTCTACAACCCTCCCGGAAATGTCGTTGGCGAACTTGGGTGAGCCTGTTTCTCCTCGTCATTTCCCCCAATTGTCAGCTCAACCACTTTTTTTTTCTAACAAGGCAAAACGTTTAACCGCCGTGCTATCACCATTTGTGACCTGCCTTTTTCCTTCAATTCTGTATACCAGCAGGCTGAACATCATACGTTCCGTTCTTTTGTATTCCAACCTTGTACTGCTGGTTCTGACATAACGTTTTTCAAGCACAATTCTATGATTTCACCCCGTCCCTAGAGGACTGCCACTTCCTTACATTCGTTCATTCATTATCGGGATACAATGTCCAATACGTACTTAACAAATGCATCATCTGTACATGTGTACTGTTCTTAAAGGTAGTTCCTGTTACACATTGTATGCATTGTCTATACCGCATCTAGTGTTATTGTTATTGTTATTATTCTTGGAGAATCAATATCTTGCCTTGCCATGTGGAAATGTTCGCACTTACACAAAAGTATCCACAAGTTATTTATACACATCATAGAAGGTAGGTATCGCACGCCTGTAGAAAGGGTCCTAAAGCCACCACCATTACAATTTCCTACTCGAGCTATACCTTCCGCCTCGGCAACATAGAGGGTACCCTCTCATTGACTGTTCTCGTCTCCTCTCTCTGCCTCCTACAAAACTCTTCGAACATACATTGATCCATGTTCTGAGACGATGTTTGAATCTGAAATCCAGATAGCGTGCCTTTGTTGACGGCAGAGTGATCAAGCGACACTTGTGATTGCAAACGAGGAAGATTACTGGAAGTTGGGTATCGGCCCGATGTTCGAGTCTCATGTCGGGATTGAAATTTGATAGAGGTTGATGGTTGCCGTGCGGAAAACCTCGTCGTCCTCATCGCCACTGGGCCAGAGGATGCCTAGATAGTCCAATACACGGTCAGCCAGAGACAACACACCTTATGAGACACCTACGCTATCAGCCTGTTCTAATTTCCGATTTTCACCCGTCGGCATAACAGAATCAAGGGCCTCCGCTTGATCATGACCAGACGCCGAACTCTTCATAATGTCATCCATATTTGCTTGTATTCGCTTTTGTGCCAAAGATAACTTCGCCATGTATTCATTCAAGTGCCGCTGAGAAGCCGACATGTCCGCCTGAGTTTGCGTGCCGCGTATCCCAGGCCCTCGGTTAACCGCCAGTGAGTCCGATGGCATCATTGCACCGCGGGATCGTACATCAGCGCCAGAATGATTCGAATGAACAGTAACAGGATTGTGGGATACCGTAGCAATAGAACTACCCGAGTTTAACTGGCCATTTTGTCCGACTACTCCAGATTTTCCTTCAAAGAGTCTTCCAGTACCACCAGAATGACCATTCCCGGTTGTAAAATGCAGTTCAACGTCAGGCATTACGTCGTTTGGACCTTCATTGTGATTGACTGCAGACACGTCATCAGAAGAACGGTAACGTGGAGCATGGACATTCATCCCATGAGTGGTTGTGACGATAGAGGCAGCCTCAGTATCCACACGAGGCCACGAAAGCTGAGGAACCTTTCTTTGTTGATTAGGGGTACCGTTACGAGTCGTGACCTTGGCTCGAAATATTGCAGTCTGGCCATGACGAGCCTCATTATCTCTCGCCGGCGGTGGAACGTATCTCCCCATCGGGATAAAGGCCTTCGATGAAGGCGGACGAGGAGTCTTCTCTCCTTGTTGAGATCTGGGGATTTGAGCATTAGTAGCCTCCACTAGCGTCTTCGACAAAGGACCAATAAAAGGACCAATGTAACCTCGGGAACTCGTGTGTGCGTCCTGATCGTCATTACTACTAGAAGCTTGGGGTGTTTTGAAGGTGAACGCAAAGTGCTCGCCACTGATTTTCGCATGGTTGCTAGATTCAATCGTGTGATAAGATGAGATCACAGCCTCAAGCTTTCCTTTTAGGCCAAGCGTAGCATCCCTGAATATTGTTTGTTGGGCTTCAGTGACGGCATTGATCGGCGTTGAGCTGTCCAAAAGAAATGACTTCCGGTATAATGGCACTGTGAGCTGGACGGCAGGGTTGAATATCTCTCGTTTTTCTATATGTTGCCTGTCGGGCAGGATGCGACAGGTAGCATTGTCAGGTACCCCGTAGATAGGTCGAGAGCTATCTTTAGATCCAATCCTTTCGATTGCACGCCGGAAAAGCCGACTCGAAGCGGGAACCCCAGATTTCATAGAAACACCTGATGCAAGACTACTCGCGGTACTGGCACTCCTTGGCCGATAATTTGACACTGTAGGGCTCCTGACTGAATTTTTTTTACCTTTCGATAAGTTAACCTTGCGACCCTCATCGGATGATGCAAGATCCTTCGCAAGCGCATTAACTATAATTGGAATAGAACCAACCGTCCTCTTTAAACAATAATCATCCTGAGCCATATAAGCTATCGGGCACCAATATGGCTCGAAAGAGGACACATGACATACCTCAACTAGAACCCTCTCATTCAAACTCGTCTCGGGGTTTTCTCGAGTTACCAATACTCCACCAACCCTCGATGCTGCGCGCACTTTAGCCTTCTCGATGCTGTCATCCCTGACCATGTGCATGGGGCCGTCGCTCACCTGCTCCAATCCGGAGCTCAGAGAGGCGCTGCAAGAAGCCATAGCATGAGACCCTCGGGCTGCATCAGATTTAGGAGACCATATGACCGAGGCCGATTCACTAATCCACTTGTTTACTTTCTGGCGATTGGTTAACATTATATTCTGCAGCTCTTCGGAAGAGGTTAGTCGATCATGAGGCAGTGGTATAAATTGGGGTGATTCTTCCTTCACTAGCTTCAGACTAACCGAAGGTGTCGCTTCCAATAACTTCATAGGCTTATAAATGAACCGGGAGTCCTCGAGGTTGTTACCATCTCCTTGGCCTATTCTCATCTTCTTCGCGCGTCGCCGACCACGGCCCCGTTGAGATTTATCGTTCATTGACAGCGAGCTCGTATCCAACACGGGGGCAATAGCCCAATTGGGGGTACTCGCAGTGTGGTCACAGCCTCTCTCCGCATCGTTCAACGGAGCCGTCCGGGATGAAACGAGGCTGATATCTTCCCCCACAGATCCCTTCGTCCGAGATAGTAAACTTTGGAAATCTTTGACATTTTCTCGATCCTCGGTTTTCTGGGTTTCCTGATCAATCGCTTTCGAAGGGTATCCGGATGCCAGAGGCGCTTGTAAAACGAGCTTTGCCAATTCGGGATTTTTCATTGCAATCTACAACAGCCACAATCAGTAAAGCTCAGTCACAACACGGGAATGAATCTGCCACGACATACGTTTGTGGCATCGGCATAGGTCCTAATATTAAGCAGGGTTAATGAAGGTACTTGAATATCAGCTTCTGAGTTGACAGCTTGTGCCTCCTGAGATGAATCGGGTAGCAATGCCGCATACCGAGTTGCTTGGCAAGTAGAGCGAGGCTTATCCTTATCTGAAGCATCAAGGTTGAGGATGCTGATAGTGGTTCGTAATAATCCCGGTTCATTTTCAACAGCGGAGACTTGGACAGAAGGTCGGACTTCAGATTGCGGATCCGGGGCGTCAAGAGGCTCGGAATCGCTGCCGGCGTTCTGAACCGAGGATGATAGACTATTTATTGAGCTCTGGTTTGACTCAGTAGCATCGCGAGGTGTGTAAATAGACGTAGGTGAACAGTGAACTACTGAAACTGCCTGCTCTGGAGGGGTCAAGTCAATCAGATCAAGGCTGGAACGTTCAAGGGAAGGGATCTCGGATACGAAAGGATTTGCAACATCTTCCGTCGACAGCGGGGGTAAAGGAATTGTTCTGCGACGGGGAGCAAGTGGTGTCACACGTGGATCAACAGATTTTGAAGAATTATCTAAAGTTGTCGTGTCTTCAAAGCTAATTAACTCCTTTAGAAGTGCGCCCGTAGGCACCGGGGATCGGTTTTCCCTGCGATTTTCCGTTTCGGATAGACACGGGAGTTCCATGTCACCGGTGTTGGCAAGTGTAGACAAGCCAAGTACAAGTGGGGACAAGACGGCGGTTGATTCTTCCATCGGTTTGGCCATGAGTAGTGGGGAAGCGGAATAATAGGGATGTCGTGAATTTGATAGAGGCTGTTAGATGCCAATGCGAGCGGTGACCGCTGCATTACTTGTTCTGTGATCGCAGCCGCGCGATCTGAAGCTACCGAACACAGGGTAATAGCCTCTGATACTTTGCCCATTTGGCCAGTCTGAAATTCGTCGAACAGTCCCGGTGACGGAAAGGAGGATCTTGGGGAAGGGAATCCTCCGAACTGCATCACTACCGTAAGCATATTCAAATATAAGGATGATTGATGAGCATATACGTACTGATAATAACGCGGTATGCTCTGTAATCTCTTCAATGGAGTCCGGGGAGTGAGTTTCGCTGGTCAGCGGCACCGGTATAACAGTCTCGAGAGGAGAAACTGTTGTTCCGTAAGCCTCGAACGATTGTGGAATGATAGATTCGGATAACGGTAGCGAGACGTTTCCGGTTTCTTCACGATATTCGTTCTTCGTTTGAAGACTTGCGTTCTCACCTTGGACAGCGGCGGGCTCGTAAGATACGGGATTGTGCCCAATAGAGAGACTCTGAGTTTAGAATGTCAGAAAACATATGCATATGGAGGATAAGAGTGCACTCGCTTGTTCGGACCATTTGGGTAGAGGGGCAGTGTGCTGGCGAGTTTCAATACTGTGATATAACGTCTGTGAAGGCTATTGAGTACCGCGAAGGCTAGTAGATGGTATGGAGAACTCACAGTCTCTACGACTTGCTCTTCCGTTTCGTCCTAGAGTGTCAATGCTTTCTGTCAACAGCACAAGGAGAATAAAATACCGCATACATACAGTCTTGGGGTCCAGATGTTGTGCGGGTTCCAGTAAACTACGACGCACTTCTTTCTCTTCATCAATTGGAGTGTTTTTCTCGTTGACGTTACCCATCTCCTGAGGCCAAGTAAAATGGGAAAAGACAGAGGTATGGAGTGAACAGGATGTGACCTTGTCAGACCAAATGTCTGCAGATACAAAAATAGTCAGAAGCGTAAGCTCGCAACGGTCGGTCTCAAATCCAGCTGCGCAAACATCCATTTATTTTGGAGTCAAGCCGATACGAGCCCAAAAGAATAATAAGGTCGAGAGCCTGCCAGAGCTGGCGAGTGTCATTCTGGACTCCAGTGCTGAATTTCTAGAGACGCGGCAGATTGTTGAATGCAAAGCTTTTGGGTCCGAGGATGGCCGTAGAGACTGATGGTGAGCTTGTTGTCCTGGAGTGGCTCATCAAGCGTCGCAACGGCTGTGCATCAACACACCTTTCCCCCAATCGTCCACATCCTTCTCCGTCGCTTCACAAGGAAGAGGCCTACTATCCTTCTTTCCTGTGCACATGCCGCCTCGCACAGAGTCAACTCTGGTGTTCGACAGCTTCGACTTGGACCTGGTAGTCAAAGTCCTAGCTCAGACCGCGTTCAGTAAGATGCTACGTCACGCGAGGGTTTTATCTCCGAATTTACAAATACCCTTTTGACCTTCAGGCCCCTTCTTCACGTCCTTTATCCCTCTCTTTTACTTCTTCCAGGGTGCTAAATTAACCGATGGGGTTGTGATCTATTCGGTTCTCTACTGTCTGGCTGTCTCATTATTTTGTGAGATTTCTCCGTCGGTTATTCTAGGCCACTCGGTGCTCAATACCCCCAGGGGCTATAAAATGGATGTCAACACTATATAGGAACCAAGGAAGCATATTCTTTGCGCCCAAACCATTGGACTGGGGCGAGCAAATTGTAGTCATAACAGGAGGTCAGTAGCATTGACGTTGTTAAAGTTATAGTAATGCTAAGTTTGCTACAGGCTCTTCCGGCATTGGAGAACTCCTTGCCAATACTCTTGCTGTTCGAAACGTTACGGTCGTGGTTCTCGATGTGAAGCCTATTCAGACAGAAAATTGTTCGCGCTGCATCACTATCTTCAACTGTGGCAAACTCATAAAAAGATCGCAGATAACATCACGTATTACAAGTGCGATGTATCTCAATGGTCAGAGGTCGAGGCAATTGCAAGGCGTATTAAGGACGAAGTTTGTGCTCCCACCGAAGTTCAGATACTTGAGCCCAACCTTTTATCATAGATCGGCGAGCCTACAATCCTTGTCAATAACGCGGGCGTTGTCCAAGGGAAGTTGATCCTCGATTTAAATGAGAAGGATGTTCGGCAGTAGGTTTGACTTTAGCCTCACAAATCGTTGGCTCATGCTAGCCCCTCCCAGGACTTTCGGTGTCAATGCTTTAGCTCACTGGTGGACCATCAAAGCATTCCTTCCGGACATGCTCAAGAAGAAGTCGGGCCATATCGTGAGCTACGCCTGTAGAATCATGTCCAGAGGCTAACGATTGCCAACTAGGTGACCGTATCCTCCACCATGGGCATCGTGGGTGCCCCGCAAATGAGTGAGTCGGATGAACACCGAGTCTGTTATAGTAGTGTGACTTACTCGGGGCATTAGCTGACTACTGTGGGACCAAAGCTGCAGTGCGTTCCCTGAATGAAACCCTTCGTTTTGAACTTGATAATCAGTGAGTCATGGAGACGGAAGTGATCGCCTTTCTCCCTCACAAATTGTGCCTAGCTACAACGTGCCTGGAATTCGTACGACGCTTGTGTGTCCGGGACACACTAGGACGCCACTGTTCGCGACGATCTCAGTACCAAAACATTGGCTTTACCAATTTTTCTTCAGCTCTGTGCAGCCGATTGATATTGTCAAACCGATCATCTCTGCCCTCGATGCGCAAGAGTCGCGGACCATCATGGTTCCGTTTTACGTACACTTGGCAGCCTATATCAACCATCTACCGAGTTTCATGATTGATTTAGCACAATATGTGAGTAAACGATTCCATTCTGTACGCCGGGTCTTGGCTTAGCTCTTGTTTCTAGGTTGCTAGTTCGACATATGCGATGAAACAGTTCAAAAAATCCACTGGACGACGTGAAGATGAGGGTCCCCTCAAGTCTGGATCACTGGAGTGACTTGAAGATACGGGTAATTATTGATGGGCCCGAACCTAGGTCTTGGGAAGGCGCATGTAAAATAGACGCCGCGGACCATAGCGAGCATGTAATGCAATGGACAATATGCGTGTGGTCAGACTCCCTTCCTATTAAAGTTACTCCTCGATGTTTTTTCAAAGGTTACTTCTGGTCCAGTCTCCTTCCTATTAAAGCTTCCTGTATAGCGCCAATCCTGCTTTAAAAAACCCATTGCGGACCTGTGTTACAAATATATGACGACAAAAATTCCAGCAGGGGCTAGGGAAGATGGTGTCGAGCTATATATTCCACATGCGAAACATGACCTTGTTCTGCCTCCCATCAGATACCCCTCCCCCTGCAGCCATCTCCGCGCGCCCGCCGTCTGTGCCGTCGAGCTCTAGACCGCATGCAGCTGGAGACAGACCATTCCCGCACTCGAGGTAGGCATGGAGAGCCCGCGGAGAATGACGTCACGTGTGCGGAGGGAGTGGCCGTCAAAGTGGCTCGTGGGTCGCGGGTGGGACGTTCTATCAGCATCGATGACAGCAGACGGGCTTCAGCTGCACCCGGCGCCTCCATCTTGGCACCGGTGCGCTTATTTCCTCTTATCGTCTCGCTTATCACTCACTCTTCTTTCCTAGCCTGATCCGCGCCCCTCAAAAGCTGCATCCCGCCGCCATGTCTGCCCCCCAATGAGCCCTTGCAAAAATCACGACCCTGTTCACATCGCGGCCGCCTCATGTGTGCCTCATGAGGACATGTGGCCTCTGTGCCAGGTAAATGAAATATCAGACACTTCTTCTGCGGAAGCGAATAGGCAGGTCTTCGAGGACTCTCATGTCATGGTATGTGATATTTTTTACACTACATCGCTGCCTTCTCATCCACGTTCCACCACCAGCGCTCGTCTCGGGAGGACTCCAGCTGGGCGGAATGTCGTGATAGGGTTGGTCTCCATGTGTCTGCGAATCAAGACACGCCAGGTTGACCCTCTCTTGCAGGATATTCTGCGAGACTACTTCAGAGACCCAAGCAACATCGTTCTGCACTCAAGTTGCCCGCATATAGCCCCGCATATAGTCATATCTCCTGCATTTGAAACACCCGAAGATTTCTACACTCCCTGGAATAACTGCACACTTCCTCAATGGTCGGGTTCTTTGATGGTCCCACCATACGACTTGACCACGGGACGCCTAGATCCCCCCACCATCCCCCTTTTTGAAAAACAGGATCCTCTGTGTGCTAGTGACGACACTCTCGTCAACGAGGACTCAAAATGCGAAGAAATTACTCCCATTTCTTCCACCAACAAAAAACACACGTTCTCGCGTTCTCGATTTGATTCGTTTGTAAGCATTCTACATGACAGATAGAATTCATACTGATAATCGATCTAGGTCGAATCGACTGCCAATGAACGTCTGATATTATATCATGTGGTCAAAGCTCTCCAAAAACATCAATGCAAGGCTGTGGTAAGTCCAAAAAGTACAAATTACCAGTGCTTCTTGCGAATTCTCTGACCATACCCCAAAAGGCATATGCTGCCAGCAGACGCGCTGCGACGTTTTGTGGTCGTTATGAAATGTCCGAGTCACTTCGCTCGATTGAACGCCCGTTCCTTTGGGTCGATCCCGCTGAGGTATGGGTTTTCTACCGCGCGTCTCCACCAGCAAGAGTTAACAAGTTTTAGCCCATTCTCCAGAATAATAAGCAGACACTGGGCGGAGCTATCATCATCGAGTCACCATCCCCTTTCACTGTACCACATATCATCATCAACCCCGCGCCTATCCAAAACCCTTGGATTCCATGGTATAACATCGTCACCGATCCACAAGATGGACGTTCTCTCACTATTCCTTCTCCCCGTGTCAACTACATCAATGTGAGCCGGGATGAAGAGAGAGACTTATTGGATTCTAGATGGTCGATGTCGTCTACTGCTTCCTCACGGTTGTCCCTGGTAACTGATACCGAGGAGGAGGAAGATATGGAAGAAGATGTCGGTTACGAGGACGACAATGTTTCTGAAGAGGACTGTCCTGAGAGTTCGCCACCTTCACGGCCTGGCTCTCCGGGACCCGAGACACCGACAGATGATTCTCTGTCTCTGGACGAGTTCTTCCACATGCGGTCGCTCAACTTTGCTATCGACGAAGACGATGAGGAAGATCGTGCCTTGGCCCTCTCCATTGCCAAAACTGCCGTAGAAGAATATTACCAGAGCGCTTCTCTTCGCTGCTCATTACCGGTGATTGAAGAAGAGGATTCTCCTGATGAAGAAACTTTTTTTCCTCCGCATCCTTCTTCTCTCAGGGTGAATGAAGGCGAAGGTTTACCTTTACTGGACGATTGGTGTACAGGAGCTCCTACGCGAACATCGGCGCCGACCATTGTTGTTGTATGATCAATTGTCTGTGAGCCCGACTTCGTCGCCACCTTGCCGCCTCGGTCTCTTTAGCTCTAACTCGGCGCTTCTTTACGACAATACCTATCTTCCACCCCTACTTCATTGGACCTCACACCCAATGCTCCCTTATAATTTTTACCCCGGTACCCTATTCCGCGTCGTATAATTAACTTAGATCGGCTGTCTCATGCATTCATCAGCATCTATCACACTGGCTGCGATAATTTCACTCTCCTTTCTCTTCGCATTGTGTATACTAATATTCCTCCCTTTTTTGTCAATATCACTAATTCACCACCAAGTTGGTCACTCATTCTCATCATGTCTATATTTTTTTCGACATATTCCTCGCTGTACCATCAGTTGTATGTGATTTCCAAGCCCTGTTTGTTGGGTTCCCTCATGTCTACCCCCTTTGTGTGTATTGTATAATGCGAATATGCCGGCTCTTGAGACCTTGCGATGGGTTCGTGTCTCCTTAACGTCGCGATCCCGAATACTTCGGCTCCTTTGACGTTCAACCTGTTATCCCCTTGGGCCAGTACTTAGGCAAGAGCTTCCGCCACCTCGCTAAGGATTACCACCGATCCGTAATATAATTGTATCCCTGACAGAGCGGAAGGCTTTTCTCACCCAACCGAGGTAAAGAATCATAATATAAGTAAAAAGGAACAACCAAGAATGATAGAAATCACACAATGATACCGATATGACGTATGTATTAATGCTTGTTTTTTTTTCAAATGGTAGAAGAGCTTCGTGTGGGAAGGGTTGGAGGTGGGTGCCTCATGAGTATTAGTGCCTGGATTGATTAAATATATGGGCTTTGCATGTGCTGACCGGATTTAGATGGAATGGAGTGGGTGGAGATTGACATAGATGAATTGATGACGATGACAAGATGACAATTAACAAATGTGTTGTCATGAAGAAAGTTTGGGAGAGCATAGAGTGACGTTATTGTTGCTTGAGATCCGGGGTGGGACTGGGGTGGGATATATGGGATAGGATACGTGTATATATATATGTTGAGTAATATAACAAAGGTGAAGAATTGTTTCAGTGTTGTATAGCATAAGTGATGCGGATCTATTCGTTGGAAAAACAATAAGATTCTTTTTTTGGTGTTATATAATATACACGACAACGAACATGCGGATAAAATAAGTTGATTGAGTTAGGAAAAACAAGATAGACAATGGAAGAGATGTGGTGTGTTAGGATACATATAACGCTGACGTACACTTCGGAAAGGATCGACATAACTGACACCCTAAAATAATAAACCAATGTACGGCAGGTGGCGATCATCATCAACAAAAAGGGTAGTTTGTAAGGGAGAGGGAGAAGATAGAATGCCAGGTTTTGATACTCGTCATCAACAGTCATCGAATCATCAACGTCAATTTAAAAAGGCAATTGAATGGGACATCCAATGGGAGATGTGGCGAAGGAACCAATGGAGCGTAAAGATCTTTTTTTAACAAGACGCCGACGGATCCTTGGAAACTACAAATGGGTAAGGAAGGAAAATCAGGGTTGCTCGTTGGCGATAAGGGGAAGAGGTCTTTAAGGGGAAGGAAAGGCTCGTGTCGCATGGCCTCCCCTCTCCGCCTTTTTAGAGTTTCTAAAATGTTAAGAAATGGAGCAAAGGCACTGCAATAGCAGTGAAACAAGCGGGATATTCCGCTTGAAGGGTCGCGTAACAGAAGAACCATCGCAAGGCGATTTGGAGAAACCGGGGCGAGAGGTATGAAGGTTGATCTTTGTCGTTTACATATTCGTTGCCAAGAATTTCTGGTCGGTTGAAACTGGATGCAACCAGAGCAAAGCCATTCCATAGCACATGTTTAGCATCCACGAAGCAGAGACTGTGCTCGCATGGCGTGTTTTCTGCTCACCTACAGACGGAGTATTGGGATTAATTAGAAGTGCATAGGAAACAATGCACATACGAGTATGTTCGCCGACTTGAAAGTTGAACTATATAGATGATTCACGTTGTGATCTCCCAGGGTTTTCGAAAATCTGTTAACAAGGCCATACTTGTCTAAAATAATTGGAGAAAAAAGCGGAGTTATTCATTACACCAGCGATAATGAAAGTGTAGTAACTTACCCAATCCAAACCTCCTCAAATCAACCTGCAAGCACTTCAATTCCCCAATGCACATATCAATATCATCGTCATCATCCATTGGATCACCTTCATCACTTCCAGAACAACCATATCCCTCATCCAAATTTGTATCGAGCTCCAAGCTTCCACCACAAACCAAAAGGTGTCGTTGTTCGGGTGGAAAAAGTGCTGAGAGGACTTTTACATCAGCGGTTAACGATGAACCTTCTTGTGTTCGAATGAAACTGAAAAACGGTACTGTAAGAGGTTCTTGCGATAATTCGTCTTCGTGTATGGATGATGAAGGTGTTGAAGGGGATGTTGGTTTTGAATCAGAAAGGTTGTCGGATAAGATGTTGGTATCAATAGAAGATAAACTTCCACCACTCCAGACCCGCGATCGAGGACCAGAAGCAGCAGTAGCAGGGCTCGATTCGTGATCATGAGTAGTGGTACCCATTTCGGGACTTAAACCACTAGGTGAAGTTTGCGAGAAGTATTCATCATAACCTCCTTCTGAGTCGTCAGCATAACCCAAGCATGACGAAGGAATAGAATAGTTCGAATCTGGCGAGTTTTTGGTCTGGTTTCGTCCAGACGAAAAGATAAGTTCAGGAAAAGCTATCAGTTTGACGATTTTCATTCCCCAGTTGTCGACGCCGAATTCGTCGGAAAGACCGACACAAGCGATATCGGAGTCGAGAATGCGCACTTCGTTATCAGTAGGCGAGAGGACTCTAACGTCTCCTCTGGGAGGGGTCTCTGCGCGGCCATTTGGTGTAATGGCAACAGACGTCGGTGTAGAAGCATGCGAGGAGAGAAGAGAATGTTGCGTAAGAGTGAGCACAGTTGGGGAAGAAGCAGAAGAATTGTCGCGGTCACTTGAATTCGAAGATGGCATGTATGACGAAGGAGTAGATGAGGGGAACGCGTCGGATGTGTACAAGTCGAAACCCGCGGTTTCGAATAATGTCAGAACCTCGTGTAGACGAGCCTCTCTGACCTATAAGGGGATTCAATGAGCTAAAAAAACCTGTGGACGAAGGGTCTGCCATACGAAAATAAAGTCACACATATATGAAGACTGGTAAAGAATAGAAATGCCGGCGGCCGCAAGAGGCGCAGAAAGCTCGTTGACCCGCGCTCCGCAACCACCTACAAGGGATCCATATCTTCAGACCGAGAATCGAGTCATAAACGCCACTTACCATATTGATCAGCATGTGAGTCAATTTGAAGGGCATTCCATGGTTGGTACGATATTTCTACAGGGTCTTTACGCTGAGTTTGTATGTCTTTTCTAGCAATGACATCGAAATCGTGCACATGTTCATAATCCACAAATAGTGAGATTTCAATCTCGTTAGCGGTGATAGTGAAAAAAGTAAGACTGGGGTCGAGAATATGTCTGAGGATGGGATGGGACAGTGTCTGAAGACGACTGCGCGGGATATGAACGAGCGCTAAGGGGATGGGGAGGAGAGATATGGTGAGGGCATCGGCCATAACGGGTGGGAGGAAGAGAATGACCCGCAAGGAGGGGAAGATATATAAACAAACTGAATTGCTTATCTCCATACGACGCGAGAGGTAATTTACTCCTATCTTCTTCTGCTCTCCGGTCCTTTTCTCTCGCTTCTTTTCAAGTAGAACTTGATTCCAGTCCAGAATACGGCTCGATCTTGCCTCGTGTCTTCAGGTGCATCAAGCTCACAAAAGGAAGGAAACCACTGGACCCTTTTTTTCTCGAATCTATTCTCACAAACAGTGTAAAACGAGTTCCAACTCTCAAATTATGCGGCCCACGCGCTTAACTCAACGCTTTGAATCTGGCTGGCCCGTTCTAGCCCGCTCGGTTACGCCACCTCACACTATACTTCGTCGATTCCTCCTCAATGTCTGAGGGACGTGCATGGCAGCGTGGGATGAGGTCCGGTTGCTCTTGGCCGCCACCTTTCAGGTTGCATCTGTTTATTCGGTTCTATCGGAATGACGTCGGCTCTCTACATCCTAAGACTTTGTCCTGTCCAGAGTCACTCAGCCTAACGCCACCCGTACCCAAAAATTGTTCCTAACATCTCGACCCTGCTTGACATAAACGTTCTCGGCTACCTTTTTTTATTTTGATCATCTCAAATTCAATACTGTCGACTGTCAATAGACTTAGACATCATGGCCACACACCGATAATATCTACGCGACCCGGCGGGCCTAAAGAAGGTTTCTCAAATCATTATGATCGGCATCTGATAAAACTCTGGTGGCAACCTCAGTGCCACAGTTGTAAACGATCACACCTTATCTTTGTTTCCAAAGTCAACCTCGTGACAGGCCTTGAGGTCACTGAGTCGGAGGATCCGCGAAAGGGAGTGCGTTTTCTCTAATTTTATCCGTGCAAGAAACCCCTTCGATGGCACCAGTTATTGTCGGATCTTGGCGCCACTGACCTGCTACGCATCGAAGGTCCCAAAGCCTTGCATGCCCCATTAGGTGGGTGGCGAACAATTTCTATCGGTTCCATTCAACAACTTCTGTCATCTCACGTCCATATTTATGGATAAGTCACGCGAGGTATCTCGGTGTACCTTCTTGATGCAAACAAGAAAAGAACTCGGGAGAAGACGATTCAACTTATGTTATGAATAAACAAGCAATGGGCTGGTGAGACCCTCTATCGACAAACCGAACTACGTATGTTTACACCATGCTCGTACGTATAAGTACGCCTGTCCCTACCTGTACTAATACACCTATCCTAATGACGACAACGTGACGACTATTTAAACACACCCAAATTACACCTTGAACATTCGTACAAACATAGTGTTCATAGCGTTCATTGACTCGTAATCTCATGCAAACATCAAAGTAAAAAGCGTTTTCCGAAATCTATGACCGCTGGGTTCTCCGTTTGGATCGTCTCAATCCCTCCTCACCACTATTTGAGAAACTGCTAGTCCTTGCCCTCTTCGCCGTTCGACCCGTCGAGATCACATTGGCACTTGCTTTATGCGAGGATATAGCAGAAACGGGAGTGGGTGGACTAACTACTTTGTTTGGTGATCTCTGTGGGTGGGAACGTCGGGATGATCGGGCGGATGGCAGAGGATGGGAGGATTCCGCTCGTCGTTTAGTGTTCCGAAGATGGTATCTTGAAGGAGCAGCTGAAGAACTAGGTGGAGACTCCAATAGGGATGACCTTTGGCGGGAATGTTCGGCGAGCAAAGCCGGGACGAGGGAAGAGTGTGACACTGATGGGGAGGGTCCCTTTGCCTCAACGCGTTTGCGTCCGGCAGAAGCAGTGTTACCTAGAGTCGTGGACGCGGGACCTATCACATTTGAGGAATGTGATAGATTGGGCGCTCTAGTTCCACTGCTTTGTGGTCGCAAATTGGTATCAGCCAACCCCATCTGGAAATATGACATTGAGTCGGGATTTTGTGAGTCAGCTCTTGACGTTTCGAGTTGTGGCGGTGGAACGGAACTTTGATCGCCCATTGTCTTCGTTGATGGCCACTGGAGGGAGCCGTTCGGCGTGGCCACGGGTGTGTCAACCCATGTCCCTGCTTGTCGAGCAGGGGAGATTGTGGTTGAGAGGTAGAGAACGATGTGTTGGTGATGTCGTATGGTAACGTTAGGTGTGGCTGCGGCTGAGATTGCGATTGTGATCCGAGATCAAGCAACGCGTCCGTTCTTTTAATTTTAGGAAACGAACGACGTGGGGGAGGCAGCAAGTCGCTCTCCAACACAGGTTCAGTTGGCGTCCTTTCAATCTTGCGCGTTGATTGCAAAGTATACACTTTCTTTTTGCGTTCTTCTTCAAGGATGTAGTGGGGATCGTTTGGGTCATTCACATTTTTAGGAAAAGAAGGTTGGATTTGACGGGGTTGGAGATAGACAGTGGGGACTGGAGGCAGAGTGCTCTCATAGGCAAAATCACGGACTTTGACGCCTAGTTGTTTCAACATGGCGACGGTGGGTTGTTCGGACTGCCTTAGTCTTCTCCGTAGTACTGGAATGCCAGAGCCATTCACCGGCCTGGCTGTTGAAGTTGATGAACTTGGATCTTGGCTAGCTTGTTCGGCGGGTGAAGAGTCTGACGAGGTTGACTTTGGGGAAAGAAAGCGCATTGAGGATCGACTTGAGGGTGAACAGGTCTGATTAGACATCATATGCCGACTCACAGGCATCTGCTGGCTTGCAGCGAACTCATTCAGGGCTTTCACGAGGACATGGGCATCTTGGTGGGCTTGGAGCAGAGACTTGGGCTTATGTTGCGGGGACGGCTGGGACAGCTCAGTCATGTTGGCTCTCACTGGTGGGGGTTCTGGGAAAGAGCGGGGCTGGCCACTGTTGCGATATAAGC
Organism: Agaricus blazei; assembly: GCA_029719445.1. Lineage (NCBI taxonomy): Eukaryota > Fungi > Basidiomycota > Agaricomycetes > Agaricales > Agaricaceae > Agaricus > Agaricus blazei. The sequence goes on along the minus strand of SSNC01000009.1, from coordinate 1,098,833 downwards.
GGGGCGTTTAAGTCCAGGCGGCGGCCCAGCGTCTGCAACCATCTCCCGCGCAAACAGCCGCAAACACATGGCACGTGGTCCAGGCCACCGTCTTGCCTTTTTGGGCCACGCATTGTCTGCCCCCATGTTGCGTCGCGCATGGAAGCCCGTCGCCGCCACCGTTGCCCTCGGCGTCCCGCGTACTACGCCTACCGCGCATACTCGCGTCCCGCCACATTTGACCTCCCCATTCGCTCCAAGGGCGCCGACGGCAAGCCAGAAATGACCTTCCGCCGCATCGAGCTCCTGCCACTCAAAACTCTCGAGGACCGCATCCATCAAAATGCCTCGGCTGCATCCCATACCAGCCCGGAGGGAATCAAGTGGAATCATTCCACCGCATTTCTAGCCTCCAATGATCCGATCGAAGATGCCAATGCTACCCAAGTTGTGCATAGAGATGACTCCGACCCATCAGCCCCAGGCGATTATCTCTTTTTTGCAGTCATGGACGGGCATAGCGGCACCCACACGTCACAACTTCTTTCAAAAGTCCTTATTAAGGCTGTTGCCCTTGAGCTCTCTTCGCTGTCTAGCCCCTCGTCTGCCGCTGGCTCCTCATCGAGCGTCCTCAAGAGTGCGAAGAATCTTCTCTGGGGTTCATCAAAAAGCTCCACCTCTTCTCCACCCTCTACTCCGTCACATCAAGGCCCCGCGGATGCAGACCCTGAACGTGTTTCGAATGCCATTGCAGAAGCATTTACACGCCTGGACCACGAGCTCACAAGTGCACCTCTCCGCATTCTTGCGAACAACTTGGACGAAGAATCTAAAAAAAACAAAATAGTCCCGGACTTGAGTCAACACCCGCTCGCGCTCACTTCTATGCTGCCTGCCCTTTCTGGTAGTTGTGCCATCATGGCTGTCTTTGACACTGCGCATCGCGACTTGTATGTTGCATGTACCGGCGACAGCCGAGCCGTTGCCGGTGTTTGGGAGCCTACTACGGATGGCAAAGGACAATGGAGAATCGAAGTATTATCAGAAGATCAGACGGGCCGAAACCCCAATGAAGCCCAACGGTAAGCTCTTGTCACCTTTAATCCGCTGCATGTCCATTGATTCACACCTCGCAGAATGCGTTCTGAACATCCACCCGAAGAATCTGATGATGTCATTCGCAATGGACGTGTACTGGGCGGTCTTGAACCCACTCGCGCATTCGGTGACTCTCGCTACAAGTGGCCGCGGCCGATCCAAGAAACGTAAGTCTTAACCGAATAAATATATTCTCTTCTAGACTAATGACTTTGTAGTCTTAATGAAGCATTCCTGAAGGGTAACGGCAGGCCTATTCGTCCACCACCTACACTGTTCAAGACCCCACCATACGTGACCGCTCGCCCCGTTGTCACCCACCGCAAACTCACCTTCCCTTCCTCAAATTCTATGCCTACTCCATCATCAGAAGGAGCTCAGAAACCTATTCGCTTCCTCGTTTTGGCAACAGATGGTCTTTGGGATGAACTCTCTAACGCCGAAGTAGTCTCCCTCGTAGCAGGTCACTTCCAAGGTCTAAAAGGCAGTGTCCGAAAATCCGATCTTCCCTCTCTTGTCCACACAACAATAGGCGAAGCTTCTGGTATCGACGGAAAATCGGTTGCGAGGCAAGAGTCCAAGGAGCGGGCTGCGCAGACCGGAAGCTGGGCATTCAAGGATGAAAATTTGAGTGCTCATCTGATCAGAAACGCGTTTGGCGGCGCCGATGAAGTTCATATGAGAAGGTTGTTGAGCATACCGGCACCATTATCAAGACGGTCCAGGGATGATGTCACCGTCACTGTTGTTTGGTGGCAAGAGGGCGACAACAAGGATGTCAATATCGAAAATGTAAAGGCTAAACTTTGAAGCAAAAAAACTGGTTTAATTACACGGGTTGCGAGGATTATATATAGGGCGTATTGTTATCACGTATACACACACTGCATACACACACTTGTCCATTTGCTATAGACCACTTTACTACTAAGAGCATCAAAAGAGTCAGTTGTGCAAAACCTGATACCTCCATTGGAATTAGATTCCTCTAGCTTTCGGTCTTCTCCATTGATTCCTCTTTCCATATGTATTCATTCTACCGCCATTATTGCTGGACCCAGTCTGAATATAAGGATTTATGACTCCCCGACCGCGCTTCTTCCCAGGTGAACCTATCGACGCGCGATGTTTCTGGCGGTTATGATCCTGATATCGCTGAGAGCCTTTGTCGGGACTAGGCTCATCCTCGTCATCAGACGATCGAGACTTGGACAGACCCAACGACGCCCTCCCATTGACGTGAGGAGTAGAACCTTTCTTGCCCGAAGGCTGGGTAGGACCATAAAAGTTGTTCGCAGATATCGGTGATGAAGCCTGTTTTCCGCTAAACTGCGATACCGGAGACGATGGTGGTTTGGGTCCCTGATCCTCACCCTTATCACTACCAGCTTCTCCGTCATCATCACTCTCTACCAGAACCCTCGCTTTGGTTACCCGTTTGGATTTCCCATTCATCACCACATTCTCATCTCTATCACTGCCCTCATCACTCGAGTCATACGTCTCAAGCAACGCTAGAGCACTTCTCGCCTTGGCTACATTGGATGCCTTAGCAGCCTCGATCTTCCGCTTGACCTTTTCCGCCTGCGGATCAGTCTTCTTTTCTTCCTTCACATCCTCTGCACCGGTAAAATTGTGAATCGTTTTGACTTTTTTGGTGGGAGAACCAGATGATCGTTCCATGGGCGAGGGTAGCAATGGCCCAATGAACTTGACAGGCGGTGAACCGACCTTTTCACCTAGATCCTCTTCCTCAGCTGTATTAGCAACATCCTCGTCTCTTTCCCTCCTCTTCTTCATCCCAGCCAACAATCCTCCCCCTTCCTTTTCCTTCTCCTTGTGTACACCATTGACCTCATTGCCCTTGATCACGGCCTGTAACCCCTGCCCCTTATCCCGGATGTAAAACAGGATATATGCCGTTTTCTTGTTCACAGGCGGCCCACTTATCGGGCTGACCATTTCATCGTTCATCTCGTACCATCTCCCAGACCGACTTTTGACAAATGCGAAATAATGTCCCGAGTTCGGACCACCACCAGCATGACATATCACACCGTATAGTGAATATGTAAAGCCATACTGGCCTTTGGACATGTATGGTTGGAGATTGAGATGATCGTCATATATGACATGATGCGCAATCTTGCGACCGAGTGGGGAAAAGCGTTTAAGGTGGACGGTTAAAACCGAAGGAGCTTCATGGATCGTGAACCTTTTTTCAGCATTAACATGTTTTTTACATCTTTTGAATCTCTGATCAGAACTTTCTGAAATCGTAGGGAGACGAAAGAGAATCAACACACTTTTCACACTTGTACTTGTCAGCCCCTTTGAGAAAGTCGGGCGAGATAAAACTTCTAAGGGCATCCTTTAGCGAGTCGGCTCTCATGATGTCGAGACTAAGGTCGAGGATCCGATCGAACGTATCACTGTTGTGGCCACAGTTGTGACAACTGACACGCGACCGAAGTCGACCACCGAAAATTTTATGTACCCAGGTCAGTTCTCCCAGTTTTGCCTCTACTTTTCTGGAACACGAGTCAGAAACGCGCCTCAACCTCATTAAGCGATTGACTCACGGGGGAACGCCAGCTAGACACGACTTTTGCATGGCATCGATGGCATAACGAAGAAATTCATGCGAATCTTCCTGACGACCTCTTCGCATGTGCTTGGCAATTGCTACGAATGGGGCACTCAGTAGATGAAGCAGTTCGATAGCAGCTAAACATACTTTGCAGTCGACTTGAGACGGGGCTGGGCGAGAATGGCGATGATGACTTGTAGGCTTGCACGGTGACCTGTCGGAAAGCGCATATCATGCAAAATTTGTCTCCCGCCCTACCTATCAATGATCATTACGGTTAGCGTGTGTGATACAGTCAGGAAAGGCTTACATTTATCCTTGATATGAGAAAAGACCTGCCGCAGTAGGGGTGGTGTGTGTAACAAGCACTGGAGGGCACTGTTCAGAAAACAAGTGTTCCCGGTGTTGTAGAGGCCACAGGCACGGTCACAGGACTCTGGCCAGGAGAGATCGACTGCAGGCGACTGCGAAGCAGCAGCCTTTTTAGTGCTGGGTGTGACGGGGGATGCAGGAGGAAGCGGAGCTGGGTCGGTTTTCTGGAAGATGTTACTATAATGAGCCTCGGTCTCTCTGTTTGTGTGTAACGTACCTCCCGGGCGAGTTTGGGAGAGGCATTGATGGGCTGATACTTTCCCTCGGGGACAGCGAGGGCGCCTGAAGACGAGCCCTCGACAAACTCGATAGGCGGCGGGAGGAGGCTGTTGAACGCCTCGACATCCCTTGCAGGACGGAACGAGAGTGCATCATCCTGGGTGGACGAGGAGACCCCGGGAGAGAAAGGCGCGGGGGGGAGGAGCGGGGACGCAAGCATCATCGTGGCAGCCGGTCGCTGGGGTGCGCGGACCGGGCGTAGTAGGTTGCGCAGCGAGCGAGAGCAGAGCCGGGTCTGGCGTATGTTGGCAGTGTGGAAAAGTAGTCAACCTGATCAATTTCGTATAATCCAATCATATTACATCTATGGTACATAGAATACATTTCGTTTAACTTAAACACCATACGGCAGTCCCTGCTGCTCAGATACAAATGAATACAAGGGCGGTACAACAAATTCCTCCCCAAAGAACGAATAATCATACGAGTTGACCTTTGACGGGTCAACATACACGGGCGACAGCTTTACGTCTGCGGGTGTAAGAGGACCGGGGCTGGAAGACACCGACCTCACTTCGAAACCTCTATCTGGCATCATCGGGTACTCTGTTGGCCCACTATACACCGGCAATCCGTATCTCAGGTTATGTCTATCAACCATCTGCTGCGGTCGCTGGTACACAGCAGCGGATTGGGTGTACTGGAGGGCGCGTTGCGGCGCCATGGACGTATGGTTCATATACGATGAACCGAACTGCTCATCGCCATACGCAAATGGATGTGCTGCGTCCATGGTACATGAATATCGGGTCCCGACTTCTCAAATACGAATCGACTTACCGACTGTATCTCGCCTCGCTCCACGGTCCCAGTTGACTTTGCTGTCAACTACCTCCATATTTGAGAGGTCAAAGTCAGCAGCTGATGAGAATGCTGGTGCTCTCCCTTGTTGGTTATTGCTTGTGGGCGCACATCGAAATTGGCCATACAAGCGGTCATCGATATTTTTGGACACAATCCGCGGATCTGGCAAAATTACGCTTCGGCGTGTCCTACCACGTCTGTTCCGTGGTTTTGACATACGAGGACCCTCGAGCCCATCAAGATATTCTTTGGTCACTATGTGTGCGATCTCTGGATGCTTCTGACGAATATGGCTGGCAAAAGATGAACGGCGAACAATACTGGTTTCGGTAATTAATCACAAAATCACCTTTAACAAAAAAGGTTCAATGTCTCACCTCGATGGGCACCAGTGGCATTGAAATGGCTTTCCGAGATGCTTTTCTTTCTCATGCCGAGCACAAGAAGATGGATCACCGAAGGCCTTGCCGCAGTATTCACATTTATGTGGTTTCTCGCCAGTGCTATGCCGCGAACACATTGTCAACAAATTACGCGTACAAAGCATAAGAAAAAAGGATTCCTTACTGTGTATTACGATGTGTTTTCAGTCCAGAATGCTGAGCAAATCGCATGCCGCACACGTCGCATGCATGGTTCCTTGAAGAATTTACAGCCTTCGGTCAGTCTTTTGACCAATTGACGAAAAGATAAACCCACTTTTCTCCAGAATGGATAGATTTATGTCTTTTCAGGTCGCCATTCCGGCTAAATGACTTATTGCACAAATCACAAGGATAAACCTAGAGGACAACAAGCAAAATGGTACAGACAGGCCGTATCAGTACGGAACTGTGTATTAAAGGGACAATTCTTCACTTTTGTATGCATGGAGGTAGAAAGATGGGGGAAGGCGGGGAGAGGATTATTGGAGAGAGGAGAATAGTTCGAGCGGGAGGAGCTTTACCAGGCAGGTAAGATATATGGTAAGATATTTCGGCATGGACATTCCATCTCGTCAGTGGACGGATACTGTGGGGAATCGTATACAGTGTTTAGAGAAGAAGTGAGGACACGAATGCGCACGATATTTGGGGAGTGGGAGATCGTGTAGATCCCCAGGTGGTGAGGTCGGAGTGGGTGATGCAGTCGGGTCGCCCCGAGTGTTTCCACTCCGACGACACCTGCGTATTCTAGTCTGCTACTTCGGCTCTATTGTACTAGTAGGGTACTGGGTGGGTGGGAATTAAGAAAGTGAAGAAAAAGGACGCGACGCTAGGCAAGTAGAAGGGGTAAAGACAATAGGTGGTGAATACGTAACACTAATCTCGACGAATTCTATAATCCTGTAAACACACACACACACGATCCCTTCCGAGAAAATGTTCTGTGCTCGTGCCTCGCACAGACCACCACTCTCGTCAGTGGACGGATACTGTGGGGAATCGTATACAGTGTTTAGAGAAGAAGTGAGGACACGAATGCGCACGATATTTGGGGAGTGGGAGATCGTGTAGATCCCCAGGTGGTGAGGTCGGAGTGGGTGATGCAGTCGGGTCGCCCAAATTCAGGAAAAAAGCGGGAGGACCCGCCAGCTGACGCGTTGCACTCGGAGAGCTCACCCCCGATGATGGGAACGAGAGCTTTTGGTTGTAGATCTTGGTTTCCGAATGTTTGCATTTTTGGTGTGTAGGGGGGCAATATATTCGACAGCACGCCAGTAGCGGAGAAAGGCATCAGTAGACCACCGCCCAGTTGTTTTGACGACATCAGGTGGTACACCGGAGAGAAGGAAATGGGTTGTTCCTCCAATGCGGAAGGAGTGTCCGGTAATTGTTGGTTGGTCAAACCGGGACCAAATTTGGTTGCACCGGTTCAGAAAAACTCTCTTGGTGAGGATTTGATGTGAGTTATCGATTTTGACGGTGAACAGGGGTAGGTGGGCAGGGTTTCTATTGCGTTGTAGATGGTTGTGAAGTGCTCGCAAGGGGTTAGTTGAGCCTGTCTGTTTTACGAGGGCTACATCTTGGCCTTGCCTATTGGTTTTGGTCACAGGGAGGCGTAGGATCCAAGTGTCTTTGTTCCCTGGAGAGTGTCTGATTGCTCGGCGTAGGGGAAACATCGATGGGTCAAAGGTTTGGCTTGTTGGCAATAGTTCTCCTAGTCTGCATTGGCCCCAAAAGGCTGTACATGCGCAGGCGAGGATTGCTGTGTCAAGGGGGTCATGGTGGTCTAGGTTGTTGGCGAGTAGGCCTAGGGCATGAATTGAGACTGGGGGACGAGGGGGTCGTTTGTTTTTGGGGGTGGTGTTGTGAACACCCTTGATAACCCGGTTGAGGCGATCGCTACCCTGCCACGGCCAATTGTTTGATGTATGCCATGCTTTGAGTGCGGCAATCCTGTTCCTTGTGGTACTGCCAGACAATCTCTTGAGTCCATCTGCTGCGAAGGCGCATAACAGAGGTTCTGGGGTTGGGGTCCTAGACTCGGTCAGGATTCCTTCACGGTCGCAGAAAGTGTGGAAACTCCGGATTGCTGACTGGTAGGATCGTCGAGTAGAAGGGGCTAGGCTTTGTTGTATAGCTGTAAACACCTTGAGTTTGGCAGCTTGTGTTAGATGGACTTTGTGACGACTTGGTTGACGTGGAGGGTTGGGTGGAGAAGTCATGCAATGGAAAACAATAATCTAATGTGTGAGGTAGGACGAAGGAGGTAAGCTATGGGTTATGTAATAATGGTTCATGTACGAGTATGGATCTTAGGCAGTCTGGTACTATAAAGGTATTTGTTATCCGAGTTAGGCCTTTGGGTGGAGAGCCTCGTGAAGGAGGGTCTGCCAAGTTCTGAGCGGATGGTGTGTAAGATGTGGAGACCCAGAGTGAATGTATACGCATCAGAGATGTAATGCGTTGTAAAACATTGTTCTGCTCTGCGTTCCGAGACTTTCCTCCTTCCAAGGCACCGATGACACCCATGTTGTCTGATTTGATTACTAGGTGTGTGCTGTGGATACCTTGATGGATGATTTGCCGGATACCACATTCGAGGGCCAACATTTCTGCCCAACCAATTTTTCGCAAAGGGTACGAGTTCCAGCCAGGTGCGAGTTTCCATGCCTCCCAAGAGTTGTTGATGACCAAGCCCACCCCGTAGGATGTCGAGGCATCTACCCAAATGCTAGTATCGGCCGGAGGTGGTGGAGGTCCAATAGATGAGCCCGGATTTGATGTTTGTAGAGTCTCTAGCCACCAGGTGATGTCGTTGATCGTTGACATGTTCGGGACCCGTCGGCTGAAGGGTTTTGTAGTATCGAAGGATGTTGTGAAACGGGATAGAGCAGGTAGCCTGGATCGGCCATCCGGGATGGCTAGGGAACAATGTACTAGTGTTCCGAGGATAGACTCAACTTCTTTTCGTGTATGGTTTTTCCTTGCGAGCCAGGATTCTAATTTGACTATGTATTTCTTCTTTTTCCCTTCTGGAATGTGTACCGACTTCGTGTTAAGGTCCCACGCAAAACCTAGATAGCGGAAACTTGAACTGAATGGTTGTGTTTTGGAGGGTTTCCATGGCCAGCCAAGTTGGTCTGCTAGTTGTTGGATCAGAGGAAGGTCGTAATGATAGTGAGGGTTTGAATGGTTGGTAGTTGGTGTTCTTGGTGATCGAAAAAAGATAAAATCATCTACCCAGTTAGTACATTCTGAGGCAGTGTGGAACCGAATGATGGCTGCCATTGTGTCTGCAAGACGACCAAAAACACCACCTGAGCTTGTTGCTCCGAAGGGGGCGCAGTGATCAATGTAGAATGCATCTTCCCACTGAACGACAAAATGTGCTTGTTGGGAGGGTCTGATGGGGCAACATCGAAAGGCTGCATCGACGTCCATGGTTGCTGCTTGTGTACCAGGTGGGGAGTTCCTTACAATCTCTGCCACATGCGTAAAGGAACCCCAGTCACATGGGAAACGGCTGATATCGATCTCTGAGTTCACGGAGAAGTGATTGGGGTTGTTACGTGGAAAGGATAGGTCTTGAATTACTCGGAATTCGTTCGGTTCAGATTTAGGGACTGTGCCGAGGGGGGAAGTACGGAAGGGGCCAATTAAGTGTTCGAGTCGTGATTTAGAGAAGGGGCCGGAATAGCGACGATAAGACCGTTCTTTGTTAATGTGTTGAAGAATTGCTTCAGGGTGGTCTCTGGCCGATTTGTGATTAGGTGGAATGTAAGTAGATAAGATTTGGGAGGTAATTCCCATGTCAAAACCGAATCTGATGCTATATGGTACGTCACAAAATGAATGGTAGATGTTACAATGGGTAAGTAAGAGTTTCCAGTTCTCAGAAATGAGCGGAGTGATGATCGGGAGGAGATCAGGATGAGGGGCATGACTGGGCTCCGTGATTCGGGGCTCTGCATAGCGTACAGTGGTGTATTCCCTTGGAGCATTTTTCGTTGGTGCATCCTGTGGAACCATTGAATGCGAAACAGTAACGGTTCCCTTCAGAATCGGAAAAGGATTTTCCGCCATCTTGGGATGTGATTGCAAGAGGTTTGCCATTGGTCTGTGTTGTGGCAATGCAGGTGCGGGGGCTGTGTGGGCCAGCACATAAGAGGCAGCGTGTAGGAGCTTTGTGTCTTGTCTGTTGGGGGCGAAAGGGGCTTCCTTGGTGTCGATCATTATTCCGAAAGGACGTGGATGGAGTACGATTCTGAGGTTTAAGGTTATTGGCAGAGGGAGGAGGGCGGTAGGAAAGGCGAGTGACTTGTGCATCAATCTGGCTCCACGTTGATTGTTGGAAAAGACCAGGGTCGATCTTTTCGGTTATGACCTGTCGTCTGATGGAGATGTCGTAGGCAAGCCAAGTAGCCCAAGTAGAAGAGAGATCGGGGGCAAGGCGGATTCGTTCAAAATGTATTGTCCACCTGTCGTAATCAACGGGCCAATAACGTTTGATAAGATACAAGAGTCGGATCCATGCTTGATGCCATTTCTCGAAGGAGAGTTTCGATTCACTGGTGACTCTGGTTGGTTGTTCGGCAGTCACGAGGGCTCCTGTGTCGTTATCCAACATGAGATTGCTCCTTTTGGAATTGGCTTCTGGGTCCGGAACGCAAAACTCATCCGTAAGATAGGTGAGTGGGATGTATTCCGTCCATGATCTCATCTTTTTATGTATCGCTTCTGAGATTACGAAGGGCTGAAAGGTGGAGGGTTTTCCTATAATGATCTTGGACCGTGTGTTGCTCGGTGGGTCATCGTCATAGGTGATGTCTCTGAAGGGATCATCCTTGAAAGGGTCTGTAATTATGGATTAAGATCATGTTGGTGCGTAAATGTAATGTAATCATTTTATGGTATGATTAATCTGGAGTGTCGACTCCCCGGTATGTAGGCCGGAAGAGTATAATTTTCCAACAAGTGATTGTACGTGTGAAAGGCGTACCACCTCTTCAGCGTAGGTTGCTGGAATGTGGAATCATCATGTGGATGTACATGTGAAAGGCGTACGACCTCTTCGGTACTAAGGACCGGAATGAATAATAATGGAAAATCGCCAATAGGGCTACGCTCCTTGTATGGGGAGTGATGTACAGGGGAAATTTTACTCACTGGGGAAAGGGGAAGAACGATTGACTATCTTGCTAGAAAGACTTCGGCTGCTTGTATGAGGGGTCCGTAGTGTTGAGATTGAACTGAGACGCGGAGTGAGGTTGTTCCGTTGAGGTCGTTCACGTTCATGGAGTGTCAAGTCTCTGTCCCCAGGTCGGGGGGAGTTGGGTTCTGGGTCGTTTCCCGCAATTCCGTTCCAGGGCGGATGATCATCTGCGTTATTGTTGTCGTTACCAAGTCCGTTTTCTTCTTCATTGTTGGGTCCTTGTGCTCCTTCATCGTTGGCCTGGTTTAGTTCATCAGGGAGGGGCCGTTGTGGAAAAAGGCGTGCATATTGGGCTCGTTCAATAGCCGCAGGGTTGTTGTCAAGGTATTGTCTGATTCTTGTACGGAGGACTACTACTGTCCCCGCAGTATCCAAGGCGAGTTGTTGGGCTAGGTTGATGAGTGCTGCTTTGGGTAGTTGTGAAAAAGGGCGATTAGGGAGGTTGCGGATTCGAGGCATTATAGATTCGATTGTGTTGATAAATTAAGAAAGTGAAGAAAAAGGACGCGACGCTAGGCAAGTAGAAGGGGTAAAGACAATAGGTGGTGAATACGTAACACTAATCTCGACGAATTCTATAATCCTGTAAACACACACACACACGATCCCTTCCGAGAAAATGTTCTGTGCTCGTGCCTCGCACAGACCACCACAACTAGGCGACGTTATATCAAGATACCAAGTATGGTGAGCGAGTGAGTACTCGATCTCTCGATCGTTGCGATCTTAACAACTATAGGAGACTAGCTCTTTTTTGTACTCCGCCAGGCGCCGAACTATACCGGGATGACCGACATCCAATTGGTCCATTGCTTGCCCAAAATTGATTCATTTCTCATCGCCACTGGAATGCGTAAGTCGGAGTGTGTCACAAAAGTTATAGTTGGAGAACAACGGAACAACAACCAAATCCATGTGAACGCCCGCAACAAAAAGGCGCCTAGCACGGAGGGCGGTATTCATTCTATATACGACAATAAGCGCAAAATATCTCAAGAGAATAAGACGTAAACATACATCTGCCACCCACAACAGGCCGACTTCCAAACCCGTACTAGGCTGACCATTTTACCGAATTAGACAATAAGCCCACAGTGACTGTTTGCGCCTCTGTGATTGTTCTCGCAAACCAAGCAACCCTAGATCACCCTTTTCCGTTTATCCGGCAAGGGAAAATGAATTCGATTTTGTACGGAGAAATCCGCAATTCGGAAGCGTGCGGCGCACTTCCTCATAGAGCATGTGCCCCAATCTAGAAGAACAATCAGGGAAAGGGAGGGTACACGAAAATCTAGCCACAAGTCCTTTGTCAAAACATGCTAGCGAGTTACTTTTGTTTTTCGTCCCCTCCTTGAGTCAGAAGCCACCTAAGAGTAAAGTCTAGATTTTTGTAACCCTCGGCCCCGCTGAATAATAGCCCGGAACGTACCATCCCCCGACGTTGAAGGTGCCGGCCTATACAGCCCTGTTTTTGATCACCGAGGCGACATGGACACACATTTCGGGGACCTGCAGGGACTAAGGGCCGAGAAGTTAATTTGTTTTGATCGCATCAAAGACTTCCGGATGCACCGCCGGTAAAAAGGCGATGATGAAGCCGCATAGGCGTGCTTGTGGTCATACTAATACACAAAAGCATATTGTTAGCGGTACATGAATAATTATCGACTACTCTCTTGGTAAGAACCCCTCTTTGTTTCGTGGCAATATTTCATACTTACTATATCGATCATTGTGGATCGATGACCTCGAAAATTATAGTCATGCACGATAATTCTTTACCAAGTCACCATAAACAGTGTATGCTGAAGTGTATATGCTATAATCACGGGTCCCTCTCCGATATTTCACTTGCAAATTAAACCCATTCGGTCGCGTGCTCGCGATCGTTACGTGCTGCGCAGAAACATTTGAGCCGACAGAAAGACTCATAGGTTGCAATAACTTTGGAACCAAGCTAACATCTGGTTCTACGACGGCAACACTATTTCTGATCCGCTTCTTCCAGGTCCACAGGACTTGAGCCCACTTTGAGGGTCCATGTTCGAAGCCTGTATGAAGCCCACATGACTATCCCGTTCCAAAAGCCAGATGGGGTAATAAAGTGTACCCATATTTGGAACCCCGAACCGGAGCGTTATCGAAATTCGACCCCAACAAGCTTTTTGTTCTCAGGGAAAAACTCATATCCTCACCCCCCTAACCCAACGAGCCTATCGTTTTCAATGCCGAGATGAATGTTCACACCTAATATTCGTTCTGGATACATGTACTGGATGACTGCTCTTCTCAATTCGTTCTAACTTCTCACTATGTCCGTCGATCACACTGGACCAGAATAGATCTACGATGTTGGGTGTATAGATTTTTATTGAATCTAAGTGGGGCTGGAGATCGTGTGAAGGAGGGTGTGGTTTCCCTTTCACACTTGAAGTTTGTGATTACCCCCCGTTATGAGAGTCCCTTACGGTTTGTCTCTCAATGATTAAATCAATTGATACTTCACTCCGGCTATGGAAGACGAAACTCGTATAGCCGCAAGACCCCTAAGTCCTGAATTCTGAGAGTCAGGATTCGTGCCCCTATAGTTCTACTCTATGGAATACAACATATAGTAGCGACTCATGTGGACAAATTGTATGCAGTTGACCCCACAGGTCATGAGGTAGAAAAAGGACAACACAGACCCATCAAGTTCAAGAAGTGTCTGCAACAAATGCTAGACGCTGTGGTAAATCCGTGTCCTTCGACCAAGATTGATGCTTGAGTAATCTCCAGCGTGACGGTCATGGTCGATCTATGCCGTAGGCCGAGAATTACGGCTCACGATCCATGAGACACCATAACTCCTTCAACCAGCTGATGAAATGCCCAGAAAGAAGTTCCAGTTCCAAATTGCTTGGCGGGCTGTATGTTAGTGTCTAGAACGGCCTTCCCTTGCTTGAGCTAGAAAGCAAAAAAAAATAAAGCACACCGAAAAGGTAATACTATGTACCCTGGTTTTCTATCAAGGTTTTTTTCGCATGCGGTATAATCTCTTACTCTACAAATTCAATCTGTAGCCGATACAGTTCTATGATAGTTGTACTGCTTTTGTAGATATTGTTACTTTTTAAAGGAATTGTTGGCGCTTGCGATATAATTTAGAGGGTACGAGGCTTAAACTGGTAGCGAAAGGTAGGTTTTCAATGTAGTCTATGCATTAGCAGCGAGAATCCTCAAGGGGCAAAGTTCAATTAATGACACTCCCCTTTAAAGCGCCCTTGATTTCCTAATATAGCTACGATCTTAGGCATTTTAGAAAATGCAAGAAGCAAGATTGGCAGCGTTTTGGATTTTTTTTTTCTTGATTGCTATGATCGAGTTCAATAGTCTTGATAGTAGTAGTGAAATGAAGTTGGAAATTGAGACCCTTTACTACCCCCCCCCGCCACCACCACATACTCTCACACTCACACACAAAGCCCGGTGCTTGTATTCCCTCCTTTCTGAGAACACATGAGAACTGGGACGTGGTAACTGTAAGTGAAAGAGAAATTCTTGAGAGAATTGTTGGTACTAAAGCTAGTAGCCAAGCTTTTAAACAGGGGGGAATCTGCGTGGGTTTGTCCGAAAGTGTCTTGTGGACAAGTGAAATCACGACTATGCAAATACTTTGTTCCTTGTACTCGTCCGAATCGGCCAGTGACGACTCAATTGTTGTTTCACAATGAAGAATTCGATGAAAGAGGTCTAACGAACAACCTGATACCTTTATCAATAAAGACTTCTAAGGTATCGGCACCTGTTCGCTAAACGATAACGAAAAGGAGGCTCGGCATATGGTCTAGTGAGTTTTAGGACAATTCTCATGTTCTCATGTTCTCCGAGGAAAAACTCTCGCTTGAAGTAGAGTTTTTTTTTTTTTTGTTTTTTTTTGCTTTGAGGGTTGTGAGATTTTTAGATACGCTAGCGGTACGTTCAATTCATATACGTCCAATTCATAGGACTCGAAACCCAAAAATGATACTTTATTTCTGATTTCCAGTCTTCTGATGGAGGCTATTCCTGATCGTCCTGTACGGGTGTAGTTGATCGTATCGGATGAATTGGGTTTACTAGACATATTATCGTAAGCGGCATGACGTTTAACTCGCATATAGCGGTCGATTATCTTGTTGTATCTCTTCATTGTACCGGTAACCAGGCCGACTAAGAAAGCTAGTTTATAATCATTGAAACCATTGCACAACACCCATCGATTCCACCGCCACAGAAGCTGAATTACATATTCATCGAGAAATCAGGAGTACCTAGGGCAACGCCAACTGCCTAACACCGAGGTCTCGTGAGATCTCACTGTATCAGCTCCAGTGCCTGTCTTTTTTAAAGAAAAGGATTTCGGCCCGTGCCGTATCAAGTGCAAGGCACAACACAAAACTATTGCCACATGGCCAACTAAACCCAGTCAATACTTAAGGCACTGTTTTGAAAACCCCCTAACGAAATTGAACACGCATTTCTATATATTTGATCGCTAGCGGCCGCAATAAGTTATCGGGGCATGAATTTCGCATCGAACGCATTTTTGAAAACATTGCATTTATATTTATTTTTTTTGGTATTTTTATTTTTATTTTTGGGGTTTTTAGAAAATATTAGGTGCCCTCGAAAATGAGACTTGAAAGGCGTGCTTATAGGTCGGAAAGTCTTAAGTTCCGAGCGCAAGAAATGGATTTTCAATTTACGGCTCCGGATAGAAAGCCGCAGGTTGAACCCTTTTTTTTTTCTTCTTGTTATCAGAGAA
The DNA here is from genome assembly GCA_029719445.1 of Agaricus blazei. Classification (NCBI taxonomy): domain Eukaryota; kingdom Fungi; phylum Basidiomycota; class Agaricomycetes; order Agaricales; family Agaricaceae; genus Agaricus; species Agaricus blazei. The sequence goes on along the minus strand of SSNC01000009.1, from coordinate 1,083,288 downwards.
TCAGTTACAATTATCATATCATAAAGATTGTGCCGTGGCGCCTTTCCTTGGATGAACATGAGTCTTTTTAATTTGGAATTTGGCGTCTGGCGAAATTGGGCCGGAGAATTAAATAGAACACAAAAATTGTAGATGTTCTAGAGGCCCCACTTACCCCACTCTCTTCCGTAGAGTGTTCTGTAATTGGTTGGTGAAGAACGTGTAGTAAAGTGTGTAATCACCACTGTCTCCTTCCATCATTCAACGATTAATAGAAAGTTAAAAATCCCCCAAAAGGAACTCTCGGTGATTTGCGAATTTCAAAACAACTCGCATAGTCTGGTATATTCCGGGCACATACTAAGTACCTAGTATCAGAACCAGAAGGATAGGGGAGACTGCCCTGAATCGGGCCGAACGAATTTGGTTGGACCCGCATGGTACACTCGGCCTAGACTGGAGGTGGTGAGGTGTAAGATGGGAAAATAGCCAGCAAACTACGCGCATATGACCTATAATTTAGTTGCAAATCGATAGATAGGTCAATTACCCAACCCCGGCCCGTCAATCCTCTTCGAGATCCTTTCTTCCATCCACGGCGCGATGGTCCAAAAATCACTCCAGGCAAATGACGCGAACTGTTGTCTTCCCGCATTTAGCGGATTATCTGACCCAGGATCTTCTGATGGAACGATGATCTGCGCAATCAGCCTAGGAATTTCGTAACGGCATCGAGGTTATTGGTCAGCGGGCATTGGGTGAAGCCGACACAAGTACAACAGTAGGTTACAGTAAATGCAGAATTGAAATACAAACGTTCTGGATTTAAGCAACAGGGCTCCAATGACAGCGAGGGACGTACATGAGTGGACCTACCCAATGCAAATTATCCTCATTTACGGGGTTACTGACCCAACGTCTATCACCACCCCCAGGGGTGAAGAAAGGATAATTGGCATAGGCGGCCGAAGGTACCGGGTACTGTAGTTGTGTGTATGTATTGCTGGTCATCTCATATTCCTGGGACACTAGAATATAATGACAGTCACATGACAGGATGTGAATCGGACGGCAACGACGAACAGAGATAGGTGAGAGACCAGAGGGACGCATACTCACGATAATGAGGGACAGATAGGACAGTCATCAAAGGATAGGCACCGTAATCTTGAACATGCTCGTCTGCATTGGAGATTCTTCGACGGCAGGTCGCATTAGGTTTGATTTGACCTGCCTCGATTCCAGGTGGCTGGACAAGCATATGGGCATTTGGGTTGATGGTCAACGTTGTTTTTGGCCTAGCAAGTGTTCCGAACGCGATGATGCGAACATCGACAAGCTCAAGGACAACCTGTGACCGAGTTCAACTTCTAATGATGTTTTGGGCTCGGTAAGGAATGGCAAACCCTTTGCTGGGTGTCGAGGTGAGTCAGGTTGTTTTGGAACCTACGCGATGGGAGGGTCCAGGTCAGGGCACAAGGGCAAGAATGGGGTGAAAGAAGCACAGACTTCATGTCATCAAATATAACAAAAGGGTCAAAACCGCGTGAGGTGACTTGGAGCTGGTTAGCAGAGCCATTCCGATTGAGAACGATGTATCTAATTCGATAGATTAATCGAAGGCTCAACGCCTCAGATGGGGGTGGAGTACTTTGTCCAGGCCTCGTCTGTGGTGCAGCTGGTGGTACTGCGGTGCCAGACGCGATGAAGGATCCTGGAATTGATTGAGGAGGGTCGAGGAATCGATTAGAAACGACAGACTTGAGGTAAGCTTCCTTCCAATGACTCTCTTTCTTCCATTTCACCCAGCTTGGCAGGAATCTTCTGCGGAAAGCCTCTTCCCACTCGGACTCTTTCAGGTTGGGCAGGGTGGCTCTGAAGAGGAGGAAGGAGGGCTGTGCGAGAGAGAGGATGTCGATCCAATTGTGACGGGGCACGATGCTTCGGACACTGAGGTGGGTGAGTGCGGGGCCATAGTTGTGGGCGTGGAGATCGCGGAGGATGGGCCCGCGCCAGGGATTGAGGGCGGGGTCTGATGCGACGGAGCGGAAGCGGCGCGAGAGATAGGCGGCGACGAGGAGGTCGGCGAGGGAGAGCTCGGCGAGGATGTCTGCGACGAGCTCGACGGGGAGGGCGTCGAGGAACATGTGGTGGTGGAGGTGTGTGCTAAAGATAGCACGAAATGATCGGGACAAGATTGGCTTGTGCTGCTTCCTGCCAACTCCACTCCGAAGCTACGCTCGCCATGGCATCTATTACCTCGATGCCTCGATTACCTCTCTTCTCTCCCTCTCTTCCCCATGAACTCCCCCTCCCCCAGCTCCCCCCGCCCGGGTTTCATGACCACCGACTCCCTCAGCGTCTTCAACCACAGCTCCAGCTTCGGCGACCTCCGACGCGGCAGTGGTGTAGGTGTTCTCTGCGTTGCCTGCTCGCCCACAAGCCTAACTCTCCTCCAGACCGGCAGCGACTCGCCCTATTCTTTTGCCTTCAGCGCACGCTACAGCACTCTTTCAGAAAAAGTACGACGCTCTTCGGCCAGCCTGTCCGCCCGTCCTCACTATTTTTCCCAGTACTCTCTTTCACCCGATCCCCGGTCGTGGGGCTCCAACCTGTCGCCAGACTTTGTTGAACCCGACGACTCGCTCCACAACCCAGAACACTCGCTCCACCCCGATGGCAGGCGGTTTACGTTTTCGGCGCGAGGCCTCGCCAATCTGGGGTGTCTGGCCATGCTCAGTGCGGTCTTTCTCGTCGTCTTGTAGGCGCAGTATCAGCCCGCGTATGCCAACCAGGCTCATGTGCCATATATAGCATCGGGTATCCCATAGGCATGTATGCCACCTCCAAGTGGCCCAGAAGTCCAGGCTTTAATATTGGCGGCATTAACTCGACAGGGCAGGTGCGTCTATTTTTGGCCCCGCGCGTCCAAACTCTATTCTTATCTTTACGTCCTCGTATCCCCGCTCCACAGGTCCCCTCCATGGGTAATTTCGGCCTTATAGACCTGGATACCCCGAAAGACGCGTTCGTCCGCAAGTCCTTTCGAGACGGAGACGACTGGATTCTCGTCTTTTCCGACGAATTCAACACTGATGGCCGGTCTTTTTATCCCGGCGATGACCCATATTGGGAGGCCGCGGATCTGCATTATTGGGTGAGCCTTCTTGTTCGATATATGGTTCTCCAAGGCAATACGTTACCCGAGTCAGGCAACCAACAATTTGGAGTGGTATGATCCCGCTGCTGTCACAACTGCCAACGGCTCCCTCGTCATCACCTTCTCCGAAACTCCCTCTCACGGCCTAAACTTCCAAGGAGGTAAGCCTTCCCCGAAATATACAATCCGGCATGTTGAAAACGCGCATATATAGGTCTTATATCCTCATGGTAAGTGATTCCAGATCTGTGACTAATAAAAACTGAAATCCGGACTAAAGGAACAAATTCTGCTTCACCGGAGGCATATTCGAAGCGGCGGTACAACTTCCGGGAGCTAACAATGTCGTCGGCATGTGGCCCGCCGTCTGGACAATGGGGAATCTCGGTCGTGCTGGATATGGAGCCACATTGGAAGGAATGGTACAATCTCCATTTCACTTTTTCAAATCTCTATTCATATTTTCTAGTGGCCATACACATATGACTCATGCGACGTAGGAACTGTATCAAATCAAACAATAAATGGCCTCCCGGTTGCCGCCACCGTAAACGGCGATCACTTGTACGACGGCGTGCTTTCTTATCTGCCCGGCCAGAGACTTTCACGATGTACATGTGATGGTGAAGACCACCCTGGACCGAAACACTCCGATGGATCATATGTCGGCCGGTCAGCACCTGAAATCGACGTATTCGAGGCCCAGATGGGAGGAAAGCCGCTGAGCGGTGAGGTTTCGCAATCTGCACAGTGGGCGGTGAGCAGAGATTTTTTTTTCATGAGACAACAATAGTCCTGAGCGTGCGAGGCTAGCCTTTCGATGAATCATATCTTTGGGACAACTCAACCGCAAACATGGTCCTTGCCAATCCGAGTATGTCAAGAATCAACGGATTTGTAGGGAACGTTGTCCAAGAAGCCACTTCGGTGGTGACCAAGACAAATCAACGATGCTATGAACTAGTCGAACCCTGTTATTCTGTCTATGCTTTCGAGGTAACGCATAATGGTCCACTGCGTCGGAAACTTTCACTTATCATCTCCTAGTACAAACCAGGTAATGATTTATTCGTTGTACGATATCGGTGATTAAATTCTCCCTCCTTTGTTCTTTACTGGCAGGCTACGATGATGCGGTATGTTCTGCCTTATAACATTACCCGTCTGATCCTGAATCTTAAACCAACAAGTACATCACATGGGTGTCTGATAACCAGATTTCATGGACACTCAACGCCGGGGGCATTGGCGCGAACGCAGCCGTCGAGATATCCGCAAGGCCTGTGCCGCAGGAACCTATGGTATGTACTCCAAATTACTCGTTCCTATTCTGGAATGTTGACAATCACACAGTACATGATTATTAACCTTGGCATGTCCGAGAACTTTGGTGCAGTGGATTTTGCACACCTCACCTTTCCGAACCATCTCCGCGTGGACTACGTGCGAGTGTATCAACCTATGAATAAGGTTAATATCGGATGCAATCCAACTGATTTTCCCACAGAAAGCTACATTGACGCGTAAGTTTTTATGCTTCAAGTCATGTCTTCCTCATGATCGTTGACCCTTTTTCATTGATTGGTTACACCTCGCTTATTTATTACATGCTTGCTGGGTATGCCTGTTTGTAATTTCGACAATTGCCACCTCCCCCTCCCCCTTCTACGAACAGACACCTCGAAGCATATTCGAACCCTAATTTGACGACCTGGAGGAGTGAGTATGGAAGACCGTTTCCGAAGAACAAGTTGTTGGAAAGTTGTTAGGATTACGAACAATGAATTTTCTAAATGGCATTCTTTTCTTTTTTTTCTCGTCTAGCATGTGTTTTCTTTTTGTCGCAGTGCTTATAACTCCACTACATCCGTTTTTGGACCGAATCATACGACCGATCACTCTCGTTGTTTTTTTTTTGTTGTGCACAGCTTTGTTATTGCTTTTTTTTTTTGTATGCTTCGCTCGCTTAGAATTCTATAGACTTCTTTATTAGAATTTTCTCTTTTTTTTTTTCATGTCTCGCCACTCGCTATACACCATATATATTTTTTGTTTATTCAGTTGAGGGATTAGTGGAAGAACCGAGAATCGCAAAATGTCCACGCGGGTAGCATCAAAGCCTGTATCTGCCGTATCGAGATCGATATCTCTGACGAAATATTGGGTTGCACCAGGTGGTTTGCCCACAAAACAAATTTTATGAACCTACACAGGGCGGTTGTGGACGACCAACTCTATTCAATAAGAGGATGGATTCGCCATTCATGATCACTTACCACAAAACACAAAAAGAAAAAAAAAAACATCTCTTGTCGCATAAACCTTTTACTCCATATCCAACCACTTTATTCTCTTGTTAAAATGTGTGATCTCTATCTGGCCACCCTTCAACATTCCTCTAAGCATATCTCGCGCTTGTGGTAGCCAAATTTGATCCCAGGGCGCTCTGAATTCAATCCTGATGTCAAGATGAAAATGGGACGTCTCGCCAACAATTCGATTCCTGAATAGGTCTAGAAACCAATCAGAAAATGATGGTGGATGGTCACGATTGGGACGTGGAGAAGCCACGACTAGGGACTCGAGACTGGGTAGATACATATCTTCGTGATTGCCTTTCTGGTATTGTAATGCATAGATGGGTTGGACAATACAATCGATTGAACGATGCTTGAGTTCTAGGATCCGCAGTTTCGGTAATAGACAGAATATGAGATGGAAATCGGTAGTCTTCCAAGCTTGAGGAAAGTTCTGCAGGACGAGCGTTGTAAGAGTTGTTGATACTTGACGACAGAATGGAAGGATGGACACAGGACCCTCCTCCTTGTTTCCGTAGCTCCACCCCAAGTTCAAGAAGTCAAGGATAGGCGTTTGTAGATTTGTGGAGGGAGTTGCGCCTTTGTACATTGTTGTAGCGGTTAGTCGTTTGAGGCGGTTAAGAGTAACAAGGTCGTTAGGTTTATTGCATTGGTCAAGGTCGTCAATCACGAGCTCCACTAGATTTGGGCACTCCTTTAGGAAGTCTAGATTCAAGGTGTGCTCCATGTTAATCAAGTGTAGAATCTGGATAGTGGAGGGAAGAGAGATTGATTCAAAGTAACCTGCGTCATATATGGCGACGCGAGATAGTGATAAACTTGATAGATCGATACGAGGTTCGTGATATACTTGTAGGTTAAATAACACAAAAGTGTCGAGTGCGGGCAAGGAGGAAAGGAAGGCGAGTTGTTCCTCGTGTATATCGAACAGGGACCGAAGCTCTAAAGCCTTGATTTTTTGGTTTATGGCAGGGGAAGAGAAAATGTCGGATATCATCTCTGCTGTAAGGAGTTCAAAGGAAAATTGAGCTTTGACCGAGAGTTCCAGACGGGACGTATGGGATGCACAGTGACGCAACAAGGAACTAAATTTCACCCAGCTAGTTGGATCATTGGGTATTGATAGAAAAACCCTCTTCCACAACTCTGAAGTACCCAGAGCGATAGCACGAAAATGAGTCGAGACACGTGCCAATGCAAAAGCTTGGCGAAGATCACGGTTTCTGCCATGACGACTCGGTTTCAGAAAATCTTCCGGGTCAATCATTCCCTGGAAAACAAGTGACAAGATTTCGGGGGGGATGGTATAGATTGGGGAGTACATTTGGTTTGTACGATGACGGCGGGCAGCTTCTAGCCTTTGTTTGCTGATTTCGCCAAATTCCTCATCAGCGCGACCAATCGCTTGGACTTCTTGTATCATGATTCCAGAAACCGGGTCAAGTGGGTCGCATAATAGGGAAGAGTCCTGAGAATGCATTAAAGAGTGCTGTAGTGGTTCCGCGTTCTTCACTGTAGAAGTAGATAAGTTGATACGGAAGGTACATGGGTGAAAGGAATTAACCTGAATAGAAAGATGATACCTAGGCTCCCGACAAACGAAACAACTAAGAGCGATGATGAAAAGGAGAAGTCCGATATATATAGTACACGATCCCTGATCATCTGACCAGCACATAATGTCTTTCAAGAGTCAAGATTGATGGAGTTGAGGATATCCTTTTCTCGTTTCTCTTATCACACACAGACATCAATTGCAACTTAGGCTCGGAAGAATTGGGTGCACTCCAACGGGGAAACAATATCCCGAGTATATGCGACCCCTACTAGAAGGATACTTACAGGAGGAAACGGGCTTTAATATCCCGATATTCATTGCTCAACTTGAGTAGCTGGCAAGGCACTTTACATGATATAACGGATTCCCTGTGTTCATAGTCACGTAGAGAATTATATAAAACTCTTCTTTCCTCGTCGCAAAAACCCTTACTCCACATTCAGCCACTCTACCCTTTTGTTATAATGCGTGATCTCTATTCGACCCCTCGAAATCCGTCTCAATTTATCTCGCTGCTGTGGTAGCCAGATTTGATCCCAGGGTACCGAAAAGTCAAGCCTGAAGTCAAGATGGAAATAGGACGTCTCGCCGACATTTCGATCTACGAGTAGGTCTAGGAACCAATTGGAAAAAGATGGTGGATGACTACGATTAGAGTCTCGAGAAGCCACAACGAGATGTTCCAGACTAGGTAGACACATATCTTCGCGATTGTCTTTATGAGATTGTAATGCATAGATGGGCTGGACTATACATTCAACCTCTTGATGATTGAGCTCTAGAATCCGGAGTTTCGGTAATGAACCGAATAGGAGCTGAAAGTCGGTACTATTCCAAGGTTCGGGGAAGTCCTCAAGAATAAGAGTTGTAAGAGTTGTTGATACTTCACGACAGAATGGAATGATGGACGTAGGACCCTCTTCGTTATTTCCATAACTCCACCCTAAGCTCAGGAAGTTTAGGATGGGCGTTTGTAGATTCGTGAAGGGAGTCGCGCCTTTGTGTATCGTTGTTGCAGATAGTCGTTTGAGATGGTTAAGGGCAACAGGGTTGTGAAGTTTATTGCAGTAGTCAACGGTGTCGATCACGAGCTCCACTAGATTTGGGCACTCCTTTAGAAAGTCTAAGCTCAACGAGTACTCCATGTCGATCAAGTGTAGAACCTGCACGGTGGAGGGAAGAGAGAGCCGTTCCAAGGCACCGGTACCATAGATGGTGACGTAGGACAGCGACAGGTCTGGCAGATCAAGGTAGAATTGGTGGCCGTCTAGGTTGTTGAACAGCACAAAAGTGCCGAGTGCAGGCAGAGAGGAAAGGAGGGAGTAAATTCCCTCAGATGTGTCGAAGGGGGACAGAAGCTCTAAAGCCTTGATTTTTCGGTTTACGGCAGGGGAAGAGAAAATTTCGGTAATTATTTGTGTTGGAAGAAGCTTATCACGAGCTCTGATCGAGAGTTCCAGATGGGGCGTATACGATGCACAGTGATTCAACAAGGAAGTGCATTTCACCCAGCTGGCTGGGTCGTAGGATATTGATAGAAAAACCCTCTCCCACAGCCCTGAAGTTTCCAGAGCTACAGCACGGAAGTACGTTGAGACACGAGCCAAAGCAAAGGCTTGTTGAAGATTGCAGCTCCTGGTATAAGGGTCTGGTTTCAGAAAGCCGTCCAGTTCAATCATCCCCTGGAAGATAAGTGACAATATTTCGGGGGGAATGGTATAGGCTGGGGAGTATAGCTGGTTGGTGCGATGACGGAGGGCGACATCTAGCTTTTGTTTGTTATATTCATCAAATTTCTCGTTGGTGCAACCAATTTCTTGGCCCTCTTGTGTCAAGATACCAGAAGCGGGGTCAAGTGGGTCGCATGGTTGGGAAGGGCCTTTGGAATCCATTGAAGTATGCTTTTGTGGGTTTGTCTCAAGGCTATCAAGACTGAACTCGAGGAAGCTATTCTTTGTCTCCGAGGTAGTCAGCTGGGTTTACTGCGAATCGACTGGATTAATTAGGAATAAGGGCCAGTGGTATCCACCGGTGCTACTCCACATGAGTCAACGTTTGCGTAAAAAAGTGTAATCTTAGTGATATACTCACAGCATACGTAGGCACGGTGTATGATTACGGACAGTCCCAAAGTACGCGCACACACGATAGTAGATAAAGAAAAGTGATGAAAGGGAAAAGAGGGCAGATGGTGAGTTCGGTTTATGTGTGGCAATCAACGCGCCCGATGACCTCATCAGTCAGTCATTATGCTTCTTACATTTTGTCGGACATTCCACATTTGACATTCAAACATTCCGAATTGTCCACGGCTTTATGAACACTTTGTCAGCCTTTAAATATCGCGAGCGAGCTTACCTTGTCTAATAGATTTGGTAATTTCATTTGGCATAGGTAAAGAAAAATCCTCACAGCAATATATATATATTGGCTGCTTCCGACATGGAATGTTTACGATACGAATCACAGATCGTTTTTACTCTGGGATGCGTTCGAGAACAGAAAGTATCAGTGAGTATGGAAAGTGGAACTAGTACATCTTTATTCACTGCTGACTGACGATATAGTATTTGATATCGTGCTACGCAGGAGGACATAGAAAAACTCCTTTCTTATTGCCTGAATCTTTACCTCTCATACAACCACACTGTCGTTTTGTTATAATGAGTGATCTCTATTTGACGGCCTCTTGAAATCCATCTCAATGCATCCCGCAGTCGTGGTAGCCAGTTTTGATCCTCCAAGAGTTTTGACAAGTCAATCCTGAAGTCAATATGGAGGTAGGACGTCTCGCTCCAACTGGGAAAGCACGACAGATGGTCACGACCGGCAGTATGATAACCCACAACCAAGTGCTCCAAATTGGGTAGATAAAGATCTTCGTGAGTGTCTTTCTGGTATTGTAATGCATGGATAGGTTCAAAAATATTTTCAATCCATCGGGGAAAGAGCCCTAAATTCCGTAGTTTCGGTAATAGGCCGAATAGGAGCTGGAAGTCTGTGATTTTCCAAGTATCAGGATAGTAGTCAAGGATAAGCGTTGTAAGACTCGTGGATATTTGACGACAGAATGGAAGGATGGACACAAGTCCTTCCGCGTTATTTGCATAACTCCATCCCAAGCTCAAGAAGTTTAGGATGGGTGTTTGTAGATTTGTGAATGGAGTTGCGCCTCTCCCCATCGTCGTTACGGATAGTCGTTTGAGTCGCTCAAGGGGGACAAGGTCATAGGATTTATTGTGTTGGTCAAGGATGTCGATCACAAGTTCCACTAGATCTGGGCATTGTTTTAGGAAGTCTAGTTTCAAGGTCGTATGCATGTGAGTCAAGTATAGGACCTCTATGGATGATGGAAGGGAAATTGTTTCCAAGTAACCCGTATCATGTATGGCGGCATGAGACAGTGACAAACTTGATAGATTGATGTGGAAATCAGGACTCTCTACGTCGTTGAACAGTGCAAAAATGTCGAGTGCGGGAAGAGAGGAGAGGAAGGTGATCATCCCTTTAGGTTCCTGGAACAAGGTCAAAAGCTGCAGAGCCTTGATTCGTTGGTTGACGACAGGGGAGGAGAGAATTTCGGTGATCATTTCCGCTGTAAGAAAAGGGAATCTATCCGATCCCCAAACCTTGACCGAAAGTTCCAGATGGGATGCATATGATGCACAGTAACGCAGTAAGGAAGCGCATTTCACCCATTCGGTTGGTTTGTCGGCGGGTATCGATAAAAAAACTCTTTCCCACAGCTCTGGTGTTCTCAGAGCTACATCACGGAAATTTGTTGAAACGGAGGCCAACAAAAAAGCTCGCTGAAGACCACGACTTCTGGTACGGGGATCTGGGTGTAAAGGATCTTCCGGTTCGACCGTTTGCTGGAAGATGAGGGACAATATTTCGAGAGGAATGTTATAAATGGGGGGATGTGGTTGGTCTGTGAGATGGTAGACGGCAGCTTGGAGCGCTTGCTCGTGGATTTGGCCAAGATTCTCCTCCGACCCTCGAGCTTTGTTGGCAGATATGAGAGTGGGGTCGCTTGTTTTAGAGGGGTCTTCGATATCCATTAGGCAGCGCAATAACCAGGCTACACTGGGACTTCCTTGACTGAAGCTGGAATATCACGTCGCTGGCCAGTAAGCTGTAATCGCGTTCGCGTGTCCGCAAAAGACTCGAGTCAGTCAGAGACTCAGAGCCCTGAATCTCAGATCGATGATCAGTGATCACACATGCGACATCACGTGAATCATGTGATTGACGCGTTCCGAAAATCCGAATCCCGATCAAAGTTCGGTTGGACATTCAAAGCATTGCCTGGAGGACACGTTATCAAACTTGATATCACAGGTATGCTCTTTCTCTAAGATATTACTTGTCATCTACTGAACGCTGAAGAGAGAAAGCTTTGGTAGCTATACACACTTACACGGACGACGACCGAAGTTCCCTCTATCACGAACAGCCATTACTCTTGGGATGCTGTCCTCGAAAACAAAGAGTATAAATGTCTATGGAAAGCGAAATCGGCGTATTATAGATGCACCGCCTACCGATGACTCATATGATGCCGCTGCATCCACGAAATCCGAAAGGGTGCCACTGATCCACCGAATGAAGAAACGTGAAAATGCGCTTCCAGATTCAGTACCATTGAAGCCTGCTGGGTCGAAATCAAAAACTCTGACAAAGCATCGGATTGTCTCCAGTGGCTCACCCACAAGGAAGGCTCTGAAGAGGGGAACGCGAGTTGCAGAAATTCTGGCGCAGGAGGTACCCAGGCCTAAATCGACGGAGAAGCGTGCAGATGGCGCATCGCCGTTGCGAAGGCCATTGTCTTCACTTATGGCAATGAACTCTCCCTCGTTTGTTGTGTTGAAGGTGCCTAAGAAGCACGCCCCTACCTCACCCAGAAGTCTTGTCACTTCTCGGGCGCTATCAACTGTGCAAATGGACATACAACTCCTGGACTCGAAAGGCCAAACTGTCAAGCAAGAAAGCAGGACCAAGAAAGCAATTATTCAGACTGGAGTGGGCTATCAAAAATCTGATGTCCCTCTGGTGATGGAGCGTAGAAAACGCATATCTGTATCTGACACCGTTATCTCCCCAACCGATGCTGGCAGCAAAACATCATCCATCGATGTACCAAAACAAACGGACACACAAGATTTAGAGTCGGATGGCGATACTCCACAACCATCAGAGGACGAATCGAACTCGCCGTTGCGACTTCGAAGAAGGCGTGTGGTTAACCCCGTTGCTGTCTCCGACGATTCGGAAGAAGAAAGCAATGACGAAGAAGAGATTCATTCCTGCCCTACGTCACCGCCCTCCGTGACGTGTAGAATAATATCGCCGCAAGCATCTAACTCCAATTTGCTCAAACCCACAAAGGTACTCCCGAAACCTTCGGGCCTCAAAGTTGAAGTCGTGATTCCCCAGGCCCCTTACAAACTTCCACCCAAGCCATCAGCTGCACCCTTGGATCACAATACTCCTCCAACATCCAAAGCGAAACCGTACCAGAAACCTAGTTATCAACTAGGGCAACACCGACCTATACTGTCTCGACCTTCAATCTGTTATGAAGTGATACCCTCTCCTGCTCTTAAAACTCGTCAACTAACGCCAATACGTCGCGGACAAACCAAAAACGGCTTGTTAACAAGCGGTCGATATGCCTCTGGACGGGATGTGCCGGCATCGCCCTCTACCCCGTCAGATTCCGATATCGATTTCTCGTTTGATTTATCGCAGACAGACATCGATTTGGCGTCAGAAGAATTGAATGCACTGCAACCGGGAAAGCAATATCCCGAGTATATGCGACCCCTACTGGAAGAATGCTTCCAGGAGGAGACGGGGCCGTATGAATTCTCTGCTTTCATAGAGTCATTTCCCCTAGACCCAATTCTTCAAGATGCAAGGCGCGCTGCTAAGAGGAAGAAGGACGGTAGAATGATGATGTTTAGGAAGATCGGAGAAGCAAGTTATTCGGAGGTGTTTGGGATCGGTGATGTAGTATTGAAGGTTATTCCCCTTCGGGACGAACTTCGCCTTATGGATGAGGAAGAACCGGAAGATGGCCCTGCACCGAGCGATGCGAAGGACGTACAGAAGGAGATTATCGTCACAAGAGCCATGGGTGATGTACATGACACATTTGTCAGGTTGCTCAAGACATACGTCGTGAGAGGAAAATACCCCGAGGTGTTATTGAACCTCTGGGATGAGTATAATGAGCAGAGAGGCTCAGAAAGTATTCGACCAGGTAATTCTGTTTGTCGCCTCCTCTCTTCAACGTTTGATGTTTATTTTTCATGGCATAGATACGTTCACTGCTTCCCAGTATTACGCAATTATCGTCCTGTCAAACGGTGGACCGGACCTTGAAGCTTATACATTCAAGAACCCAACAAAGACAGGTTGGAGACAGGCATGTAGCTTGTTCTGGCAAGTTGCAAAGTCATTAGCGCACGCTGAACAACTCGTTTCATTCGAGGTACATAACGTTCCATATTTTTTTCTTCATACCTAACGTTAAGCGTTAACCGTAGCATCGAGACCTGCACTGGGGCCAAATCCTTGTGAATGACATCACCGCTCCTAACCAACCCATACCGTTACACTCACTTACACATACCTTGAACCGGGCCGAAAGTACACTACGGACATCTGCGGCAAAAGCTTACATGGACGATCCTTCCCATGGTGTGCGAGCAACTATAATTGACTTAGGGCTGTCTCGAATGGATGCCGGGGGTGGAGATATTGAGTGTGTTGTACACTGGACACCATTTGACGAAGAAGTGTTCATGGGTGAAGGTAGGCCACTCCCAACTTATCATTCCCAGATTGCAGTGCTGATGGGTCAATGGTTAGGTGATTATCAGTTCGATGTATATAGACTCATGCGGGACTACACAAATGGTGACTGGAAGACTTACAATCCAATGACTAATGTCATGGTAATAACAAGCATACCTTGTTCTTTCAATTCCTGATCATTGTGTTCTTTCAGTGGTTACATTACTTATCGGTCAAACTCCTTCGACACAAGAATCTGAAGATACCCTCTACGACTCGGAAACCTCGGGCGACCAATTCTCAGGAGATACGATCCAACTCTGCTCCAGGAGGACCGTTCACAGAGAAAGATTGTTATGATGCGCTGGTTGATATCGAAGGTTGGCTAGGACGATGCATCAAAGAAGTTGTTCCTGCCCCGGTGTTGCAGAAAAGTAAGGTTGGAAAGGGGCGTCCGCGGAAGACAATTATGTCAGCGGCAACGCAGGCAAGGGTAGCGCCTTTATGTGCGTGCGCGGAAGAAGTTGTTGCATATGGCGATAAAAGAGGTTGGATTAAACCTGATGTGATTTAATTTATTCGGAAGGTTTGGTTGTTCATCATTGTCCATTGCAATTTTGTAGCACTGGCCGAGTCTATACCTTGTCAGTCTGTGACTCGACAAATTGACTGTACTTATAGCTGAGCTCAGGGATCTCATACGTGTGGCAAACAGTAAACCGATGACTTGTGGAAGATCAAAAATTGAGCAAATGGCGGTAAACAAAGACTAAAACTTGCTAGGCTTGCTGCATGCATACAAAATATTTATCTCTGACTGATCCATACACGAAAGCATCAATTACGGCTCAAAACTCATCAGCGCCTTGCAACGATACCGTTTTGGTCTTGGCCGCAATTCACAGAATAGAGCTACCTGAGAACATGTGATAATTCTCAGGCTGAGTACGAAGTTGTCGCGTCTTGGAACGGTTGAACCTACTTCAAAAGTCTAGTTGTGCTCCAACAACTTTCGTCGGCGTCTGAATTAGTCGCAAGTTTCTTCTCGACGCTTTTCCGGTCTCAGATGTACGCCGATGGAATCGAGGGCCTACCCTGCCGAAAGAGCCCAACTCGCTAAACTCGATGAACCAACTCGGGCTCGGATACGATCAACGCAAATTTTGACGACTCTTCCGCAAATAGTTTCGGAGTTAGTGCAAAATTCTATAGACGCAAAGGCAAATAACATTTCTGTCGGTGTCAACTGTGCTGAGTGGACATGTTGGGTACGGGATGACGGCTCGGGTATTAGTAAACGAGACCTCGAGACCTTCTCAGAGGAGGACGGTATTCAGCGGTATTGTAAGCTCACCTGACAGTGTCCCGTGTCGCATCGCCTCAATTGTTCGCAGCCACTTCAAAAGAGTACCCTCTGGGCTCCACAAATATAGCGTCAACATATGGCTTCCGTGGCGAAGGTGAGCTCCGGTCTGTAATCCTTGATGTTCTCAACGAAGCTATTTATTATACTAGCTTTAGCTTCTGCAGCACAAGTTTCGTGCCTCGAGATCGCGTCCCGGACTAAGAAAGCACATACGACCTGGAGTGTGATAAAAAAGGCAGGCATCCATTCTTCCCCCTGTTCAGGCCAATTTGACAGACGTGGAAATCGCGCAGGCTCATGAGGTGTTATACCAAGGAGAAGCTATCCGTTGGCGGAGAGAGTCCCCAGGGACCGTTGTCTGTGTGAGGGACGCATTCTTCAATGTAAATTCCCATTCTCAGACAGTTGTTAGTAAATAAATGTCACTAACGGGATTTCCGCCAGTTACCTGTTCGACGCCTGTCACACCCCCCTGCTGCCAAAACATGGGAATTGATTCGGCAAGAAGTCGAGGTTTATGCGCTTGTGTGCCCGGCCGTAGCCTTTGTACTCGAAGATTTGGAAAGGACTCGGGGAAATGGGACTGATACACGGATTGTGCGGATACCTAAGGTACTAACGTCATATTCTTCAATGAATCCAACATTAACCGCCGCAGACGTCCTCCGTTCTATCCACTTTTCGACATCTGTACGGGCGGACTCTCACCGAGGTAGGTGGCATATCATGCCCCTTTAGGGTTGAATCTGGGCTAACTATCTTTAGCGGGTCGAAAGTATCGACGCTGCGGATGGGAAGATGAGGGTTGAGGGTTTTATCAGTCTCCACGGGGCTCCCTCCAAGGTGACATCCAATTGCGACTAGCCGGAAGTTCGGAGTTCTCACGCGACTCAGATTTTTCAGTTTCTATGTAAGGGTGTGTGAGCCTCATGGCCGCGTAGCTGACCTTATTTTAGATATCAATGGCCGCCCAGTTTCGTTATGCGATCTGCATAAGCTTATTGATTTTCAATTTTCTTCAAGCAGCTTCGGAAAAAATGTAAGGCTTCATTCCGGTAGCTGTTTACCACGGCTCATAGTAATCCCGTAAATGACAGTCTTTCGATTCTCGAAATGAAGCTGGTGGTACACAAATAGGTATGTTCTAGCTTTTGTTGCGTTTACTGGGATTTTCATTGTTCTACTCATAGGGGCAAACCGCTCCCCACGCAAAATCGATATGAAGCCAGTCTATGTACTGAATATATGGATTCCTTCTGGCGAAGTCGACAACGGCTTCGGCCCCACAAAAATGATCGTGGAACTCAAGGTCAGATATTTGATTGAGTTTATCCTTGGCATCCTGACCCACAGGTCGGTCCGTACAGGATAAAAATTCCGTTGCCTCTTTTTTAATATCCATTGTACGAGGGTTTCTCGTTAAAAATGGCTTCATACATAATACCTCGGATTTACGGAGCGTGCGGAGAAAACAAGCTCTTGAAAGAACTCATATGCGGAGGAACGAGGTTCTGGACACTGATAAGGATGAGTCGCCGTCGAATCAAGCCTCAATTTTAGAATCATTGTCTCAAGGGTTATATTTTCCCCAAACTTCGGATGACCCTGCAAAACGTCGAACGGTAGATTATAAACTACGCGCCGCTGTCTTGCCAGGCACAGAATTGCTTCAGGCTGTTACCGCTGACACCGGAGCGTTTGCTGGTTTGGAGCGGGATTTCAACAAAAGGCGGACCCTTCAATCCTTGGGATCGAAATCCGGATCACAGATAACATCGCCGCTTCCCACATGGCTATGTGACGCTCTTGCAGTGCGTATGTTCCCCAAAAAGTGACATTGGGTGATTGAGCTCGATCTTTTTCTAGGCCAACCATTCATATACACTACGGGAGCCCAAAATACCTGTCACCAGCGCATCATTACTCAATCGTCCGACAACGGAAAGCACGGGAAGAAACTTAGTGCAGCACCAATCTGCAGATCCACAGTTCCTCTCACTCCAGCACTCAATATCCAACTTTTATACAAGGGATGATCTAATCATGGCGACAATTGTCGGTCAGGTTGACCTGAAATTTATTGCATGTCTAATTCCCACCCGGGACTATAGACATGAAGAGGTTGATTCCACGCTGCGGAACGAAACTGCCTTCCCCGGGGACCCAACCCTTGTCTTAATTGACCAGCATGCGGCAGATGAGCGTATTCGCGTGGAAGCATTTCTGGAAGAGCTGTGTCTGGGCTTCTTGAATAATCTAGATGGAAATGCAGATCCGGCCCACCGGATTGAGCTCAGGACCCTCACGCCTCCGAAGCTTGTACTTGTGACTTGGCACGAACTGCGGCTATTGCAGGAGTCGGAAGAAATCCCAGAAGCGTTCCGAATGTGGGGATCCATCTCGCAGGATACTCTACGCCGGGTAGTGGGACCGATTGCCTGGCACACGAAGGCGACAGCAGAACATTTGCTCAGGTACTGGTCGAGGCAATTCCGGAGGTTATTAGTGACAAGGTAATGTTTGTTGTGATTGCGAAATGTTAGTGACTCTGATTGTCACTGAAATCCTAGCTTCTGCAAGAAGACGAGTTGCAGAATTTGGTTAAAGGATTCCTTGCTCAGCTACAAGGAGATTTGCCTTCCGTATTCAGCATACCCAACATAAATCAGAACCGAAGACACGGCGAAGGGTTTCTGTGGTTAAAGGCTCTTCGCTATTGTCCAAAGCCTCTGTTGAACCTCATTAACTCGAAGGCTTGCCGAGGTAACCGACTATCTTGTAGGGTCATCTTTCGGCGTTGGTGTTAATTCCCCATATAGGTGCTATTATGTTCAATGACTCGTTAAGCCGTATGCAGTGTGAGAGCCTCGTGCATCGGCTTGCACTAACCGCTTATCCGTTTCAGTGTGCCCATGGCCGGTGAGTAATGAGAATATATCGCTATTGTTTGGTCTAATGTTCGCCGCCTTCTTACCGGAACAGTCCATCTTTGGTACCCCTTGTTGAACTGGGATCTCCAACAGGAAACCTTGGACCGGGACGCGCACCTTGTGATTGGTCGAAACTGGAGAATGAGGGGTAAACCGGCAAGAAGAAGACAATCCTTTGTGTTCTCGTTCTATGTATAGCTTATCGACGATATTTGTTGTGGCTAGACCTCGAAGTGTGGCGGAGTTAGGGTGGCTACACTTGACAGAAGTGGATTCTGCGGCTGCAGTGCTGTGAACGAATGCTCCTTAAACCTCGATTGATTGTAACAGTACGAGTTTCCACTCCATCAAGGGAATCGGACGGTAAGAATGTCGGTATCCCTTCTACGGTGGCGGGGTGGCGTAAATCGCTCCACGAGTCCCAATAAATTGGAGCACAAATAATGCAGAGCATCCCCAGAGAGAGCCGAGGTTAGGTGGCGACTTCCAAAAGTAGTAACCTACTCCTATCACGTGTGAAGGAGTCGCGTGACGTTAGTTGACGTCATTTACGCAATTAGGCGAAGGCGTATAAAGGAATGCCCTTGTGCGAGAATTATCTATCTCACAACAACTTGTGCTTCAATCATCGCAATTACGTTCTCTTTGTTGCCTCTAAATCATGCCTAAGAGTCTTACAATCATCGTTTACAAACCCGATTCTCAATCAACGGACGAGTATATGGTCTATGTTAATTTTGCAGAGGTGAGTAGTTTTTGGGATGTGGCGGTTCATTCCTCTCCCTTCCCAGAACTGCCGTCCTGTTCTTTTGGAGTAATCTCGATTTAACTTTTCTCTTGTTTGTAGTATCAGAAATGGAAAGAAGGAGGTTAGTCGATTGTTTCTTTTTTTGTGTCTTGACGAGAGGATGCTGATGCCCGTCTCCCCTCCCCCCTCCCTTGCGGTGCAGACACGTAAATATTTGCTTTTACCAAAGAGAGAAATCTTCTAACCTAAAACGAACGCTTTGTTTTTTCATTCAAAAGTTCGATCCCACTAGTAGATGTCGTTGACTGTAAGCTCCTAACCTATTTCCCTCTCTTCCAATAAACTAAAATCTCTCACCCTAAACTCTCTTTTTTCCCGCCACACACACAATCTTCTCAATACTATACTCAATCAAGCATACTCCGTTTATCATACCGGCCAAGGCACACAAGGTCTCCAAAAGAAACCATCTAATCAACAACTCGATACCATCTTTGGCACACACAAAGACGTTGAAGTCGTCGAATTTATTCTCAAGAATGGGAAAATCCAGCATGGTGAAATTGATTTTAAAGGGTTCTTTAACCCGACTATGAACTCGACGAGAGGTAGTTCGGTTGTGGATGTGAGAGGAAAGGGGTTGAGTGGGATTTAAACTTTTGTTGTTTTTGTTTCAAAGAGACTACTACCGTTTTTTGTTCGCGTGCATTTTGTGTGTGTGTGTGAAGCGTTTGTACTATTATTCGTGTCCGAATCCAAATCCAATGTAGCTGAAGAAAGCCTTTTTTACATATATTCGATTTATCGTCTTGAGCTTGGACCCTGTTTGAGCTTGTTCGCTTGACGGCTCTCGATTTACCGAGTCAGTTCTCCTCGGTTCCGTAATTTCTCCCACCTGTGTGATCTTCTTTCTTTTCTTCTCAAGGTTGCAAACCCCAAAAGAACCCAACCGCTTGATTAAAGATTATGCAGAGTATACAAATAGCAGCCAATGCTAGATGATGTGTATACTTATCCAGATCAAAAACTACAAACCTCATTGATTATAATCATCAATCCTCCTCCTATCTATCACAAGCATCCCCCCTCCGATGCTTAATGCTGACCAGCAGTTTCTGCCCATTCCTTACTACCCATCTGCACTAGCCTCGAACAAGCTCTTGCAAAAGCAAACACCTCTTCCTCGCCTGTAAACATTGAACTGTTTCCAACTATATCCGTTGATAACCCCTGTAAAAATGAAGATATCATTAAGTAGATAGATAGTCAGCATGAAGAGACGGTTACGCACGAGATCATCCATGACACTGCGCATATGGTCGGAAATACCCTTGTTAGCATTTTGGGTATCATCTGAGAAGACTTGGTGTACTGGCACTTCCGACGTTACAAATAGCTTCGTCTGAAATTATCAAGGTGAGTCAAGGCAAGTCAAGGAGAGTAGAATGGCGCATACTTTACTCTCATAACAAGCTTTTCAAGTATCAAATAAGACGGGTGCTTTAGCTTTTTATCTTCAATTTACTTACCATCAATGAAAGTGATGAATCGGCGAGCCTAGTAGATGGTTAGTCCTGGGACATACGGAAATTCTATTACAAGACTTACCAAGTCCTTCTGGTTCAAACCCATCTTTGGGATATTGAGCACAAAGATGGTTCCGAATTGATTGGTAAGTTCAATATAATCGGCAGCACTGAGCGGTTGGCCGCATAGATCTTCAAAATCAAACTTGGCTACATCAGAAGTGCTCTCGGGAACGACAAGTTTTCGACCCCATGATTCGACGGTTCGGCGTAGTATAGGTGGATCTGCTGGGTCGGAAGAGGTGAGTGCGCCAAAGATTTTGTGCACTTCGTTCATGGTTTCTGGAGTGATGGGGTCGTAGTAAACATGGGAAAGAGCACGAGGCACTCGTCGGTAATCTACAGCTTGTCAGAAAGACAAGAGGGGATCAAAAGCGGGCATACCTGTTCCCGAGTTTAGATCTGTGACATTAAATCTCGTTTTTAGTAGGTCAATAGCCGGGATAAAGCTCGACCGTTGAATGCCATTCTTGTATAGGTCGTCTGGATGCCGGCTATATGATATGAAAGTCAGCATATGTACACTGGTGGCGTTGAAGTGAAGATAGCTTACTTTGACGTCATAACACATACAACACCGTAATTGAGCAGTGATTCTAATAGTCGCCGTAAGATCATAGCATCGGCAATATCGGTAACCTGAGAACACGTTAATCGGCGTGATACTTCTAGAGCAGGACATTCGGTTACGGCACCTGGAACTCATCAAAACACAATACAGCGGCTTCTGCGGCTAAATCCCTTGCTACAGGTAATATGGGATCGCCACCATCAAGTCCGAGTGCGGCCTTTGCAGCATGTAGTCGTTTGTGGACATCTACCATGAATGCATGGAAGTGGACACGACGTTTGCGGGTGATATTAGGCGGAAGGGTATGGTAGAAGAGGTCCATGAGCATAGTCTTTCCTGTGCCGACATCGCCATATAAGTAGAGTCCTTTTGGTACGTCTATAGTAGATGCTATTGGCAGAGATTCTTCACGACCAAACAAGCGAGAGAGCTGGCTGTTGTTAGTTTCTGGGATAGTACGAAAGCAAAAGGAGACGCACCAACCCCGAGGGTTTGGGAGGGTCAAGTACCGGCGGGCGGTTGTATGTGGCGAGCCTGTCATGCAAACGTTGTAACTTCTGGATGATACGAGTTTGGTGTGGATCACCACGTAGAGTGCCACCCTCTAAGAGTTCTTGGTATCGTGACATGGGGGTAGCGACATCTAAGCATCAAGCACTACTTAAGCCGACAATCAAAAGTAGTATGTAGGACCCTGACCATTTATTGGGGGCGGAGGTGCATATGTTGGTTGGGTATTTGCGATGTCGGGGACACGAGCAAAAACGCCAGGATCAAGGTCTCGAGAAGACGGCTGGCCAGAAGATAGAGAAGCAAGAGACGAGTTCTGCGCCCTGCGCGGAGCCCGGGGAATTGCGGCTGTGGAAAACCTGGCGCAGCGCGGAGGCGTTGTGCGGGGACACGAGGCTAGAACGGTGCGCAGGGCCTTCATGGCGGGTGGGTCGGGAGCTGAACCGCATCTCCCTCGTCCTCGACGCTCTCTCGGCCAGCCGGAGCTCCGGATATCACGTGAACCCTCTTTCCCGACTCCCGAGTCCTGACTATCGCCGCATTTGTTTCCCGCAACGCGACATCCCTGGTTCTGCTTCTGTTCGCGATATCTAAACACCAGTTCCTCATGTCGATAGAGCACTTTCCAAGCCCACCAGTACCACGGCTGATGCAATTGTTCTATCACTACGTTTGTTCTCCGTAACGTGACATCCCCTGGCTCTTTCTGGCCTTGGTTCTGCTTCTCTTCGCGATATCTGAACCATCTGGGTCACCAGCCCTTCATATCATATCGATAGAGTACTTTCCGAGCCCCTTTAAAGGCTCGCCAATGAATGCTCTCATGCTTACCCACCACTACCATGGCTGATGCAATTGGTACCGAAAGCTTTCTATCCACGCTGTCATTGCCCCAAAAAATCAGACTGCTCAGTGGATCAGTACGCGGCATATACTAGCACTCTGAGCTTGTCTGAATGATGACAGGCGACGTGGTATACAGCCCCGGTTCCGGGACATGAGGACAAGAAACTCAAACTCTGCGATGGCTAGTTTCGAATTCTGTCTTCTCACAAAATCTGAGCTCTTCCTCCAGGACCCAATGGAGTCCGGGGACAATTTTGTGCGCATACGATATCAACGGCGCCGACCCTCATACTTATTTTTCTTCGAACAAGTTTTCAACAGCACACCATCAAGTTGTTTCCCTTGTGGCACAGGCCTAGCATCGTCTTTTGATGCCAAGCTTGCACACACGATAGGCGAGGCCCTGGCCCGCGAAGCAAAGGCAAAAGGTTCCGCTTGCAGCACTACTCTTATATGAGATAGTCACTTACTCCAACTCTGTGAAGGGGTTCATGTTCTACTCGGACCGACGATCAATATACCAAGGTCTCCCCTTGGAGGCAGGGGATTTGAGACTTTCGGCGAAGATCCACACCTCAGCGGCACTATCGCAGTCAAGTATATCCAAGGTCTGCAATCGAATGGTGTTAGCGCCACCCTCAAGCATTATGTTGGCAACGATCAAGAGACTCAAAGGTGAGATCTAGTGTTTACCCAACGCCTGTGGTGGCCTAACGCTATGCGCCTTAGATTTATCATGGATAGTCAGTATATGTCACCGCTTATGCGGGAGTTGGCTCCTTAACATACATTGATCAGGTGAAGTCAAGGAAAGAGCCCTCCGAGAGATCTACTTGAAGCCGTTTCAGCTTGCAATCAAGCACGCGGATCCCTGGTCTATCATGACCTCGTAACTTCATTTCCGTGCCCAAGTTGTTTCAAATTACCAAGTTGTTGTTTGTTAGGTACGGAAGTGTCAATGGGACTCACGCCTCTGAGAATAAATACCTACTTCATCACATTTTACGAAAGGTCTGCTTTTGCATACTCACCCTACCTCTAACAATTGACTTTTATTTCACAGGAATGGGGTTATGACGGTATGTGCTCGGGCCTCCTGCAATGATCAAGGTCTTGACTTCATCAGGCATGACAATGAGCGATTGGACCGGTACTTATAGCACTTCGGAGGCTATCAAAGCCGGACTTGACCTTGAGATGCCGTACGCTCTTTCAGTTATTACCATATCAATGCATGTCGTATAATGTTCGTTAACAGGGGCCCGTCCCTGATGCGTGGCTTGGTGCTACAAAGGCAATTTACCGCAGGCAAAGTCTCTCTGTCCGAGATTGATACTTGCGTTCAAAATGTGTGTAGCCGGCACATTGAAAATGTTATTGTCATATTTACGTCTAGCCTAGGTATTCAAACTTATGGAAAGAGGGATATCCTCGGGAATCCCTTTCAATATCGTAGAGAAATCTCTTGACGATGAACCTCAAAGAGCACTTCTACGTCGAGCTGCCCAAGATGCGGTCGTATTACTCAAGAACGAGCCGGTTTGTGGGGAAAAGCTCCTTCCTATCTCTAACCGCGCCCGATCAATCGCGGTGATCGGTCCCAATGCGAACATAGCTACGATCTCTGGTGGAGGATCAGCGCGTTTGGCACCTACATATACCGTCACCCCTTTGGATGGTATTAAGAAGGCAGCGGCTAATGATGCCACCGTCGAGTTCACGGTAGGAGCTGTTACGGATAGTTCTCTTCCTCTCCTCGACCCATATATCAAATTGGCTGCCGGCGGGGATGCCAAACCGGGTTGCCTGTTCAAGTTTTGGAACGAACCCCCGTCGCAAAACTTCTTAAGTACAGATCCCTTATCTAGCGACCCTACTTGGACTACAACTTCACTTACAACCGACAGCTATCTTGCTGACAACATTGTGAGCCCACTGTGCATTCTTCTCGCTTGTTGTCCATTCATATCTGCCTAGGATCCCAAAGTAAACCCTACTTGCTGGATCTCGGTGCGTTAGCAAAGAAATATCACAACAAGGACTAGTTTACCAAGATTATAATAACCAGTGGTCAACAACCTTTACTCCTGATCAATCTGGAGATTGGGAATTCAGTCTCACTGTTGTAGGAAGAGGGTGCTTCATCGTTGACGACAAACTTATCATTGATATAAGCAGACCGGAGCCAGGTACTTCGTTCGTGGGTTTAGGAAGCAAGGAGGTTAGGGGCACGTACAAGAATATGCTGGCTGGACGCCCTTACAGCCTCGAGGTCCGCATGGAGAATGAGGATCCCCTGAAACGAGGACACGGATGGAGTGTATGGGGTGGCATTCGTCTAGGGGGTGCAAATAAAATTGATCCTGAAGCTGAACTGAGAAATGCAGTTGCGTTAGCGGCACGATCTGACGGTGTGTAAATGTCGTTTTTTCTCTTGTTCGTCTGGGCTCATGATATTTTTTTTTTTGTCTTCAAGTTGTTGTGCTTGTGGTTGGCCTCAATAACGAGTATGTGCTTATATACAGTCGTTGGCAATTTGTCTCATAAATTTCCGTCCCATAGTATGGAAAGCGAAGGCTTCGACAGGCCCAACATGGAGTTAATATAGTCATACGCTGTTCTACACCGAACCCAATTGACCATACCTTTTGTTAGCTTACCTCTCTCGGCCAATACGCTCATCAATAGGATCCTAGACAATTTCGCTGAGAAGACCATCATAGTTAATCAAAGTGGGGCACCCGTGGCCATGCCGTGGGTCAATAAAGTCAATGCTCTAGTTCAGGTAAGTTGGGAAGTGTCGCATTTCGAACCATACGCGTTTTGATCCCTCTTGTAGGCTTTCTATGGAGGAAACGCGAGTGGAGAGGGCCTTGCAGACATCCTTTTTGGAAATGTGAATCCTTCGGGTAAACTATCGCTTACTTTTCCGTAAGATCTTCCAGCCTGGACGAGATTTTGTCACCTATGATAATCATGTGTGTAGACACCGCATTGAGGATACGCCGCCGTTCCCATCATTTGGTGCTCAGGTAGAGGAGTTTGGCAAGGTCCTGTACAACGAGGTGAGTCTCCTTATTCGGGAATTGGCGTATCTGAGCGGGTTTATCAAGGGTATATATGTGGGTTATAGAAGCTACGACATACGGAAATTGGCCCCTCTTTTTCCATTTGGCTACGGTCTCTCTTATACCACTTTCAAGTATTCGGATCTTCTCGTCACAGATATCTCATCGCTTGGCGAATTTGAGGTCAAGGTCACCATTGCCAATACTGGACCTGTCGATGGACGAGAGGTTGTTCAAGTTTATATCCGCGATGAGAAATCCTCTTTGCCTCGACCTGTGAAAGAGCTCAAGGCGTTCACTAAGGTATTGGTTAGGTCGGGACAGAGTGAGGAAGTGACCTTGGCATTGGATAGGGAAGCGTTGGGTTTTTATGATGATAGGGCTGGGGCCTGGGTTGCGGAGAAGGGGATGTTTATAGTGCATGTTGCGGCATCTTCGAGTGATGCGAACGCGCTGGAGGCAGCTGTAGAGTTGAAGAATGAGATCACTTGGAAAGGGTTGTAAAAAGACTTGTGTAAAGTGTACCTTGTGAGCACTATGATGTTCATGGTAATGATAGCTGCATTGGTTTTCGCATGGCGGACGGTTGGTTCGGCATCTGAGAGATAATCGTCAGGGCATTAACGCGGGGGATCTTTGTATACTTTGGGACATGGACTATTGCAAATCGAGTCAGGATATCGCCAAGATAATAGCCAGTCCTAATTCTAGCCTAAAGTGTATTCAAAAATAGTATGTAGTTTTCGAAGAACGATAAGAATTCATGTCCGATCGCGACCGCTTATCTCCCTTCTCTTTTCATGGAAAACGAGGATGAAACGTACATTCTACTCCTCCTTGCGGATAGCAATCTACCTACAGGCTCATTTGTAGCCTCGGCTGGTCTGGAATCCTATGTCACCCATGGCTTTTTGACTCAAATCCCTTCTTCTATTATCGATTTTGTTCAAGATAGTCTTTCATCGTATGCGCATGTCGCACTTCCTTTCGTTTCTGATGCCCATCGCGTATTATCAAACTACCTGAATGCGAAGAGGAATGCCCCAGGGGACGATAAAGATGAGGTTGATAGGGCCATGAAGCAACTCGTCATTTTGGATGAGTTGTATGAAGTGATGACGCTCAATCATATCGCAAAGAGGGCATCTAAAGCTCAAGGAATTGCTCTTCTTACATTATACTCCAAAGGCTTTTCACGACCTTCTTCGAACGATGCGTCAGTCGTAGAGGAAACAACTCGACTTCACGAAGAACGATTGTCGCGACTCTTGGATGGATATAAAGTCCTTATCAGGAGAGAAGAAACTCCTGGCCATTTACCCGTTTGTTGGGGAATGCTTACGGGCGCACTGGGCCTTACATTAGGTCCGTCAAAAGATAGTTCTTGATTTTTTACTTTTTGTGAACTCATCTTATCTTTGGAACGCCTAGAACGATCTCAATATCTTCATCTTTTTCTCCATGCACGAAGTCTCCTTTCAGCTTCAGTCAGGCTAAACAATATTGGGCCATATGGTGCTCAACAAATCCTACTCCATACCGTCCGACCCCTTATTGCGACCGAAGCAGCCAAGTGTCGAGAGTTGCGTACAGGTGAACTTGATGAAGATAAAGTTGGTTTTGATAGAACCACACATGGCCCGGCGAATACATGGCCACTGGGCGATATTCTCGCAGCTCGTCATGACCAGCAGCATTCGCGTATCTTTAATAGCTGATGAACGCCAAACACTAGTTTCATTATTGTATTATCACTGAGGAATGATAGAATAATTTTGTAGCATTGGCCCAGCTAGGAAGGGAAAAAGCGTGGACAACGATATGTAGAGATTATGAAGTGACAGTAAGAGCCAATCTTGCAGATACCTCCGCCTGACTTCTTACTAGATTCGCCAGGTAGTTTATCATGAGGGTATCCTGCAAACTTCCGTTGAATCCACCGATCTCTTCGCCTACTCCAACACTCGTACCAAGCGTATCCATTAGATACCTTCCGATTGCGGGATCGCCTTTCGTTTCACCGCGAATGACAGATTGCACGTAAGCAAGAACACGATCGAGCATGGAAGAGACGCTTTGAATCGATTTCTCTAGTACTTCTAGGTCGAGAATTGGTTGTTGGGAAGTGGAGGCGGATTTTGAGGTTTCGACCAGGAGATCAACTGTTGACGATAGCCATCAAAGATCAGGCGGGGAGTAGAAAAAAACTTTGGGCATACCGCCACTTCGTTCAGCGTCGTTGAACCGAAGTTCTACAGGTACCGGTACAAAAACGCAGTTTTCTGCTTTTGGAGTGACACCCACAGGTGCGCTAATTGAGTAGTTAGTTATCAGTGAACGCTCTCAACTTAATGAAACCGACCTAATATACGCTTTTACGCCAGCTTCCTCGCCCTCAACAATGCCTGTGTTTAGCGTAATATGCACGGCGGGATGAGGCGCCGTATCTAGCGAATAGAAATTCTGGATAAGAGCCGAATAGGTGTTCAGATTCGACCCCGTTGAGTACCTATTGCGCGAATAGCATCAATACGATAATTTTCCCAGAGGGGACACAAAAATTACCATCCAACGATGATCTCTTTAGGATTGACCTTGTGATGCAGCTCGTACATGGTTCTATGATATTCCATATCGACCGCTACTTGTTCATCTGTTTCGCTGTGTAACACAGCAAATGCCGACCTGATTTCGACTTCGTTTTCGGTTCGTCTACCTAGCAGGGTACCGATCACACGGTCTTGTTGATCCGTGCGTCGGAGGTAGTGGTCTAGGATCGTGAATAGGGCGACGGGATGGACCACGACATTTTGTGGGGTGCGGCTGCATGTAGTCGATTAGATATGGATGGCGGGTCAAACAGCCAGCGACGGACGTACATCGAGCTGTGCAGCCCCGAGCCAGCTATGTGCACGGCGGACGATGTTGGTCCTAAAGCCATGAGGTATGTGTCCAAGCCTTGAAGTTGGCGACGGAATACCAATCTATCTCACCAAAAATGTTAGCCTATCATCCGTGGGAATATTTCGGCGAACACCGACGGAGCGGTTTTCGTTGCGAATTCACTCAGAAGCCGGCTTCATCCCACCGTCAGTCACGAAATGCCTTCTGAAGATACCAAGGTATGTAATCTCTCTGCACGCGTTCTAATTGATGCTGAATAGTTTTTACTAAAGGAACGCATCGCAAAAGTCGTCGAAGTTGGCCGGGTGCGTGTTTTGCAGTCCTAACAGCTCTCATCCGTTTCTTACGAATTTTCTGCTGTAGACTGTGCTACATTACGGCTGGATTCCTCTCATCATCTATGTTGGCTTCACAAGGAGCAACCCTCAACCTTCGCTAATCAAGTGCGCACTTATTCTAAATGTCCTCCATGAGTACTGACTGACACATGACAACTCAGACTTATCAGTCCACTGGCGTGAAACCTAGAAAAACCATCCCCTGGCACATTGCGCGTCGATAGAGACAACGTGATGCGCCTCGAGATGCTCCCATTTGCGACTCCCACCCTCGTCGCGCCTACCATTTCCCGAGCCTGAGTGCAAACCCTAATGCCACCGACCTCGCACACGAACGTGTTCATGTATGGTATATTGCAATAAATTAATACAACTCCCTTCTCTGCTTTTTGTGCAGGCTATCTTTTGGACCCGGAGTGAACGTTGACATCGCAGAATGAACCGCTGGCTGGCTCGTTAGACATTGCATCATCAGGTAAGTATGCATTCGGCTTGTTGTTTATATGTTCTGCGGCGGTGATTATATATGTCGTGGTGGCACGTAAAGGGTCTCATGCACCCTTTCCTATGCCCCGAAACAATATTGCCTCATTAACCGCCTACATCCTGGCTGGTTTTATAGAGTTGGCTGGTATGTGGATATGACAAGGCCAGATATGAGCTTAGAACTATATACCTCATTTCGTGTTGAGTAACTTGAATTGACGGTGATTTTCTACAGATGGCATGCTCAAATGAAAACTGGGCTTCCAAGTTGTTATGCATTAGACCTATGCTGTTATTCTACGTCGTGGTGACACCAAAAAAATACTCCTTCCTATGCCACTCACCCAAGCAGCAAAGCGAGTAACGAAGCGAGATAATGAATGGACAGAAGCGCGTATCATAGATACACGCGACGTAAATCTGCCGCTCCAGTAATTCGTTTGCATATAGGGCACAATTTTGTAGACCCCAAACAGCGCAACCAACATTCCCTGCAGCACGTATGCCAGCATCCTGTCGATACTGTCGGTTCGGTGTACTGTTCTAAACATATTCGACACAGTAGAGATGTGGATGATGATACATGGATGGATTCCTGAAAAGAATGTCAATTCAAACTATTCTTTGTCACAATGAGGACACGCACCAGGTGTTGAATTTTCTCTTCCAATGCTGTAATGAGTACCTTCGTATTTCCTTTTTGCCTCGCATTCACGATGATCGAGTCTATCTTTTCGATGTCCACTGAAACGGGTGTTCTGCTAGGGAGCATGATTGGAGAGCTGTTTCCAGAACCGCTACCGAAAGTTTCCTGTCGAACGATAACCTTGGTTTCTGCAATGAGATCCCGTAGGGACTTTTGTGCAGCGTCAGCTTCATCCGTTTGGTCCCCTTCAATCTCAACATCTACGTCCTCGTCGAGTGGTGCTGCGCGGGTTTCGTCTACAGGTAGAATATCTCCTTCGGTAAACTGTGCTTCTCCGTACGTATCTTGGTCGTCTCCGTCAATGTCGATTTCATCTTCCACGTCCTGGTTTGCCGGGTCGCGTGAATGGAATCCTAGTCCTACGGAGGACTTTCAGTATCATACACACACATGTGCAATTACAGTCACATACCTTGGACATTTCCTACATGACCCACTGCGCCGTTCGGTAACACTCCGTCAACATTACTGACCCAATTGTCTTGATAGCCTTGTGCGGCTCTCCTAATCCTTTCTTCTTCAAGTCTTCGAGACTCGTCAGCCAAACACGAGTCGACATGTGCATCAACGACATCCAGGTCTCCATGCACAGCTCTTGAACATATAGGACAGATAATTTCACCGTCCATGGCCCCATCCCGTCGCGTCCAACTTGACCGAGGACAGCCTTCTTCATCCTCCCTTGCCATTTCCTTAAACCGCGCATTACGTTGTTTACGGTGCTTTTGTATGGTTTGTATAGTTTTGATTACTTGGGTGTTTGTAGCTGAGAAAGTAGAGGAGGAGGTTGTGAAGGATTTGAGAGCCTTGATGGCAGAGCGACGACTGCGAGCAGATGTACTAGACCCAGGACGACTAAATGAACATTAATCAATCATTTTCTTTAAAATGAAACAAATGAAGAACTCACGTTAGATCATCGAAGTCATCAACCAGGAGTATAGGTTCCAATGAACCGACTTGTTTGATAATGTCTTCCACACGTTCTGTCTCGACTTGGGCATGACGTGCCAATAAGCGTAAAGGAATGGATTCATCGCATGCAGGACATTGTCTTGTCTCAGCGCGTTTAGCTGGTATCAGCAGCACATAAATATTATGACTTGGCCTTGGATTATTCGTGCTACATACGTTTTTTGGCTCGCGGTGGTGGTGAGTCTGCTTCCTTGCCTTTCCCTTTGTTGATAGTGATGGAAAGCTTCTGATCGCCTGGGCCATTAGAATGGCTACGTTTCTTCTCTCTAGTAACCCAGAAGTCAGCAACACGCTAGTCGAGCTTCGAAACTTCGATTTCATACTGTAGTTTAACGTTGAGTGGTAGAGCACGCATAGAGTCTCTGTAGAATTATTCTCAGAAAGTGCGAGTGTGTGTAAAGCGTTAATTGAAGTGTGCAGAGGAAAAATACTGGAAGAGGCTGAGATGGATTGGGAAACGGAGGAGTGGATGAGATTGGAAGGCTAGATACAACATGA
This sequence comes from Agaricus blazei, assembly GCA_029719445.1. NCBI lineage: Eukaryota > Fungi > Basidiomycota > Agaricomycetes > Agaricales > Agaricaceae > Agaricus > Agaricus blazei. The sequence goes on along the minus strand of SSNC01000009.1, from coordinate 1,051,940 downwards.
ATCGGATCAATTAATCATTTTTGATCCAACTTCGGATCTGGAGCTCCTCCTTCACCCACATCAGTCTACAATGACAAGTTCCACTCCCTGGCTTCGGGCCAGCTCTCTCGCCATCCTTTCTTTGACTTTACAAAAGTTTAGAAGGGAACATATTATGTCTCTCTGGCCTGGATTGCTCGTCAATAATGTTCAAGAAAACAGTATACTGAACGTCTCTCACCTGAAATGTAATCGCAAAGCATTATCAGAACTTCCGGTCGCAGATCTGGACTTTTCATGAAGATTTCCTCCGAAGGTAGATTCAGCAGACAACCATTTAACATGTTACTCAGCAAATCAGATGTATCCATTTCGATCCAGTATTCTTCTGCTTCTGGATCTTGGTCCATTACCTCGTAGAGCTCTGCCCACAAGCCCTCAATACCCACAGCATTGCGTCCCAACTCCCACGCTTTCTCAAATCCACGTACTTTGAGCATAATACTGTCGTCTGGGTTAGCTGGTATTGAGAAACCATAGCCCAAAATTAAACTGCTATTGGGCTTTGGACCATAGTTGTTGAATATTTCTTCTCCAGCCGGATTACTTGTGTGCGAGACGAGAGATATGGTAGGGCCATGATTCGGCGTGGTTGAACTTTCGGATGTGTCTGGATACGTTACTGACCAGGATACCGGCTGTGCTCGTCTGTGATTCAAAGCATCTACTCCTGGAATAAGGATTGGTTTAGTTTCTGGTGTCGCTATAAGGCTTGGGTTCGGAGAAAGGATGGTGGATGGGAACGAGCGCGAAGAGATGTATGTTGCCGCAGTCAGATATCGTTCCCTGTGTATACTTCAGCATTTTTTATGCATGAATCCAAGAAAACTGTTGAGCTGACCAAGTCAAACCCTCTCCCCAGCTCTCACTCGTTTTTGCGAGAACAGATTGGCATTCTTGCCACTCTGCTTGCCACAGACGTCTACGGTCGATAGTTGCATGATATATCAACGATCCTCTGAACGCCTCAAGCTCTAGCTTTGTGAAATGGAGCGATGTTCTGAGTTGGTCTGAGCGGGGCAATGTATCGATATAAGGAGAGTGCTCAAGTTCTGGATGTCTTTTTGTTTCTAATCAGTTAAACGTTATAGCAGGATTTGGGATGGTCTCACTTAGAATCGGCGAGAATCCAGTGAAGGCAAATGTATGTGCTAATCCATTGATAATCGGTCCATTCCACCGAGCTGGCCGTAGGGATTAGTTTCAGCAAGTTTCGTTTTGCTAGTTCTTGAGTGATTACGAGAGAGAAGGGGCAAGATGCTATTGTTGCATCTGTTGGTAAGTCTTCCGTAGCTGTCGCGGTGTGGCCAGCTTTTTCTGGTAAATTATTGCGTTATCAGACATCATACATGGGGTAAGATGGACGGAGATGGACCTGGGATTTATACCAATCAAAGAATGTCATGACAGTGATCGGAGAATAGTACCTGTATATTTGAAAATTACTTTATCGTGTATATGGCCACCCCGATCTCGAAGCCACGTTTTGAAGGTCGAAAACACCTGGGGTTCCATCTGCGAGATGTGTTCGACGCGAAAAATCCAAATGCAATCATGGGAAACAGGTCTGTGAAAATGTACGAAAGGGGATAGAGGGTGCACTGCGGGTCTGATTTCCGGCTAGAGGTCTGCTGGACTTTTGGTATGATCACCTGAGGGCTATGGTCATCCTGCTGGTCGCCACCTAATCCCAGCTTATCATGGGGTGGTCTTATCTCACTCGCGCATCTCTTATGGCCGCCATAGTCGCTGGTGAGGATGCAAACCGGCTACCGTAAACCGTGATGTGGGACTGCAGAATGACCGCTTCTCTTCGTTCACCAGCTCTTGCATTAATTAGCCAAGACTTGTCTCCCGTGCCTCATGATTCTGAATTCACTGGCTTTCAAGCGGCCCTAACGCGACTCTCACGCACACAAGAATAGCACTTTGATCAGGAAGCCCTTCCCCGCAGAATTATTGGAAGCCCCATGCAATTTCGTCTATCATTCCACCGCATGCCACGCCGGACGAATTTCGGTCACGCGCTCATGTTGTCTTTTGTGAGTGCGCTAATATTCTTCGTACTTAAACCTAAGCTTTATTCAATGTACTGAATTTCTTACCCACCGCCCTCCTTCCTCTCTCAAGTTTCATATACCTGGTACGCTTTACGACTCGAAGACACGACAACATGAAACCGGACAAGACTTCGTCTCATGAAAATGAAAAAGACATTCGGACAGAAAACTATGACGACCCAAAATTGAGCGGTGCCGAGTTTATGGAAGTTTTGAATGCGGAATATGCTTTGGCACTATCGACAGGACCTCAGCTCAAGGCCACAAGTTGGCGCTCGATACAGCTTTTCCTAATTTTATTGGTTGCGTTCATGGGAAGTATGACGAATGGTTTCGATGGATCTGGTAGGATCTGTCATTATTTCTTTGGTAATAGCATATTGACAAAAGACTGTAGTCATGAGTGCCGTCAACGGCATGTTGTGAGTTCGATTTACACTCGTGCAAGGGCTATTCAAATAACGATGTACTGTTTCCCAGCCAGTATTTAGATTACTTTGGAATCGATGGTCAGGATGCTGGGGGTGGTGTGGGTACAACCACGGCTATCATCTTTGGAATAGTATGTCGCTTCTTTCCTCCTACGGTTCGTGTAGCTGATCCAGTGAGACAGTATGCGATAGGTATTGCGGAATGCTTCCTACCAGAATGTCGCATTAATGACATCGTGCAGGCAGTATCGCTGCATCTTTTATTGCAGGGCCAATCACCGATACTTTTGGCCGCAAAGGAGGAATGGTATATCTACTTGCTCCGCATTTACCGTGCATTAGCTCATCATCACATTCAGTCCATAGGGGGCTTTATCGTTCTCATCGGTAGGTCGTTGGGTCAGTTTTCAGAGGAACCGCCCTAAGTACTTTGTGTCTCCTCAGGTGCAATTGTCGTCAGCGCTGCCCGTGATGTGAAATATCTTCTTGGTGGTCGGTTTGTCCTCGGGTTTGGGGTTTCGATCACAGCAACAGCTTCTCCTGCATACGTCGTTGAAATGTCTCCACCACAGGTAAGAGCTTCCGAGGATCAGCACTATAGTTTTGCTTAACTCAGACATATATAGTGGCGTGGGCGTCTGACCGGATTGTAAGTTTAAATTGTTTAAGTCAATAGGCAGAAATCCTGATCTTTCAATGTAGGTTTAATTGTGCGTAGAGAATACTTGGTTTCCTATCTACCCAAGGCTCAAGGATACATCCGCTAGCTTTCTATTACGCTGGTTCGATCCTATGCAGTACGTTTTGAGTTATTCTTAGGAATTTCATTGACGGTTCTGTAGCGGGGATAACTGTTGCAACTACTCGAAACCCGTCAAGTCTTTCTTGGAGGTTACCTCTCGCGATGCAAGTTGTCCCTGCCGGTATCTTGGCATTTGGCTCCTTTTTCCTTCCTGAGGTGAGTCCGACATTCGAAATCTAATTTGATAACTCAGACCCTTCGCAGTCACCTCGTTATCTGATATCTAGGGGTAAAAAAGAGGAAGCCATGAAGATTTTGGCAAAATATCATGGTAATGGAGACGAAAATGCACCCTTGGTTCAATTGGAGTGGAAAGAATTCCAGGAGGCTGTGAAGCTAGACGCTTCGGATAAACGATGGTGAGAGTTCGTTTTTCTGTAGTAATGAGCTATTTGTACTGAGGAAGCATAGGTACGACTATTCTGAACTCGTTAACACACCGAGCGCGAGGTATCGAATGGGTATAGTAATAATGATGGCTTTCTTTGGGGTTAGTTCTCTACTTCTATGAACGAAGGGCCAGGACTCACTGGTTTTTCAGCAATGGTCTGGTAATGGCTTGGGGTAAGTTTTGAAATGTTCAACGCTGAATTTATCCTTTCGTAATACTTATGCGAGTCACCAGATACTTCCTGACCATTTTATTCAAAAATGCTGGGGTGACGTCTCAAAATAAAGCAATCACTCTTAATTTTGTCAATACTATTGTGTCGGCCATCGGAGCACTTATCGGGACATCTTTGACTGATAAGGGTCAGTCAGCTATCTTCCAGGTGTTGACAGCGAATACTGATGGTATTTGTTTAGTCGGAAGGAGAGTTATCTGGTTCTGGGGAACTTTTGCTTGTGCAGGGACTCTTGCAATTGTGACAGGTCTGACAGCAAAGTGGGGCTCCAGTGGTGCAAATCCCGCAGGTGCCAATTCTGCAATCGCCTTTATTTGTATGTTATACTTCATTTAACTCAAGCACCGCATGCTCCGAACTAACGTAAATCAACCAGTCCTCTTCGGATTTGTGTTTAGTCTTGCGTATACGCCTCTTCAAGCTGTTGTTCCTACTGAAGCACTGGAATATAATACGAGAGCAAAAGGAATGGCTGTGTATGAATCCTTTCTTGGATTTCACTACTCTCTGTACTAATGATCTGATCGCCAGATACTCCTTGGCTGTCAATTGTGCTAGCTTCGTGAATACGTACGCGGGACCGATTGGTCTTGGACGTATTCAATGGAAGGTGAGTGACTGAACTTCTCGCTATAACTTTGGGATTTACCTTTCTCCGTCTAGTTCTATATCGTGTATGTTGTCTGGGATCTAATTGAGTGTGTCGTAGTGTACTTGTTTGCTGTTGAGACAAAGGGAAGGACACTGTGAGTGTTTGCCTTTTCTTCTCCGGAAAGGAATCTAAGCAACGTGTTTTCCTTTCTCGTTTGTAGTGAAGAGCTGGATGTCATTTTCAAGGTAAGAGGAAACCCTTCAATCAATCATACTTATAACTCAAATGGTGTCGTAGGATCCTAACCCTGTCAAGGCATCGACGAGGAAGGTCAAGGTTGCCATTGTGAAGGAGGGAAATGAAAAGAGAATGGAGGTTATTGACGAAGTTTGATATGGGATTCTAGCTCCACTAATGTAATAATGAGTGGTGTAACGAGTCGCAATGATTTTTTCATGACTGGTCTGGATAATCTGTTTTCGTAAGATCCGCGGAGTAGGTGTTATGGGAACATCCCGACAACCTATATATGAGGATCTCGTTCTTTGGGACGCATTGCGTGGTATTTTGTTCGCAACTATCAATGAGAGTGCTCTTAGCTGATTGTCGTGGAGCCTCGAGCCAGATTCGGCCACAAAACTTGATTAAGCATTGAATGTTGATGTCTCTTGATCAGTCTTCAACCACATCGTCCTCTCGTCACTTTTCGGGCTAGTATTCGCTTGATTCTCCATCCTTGACGTCAAGCATTTTGTGCTGATCAATGGAAGAACCTGTGCTCATACCATGTGCTACGTGTTTTGGAGCTGTTTGAACACGGAAGAAGAGCTCTCCTTCCTTTGCGCCTCCCATGTGGTGTCTCTTGCCAGGTTATTCTTACTTGATGGGTTACCAGGCTTGGCTATATCAGATTCTTTGCGGATATCGATGTCACACGAAAATACTTAAATATGATAGGTGCATAGTTGGGAATACTTGACACCGGTTTAGGTTCTCCCTGGGGCGGCTGTGTCAAAGGCCGGCATGTAGCAACACCCCTTGCTTCGCGCGCCGTTTCACCCAGCTTGCCGCGTCCTTTCTGAATTACGTCTCTTGATTAGGGGTGCGACTGGGTGTTTCGAGACTCTAAGGTGGTCTTGCATAATATATAGCACCGGCAATAATTTAAACAGGGGGCCTTGGGGCGCGTTGGATTCGGAGATCGGATCTGTTTGGTCTGCCTACCGGCCCTACCGCGTGCCATAATTGATATATGATAATATATCAGGTTCGGTAACTTCGGTTGTTCATCAGGAAAAAGACCCGTCACGCACTGCACACTGTAGTGCTACCTTTAAAAGGCGTTAGCCTCAACCGAATTTCATCATCTTGTCCTTCCTTTATCCTCCCCCATCCCCTCCCTGACACACTTGGCGGAATGTTTTCTTCCCCTAGAGTATTATGCTATACTCTTCTTGCGCTCACGGTCGGTGCTTTAGCACATATTGAAGGAAGGGAAGCTTCGAGTGGAGAGGCTTGTGCAGTTTATGAGCCGGCTCAGCGTTCAAGCCCAGGCTCGGCGGTCGCTACTTCTTGGTATGCTGGATGGCATTCAACTACGGGATTTCCTCTTTCGAAAGTCAGCTGGAACAAGTATACCCATCTGACTTATGCTTTCGCGTTGAGTTTTTCATTTCGTGCATGCGCATATAGCTTGCTAAACGTGGTTCGCATATAGGGAGACCACCCCTGATGTCAGGTTGTTGTCCTTAAACGGATCCAATGCTGAACTCTTGCCGCAATTTGTCTCTGAAGCCAAGAAAAACGTGCGGTTTTGTCTTATATTGTCCTGCTCCTGCATTAACTGAGTGTTTTGTAGAATGTGAAACCACTTGTCTCCGTCGGAGGATGGACTGGGTCGCGATTTTTCTCCTCAAATGTCGCGACTGCTGAGAATCGCACTCAATTTGTAAAGACTTTGACCAGCTTTGCGCGCAAGTACAAGTTAGATGGTCTTGACTTTGAGTGAGATTTGTTTTTTTATATATTGCCAATAGATTGTCAGCCACTGACTTCGTTACAGTTGGGAATATCCCGGCAGACAAGGCATTGGTTGTAACACCATTTCTCCTGACGACACGGCCAACTTCCTCGCTTTCCTTAAAGAATTGCGCGCAGACCCCATCGGATCTAAGCTCACGCTAACGGCTGCAGCTGCAATTGTGCCCTTTGCTGGGCCCGATGGTAATCCTGCGACGAATCTCTCGGCATTCGCGAAGCTTCTGGACTGGGTTGCAATCTTTGATTATGACATTTCGGGACCCTGGAGTGACGTTGTCGGTGCCAACTCGCCCTTGGATGACAGCTGTGAAACTCCCGACAATCAATTTGGCTCTGCGACCTCGGGCGTCAAAGCCTGGCATGCGGCTGGTATACCGATGAACCAAATCGTTCTCGGTGTTCCTGCTTATGGCCACTCTTTCAGAGTGAAGAAGGCTGATGCGTTTGTGAAGGGCACAAACACGCTTGCCTCACACCCTCCGTTCGACAAGACTGATATCCCAGTTGGAGACTCTTGGGATGATGCTGCTGGAATTGACGAGTGTGGTGCGCCTCAGAGCGCCGGTGGCAGCATCAATTTTTGGGCTCTCATTGAGCAGGGTTACTTGACTAAAACAGGGGACTTTGCCCAGGGTGTTCCTCACTCATTTGATAAATGCAGCCAGACTGTAAGTGTTACAGTACCCCTCTGATGGCTAAAGAAACTGACGGGATACTTAGCCCTATGTATACAATACATCTGCCGAGATCATGGTTGCTTTCGATAATGCGCAATCGTTTGCGGCCAAGGGTAAGTTCGTCAAGGCGAATAAGTTGAGAGGTTTCGCGATGTGGGAGGCGGGTGGCGATTCCAATGATATTCTCCTTGATTCAATTCGCAAAGCTGTAGGATCTTATTAGTTGTCCTGTTTTTTCTTCTCTTTCTGACCTGTTGTGTATATATCTATTCGTTTGAAAATACATGGTTGTAATTGATGTTATGTGTGATGGCTCCACATTTAATTTCACACTCTGCTATTCTGTGCAGGGTCCGATCAGACCATGAGTCCCTTCCTCTCGGCTGCTTCTGCGGCGCTCTTGCTCATTGCGCCCTTTGACAAGGCTCTCCTTACACCACCATCGTGTCTGTCCAACTCCTTTTACGGAAACTATCGTTCTGGCTTGAACGCTTACCACAGCGTGTTCCTCTCGGATCCAGAATGCCTAGCTTCACTTGCGTCGAACGGGCTTGTAGCGGAGGCCCATATTACCGAGCTCGCACTGGGGCACGAAAAGAGCCTAGTGTGGGTTGAGAAAGAGGCTGTGGAAGCGAGCCTTGTCAATGCGGAGAAGGAACATATGGACGACTTTTTCAAACATTTTGGGAGGGTTCGTGTGCCAGCTGGGGAGACCAGTCAACAAGAACCACTTCTTTCTTCTCCTATCGCATTCGACGTCTTATATCAATCTCCGGATGCACTACTAGTTTCTGTGTCTCGCAACGACGCATACAGCCTAGACCTTGTTCTACCGAAATACTGGAAATCCACCATTTTGCCATCTTCCCCTACTAACTATCTTCCAGTTCCATCCGAAGATGTTGAACCGATTAGAAAGGTGCTTGAAAATCTACGATTCAATCCTGATATCGCGGCTAGCGTGAATAGTATGAGTGTTAAGCAAATGAAGAGGGATATTCGGTTCTTGACGGGAGAGGATAAAACGAGCGGGATTGTGTCGAGGCATTCGTTCACTGCCGGTGCTAGGAAGGCGGCGGAATGGCTCAAGACGAAGATTGAGAAGAGTGGAGCGGAATGTGAGCTTTGGTCGTTTATGGATGGGTTTTGTCCAGATGTCATTTGGTGAGTGTATGACGAACGTGCTATTGACTTTACTGAGATCTGTCGTGTTTAGTCGGTATAAGCCTGTTGTTCCGAGTGACACTAGAGTCATCCTCAGTGCCCATTACGATAGCCGTGGTAGCTTTGGCAGGACGAGGGCACCAGGTGGTGATGATGATGGATCCGGAACGACTTCGATATTGGCAATTGCAAGGGCTATTGGCCGGAAGGGTATCAAGTTTCATGCGAACGTAGAACTCATCGCCTTTGGCGGTGAAGAGCAGGGTCGTTTAGGAAGCATTGCATATGCGCGTGCGTGGTTTACTGTTGAACAGCCCATATCATTGTTTCATATTGGGACCAGGTAAATTGCGGGAGGAAGGAGAAAAGGTTGCCCTGATCGTTCAAGCAGACATGTTGGCGTACCGCGCCAAAGACGAGCCTTTGCAGCTCGGCCTTCCCGAGACGTTAGTTTGTATTCACTTGGACAGAGATGTTTTAGCTAATAGCTCATCCAGAATAGGCACGCCCGAAGCCACGCAACTTGTAGCCAACATCTCTAGAATCTACAGTCCTGAGCTTACTGTTGGTTACTCTGCAGTGAGTGGTTCTGAAGCCTACATATTTTGACCATTCCAATGAATGGATTTATTCCAGGCTTGTTGCAGCGATCACCAGGTAAGTTCTTTGGTACTACCCACTTTTATAGAAGCTGACCCATGTGTAGTCTTTCCATGATCTAGGATACCCGGGAACTCAAGTTTTTGAACGTGCCGGACCCAGTAAGCACTAAGCAAATGCATTCTTTCAAACGGGTCCTGATGATTGTGTTCTATGTACAGTCGCCGACCCCATGTACCATAACAGTGGTGAGGGATTTCTGCGTTCTCTGGTGACATTAAAAATACTTACTCTTCGGCTTTTAGGCGACTTGAGTGAAAGGCCGGGCTTTAGCTTTGATCAGCTTTACGGTATCTCGAAAGTCCAGTTCGCCACGTTGTTGCATGTTGCCGGTTTCGAGTTCTCGAGCGAAGCTTCCTAATGCAGGATAGCTGCTCGCCATTACACTATGATTATAGTTATTGTTATGTCGGTTCTTCTCGGAATGTATTGTGTGGATGGATGACGCGCGTTGTTTGAAGTAATTTGGTCCAAATTTAGGGCCCTTTGAGGATGCTCATCAAATATGAGAGTATGCCGTGACATGCGGCTGCGCTAAACACCCCTTCCTCGACGACATCATTGCATGAAAACTAGTCTTGGCCACCGATGGGTAGTACCTTTCACAGGTCATTGTCATTGAAGTAGTATCTAACTCTAGGTACAGACGTCGCAATCTCCAGGCAGCTTGTTGACAAGATCTACGAGAAGAGAAAGGCGGCTGCATTAGACCTCGAGAAGTATGTATTGTCCTTCTTGTGGCGTACTTATCTGCTGAAAAGGGACGCGTCAGACAAGTGAGGGAATGTCATCAAGCAGGTGGCAGAGAACGTATCAACACAATAATCGACCAGTTGGTTGATATGTTCAGTAACAACTTTAACGCCTTACACGTACGGAATGGGGGCCTTATTGGACTTGCGGGGACAGCCATCGCGCTGGGCGTCGATGTGGCTCCGTATATGGAGAAGTTTATTGAACCCTTACTGGCCTGTTTTGTCGACCCCGAGAGCAAGATCCGATATTTCTCTGCAGAGTGCTTGTACAACATTGCAAAAGTATCGAAGGGAGAGGTGTTGGTGTACTTTAATGATATATTCGATGCGCTGAGCAAGGTAAGTGTGATCTTTGATTACTTGGGGGGTGAGTGGCCGCGAACTGGGCAATTGACCTGTGTTTCCAGCTTGCCGCAGATTCGGAAATGTCAGTGAAGAATGGCGCGGAACTTCTCGATAGGCTGTTGAAGGATATCGTCGCAGAATCTGCTGCATACTACGTTCCGCTGTATCCAGAGACAGAGAGGGTGAGGAACGAACGGGAAGAAAGGATGAGCGTTCTAGTTGCAATGCCGAGAGACGGAGAACAGGAGCCGCGAAAAGCTTTTTCCCTTCCTCATTTCATTCCGTTGCTGAGAGAACGGATATACGTCCTGAGTCCTTTTACAAGAAGCTATCTGGTATCATGGATTACAGTGTTGGACAGTGTTCCCGAACTCGAACTTGTCACATACCTACCAGAATTTTTGGAAGGGCTATTGTAAGTCTATCTGTAATTCTGAGTATCACCTCTGAATTGCTCTAGGAAATATCTTTCGGATCCCATCGAGGAAGTGCGGATTGCCACAGAGAATCTTTTAGCGGACTTTCTGCACGAAATTCGTGATGTGGCTTATGTTGCCCAACATTTGGATGAACGTGAATCGTTACGGAAACAGCAAGGGGAAAGTTTGAGCCGGTCAGACACGATCGACCTTCGCGGCCCTTTGAGTGCGGATGGTTATGATGGTACTGCCTTGGATGCGAGTGATTCACCATCCGACACCAATGGAGGTAGTGATGATGATGAGAGCAAATCTCCCGTACGAGATGAAAAGGGGACTGGAGGTATGGTCTTTTTCTACTTTGATTAAAGCTATTACTGACACCTCAAATGGCAGTACTTGTCCCTGGGCAGGGCGTGCGCATTAACTACGCGGCCATTATCGAGATTCTCATACAACAACTTGATCGTGAACGTGGGTTGGGTTATCTTGATTCTGAGCTTTTCGTCTCACCGCCCGCATAGAGGATGAAATACAGCAGTCAACAGCTCTAAGATGGCTAGCTGAGTTCCTGACATGGGCACATGAAGTCATGATACCTTTCACACCGCGTTTGATACCTTGCATCCTCCCCAACCTTGCTCATCATGTCCCGATGATACAGTCTGTGGCGGTCAAGACTAACAAGCTACTATTTGATGTCATAAAGTCCCTACCATCCCCTGCTGATCAAGTTCAGAAAGCTGCTTCCATTGTTACGACGACTACGACGACTTCAACAAGAGCAGAAAAAATCGGCACGCCGCCCCGACAAGTCGTTTACCGCATTCATCGATGCCAACCAACAATACCACCGGACCTACCAACGCGCAATCCACACCGGTACCGAACAATTCAACAAGATCAGGTGTTTCGCCTGATCCTGCTCAACTAACCTCGGGTACGAGGCCCTCCTCACCTACTGAATCAACAGGCACCAGTGGTCAGCCACAGACGCAAGAAGAAACAGAACCGTTTGACTACGTATTAACTGTGAACGAACTTACTGTACAGTTTTTAAGTGAATGGGAAGAAACTAGGGTTACGACCTTGAAGTGGTTGATCATGCTGCATCAAAAGGCACCTCGCAAGGTAAAGCAAACCCTGATTATTGATTTCGATTCTGAAATATCCTTATAGATTCTGTCTATGGATGATGGGACGTTCCCAGTACTCCTGAAAACCCTGAATGACAGCTCGGAAGAGGTTTGTTACTTTTCATGAACTTGAGCTATTTATGTATAACCCAGCATTCCAGGTTATCAAACATGACCTACGGTTGATTGCTCAGATATCGTCATTGTCTGAGGAAGGATATTTCAAGGCCTTTATGCATAATCTGCTTGAGCTCTTCAGTACGGATCGGAGGCTACTGGAAACAAGAGGCAGTCTTATTATCCGACAGCTGTGCCTCAACATGAGTACCGAGAAGATCTACAGAACTTTCGCGGAGATCATAGAGAAAGAAGAGGTTAGTTTGACCTACTCATCGCTATGCCGCTAAGAATGTCTTTGCAGGATCTTGAGTTCGCCAGCGTCATCGTACAGAAGTTGAACCTTATACTCATAACCTCACTTGAACTTGCCGACTTTAGGAGAAGACTAAAGAATTTGGAAACTCGGGTACGTGTCTAAGAAATCTAGCCGTGTTATAGATTCTGATGGTCAACCACAGCAAGATGGCCAAGCACTTTTCACGACCCTGTATAAGTCGTGGTGCCACAATGCGGTATCACTGGTCTCCCTGTGCTTGTTAGCTCAAGCTTATGAGCATGCTTCGAACCTTCTCTATATCTTGTAAGTCAGATACTTGGAACTAGCGGCGTCATTAGCTCAGTGGTCTGTTAGTGCTGACCTCGAGGTCACTGTGCCAATGCTGGTACAAATCGATGGGCTCGTTCAGCTTATCGAGTCACCCGTGTTCACTTGTACGTCTTTGCCCTCTTTTCTTCTTTTTGCCAACCACAATGTTAATATGAACCCGAAGATATTCGGTTGCAGCTACTGGAACCGGACAAGTATCCGTACCTCTATAAATGTCTCTATGGCATTTTGATGCTGCTTCCTCAAAGTTCAGCCTTTAACTCGTTGCGAAATCGGCTCAACGCAGTGAACTCTGCAGGATTCCTCCATATAGCGCCCAAACCACCCGTAGTCTCTTCATCGCGTTCGCGAATTAGTCGTGACGATATCAAGTGGCAAGATCTTTTAGTACATTTCCGTTCAGTGCAAGTTAGGCATGAGAAGGCACGAAGGCAAGCAATGGGTGGTGATGGTGGATCGTTGCACATGTCTGGGTATTCGGACCGGGACCTTGATCTTGGTGGTCTACAGATGAATCAAAAGGAGGTTTCGAGTGAGAGGGCGAGTCAGAGACCACCGGTGTCATTCCAGCGACCTGGTATGCGGAGAAGGGTGACGGGAGAGTTGGTTACACCTGCTATTAGGACTGGTGCATTATCACCGTTGAACCCGAAGGCCAGGACAACCAGTGGGTTGAATACGGGAATTGCAACTGGGCAACCTGTGAATGGTAGCACGAGTTCTGTTAACGTGGCATCTACTTCTGCTAATGTGGTGGGTGCACCACAGAAGGGTATATCAGGTAATCGGAGGCCAACGGTGGATACAGGGAAGAAAGTTTGAGCTGGATACATTTTCTTTGTCTTGTATCACGTCTTGTTCTGATGCATTATGCTATTGTTTTCTCGTGCATTCCACCTTTGTTACTCAAGGACTTTTTTCAGTATATGTTTATGTTGCAATGCTACTCTAATTTCCAGACGCGAAAGTAATTGACGAAACAGCTGCAATAGTTCCACACGGAGTATAGGATTACGAATAATAGTTACTAGGGACGAATGTTAGAGGTGGGAGTTATTTGTTACAAGGATGTTGTCCTGGATCTGGCGTATATCGTCGTCGTCGAGATCGAGATAATCCTTGACATATGTGTCGACACCGCCGTACTTGTCTTCCAGCAGATTCAGGAAGGATAACATGGTGTCATGCCTGGCTTTGGGGTGAATACAAGACGCGTAAATGTTCGAAAAAATAGAACTCGCCGGCAAGTAAACATATTGAGTGCAGCCTCGTTATTCGACGCGAATAAAGGTTCTTTGGTGAGACGCGCCAAGATCATTGCTCTAGCAGGTTCACGGCCAATGCGCGTTAGGGCATAATCACTGGCTATCGTCTTATCATCTACGCCCGCAAGCTTGGTTAATTATCTGTAATCAATGACGGGGTGCTATGTTGAGATGATTAATTCTTACTTTAAGAAGAATGGCGGCTATGATGCCGGTACGGTCTTTTCCAGCGGTACAATGGAAGAGACATCCGTCGTTTGGCTTATCTCTCACGTGTCGGAGAATGCTCCCGAACGCGGGGCCACCGTGCTCAAGAATTTGAGAGTAGAGTTCCATGAAGGCCTTGAAGTTGAGGCGTGGGTGTCAATGCGAGGGATAGCGTATAATGAAAAGCGCATTTATTCTGACCTCTGTCTTTCCACTGGCGTAAAGTTGGTATCGTCTAATGGAAAAGAATCACATGGCATATATTCTGGCTGTGTATTACGGCGGAGGGAATGAGCACGCACGTACTTGGCTATCATTTCTGGGCTATAATCTATTGTTTTAAAGACGGGGGTTTGGGTGATTTCGACTCCATCAATTTGGGGGACGGGAGCATCGTATTTCTGTAGTTCGATGTCTGACCGAAGATCGAAGACTCGAGTGATATTTAATTTCTTGAACAATATTTTGCCTGGGAGGCGAAAAAGTTGAGAGGTTATATTGAGGGTGTTTTTATTTGTTCTCTCGGCTTACCCTCTGGGGAGACCCTTGCTATTTCCGCTGAACGGTAGAGATGCCTGGGTTTGGTGACTTTACCCGGGAAAGTTGTGGAGGGATAAGAACCAAGATCGCGGACATTGATGACGCCTGGTATTGTTATAAATGGGGGCTTGGAAAGGACATCGGAGACATAGGCTGGATCGAGAGGCTCGAGGTCCTGCATAGCTGGGGAACCAGGAGGGAGGAGGTCGACGTGACCATATGGGGAGTTGTGTCACACCTAATTATAGTGTCACACTGACGTCGCGCTCTTCAGGCTGCTCAGGCTCCTACCCAGCTGCTTGTGAGTATGCGCAATTTCATGAGAAGCCAGGATGCAGGTTGTGATAGTGGACTACGAAATAATCGTTCCTCGTTATCGAAGCTTTGTTGAAGATGAAGGTGGACACTCACGATCCATTCCAATACCTTTTTTCGTACACCATTGAGTGACTTGTTGGGAATGGGGTTGAACGATTGATGTAGCTGCGACGCCGCCAATGATAACTTTGCTGCGAGGTATACAGACTTGGACAATTGACTGGCAAGTATTGCACATTGCAGAGGAGCACCATTTTAGTCGCGTTGACACGCTTGGGCCTGCCCTAAAGAAGATTGGCAATTGACGCGTCGAGCCTGCCTGGAATGCCAATGGACTCTGATCAGCTCTCGTCACCGCCCCCAATCGACCTTTCGCTTCCGCCTAGCGCACCTTCAGAGCCCGACTCTTTACCCCGTACCCAGACACCACGGAGACGGCCGACGACTGATGCTCTGACTCTTGATGATGCGGCCGTAGAAGCGACCGAGCAATCTAGGGCAAGAAAAAAGAAGAGACCTCGTGTTCAGAATGCGGATGTACCCCTCGTTAAAGATGCTGTTGGAGAAAGTGTCGCTGATACCTTCGAAAACTTCCTTCGGACGTAGGCGAATCGTTGATTCGGGTTAAGAACGAATTGATTGATAATGGAATAGATTCACTGAAGAAATTGAGCTCGCACCCACACCGAGCGCTGATGGCATGATGGAAGATGAAGCACGGGGCGAACTGGTTTATATCCAACAGATCCTTACGATGCGCGATTTTGAACTGACAACACTCTACGTCGACTTCGGACATTTGCTGCAAAGTGACGACGTTCTTGCTGATGCGATCCAAAAACAATATTATCGTTTCCTTCCTTTCATGCGTCGGGCACTTTGGAATCTAGTTGCGGAATATGCCCCAGATTATTTGAAGATTAACCCGACGGCTGCGAGTACCGACTCTGCCAACCTTCAATCACGAGAATTTAATATCGCTTTCTATCACCTTCCCTTGGTCTCTGGTATTCGCGATCTCCGCACTGAAAAGATTGGTGTCCTTATGAGTATTGGGGCACGGTCACGCGTACAAGTGAAGTGCGACCAGAGTTGCTATACGGAAGCTTTATATGCGAAGTTTGCAATGGTACTGTAAACGATGTTGAGCAGCAGTTCAAATACACGGAAGTAAGTTCCTTCCCTTAGGTTGCCAGTTCCTCGTACTCATATCTACCAGCCTTCCTTATGTCCCAATCCCACCTGCGGAAATCGAACCGCCTGGCAGCTGCAAATTGACTCTTCCAAGTTCACTGACTGGCAAAAAGTGCGAATCCAAGAAAATCCATCTGAGATCCCGACGGGATCCATGCCCCGTTCTTTGGATGTGATTCTCAGAGGCGAAATGGTAGAGCGCGCGAAGGCAGGAGACAAATGTGTTTTCACCGGAACTTTTATTGTCGTTCCTGATGTTAGCCAACTTGGATTGCCTGGTGGTAACAAGGCGGAGATTCAGCGCCAGGCATTTCAGGGTAATGCGGCTACAGGCGGTGTTGGAGGAAATGGTGTAACAGGTTTGAAGAGTCTCGGTGTTCGTGATCTGCAGTACAAGACTGCATTCTTAGCTTGTATGGTTCATGATGCAGATGGTCGGGTACGTCTTTCTATCATCATAGTGTTTTATTTCAATTTCTGAAGCTTGTGTTCAGGTCGGAACAAACATTCGGGGTGAGGAGGTACATGGAGATGACGAAGGTCTCGCGCTCATTCAATCAATGACGGAGCCTGAGTTTGAAGAACTGAAGGCTATGATTGCCTCTGATCACATTTACTCTCGACTGGTTGAGAGCATAGCACCAACTGTCTATGGACACGAAATTGTCAAGAAGGGTATACTGCTACAGCTGATGGGAGGAGTGCATAAGCAAACTCCGGAAGGTATGCACCTCCGTGGCGACATCAATATCTGTATAGTTGGCGACCCTTCGACCTCAAAGTCCCAATTTCTCAAGTATGTCAGGATATTTCCCCACCTTAGCATTCATTCACCGTCCCGTCCAGATATGTCTGTTCCTTCCTTCCTCGTGCTGTTTATACTTCGGGTAAGGCATCATCTGCAGCTGGTTTGACAGCGGCTGTTGTCAAGGACGAAGAAACGGGCGATTTCACGATTGAAGCAGGTGCTTTGATGCTTGCCGATAATGGGATCTGCGCCATCGACGAGTTTGACAAGATGGATATCTCAGACCAAGTCGCCATTCACGAAGCTATGGAACAGCAGACTATATCCATTGCTAAAGCTGGTATACACGCTACTCTTAACGCTCGAACATCGATCCTCGCCGCGGCAAATCCAATAGGTGGTCGTTATGACCGTAAAAGATCTCTACGTGCCAACTTGCAAATGAGTGCACCTATCATGAGTCGGTTTGATTTGTTCTTCGTGGTGTTGGACGAATGCGATGAGAAGACGGACCTAAACATCGCCCGACATATTGTCAACGTGCATCGGTTCCAGGATGAAGCCATCAACCCTGAATTTAGTACGGAGACGCTACAGCGGTACATTCGATATGCCAGGACATTCAACCCCAAGGTATGCATCCTGGGTTCTTGCCCCTTCGCGCGTGCTAATTATGGGCTTAGCTTACCCCTGAAGCAGCTGATGTACTTGTAGAAAAGTACAGAGTTTTACGACAAGATGATGCTTCGGGCACAGGCAGGAATTCATACCGCATCACTGTTCGTCAGCTGGAAAGTATGATTCGATTGAGTGAGGCTATTGCGAGAGCCAACTGTACCGACAAGGTTAGTATAATTGTAGTCCAGATTCTTGGAGCGTTGTTGAATAACCCGGTGATAGATTATCCCTGCTTTTGTTCGTGAAGCATACGCCCTACTCCGACAATCTATCATCCATGTCGAGCAAGACGATATTGATTTTGATGATGATGAAGACTTACAGGCTCGTCCCCCCGATGGGCAAACCACTGATGGGGAAAGTCAGGACGTTCAGATGTCCTCGGCTATGGATGAGAGTTCGGTGCCCGTAATCATCAACGGTCATGCAGCTAGCCTTCAGGCATCATCATCTCACGCACCCAGCACGGTACCTCCACCACCGCAGGCGCAACAAGCAGAGAGACCTCGCTTAAAGATTTCGCATGATGAATATATGAAAACAGTGAGCTTGGTCGTTCTGTATCTGTCCGAAAAGGAGAGGGAGACTGGAAAGGGGGTCGACAAGGATGACCTTATTGACTGGTACCTCGAGTCAAGAGAGCACGAAATCAACACTCCAGAGGAACTGGATTATATTAAGGAACTGATTACCAAGGTGTTGAGGAGAATGACCAAGGTAGGTGCAGCATCGTGTTGAGTGGATAGCATCAATTTACTCTTTTAACAGGAAAGTTATCTGATAGAAGCGAGGGGAGATGTTCAAGACTCTCTTCTGTCATCAGATACTCAAGAATCGTCCGCACCTGTGGAAGGTGAAGATGTTCGTGTCTATTACATGGTGCACCCCGGAGTAGATCTAGATAGTTCGTCGATGGCGTCCGGATCCACATATTGATCATAAGCAATGTCGACATGTATCTTTTTCACTTGCGTTGCAGCAACCGTATTGTATACCACACATATATTCTAACGTGTATGATAGATGTAGAAATTTATACCAATGCTTAGGACATCACAAGACCCTGACTGATAGTGTGACAACCGAGGAAGAAGAGAAGATTGCCTCCTTGGTAGAGCAGTACTCACGTGGAGCCCTAATGAGGGATTCGGAGACAAGTGAGGCTGCTCCTCCGGTTAAGCTGCTGTACTACTCTTCTATTCCCCACCTCTACTGCTTAGGTACTATTAGGACACCACGATTCTCATCTACCGTCACTCCGAGGGAAGACGATAGGCTGGATATCTCTACCACACTGGGCTTGCTACCGCTTCTGACCCGGAACTCGACAAGATTGTACTTTAGCGGATCTCATCATCTGGACAACCATATATTGCATCAGTGTGGATGGCCTCGCACCCCTTGATTATACCTATCCAACTCGTAAACGGTGCTCTGCAATTCGTGGAATTGCCTTCAGAAGAAGGAACAGTTGAAGATGTTGTTGGCCGCCTAGCAAAGTTGGAAGAAGTCAGAAAGGATATATTAGGTGACTTAGGCGATAAAGGGTGGGCGCTGCAGAAAATTAGAGAGGAGAGAAGTGGGAGACCGTGGGAGGAGGATGAGCTGGTACGGTTAGGTGATGGTGGGTTGCTTGGACTCGATCACGATCAATGCTCTCTCTGAAAATGAAATAACCCCTCAGGTCTCATCGATCCTGGTAATAAAGTTGCTCCCCTCGTCACCAACTCAACGACAGCAGACGCGTCACGCCATTTTTCTGCTTTCCCTTTGACTTCGCATTTGCATACCCCGGTTTTGAGGCTTGTTTCTCTGCATTCGGCTTTGTCGTTGTTTTTGTCGTTTTTGAGGGTACCGGAAATCCATGATGGGTTTAGGTATCGGATTTTCTTCGCTTGGTCGACGACTGTGGGTGATTTGGTGGATTTGGTTGTGAGGGAGTTGGGGTTGACGAAAGTGTTGCCTGTACCTGGGGGTGGTACTCTGACTTATGTCGTGGAGGAGGTTTGGAAGGACGGGGATGTTGAAAGTATGTTTTCGTAAAAAAAAAAAAATCTGTGACGGCTCGTAACTGACAGGTTGACTTCAGAGGCTACGCGACTGCCTGAAACTTCTAACATCTTCAAAATTGTCCTTTCTCCCCTATGTCCGAATCCTTTCAAGTCGTCGTCTACCAAACATTACTTCAGATTTTGCGTCCCAGACGAATGGTATCGTCGTGCGAATTCAAGACGCGTATCGCTGTCAATGGAGCCTTCAGAGGGCACACTCAAGGCATTGCAGGAGCCGGATGAAGATAACAGTGACGGTGAACATACTGCCAAGGCCACTGGCGTGATACGTTCACCGCAGCCACAGCAGGCAGCCACAGCACCTCCATTAACGGATGGACGAGAACGTAGCAGTTCTGTCACACAAAATCGGTTGTCGAGTATGTTTGAAGGCTGGTTACGCTCTTCATCTCCGACTTCATCCTCAGGCTCGCCAAATCGGAATAGCGCTATACGAGGCACGAGTAATCGTGTGAGTATAAGCGAACCAAAGCTTTTGGAGCAGCAAACTGGCGCTTCTGTGTTTTCTAATTCGACGGGAGAGGTTAGTGACGATGAAGACTTTGACTCTGCGTTTGAAGCTATGTTGGTATGTAAAAGTTGTTCTTTTCGAGAGTTTTCGGGTGTTAATGTGCTTTTAGGATGAGTTAGGGATGAAGGGAGATAAACGGAGTGATATGATTGCACTCCCACTCGATCGAAAGAAACTTTTGTTGAAGAATAATCGTCAAATGAAGAAGAGCACTTCGAGCCCCAGGCAAGCCGCCCAGAATCCGTCCTCTGCGGTATCTCATGGTTCCCCGAATGCCACCAACCTTATACCGCGACTTGTTCCTCAATTGACTGGAGATGGTATCATGCGTCGATTCTCATTAACTTCCTGGGGTTCGCCTACTACTGCCCAACCTGTGGTAACATCTGAAGGCAACAGGACCAGTGGCGAATTCAGCCACGGCCCTATGGTGTCTCCCCAAGGTAAGAGTAAGGCTCAAATGACCAAGGTCGTCGAAGATGTGCAGCCTATTCAGCCGCAGAACACTGGTGGTTTATGGAGTAGTTGGTGGACCTCATCTGGAGGCGATAAATCTACGGATAAGAAGGAAACCGCTTCGGTGTATATTTCACCTCTTCTCAACAACAAAGCACCAGATCATAAACTCGTCAAGCATCTGATTTCTCTCCGTGTGCATCTTTCCACTGCCAAGTTCGCTTTCATCGAGGATTTTGTTATAAAGGAGAAAGGACTGGAAGCGCTTGCTGCTCTACTTGCGAATTTGGTGGGGAAGAAGAAAGTGTTGAGTGATGTTGAAACCACCGTACTTCTGGAGGTCATCAAGTGTTTGCGCGTACTTCTGAACACGGAGGTTAGCATGTCTCTTCAGCTTGTGATTTCCGACAAGTATCTGAATATCTTATAGCCTGGCTTTGAAGAGGTTTTGGCGTCACCCGTTGTCATTACGCACATATCCTACTCTCTCCACACCTCCTCAGTCAAAGTACATACCCTCGCCTCGGAACTGCTAGCCGCGATCTGCTTCCTCTCCGTTAGTGAAGGCCACAAAGCTGTCCTCGCGGCCCTGTCAGACTTCCGTGTTGCATTCGATGAATCTTTCCGTTTCGAGAACCTGATCGGGGCATTACGTTTGTCTGATATGCAAGATGAAAGTGAAAGCGAGTCAGAGGGCTTGTATGAAGATGGAAAGGATGGTATCTGGGAGGCGAGGACTTCGGCTATGACGCTGGTTAATGCTATCACGAACTGTCCTGAGTTATTGGAGGAAAGGATCATGTTACGGGAGGAGTTTGGTAGAAGAGGTTTGAATGAAGTTATTGTCGTATGTGCCCTTTGTCTTTGACTGACAACTTGACTTTCTAAACCTATCGGCACAGGCTCTCAGATATGTAAATCCCCCAGAAACCCTACTAACTCAACTAGATGTATATACGGAAGAAAAATTCGAAGATGAAGAAGATATGAGGGAACGCATGCAAGAAATGATGTCGAAGAATGTTGGGGTGAACCAACGATCTAGATCTAATTCGGAATTGGCATTGGATGATCTAGTCGATTTGGCCAAACAGCATGGGGAATTATTGTATCCTATCTTGTTGGAAATATTGAAACACTATGGAGTGATTTTACGGAAAGATATAGGATTGTGAGTTTTTATGCTTTCTAGCCATATTTTCCAGCAGCTCAAAGAGGAGTTATAGGCAAACTAAGGCGAATCTATTCCTTATATTGGACCGTTTCGTGGAGCAGGCTGGGCTATTGGATAACTTGTGAGTGTTAATACCTTCCTTCACAAGGCGGCTGTTATCTGACATCTAGTAGGGAAGACTGGAACGGTTTCTCCAAGCGCTTCGCGGAATCTGTACAACAAATCATCAACCAAGAACTCCTCACTAATGAGACTTCCAACAATGCATCTTCACGCCTTGTCGAGGAGGAGCTTGAAGAGCTGCGGAACAAGGTGGAACAGTTAAATAACGAGGTACGTAGCCTGAGCTCGAGTAAGATCAAATCAAGCTGATAAAAGCTCCGTAGAAGGATCGTTTGCGCGAACAAGTTGGTCAGCAGTTGGCTGAGATAACGACACTGAAGAGTTTACCCCTGAATGCCCCAGCTCCGCAAAAGAAGGGGGCTGGAAAAGAGGTGGGATCTATTTTTTCCAACACAAGGTTCCTTGTCTCATTGTTTGTGTAGTCTCAGTCGAACTTCCATGGTGTCGTACAGCGTCTCGTGCAAAAGGAAAAGCAAGTTCTACAGCTCCAAACTGATTTAGATCGTTATAGAGCTCAGAATCCTACTGAGGACCGAGAGACTGTAAGTTTTGCTCTAGTGTTATCGTTACAGAACTACCTACTCATGCTCTATAGGAGGAGCGTGTCAAGCGTGAGCGCGATCGAGCCAAGTGGAATGCACTGATGGATGAAATAGCAAAGTTAAAGACTCGGGTACGTGTATTGTCTGAATTCTTTTAACAATGTGCTAACGAATAGAATAGATCGCCGTACTAGAATCTGAGATTGGTGTCAAGGACAAAGAGATCATATACCTCAAGCGGTCATTAGAATCGGTCTACACAAGGTTTCTTTCCAGGGAAGAAGCCCGTGAAGCTTCTAAAGACCAATTTGATGCTGAACAGATTGCAAAACGGGCTATTGAACGCTTGACGCAGAAGGACGAACGGATTTCTGAACTTGTTAAGGACATTGCTGATCTGAAAGCACAGTTGGATGGTAGATCTAAGGCAGAGCAAGCATTCAAGGTTGCGAAGGCGCCGCCGCCGCCACCTTCTCTGCCTAAGCGAGCCGCAACTTCATTTACCACAGGAATTGGATCCCCTAGGACTCCGCCTCCGCCTCCTCCACCACCCCCACCACCAACTGCAGTGCCTCTACCAACCTCTCCGATTGTACCCCCTCGCTCAGTTGGGCTAGCCTCTTCTGCACTTTCGCCCACTGGAGGTGTTCCACCAGCCCCTCCCCCGCCTCCGCCGCCCCCGCCGCCTCCACCACCACCTTCAGGTGCACCGCCGCCCCCGCCTCCGCCGCCTCCACCACCTCCGATGTCTCCATCCCTTGGCCCGCCACCACCCCTACCACCTAGATCTAAAAACGTCCAAATCAAAAACGGAAATCCCAAAAAACTTAAACCTTTCTTCTGGAATAAACTCAACAATTCCAAAATCCGCGACACTGTTTGGAATGACGTCTCGCCAGCTATTGAATTTGATTTCGGTGATCTAGAAACCACATTCACCTTGTCTAACACCACGGCTGCTGCTTCCCGGCCAAAAGCACCATCTGTGAAACAGAATGTTACAACTATGTTGGACATTACCCGTGCTAACAACGTTGGTAAGTAACCTGCTACGAACCCAGAGACGATCTCACTGATTACACGTAAGCTATCATGTTGTCTCGATTTAAATTGAGCAATGCGGACATCAAAAAAGCGTTACTGAGTGTCAATGACACTATCCTTTCTGTGGATGATTTGAAGGCTATCAGCAAACATCTCCCTACACATGAAGAGGTACGCCAAAGATATTCTTTGTGCTTGGCTATTCATGTCCTTGCCCTTTCAGGCTGAGAGCCTCCGGGATGTCGATGTATCTAAGCTGTCGAAGGCGGATCGATACTTCAGCGAGGTACTAGACCAGTCCTTCTGCCCATATAACACACTTATGACCAAATAGATCATGACCATACCTCGACTTACGGTGCGCCTAGAGTGCATGCTATACCGTCGTAAACTCGACTTGGACATCGAAGATATCAGACCAGAACTCAATATCTTACGGAATGCTTCCCGTGAAGTCAAATCATCTCTCAAATTCAAGAAGCTCCTTCAAGTGAGGTTATATCATTTAAAGCTGTTGTATTGACTTCGCTCAATCTGGTTAGATCGTCCTAACGCTGGGTAACGCCCTGAATGGTTCTTCTTTCCGCGGAGGCGCTTTAGGCTTCCAACTGGATGCACTCCCTAAGGTCCGTGATTTTAGATGAAGATTCTTTCTTTCTTTCTCGACCACTCAGCCGCTTCTTCTTCCAGTTAAAGGAAACCAAGACCGCTCATGGAGACACGGATTGTCCGACGTTGTTGCATTACCTTGCACGAGTGATACTACGTACTGACCCATCCCTTGCCACTTTTATTGACGAGATGCCCAACTTGGAAGCCGCTGCGAGAGGTATTGCCAGCTTAATATGATATTCGTATCGCTGAACTATCTTTAGTGTCCGTGCAGCCACTCTTCCATTCCATCAACCAATTAGTCTCTGGCCTTTCTCGTGTAAAGGCGGAAATTAAGAGCTTTAACGAGGCAATGTCTACTGGCCCAGAAGATCTCTTTCCTAGAGTAATGAAGGTAACGACGCTATCTTTCAAGGAGACCCACTAATATTTATTTATTCTCCCCACTAGTCTTTTGTCCAAGAAGTTGAACAGTCTGTTCAGGCGCTAGGTAATATGAAGACGACTGTCGAGAAAGATCTGAAATCTCTGCTCTCATACTATGGAGAAAACCCTGAGTCTTCTGACGCTCCAAAACCCGAAGACTTTTTCGGCCTGGTCACATCATTCTCTTCTTCACTTCAAGTAAGCTATCCTATCGTTATTCCGCTCAGGGTTATTTTAAGATTGTTTCCTTTAGAAATGCAGTCTTGAAATACACGATGCTCAGGCTAAGAAAGCCGTCCCTATTCCCAGAATAACGCCTCCTTCGGTTGATGGTTCCGAACAGGTCAGCAGTTTCGCATCAGAACTCCGTCATCATAATTCATCGTGGCCACAGAAGCTCCAGAATCAGCAGACGGCAATTCCTGATTCAAAACTCAAACCCTCACCCATTACCCCAACCTCATCACAGGGACATCCTACCGGGAAATCTATTGGCCGTGGTGATCTTGACCAAGCAATCCGTAGTATGCGCGTCGGAAGGCGAAGGGAGAGACCAGCACGTCCACTCAGCAAAATGTTTTACGATGGCGGTAGTAATGCCACGTTGACACGGCCACCAAGTATATTTGTCGCCGACTGACAGGATGTCCTTCTCGGAATGCCTCCTTCCTTTGCACATGGCATTGCTTCATGGTGGGCGGCTTGTCTGCATGTCTGTATCTCGGTTCCGTGTCAGACACATTGCATTATAATGCAGTATCAATAAAGGCCCACAGGGTTTCCACCGTAATTCATCAGCTGGTGCACCCATTAATTTCTGCTGATCGGCTGATTATATTTTAATTCGATTCATCCCCTGTATTCCCGCGCATTCAATAATACCGAATATGCTATTGACCCACAAACTTTGTTCCAGTTCGAATGTGTTGTGCAAATCTTGTCTACTCCGTTATCTTTTTGCTAATATTCAACTAACCTGAAGTTTAGAAACAGAGCAGCCTCATTCTCATCTTCCCTTGGGTCCGTCGCTTCAGGCTGACGATGGATTTCGGCCTACACACTCTGTAGGTCCGCTATCTGCCGGCCAACGCGGGTTATCGTGTAATCACACCTTCTGGAAGCACTGTTCCCGGCCGGCCGCCTAACCGTGAAAGCTCCGGCGGCTTCTCGTGGATACCGCTACACCATTGGGGAGTTGAGAATGGCGTAAGTCACTTACTTTGACTAATTATCTTCCCATACCAAAGTGAGGGCTCCAAATGGAATGGGCGCATTTAAAAGGACTTCCGAGGGACCCCTCTTAGCCTGAACCCAGTCGACCATGACTATCCCAACACAAACTCCTGTGGTTCCCCACTTCGTGCATGCTGAAACAACGAAAGAAAATTGTATGCTTAATGCCATCTTTTTTGCTATGCCCTGATGTTCAAATCACTCTACGATGAAGTGGAATGGGCTAACCTCGAAGCAATTGATTTGTCCAAAGCCAAGACGCTCGATGGCCGTAAGGGGCTCGTCAAGCAGGTCCATGATGCTATGAAAAACGATGGCTTCCTCTTCGTCACTAATCATAGCGTCACTCCTGAGCAGGTTGGTTTCTACGTCAAGCCTGTATTACCGTGACTTGAGCTATTGATTCTCAGATGTCCAGGATGTTCGATCTGTCCAATTATGCTGTCGAGAATGTCAGCGATGAGGAAAAGCAGAAGTATGTGGGAAACATGAGGGAAAACGGAACGTATCGTGGATACAAGCCCCGTAAATTCTGGGTTGGTGATTTCGATAATTCTAGCCTGGGGCCAAATTAACCATTTACTAGCACATTGTTGGTGGTGTTCGCGATCAAATCGAACAATATAACAGTATTTACTCATTTCTGTGCTTTTGAGGGATGTGTCTCAACGATTTCAACTCACAGTGAACTTCCGAGAGATCAAGGATGGCGCTCATCCAGAACCTCTTAGGCCATTCCTATCTGAAATCGACGCCTTCGCAGATCAAATTCATTCCGATATAATCAATACCATTCTCCGGTGTGTGGTGTACAGAGTTTAGTAGACTATTCAAATAGCTGATGGTCACTAGTCTCATCGCAATGAGTTTGGAACTGGATGAAGATTATTTTATTCAGATGCACGACCGTACTGCGAACGCAGAGACATTCCGTAAGCCTGGCTCGGTGACTAATTTTGATTCCTCATTGACACTTTTGGCCTAGTGCGTTTTGTGAAGTAGTGAGTGACCTTTCTGCCGCTATCCGACGTGAACTCAAGTCAATGCACTAAACAGCTTCCCTCATCCAGATGAGGATGAGGCCAAATCCGGAGGAGTATGGTTGAAGGGACATACTGGTATGCAATACCCAAGGCCCCTGAACAATATATCTGAGACCGAGCTCCGTTTTATGCAGACTTCATGACGCTGACTTTGTTGTTCAGCCAGCCTGTGTCTGCCCTCCAGATAATGGCCAAAGATGGACAATGGAAGTGGGTCAGACATGTTGAGAACGGAGTTGTGAGGAACACATCCATGCGTCTTCGTGCTCACGCTGATTTTAATGTAGCTCGTCAATATCGGAGAGGCGGTTGAGTTCCTCACGGGGGATACTATAAACCGACCATCCACAGGTATGGTCCTCATTGAATATTACATACTAATCTCATTCACGATCAGAGTGCGCCAACCTCCGCTAGACCAACAAAACAAGGACAGAGTTGGTCTCTTGTACTTTAGCAGTGCTCATGACGATGTGGTATTCAAGCCCATCGCTGAGAGCCCGGTCTTGCAGAGGACAGGCGCTACAGAGTCTCGCTTGTTGAATGGCAAGTTCCCAACGGCGGGAGAATACGGGAAAGCGAGGGTCATGGCCTATGGTGGCACCCAGCCGATCAAACGCGATGCTCAGAAAGGAATTGATGAAGAAGTAGTAGGTGGAGTCTTGCTTCGGCACTATAATTGAAGTAGATGAATGAAGATTCCTATTGTATTAGTATCTGTCTGATTATGCAAAGGCCTTCTTTGAAAGCTCCAATTAGACAGGATCTGCTAATCAATAGCAGATTCGTTGATGCAGCATGGTTCTATCAAGTAGAAGGTAAATCCGAATTGGTATCGACGATCAAGCCACTTTTATCACAACCTTCCCCACATGCTGTTGCGATTCCAAGTAGGCAAAGGCATCAATGACTTCGTCGAAGGTGAAGACCTTGTCAATGATTGGCTTGGTCTTCTCTGGATTGGCGACGATAAGCCTGATCATATCCTTGAACCTAAGAAACCTGTCTTGGTCATTTGCCCATAGTACAACTTTTCTGAATACTTACTGCTGCACGGACCCGATTTGAATCCCCCGGAGAATTATACCTTTTCTGATTGTCATTCTAACGACATTTGTGTTCGACGATTCCTGCGCACTATTAGCAAAGTAAACGAGTAACTTAGGGCTCCGTTATACTCCACCTTCGAAATAAATCCGATAACGTGCACACATCCCGCCATCCTGACAGCATTTATGCTTTGGCCCAGTGTGCCATCCCCGCCCACCTATTAAGCATGAGATCAACACGAACTGCGGTGGCACAATTATAAGTACAAACCTCAAGCACATGGTCAACGCCTACGCCACCTGTCTGTAGATTCGAGTAAACACGGGGGGTTATTATGCGAAGAGCGCATGCTTACAATCTTCATAATCTGCTCGTCCCACTTCGGTGTTTTCTTGTAGTTGATAACGTGTTGAGCCCCAAGCTTGGATGCGAGTTGTAGTTTGTCATCTGAGGAAGAAGTGACAATTACGATGGCACCTGCTGCGAGCGCAAACTGGAGGCCGAAGCTAGAAATAAAATATGAGGTCCATCCACTATAATAAGGGCCGTATACGAACATCGATACACCACCAGTCCCAAGAGCCAGGACGTAATCACCAGCCTTGATTTGTTTAAGACCGTAGAGCGCGTTATAGGCAGTCAGGGCTGAACATCTGGGGAGATGTCAGCGGCTTGGTTGTGTTTTATCTTAGAAAGTAAACCCACGGTAGAGTTGATGCTTCCTCGTAACTCAACAAATCGGGGATCTTGACAAGGGACTATATAACGAGATAAGTGAGTATGTCCTTTCCGATGACAATGCCTGCATACGTGACTATGGAAGCTACGATACTCAGTCAAGACACCGTGAGCTTGCCCTCCCATCGAGGATTGTTGGATCGCATGGGTAATGTCACCATGAACAAGATCAGCAATGAAATTAGCGCAGACTCTATCTCCAACTTTCCATTGGGTGACGCCTTGACCCAGCGCGACGATCTCCCCTGCCATATCGGAGCATGGTACCAGATTATCAGGAGTCCTTGGGGTTAACCAATTTTAGCAAGAAAGGGCAGTATAGTCGTGCGTCAGCACCTACTGGGCGCTGCCAGTGTAGAAGCCTGCAGTTACGACCAGGTCACGATACTAAAGGGTGGAAACAAATCAAGGCTGGCTGCAAAAATGTGTCAGAGAACCTTACATTTAGAGACACCGCATGAACTTTAACGAGCACATCATGTGGTTCGGGAGGATGAATTGGCTGGTTAGACACAGTCAGATTCTTATAGGATCCAAACTGAGAAGCAAAGCAAAAATCAATAATGCCCCAGACAATAGAGGTATAACCGGCCTTACCACTGGGATAGAGTATTCGCGTTTTGACTGAGGTAAAGTCATGAATATCGCTGTTCGGAATCGGTTGAGCGCAAATACTGTGACAGGTCCTGTTGGGGTGGAAGAGTATCCTCTGTATATATATATATAACGAAAAGAAGGCGAGCTGATAAATCCTGTGGTGTGTATTTATTATCATTGGCTGTTCTCAATGAGTTTCGGACCTAGAGGGAGTACTTCGGTTGTCAGGTGTGGAAAAGATATTTCGCGGCAGGGGACAATCCAACCGACGAGACCGGCACACTTGAAGAATCTCTGCCATATTCAACGTTTAAGGACACCTGGAAAAAACAACACCTGTTGGTCAGAACCTGAATACCATCGATTCAGTACAATTTCGTTGTTCCTCAATTGTTTCAACATCGGTACGAGGAATAGGTCAGTGTAGAGATAGAGGATCTGTTACGCCTGAAGTAGCTGATCTCCATCAATTCCATCAACATATCTCGCTCATAATCATTCCACCATTTCGTAATTTCTTACCCTCATCTAATTCACACTGCCACACGACCCACATCCAAAATGAGTCTACAAAATTGTGCACGACCAGTAATTCCGGCATAAATTTACTCATGATTCAATAAGAACGACAGAGCCCACATGTTGTCCGAGTCAGGATGCGATGAAAGCGGCGTCGGGTTTTCGACAGTTAGGACGGAGGCAGATCTCTAGGCTCTTGCAAGGGCAATAATGAACTTATATTTTTAGACCATTCAGAGACCAAGGTACTTCTCGAGATTTCCACCTCTCCTTTCATCGTCGGAGGCATTCGCCGCAAGTTTGATCATCATCTCAGCCACCTCATTGTCATCACCTTAGGCTTTGTTTCTACTTCTATCGCTTTCTAGTCCCACCATCTCTATACTGTAGTTGTCTCGTTGCTTCCTGTATCTCTCGCTCAGTCTTCAAGCTTCGAGGCCGCTCTGTTTACCTCAATTTATCGGAGAATTGGTCATCTCTTCAACGAATCTCTGTTACTACTACTGCTCTTTAAACATACTCCCGAAATTAATCATTTGAAGGTGCAGTTGATGGAAAACCATCACTCGGATAATTTACTAAAGGAGTAGTTTTCCAGCCTAAACTGATTCACACATATCGATCTATATTAGTTTTCATGTGAAGCATGTGGTCAACCAATAGTATTCCGGCCACAACAATCCACCAGCTTCAAAGACATGATTCAACAGTCGAGTAACAGGGAGATGAATAACAGGGAGTAAAACATAAATTCATATTTATTTAAGGAGACAATCAAGCCACTTTGATCACAATCTTGCCCACATGTTGCTGCGATTCAAAGTATGCAAAAGCATCAATAGCCTCGTCGAAGGTGAAGACCTTGTCAATGACCGGCTTGGATTTCTCTGGGTTGGCGACGATGAGCCTGATCATGTTCTTAAACCTATCAAACCCACTCTTTAGTCATTCATCCACAACGAAAGGTTTTTTGAATACTCACTGTTCTACGGATCCAATATATATTCCCCGGAGGAGGATAGCTTTTCTGATGATTTTGAGAACGGTGTTTGTAGCAGATGATTCCTATGAACGATAAGCAAAGTAAATGAGGGCTT
This sequence comes from Agaricus blazei, assembly GCA_029719445.1. Taxonomy (NCBI): domain Eukaryota; kingdom Fungi; phylum Basidiomycota; class Agaricomycetes; order Agaricales; family Agaricaceae; genus Agaricus; species Agaricus blazei. The sequence continues at coordinate 1,021,280 of SSNC01000009.1, read as the reverse complement.
ATGTTATATTTCACCTTCGAAACGGCACCAATAAGATGTACAGATCCCGCCATTCTGACAGCGTTGAGGCTCTGAGTTAGGGTACCATCACCGCCCACCTATCAAACGTTAGTTCAACAAGAACTAGGGTGGCGTAATTAGAAGTACAAACTTCAAGCACATGGTCAACGCCCACACCACCGGTCTGTGGGTTAGAGTAAACACAGGGCGTGAGTATACGAAGAACGCATGCTTACAATCTTCAAAACCTCTTCATCCCACTTTGGTGTTTTCTTGTAGTTGATGACATGTTGAGCACCAAGTTTGGATGCGAGTTGTAGTTTGTCATCTGAGGAAGAGGTGACAATTACGATGGCACCGGCTGTAAGTGCGAATTGAAGGCCGAAGCTAGAAAGGAACATGATTGAGATCTATCCGGTAAAACAGATTCTGAACACAGACATCGATACACCGCCAGTTCCGAGAAGCAAGACATAATCACCGGCCTTGATCTGTTTGGAGCCGTAGAGTGCATTATAGGCGGTTAAGGCCGAACAGCTAAGGGACAATCAACGGCTTGTTTGATGTTTGCACTGGTAATAGAACCTACGGTAGAGTCGATGCTTCCTCATAGCTCAAGAAATCAGGGATCTTGACAAGGGACTATATAACGAGATAGGTAAGTATGTTCTTTCCAATGACAGTGTTTGCGTACATGACTGTGGAAAGTACGATACTCGGTCAGGACACCGTGAGCTTGTCCTCCCATCGAGGATTGCTGAATAGCGGAGTCGAGGTCACCGTTGAACATGGTCAGCAATGAAATTGGCGCAAACTCGGTCTCCAACTTTCCATTGGGTGACGCCTTGGCCCAGCGCGACGATTTCCCCTGCCATATCGGAGCATGGTACCAGATTGTCTGGAGAGCTTAAGATGATTGAAATCAGTACGAAGAAGTGGTACCATCGTGCATCAGCGCTTACCTAGCACCGTAGGCACCTGAAGCTATGGCTAGGTCACGATACTACAAAAACAAGAAAGAAATTAAAGCTGGTGGCGAACATATATCAGAGATATCTTACATTCAGAGACACTGCGTGGACTTTAACAAGTACATCAAGCGGCTCGGGAAGATGAATTGGCTGGTTGGTCACAGTCAGATTCTTATAGGATCCAAACTGAGAAGTAAAGCCTAAATCAATGCATGCCCGGACAACTGAGGTATAATTGGCCTTACCACTGGGATAGAATATTCGCGTTTGAACTGGGGTAGAGACATGGCCACTCGTTTCGACTGAGCGTGAATGTTGCGACGAGTTCTCAGGTTGTTGGGTCAAAAAGGAACTTTCTGCCCATATATATGGCATAGAGCAAAGGTGAGCTGATAAATCCTTCAATCTGGGGTATTCGTCATTATTGGTTGATCTCCATTATCCCCGAAATTGAGGCAGTACCGTTGTTGGTAAGGAAGAGGAAACATGCTTACGGAGACACTCCCGCCAGCGAGAGCGGCAAAACAGCTTATTACTTGCGGTCTGATCAATTGAGGCTATCAGATTTCTCGATCCAGAAATATATGTTTACCCCAGAGCCAAGCCATTAGTCATTGGAATCGATGTACCCAGCCGATGGAACTGTTGGCAGGAAGGCTGTTGGGTATGCTATCGCGACCACAAGCTCATACAACCGTCATCACAAGTTTTCTTTACTGTAGAAACCACAATTTTCTTAATTTGTCATGATTTTGGGAGATTTTCGGAAAACAACAGGTGTGGTCACTGCGCGAACTGAAAATGAACTGACAGCCATGTTAGTAAAGTATACTGGATGATAACCAGGGTCGGTCGAAATAAGAATCCTGGCCTTCCAGTTGGCAGTTTATGGCTGAGTAGTGTTGAGGTGTTGAGTTCGACCTTGCATGCCCATTAGTCAGTTTTTTCGCACACCCGGCCGAATTTGCAAGGAAAACGAGAAGCTGAGCAATAGCCGGGCAGTAGAGGCAAGCAATCGGGAATCGAGGTGAACATCCCTTCAATAGGGGTAAAATTTGCTCTTGGACCGTTAGATGTTTATTCACAACCGACTATAAGTTTAGTTTGAGGAACTGATACAATTAAATGTTAAGTAGCATTATTATACTTCAGTGACCTTACCATAGGAATGAATTTTCTAAATAGTTTTCCATTGTCAGCCACGACCCCACTCACTCGTCGACTGGATTGGTAAGGCGCCTCTGTAATACCCTGAGGTAGAACCCGCCCCTGCTGGCGAAGCGGAATTAATTGCTATTGCATAAAAATTACATGCGGATGAGCCCATAGTTCTGCGTGCTTATGTTATCATTAGCAGGCTCACAACTAACCAAAGCAAAATTTGATTAACGTCCATGCGCGGGATTGCCCAGACGTTCATAGGTAAGGTATCTTCTGCATCTCTGTGGCGGCCAGCAAATCTTCATCCATAGTCAGATCTTCATCTATCTCTCCTTCCTCATCTTCATATTCGTCTCCACTCTCCTTGTCACTGTCGTTCTCATTATCGTCACTATGCTCATCATCTATGCCGAAGTGCATATCATCCAAACTCCCAGGCATACTTGCCACACTCCTTCTCCTTGACCTTCGCCCATCCTGCGGTGCATCAACATCACTGTCGGAATCCGATTCCACAGCGTGTGACAAGGTAGGCGATGGACTAACGCTACGTCTAAGCCCATTGACCAGTCTCTCGAAAGAGGACATCTGTCGTAAATCAGCTTCACCCTCCGGGTCATTACTCAATCCTGTATTATTGCCATCTTGGGAAGAGTTAAGACCGTTAACGAGTTCATTTGGAGGACTGCTAATGCTGTTCGCACGAGAGCCGCCAATGAGCCTAAAGTTCCGTATCTTGGCAAGTGTACTCCGATTTGAAGTCTCTGATTGAGCACTGAGAGTTGGTGAGGGTGGCATTAAGTCGGGAAGTGGGTATTCTGGTACAGGTATTTTCCAATAAGTGAGGTCCGTGTATTCCGGTGCCCATTTCTTATTAATCGGGGGGAACATCTGATCGACGAGATCGGTCATATGTATATATCTTGGGTCTGGTTTAGTAGCGAAAATCAGAAGAAATAAATGGGCGTACGATGATTTGTACCCTGTTAATTCTAATAACTCCATCTTCACCACTCCCGTTGAATCAATCGTAAATATTCTTGCGCTAGGCACATTGACACTTCGGTAGGACAACGCATCTGTGATCCTATTGCCAAAACCGGCATAGAAAGGATTCTTCGAATGCTCTCCAAACAGTCTCTGTATATCACGCAAACAGGCCATCTTGAAAACCTCCGGTTTACGCATGATCACCTCCCTATTTTCCATTGGTTAATCGCTGCTCACCAAAATGAGGACCTGCGCGTACCTGTGCAGTGAGGCCATGAGCCGGTCAGGGCTCATAATTACAGGCCCCTCGGGAAGCTGATAATCGTTCTGCTTGATACCCTTGAGATATCCTCTTGTTGCGTCCGCTTGGCCAATAGCACGAGAAGTGAGATACATAATCTTGTACCCGTTTTTAACGATATCAGTGTAAAGTTTTGCCACACCGACATGCGTCCAATCGCGCCCGATCATGGCAAAAACATGCCCGAGACCATCAGACCTATAGAATTATGAGAACCCAAGCCCGAGCAAGAATGATGAGGATAAACATACTTAGTTATTGTGCCATCTATATCTGAGACAACAACGTGGTCCATATAATCCCAGACGAATATGCGAGAAGTACATGCAATTACGCCCGACGATATTGAAAAAGTGATCACATTTGCTCCAGGTTTGAGGTCAAGCGCTTTCTATAGGGATGTTCAGTAGGTTCCGAGTGCAGATCTGCCAAAAAAAAAAACGAAACACATACAAGTTGATCTGACGTCAGCCTTAAAGTCTTTACAAATTTTCTTACTAGCTGCGGCTGCTGTGCAGTGGCAGGTGTGGCAACAGTTTGAGGGGCAACTTCTTCGTTCAACGTAAGATCGCTCGGCGTAGATGGCAAACCAGGAACGGCTTCTAAGTCCTTCATCAACTTCTCCTCTGAGAACTTTTTGAGGGACGCCTTGTCCAATAGCAACGACTGAGCTTCTGCTGTTCCCTATAACAAAACCAAAAGATCAGTACCATATCGAAAAATGGAGAAAGAAAGGTTTACAGCTGGAGGCTCAGTCGCAGAAGATCTCAGAACAGGTCGTTCTGTAGGAGTCACCGGCACAACATCCACCGTGCTGCGCGATCTATTCCGACTCCACCATTGCACCCAGGACAAAGAACCGGGTTTCTTTGTTGCCCCATCCCTTGAATCCTCGGCCTCTGCAGCTGCCTTTTGTTCAGGGGTCGGTGGCTCGGACTTGGATTTCGAGTGACGCGTTGTATCAGTCGGCTCTTCATTCTCAGAAACAAGTCCCTTCTTTGATCTGCTATTCAAAGTGTTCATCCGCCACGACATCAATGCTTCGAATAGGAGGGGATTGTCGCATAAGGAAACAAAATGTCCATTCACCCATTTGATGACGAGCGTTGGATTTCTGCAGATGCTATCGTCCTGCAAAAACCTAGAATATGTGATTTTTCCTTCTTCGAATCGCTGAGCAAACTCGTCGGCATTTGGAATTTGTAACAGATCAATAACGCCTTCCCCTCTCCGACTCTCTCCAAGGTACAGTTGCGGCCCCGATATCAAGCTGAGCTGGAAGTCTAAGGATTTATCGTTGATGGTCAGAAAAAGCGCAGTGTCGTCCTCGTTCTTTGCTGTTATTGTCACGTATGCACCATCCAACGCGTCTTTGTCCGCCCCTACGCTGCTCTTCCGATTTCCAAACCTTCCGCCTTTACCAAATATTGTTTTCACAGGAGAAGGAGTCGGAAATGCCCCCCATTCCCAGGAATACTCCTGCATTTCAGATGGAGATGAGGGTGAGTGACAATCGACCTTCAACCCATGAGGAGAATGAGCCATTGAGATGTTTGTTGAATGTGAATCGTCGTCAAGGAAAAATTCCGCATCCGTTGGAGGTCGCATGTGATGCTCCTCAAGTTCTGGAGGAGGTTCGGAAGTAGCTCGTAATCTGCGGCGGATTGACAGTGGGTACGGCTTGTCCTCCGAATCAGGCTCCGTGTCAGAGCTATTGGTAGAATGAATCGCTGTTTGGGCTTCTCTCAGCGAGATAGGTAGTCGCGAAGAAGCTAGAGTGAGTAAACTTGATTAGCGACACTGGATGCAAAGCTCGGAGAAATCGTACGCTTGAGTGAAGGGAACTGGAACTTTGGTGTGGGCGGATGAATTGTCTGTTCCGATGAACCTCTGGCATGAGTACTGTAGCCCTTCGAGTCTAAAGCCACATCTAAGACTGATTTCAGTGATCTGAGAACAATACGTACCAAAAAATTACTTACCGTGATGGTACTCCACTGCAGGTGCCTCAGCTTCGGGTTTGATGTCGTTTGCACGTTCATCCGCGCCTTTGAATATATTTGATGACTGACTACAGGGTAATACGGGTGAGAAAAGAGCAATACTTAGGTTAGTATCTGACTGACTGTCGTTGAATATTGCTCTGCGAAGCGGAATGTCGAAGGAAAGAGGGTTGGTAGAATCGTTGTGCTGGTGTAGTGTTGATATCATAAGAGGAATCTTCTACATGTTCCGGAAGCTGGGAGCTACTACTGCTAGTGTTTAGATCCAAGAATTCTGGTTCTTGAGATTCGTCGTGTACCTCCTGCTTTGATTCTGCTTGGAAGGCATTCGGGGCTTCCTCGGATACATTTCCATCACTGAGACGATGATCTGGAACCCCTAAATGGGCATCTGGAGCGTCCAGTTGAACCTCAGAGGCTTCCTCTTCAGGTATCGTAGGCTGGAGAATGGGTGACGTGATAAGATCCGGAGGGACATCCTCATCTGTTTCAAAGACGAAGAAAGCCTCGCCCGCCTCCCCAATCTTCATATGATACGGTATTGGCTGGCCATTGACAGATACATCCACCTTTTGAGATACATAGTCAACCCAACATCGAGGAAAAAAACAGACAAGTCTACTCACCTTCTTATCACTCGGCCTTAACACCTGCCACTTGCCAAAACGAACGTGGAAGGGTGAACACGCTAGTTCTGTGTCTCCGGTAGGACCAGGTCGTTGGATAACAATGACATCGATAGCGCCAGTTAAAGTAGAAGGGTTGATGGGCGGCAGCTCCTTATAGTATTGATATGGTGCGCTGATTGCATTGACCGCGCCACGCAAGTAGTTCATGGATTGGAAGAGAGCAGCGTCAGTAAATGAACTAAATATCCAAAACACCCCGCGTCCACATACGCAAATATTATACGTACATAGCCACATCTCAATTACTCCGAAGCTCGAGCAGCTCAGACAGTAAATCGGTCTCTGCTCTACCGCTCTGGATTTCGAGGTTATGTTCCAGGCATAGTGGCGGGCTCGATTCCCAATTTCACTGATGCTGTGACGGGCCTGAAATGATTGCTCGTCGACATTCTGGGCTGTCAACTGGCCACAATATTCATAGATAGACACAATCTCTCTACTATACATAGGTTTCAGCTTGACAGCGAGCACTTGCGCATCTCGCAATGCAATGAGCACTCTTGCACACTGGACATCACTTTCCCACGCCTGATCTCCAAAAAACCCAAAGACCAAGTCCTGAAAATAGCTTTGACGATGTCAACTATCCTCCTCTCCAAAGCCGAAAAAGCCTACATAGCAACAGGCCTTAAGCAGAGCTCACCACAACGAGCCGATGGTCGTGATCTTGCAGATTTCAGACTGATTGCTTTAGAGACCGGTACTGCAGATCTTGCAAACGGTTCCTCTCGTGTTTCCATCGGGAGAAATGTGAATGATAATGGAGGAGGAACGGAGATCTTTGCGGCGACCAAACTTGAGGTTGAGTCTATCTCGATTGACGAAACAACCGAGGGGAGAGAGGGTGGCAGGCTTGCAATTAACGTCTCCTGGTAGGTACGCTAGTCCTCAAAAGGATCAACAACCCCGTAATTTCGCTCTGACCCATGTCTTTCAAAAGTTCACCAGCCGCATATCCGCATTTAACGCAGACTGCTCTAGAAGACCTCCAACATGACCTTACAGCTATTCTTCATACAACCCTCTCACACTCATCTCTACACCCGAGCAACCTCTCAATCATCCCCGGCAAAAAATCATGGCTTCTGCATCTAGACCTCCTGATCCTATCGGACGTAGGGAACATTCATGACGCGTTATTTCTTGCGGCCCGCGCTGCTCTTTGGGACACGAAGGTCCCGAGAACGCGTAGTGTCGAATACAAAGCGCCCAAGAGCAGTATCTCTGGTTCTACGGTAAACGAAGCTGACGACATGGTTATCGATACGACTACGGCCAGTGGGTTCAATACCCGTACTCATCTCATACGCGCGACAGATTTCGAGTTACCTGATTACTGGGATGAGGGTGAAGTCCTCGATGGTCGCGATCGTTGGCCTGTATGTATCACACTCAATCTGGTGAGTGTTTTATGCAGTCTTTCTTTCCTCACGAATATAAACTATATATTCCAAATAACATTCCAAGGCACCTCCAATACACTTTCTTGATGCAACACCACCCGAAGAAGCCGCTGTTCCGCTACGGCTATTATTGATATTCTCTTTCTCCCCGTCTTCAACCTCCCACGAACCGACCTTGCAAGCTATTAGGACATTAGGAATCGGTGAACTTTCACTTGCACAAGTAAAAGATCTTGTTCATGTATGTTGGGTTTTCTTTTTGCTGAATGTGGTATTGACACGTTTTGAAATAGATTGGACAAAAGCACGCACTAGATCTCTATACAGCCTTGAATGTTAAGCTGAAGGACGAAGATGTCAGACGGACATTAAAAGCACAAGAGAGATTTGCATCTGCCCGCCGATAAAAATATTTGTTCGTAGGAAGATGGTATGCAGTTCTTCACATGTCCTCCTCCGATGACATCGACGTCATCAGTCCGTCCTCCGTCTGAACCGCGTATCGCGTTTACCTCGTTGCGCAGTATCCTCTTACCCGACAAATGATGGTTACCAGGCTATCGGGTATTTTCCTGTTTCTGCGTCAGCCATCTCAATTGAATTGATCATGACTCACTGAACACAGTCCATGGTAACTTGTGGCAAGGCAAATTGGTCTTCAGTAGCGGGTTGTATAGATGGCCTGTACGATTAATTTAACGCGACCCGGAATCCCCAGGAATCTCAATTGATGCGTTTTGTAACATGCCCGCGCCTGCAAAAAAGTCTCGTCTGCTAACACTTCGTGAAGGTACGAATTTGTGTGAACAGCAGCCTGAGAGTATTTGAAACGACGGTAATGAAATGGCAGTGGTTAACAGACAATGCTTAAACGTCAATGATTGGGAAAGCAGCTTCGTCTTATGTCTCCTAAACGGTGCCAAGAGAAGCATGGGCTCATCGTTCGCAGGTTCCAGATCGATGATGACCATTGTGAATCGGCGAATTACATAGATAATTGTCAAACAAACGCATTAGACCACTAACGAACTTTCATTTGTCTTTTACAGCAATCTCACTTCCTCATCATACATACAGTCATTCTAATCCATTCTTATTACTCTACCCGTACAAATGGAACATTGCCCAAAAGCGATACCTACCCGCTTGTGCAATTGCCTGAGCACCGTGACCAACAAGTATGTTGTTACTTCAAGCCGCGCATATATCTACTAGGGAACTCTGAATGATGTTCTCACTCCCTTAAGGCCTAACAAACTAGCGCGCGATGATGATCCAAAGAACAACTTGTGCATGTTGTGTCAGCCTCCGAAGCCTGTGATCCATCTCGAACCGGACGTGAAGAGAAAATTACAGGAAACTATGAAGGACGTGAAGGAGGCACAGAAGAGAATCAACGTGAGTGGCGTCAAAGCAACCCTCTCCGTGGCCCATAGTTGACTTGGGTAGATGTTGACCATTGATACGGCATTCGTGTCCGGAAATCAGAACAGGGGATGTGTTTCTGAGTATATAGCATTTTTGAGGAAACTCTATGGACCAACGGCATTCTAGAATAGAGATTAAGTTATTCTTTCGCGAGTGAAGGTAGCCACCGAGAAACAAAGTTGTTCTTCAAAGATATAGATGTGTGTCATGCGAGCAGGAGACGGGCGAGTGAAATGCCAATCGAGGATAAAGTCCATCTATTTGCAGCCGGCTACTGTTCAAGAGGAGCAATGTAGATGGATATATGACTACACATCACTCTAATGATGGCCCGCATTCGCTTCGTGGTCGTACGGAGGCCGTACATCGGGCTATGGAAAAACCGGGTGAATATATGGACACCACTGAGGAAGATAGGACGACACGTACAGGAGTATTGCGTTCCCTAACCAGACATGTCAGTATATACTTGTTATAACTGTGTACGCGAATACACACCATTTCGTACCACCGGGGAAGGAAGGAGCTACGGGCAGGTATAAGCTAATCTCGTATCCGGAAAGCTAAACATTGGACTGACCAATATACGGGTCAGGATGCCGTCTGGCAACTAGGTCCCTTTCCGCTTTTTCCAAGATTTCAGCCAAAGCACGAGGGTCGGTTACATCACTGCGAATACACATCCTAAGAATCGTCCCGACAAGGAGGGACTAGAATCACGACCGTACCGGTTCTTCTCGAATTCTGCACGAATTAACAGCGCCTGCTCCCGCCACAGGGGCCTGTTAATACACCAGTCAAGCGAGTTTGTGAGGTATCGCTTGTAGAGCGATTTGACGTAGATTCTGTGAGCTGAGGAGAAAGCGGTATTGGCAGACATGGCGTTTTTCGGGAGCAGCGCCTGAACCAACGGAGTGCCATGTATTATGTAAGCAAGTGTGCATTGTTACCTCTTCAAAGCACCCTCCGCTGCATGGACACTGCTGCCGAAAAAAAAGTTGGTCTCCATAAGCTTTGTAGTGTTTTTTATATTGGATTTTAAGTCTCGCAATGAGCGATTTGTCTCCCAACACTTATAGTACTGCCTCTAGAGTTAATTTGCTTACATAATGAGATCAAAAAATATGGGACCGAATCGCGGATTGCTCAGAGTCATTAGCGACAATGGACCCTCATTCACGACTCAGTCAGTTCAACGTACGGAGCCCAAAGTCCGGCCCTCCACCAGTCTCTCGTTTTGTCTCGGATATGTTGACCAAACCAGGCCTGGAAACCTTTTCATCGTCGACATCGACCACCCATCAGAAAAAGAAAGCGGGATCCAAACCTTCCGAATCTCAATCCACCTCAACGCTCTTGGTCAGGAGACCTATTGCTACGAATTCTCGCATCAAACGAAATGAAAGCTACCGCAAGGATATGTACCTTGCCTTCGTTAATAATGCTCTCCAACAAAAGCTGAATGTGCGGATCTATCTAGAGTTCTCGAATCCTTAATCGACTGACTCCCGCAATTGTAATAGGGAAACTCAGCGCCATTCGATGAGCTTGTCAGCCAGTTCAATCCTAAACGTCGCACCACGGAAACTGCCTCGCCTGATACATCGACTTCTCTACGGACATGGATTCTTGCACTCACGCACGTCGTCTCCCGCCTGGAACGAACTCACTCGAGCCTTGTTGAAGCCATCATTAACACGCCCTGGACCACTCTAGATTCGGCGACCGTCAAGTCTTACACTATCTTCATTGGAATGTTACTTTCTGCTAGGCCAGAATATCTATCTCTGGTTCTAAGCAGGATCGCATTGGGGTTCACTTATCGTTAGTACTCCCCCAATTGATATCGCGCGCATAAGGTGCACTACTGACATGCCTCGTAGAGTCTGGAATACAGACATTATCTCAGGCATTCCCAGAGAGTTCTTCAAGTCCAATCACTCGTCGAGTGATTTACGACCGATTGCATTACCTCTTACAGCACTTGTTGTCTCTCGTACCAACTCTTCCTTCGACCCTTCAACCTTTGATCGCTCGAAATTTCCCTCACAAGAGGCAAAACCAACTCTCGCAGTCGACTTACATCCGCAATCTTCTCAGAATTTCGTCATATTGTCCTGAGCTATCGGAAAAGATATTGGCTACAATCGTGGATAGGGCTATCCAGATTGACGTGAGTTTGAAGTGCCCGCCTGAAGGAAACTCGTATTTATTGCATGTAATTAGGTTGAGATTCAGGTTGAGATTGAAGAACTTGAAGAGGAAGAAACGCTTGAAGAACAACCACTCTTCGAATTCGACCCCTTTGATGTGATTGTGGGACAGGAAGCGCCTGAGACGTCCAGCCTATCTGACGTAGATGATTCAGATGAAGACGTTGGGGACGACTTCAGCGATCTGTCTTCGGAGGCTGGCGACCTGGAAGAGGAAGCTGCTTCTGAGCTACCCACAAATGTAAGACATATACAAGAAATGGTCCAGAAACTAGATTCGATTTTAACACTCGTGTTTGAACATTTTAAACGGACTTCTACTAGTAGTCCAGCGGGTGGCTGTCAAACGACAGCCAGGAGCACGCCACGACCTTCGTCGCCACCGGAGTTCGAGGCCCTTCCTCCCCTACCGTCGTTACCCTCCGACTATCCCCCCTCATCCCCCTTAATACCGACCTCTACACCCCCGTCCCCAGGCGAAAGGCATGAGCTCACTCCTACCCCGGAGCCATCAACCGTTGCTCCTTCCTCCCCATGACACAAAATTATAACTCCCTCAGCATTATGCGGATTCAATTTAATGCCCTCCTTTCCATCTTTGACCGTGTCATATTACGGACCTTCAAATCTCGTTACACCCAATTCCTGGTCTTCTGGTATACGTCTCTTGACCCAGAATTCGCAGATATATTCCAAGGGATGCTCGTTGAGCGCGCTTTGTTAGGTACATCCCCTATGACTACCCAGGTCCATAGCGAGCCACTAGAGGGAGAAGGCGGGTCCAGTGGCGACGCCTTGACGGGGAGTGGGAGCATAGTCGCTCGCGCCGCCGCGGCATCGTACATTGGGTCGTTCGTCAGCCGTGCTTTGTTTGTGGACGGCGAAAGTACGAGGAGAGTCGTGGCTTTGCTTTGCGAGTTCCTCAATGCCCACTTAGACGACGTAGAGGAGACAATGCGCACCGAAGGTTCGACTTTGAATATCGGTGGGCCCCAGCATACAGTATTCTATGCTGTGTCACAGGCAGTCTTCTTAATTTTTTGCTTTCGTTGGAGGGAGCTATTAGACCTGGAAGGGGAAGACGGAGAACCGGGTGTGACGGGTGCTACGATAGACGTCCCGCAAAGCGAAAGTCTCTCAGGCGAGGGTCCCAGAAAATGGATGCCTGAATTGGGCATATTGCAGAGAATAGTGAACAGTGTGTTGAACCCGCTCAGGGTAGGTACTCGCATCGATACCCCAAATCTATTTCAATTAACCGCATGCTGCTAGGTTTGTTCATCAAACGTTGTCATGCAATTCGCTCGAGTGGCGCAAGCGACCGATTTCATCTACTGTTACACTATTCTAGAATCTAACAAGCGCCTTGACTATGCTTCGACTTCGACAAACCCATGCGCGACGTCATCAACAAACAGTCCACCTGCCGGCCCCCCATCAAGAGCGCTTCTCGCCTTGAGAAATCTCGAACCTGGCTCTGTCACGGCTGAATTGAACACCTTTTTCCCGTTCGATCCTTATCGACTTCCTCGCTCCTCAGCAATTATTAAGGACGTGTATAGAGAGTGGTCCAGTGTGGCTATCGAGAGTGAGTCGGATGATGAGGAAGAGTCCGACGATGAGGAAGCGGAAAGGGACGGTCCTGGAGTGATTGGGTCAGGCTCATCACCTGAGGACAGAAATTGCCTTGTGGTCCCGCGGAAAGGGGACGCCGATGATGCTGCGGGCGGACTTGGGGAGAGTCTAGAACAAATGAGTATTAGTCCCAGATACCAAGGCAATCCTCCCACCGTGTCGTCTCCGATGGTGCTCATCGGATAAAAGTTGTATTTTCAGAAAGTAAATCCGTGGGACGTAACATGGGTGTGTTGTCTATGCGTCGCCTCGTTAGCGTGGGATCCCGACGCAATACTTCTTCCTTATATTCTCGTGTAGGAAAGCGAACCGGATCGAAGTATGAGATTTTTCGAGATTTACAGGCCGATGGAAGTGCGCCCTTGGCGGATCGACAGACAGATCAGACAATAGGTGTTGTCATGTATCATTGGACCCGAAATCGGAATAAATTCTAGGTCATAAACGAAATGCTGGAATTGTGACAATGATGAGAGATCAGAAGTTTCCATCATAATAGGTTCGCGCTTTTCAAAAAATATCCAAAAATCCAAAAAGAAAATTCATTAAAATCAAAATATACTTGGTGCATCAGAATACATATGGTGCAACAAATTACAACACGTACCTCATACGGTCAGGGTCCTTCGGCCGAAATCTAGATCAAGTCAGCCGGTCAGTAACCTTGACGCCGGGTCTTTTCAACTTCCTTTGTAAATGATCATGCCAGTTGCGCGTTTCATGTAGTACAACTGTAGGGGAGAATACATTCTAGTCATAGCGTACTTTCACAGACACTCGATGTAAGTGGTGAAAAAAAACCCGGGAGGTCAATGCTGGATGTTTGAGGGTCCGCTGATTGCGACTCGGTGGCACGGATCTTTTATGGAGTAGTCGCTTCAGGTCGCTTCAGGTCTCTCGGGCTTACCACCTCGTCAGCCGAATTCTCCGAGCCCGAGGTTAACATTGACCTATGCTGGAATGCTTGATATTGGATCTGAACCTCACACACTATTATTCAAGGTTATTAGCATTCTATTTCTGGAGAAACCATTGATGCTTTGGAGCGCCTCAGAGCTTCAACATTTGACTGTTTATACTCGCTCATAGTATTCTCCCCTCTTTATGTGGGGGTCTTTGGCCCATCTCTTGTTTATATCGTTCTAGAATTTTGAATTTTGTCAAAATTCAACAATCCTTGCCGAAGCCTTTATTTATGGTGTGATGAGGTTCCCACGCTTCCTTGATTGTGTAGTTAATGACAAGAACATCGAACGTCCCGATACAATTGTGGGCGACTCGTCTGTTATATGATTTAACGGAGTAGAAAAAATAGAAGGACTACAAAAATTCTACTAGTCGTCTCATGTTTAGGACAAAGGCGACTGGCACCCGAAATACATAGTCAAGCAGCTGTGAGTGTTCCCAGTGGCTGGCCAAGGAAGTCTCTAGCGTTTTCCTCCGATCCTTCAGCGTCCATCATCTGATGGTCGGTAATTGTAATTTGGGCGTTTTCTTTCTTTATCACTTTGCAGACAAATTGGTGCCTACGGAGGGCATCATGACGGCTCAGCCTATGTCCACAACGGTCGCACTCATGTCCTTTGCCCCTCCGAGTAACCCAATGCCTCTCGGCATCCGCATTCCTTGAGAATGATTGGCGGCATAAGCAGAGCATACGACCGTTTTCGAGTTCCACAAAGCCCCATCCCAGGAGTCGTTCCCGAAGCTCTTGACTAGCCTGCTTCTGCGATCGTCCTGGCGTCTTATTTTTGTTTTCAACACACTTCGCGTCTCCTGTACAATAGGCTGTATCTTCGTCGTCAGCAGACGACTGGTATTCGGATAATTTGCGTTTCCCGAGTAAGCAGGGCTAGCAGGGGGTGATTTATGTGTTGAGGAAGGACTAGCGGGGGGCAGTCTGCGTTTGCCGGGTGAGGAAGGACTAACAGGGTGTAGGGTGGGCGAGGAAGGACTAGCAGGTGAGAGTTTGCGTTTCTTGGGTGAGGAAGGACTAGTAGGGGGGAGTTTACGTTTCCCAAGTGAGCAGGGACTAGCAGGGGGCAGTGTTCTCACTCCGGAAGAGGGAGGTGGGGAACACGGGGAGTTGGGCGATTCTATCGACACGATATCGTCCGATTCTCCGGATGACTGGGTGCTTGGCGACGGTGGTACGGAAGGTAGTTCCATAGAATCATTCGATGTATCGCGAATAGCTTCTGCGCTTGAGGCATTGCTATGAGAGGGCACGAGGGTAGATGCTTGGAAGACAGGATGGTGTAGAAACTTTCCATCCGTCTCTAGACGAGGGCGCTGGATGATATTGACCACCTGCTCCGCTGCAGGACCATCCGTAGAATACTCCGTCGGCTTATAGTACGAAGCCGAGGGATAGAGTCCAGGCGGCATAGGGAGGGTTCCAGCCGGTAGGTTGAGCCAAGACTCATCACAGACGTAGGGGTCCAAGGCCGACCGCGCATGCGGATAATTATCCAGAAGGGCGGTGAAAGTCGTAACTCTGGAGTTAGGATTATCCTCGATCACCGCTGTTTCACGGTTTCCGAGATGGATACGTTTGGCATCCCGCACCCATGGGATACCTGAGTCCCAGAGGGACGGTTCCTCTTCAAGCCACAACGGCGGCTCGGACTTCCAGGTCTCGTCCTGACCAGGAAGACAATCAGCGTCGATGTTGTCGACAACAAGTGGGCAGGAAGATCTGATTTGACCGTGTTAACACAGACAAGCTTTTTAACAGAGACGAAGCTTACGAGTTGTACTGGCTATGAGAGTTTGCATTCTGGAACTCGGGCCCGTAGCACTTTTCGAGCCTGAGATAATCGGTAAAACTGTGGGTGGACATGAGGTATGAGAGGAGATGGCAGACTGTTCGTCGAGGAGGCAAGAGACGGTAATTTGAGGCAGATCTTACTTGGTTCTTTCTGCTCTTATATGATAATTGTGGGCATTGTCAGCAAAGGCTCCCACACATTCGGTTCCCCACGACGAAAATTCCTCACAATGCTTACCGATCTGTCCATCAAAGCCCCATATTTTAATTTGAGAATTTCCTCACCAATTTTCCGGAAAAACTAGGTGTAAATGAATATACTTGGTCGTTCGGGCTTCGTGCATCAAAAGCGTTAGGTCCTAAATATGTCGTTCTGCCGAATTTAGGTCTCCCAGCGATCTATAACACCTCAATTTAGCATAAAGAAACAGGGTTGAGCTTCGAAAACATTATTATGTTCCAAGCCTCAAACTTTCCCTGAGAATGTAGGGTTCGTAATAATGCCGCACGTACCGCGCGGTACAGTTCCTGGAAGCCACTTGGACCGATATAGGAATCTTGAGAGAAACCCCTGCCGCCGCCTGTCAGGAATCTCATTGTTGGGGTAGCTCGTCTCCGTGACTTTGATTGGGGCAAATACTTGCAGACGACCGACCCCTTCCATCAGAAAGGTTGTTGAACAAGTTGTGTTCTAAACGGTCGATACTCATTAAAATCATGGACGTCCCAGGAAACCGTATCAGTTCTCATAATTGTGGTGCTTGGGAAACCTCTGCCCCAAATACAATGACCTTGTCCAGTGGCAACTAAATTCAATTGTTGATGAACGATCTGCGATAACGAGACTGCCTTGACCCTTGTCACCCTAGTAGAATGACACCTGTCAGCAAAATACAGTAACGATACCTGATGGAGCCGTGTAGGCTGCATCGAGAACCATATCTCTTGTTTATTTTTTTTTCCCGTTGATGCTTCGAAAACTGTGAAGAGTGAGCTAGCGGTCTTTGAAAAACTAGCCGTTACCAAATGTAGAATTGTAGCGATCTCCAGGCCTCAACAGCAGTGGATTATGCATGCCGACGGCACGGCGTGGGGAGTCACACTCTCATTTTTACTACCTGAGTACAATCAAAGGCCAGCGTAAGATGTGTCTCCCATTGTCAATGCGACATCATTATTTTTGCCCGCCGCGGCTTGATTGGAGACAAAAGCAACCGAACGCCGTATATACCCGCCTTACTATGTCCTCTTGATACATAGTAGAATATCATACGCCAAACCTGGTCATCTGGCACGAAAATTTATGTCGCCAAGTTTCCAGAAGGCACAAAGAAGTCTTCGCACGATTTTCAGAAATCCGTGGGACGGGCGCGGTTGCAAACTTGTGTCAAGGTTGGCATCTGGCGAGCCGGGGCATGGTAAATGTTTTAGCCTTTTTTGTCTCGCTTTGTGAATATCTGAGATCAAGCGCCGGTCTTATGACAAAGTCCTTGCCCGCGGCCGCATTCCGGCGCCTTGTATGTCACAAAGGGCCACAAAGATCGGTTGCATCGCAAGAGCCATTGAACATCCCCCGTATGGTGGACTCCACGTGGAGATCTTATGTCCTTCTAGTCTCCGAGAATGAGGGCGACTCTTGGCGCTGTTCCAAACATGCGGGAGCCCATCAACACACGAGTCAGAATATCCGCCAGAAAAAAATGCAGAATGTTCAGGAGTCCGTGCCCTCATCCCGATGACACAACTGTCGGAAAACAGCGACGCATAAGTGGGTCGGCCGGGTCAGAGATTTGCCCAGTAACGTTGACTCGAAAAGGCCCCGTGATGTGATTGCATAGACAAAACAGGGGTGGAACGGCTGGCACCAGCTGGCACCGTCATGCAGCCCAGGTTATAAGATATTAATAGATAGGCCAACCGCGGGGGTGCTTTCCAAGCTACCTAGCGAGCGGTCTAGAAGTACAAGCGGCAGTCCCGTCCAACCTGACAGTCGTAACCTCCGGGGATAGCTACTGTGGACCGAGAAAAACACCCAAACGGGCAGACACGTTATGAAACTGTGGAGGCAAGGCGTCGAATGTCTGCCACTTAGAGGACGTGTCAATTTTGATTCGCTCGGAAAGCGGAACGATCAGTGGGGTACAGCGAGGAAACCTCGTGGTTGTATCTTCAAATAGGCAGATCGTGTTTACTGTCGCACCAACACTCCAGCTCCGCTACTGAGCAGAGAATGTACCCAATACCAAGGTATGGAGAGTTTGATGATAGTGTTCAGTTACAATGTGATGAACTTTGATATGACTAGATCTCGTACTGCACCTGAACTCGTTACGACCTACTCCGTCAGCGAGTATGAGAGTCCAGTTTCGAGGGTACAGTCTGAGGAAACGTTCGAAGATGATTTGGATATACAAGAGCTATTTGTCGCACCGTCACTGCCTCGCAGACCGGATTATCATCGCAACAATGAAAACGACTATAGGAACCAAAGGGCCAAAGCACGGGCACCGCCGACCTTGGATGTTTACCCAGAAGAGCATGGAAGAGTGAACCACCGACCGCCAACCTCCCTTCACAGCACATATGACTACGATCGACGCCGAGGACATGACTGGCGCCAACAATCAACTGCCTCGCCCCGATCGAGTAGTAGCTCGAGCAGCGGCTCTGCGCCGGATTACACGTACACAGAATCAGGGAGACATTACGACAACCAATTTCACGGTGCACGGACGAACGGTATCTCCTACAACACTGTTCCAAGAGGGAACGTTGGGCGGAAGACATCGTTACCGCCTGCGCATACGAATGCCGCGCATTACATCCACGAGGCACCACGTTTTCATCGCCTGCATGACTTCAGAAGTCCTCCACCTAGACAGGGCTTGCGGGCCGATAGAGCCTCGTCAAATGCAAACGCGCACAACCAAATTGTGCTCTATCGAGATGCTACGCAGAGTAACAACTACGGAGGGCGGCTGGCTTTTGATGAGATACGCTCGAACGAATCAACTTCGTCTGGGTGGTCCACGAGGGTACAACAACATCTTTCTGGCTCCGAGACGCAGTCAGACGTCCGCTCGGAGTCGCAACTTAGTTCTCTCGATGGTCTGTACGAAGAAGCCTATCCTAGATTTGCACGCCAGCCACGGCCGCCGCCGAGAGTGAGACCATCCTTTCCACACCAGAGGCCAGTCATTATTACGCGGTCTGATGATGGTTGTGAAGAGTGCAGTGACTCGAGCAGTGATTTAAGTAGCGGAGGGTATTACAGGCGAGATTACGCGCGCAGGTACTAGACGATGTATCCGGACATGTCGGAGGATAACGTGACTCGAATCTGATTTGTCAGCAGGGAGTGTGTAAGTAAGCGGCATGGCGCTGTGGCTTTGCGCACTGCCCTTTCCTCTCACCGTCACTCGCCCTTGTGCCCGGCGGCCTGCTCAGCATCGTACCCAGCGTCTAGACCATCGGTAAGTCTACACAATCCTGATGTTGTTGTGTGTCAAAATGGTTGCCCCAATCTCCTAGAGCTAGACCTCGCCCGAGCAGTCGAATCTGTCCTTCACGTACTCCTTCGCCCGCCGAGATCCCGCTTCTGCGCTACCAATTTCTCTCTTCTCTATCCGGACTCAGTTATCCTAAAAACTCGAAAAAACAACATGGCATACTCTCAGCCCTTCCCTCTTGCCCAGGCCAAAGCTGCTCAGCAGCACCAGACAACATACGGCCCTGATCTCGCTGTTCGGCTTATCTGCCCTGACTGCAGAGATCCGAACCCGAACATTGTCGAGGAATTTGGTAGCGGGGATCTCGTGTGTGGCTCGTGTGGTTTGGTTCTCGGCGACCGAATTGTGGATACACGGAGTGAATGGCGGGTAAGTGCTCCTGCTTCTTTATTCTGCAACTGGTGGTTTGGCATTTGAAACTCCGCCTTTTACTCTTGTTGATCTTTTTCGTTGGCATGATCTGTTTATTGAATATATCTGGTCCACTTACAGACGTTTGCTAATGACGAGGGAGACGACCCCTCCCGTGTCGGTGCGGCGTCAGACCCGCTAATGGAGGGTATCGAGCAACTAGACACTGTCATCAGCTTCCGAGACGGTGGCTCCGGAATTGCTCGGGAGCTCCAACGCGCCGCTTCACGCTCGCAATCCTCACGGTCTGAGCGTAACATTCTCACCGCCTTTCGCGACATATCGAGCTGGTGCGATCAGTTCTCGCTTCCCAAAACCATCAGCGATATTGCCAAACAATTGTACAAGAGGAGTGACGAGGAAAAACTTCTTCGTGGCAAACCTCTTGATGCAGTGATTGCTGCTTGTATTTTCATCGCATGTCGCCAAGCACATGTTCCGCGTACATTTCGTGAAATTTGTACTCTAACCCATGTGTCCAAGAAAGTCTTGGGCCAATGCTACAAAGCGCTTGAGCAAGCTTTCAATCTCTCCCCCGGCGCTACCCATAACAGCAACAGCAGCTCGACGCCCACTGGTCCTGAGAACCTGTTGGTTCGGTATTGTAATCACCTTGATCTTCCCGCCAACGTGCAGTCTATCTGCTCCGATATTATCGTAACGGCGAGGAAGTACGGTATCGCAGATGGACGGAGCCCAGTATCAATCGCAGGTGGAGCGATTTATTTCACCTGCTTCTTGTTGGGCAAGTCCAAGTCCGTACGGGATATTAGCGCTGTTGCTGGAGTGAGCGAGGGCACCATTAAGTTGGTGTACAGGCTGTACTATACGGAGAGGGAAAAGTTGGTCAAACAGGAATGGATAGAAGAGGGCAAGGCGGATTTGAGTAGGCTACCGTTCGATAGCACTAAGTAGGCCTACGAGTAGATTACCTCTATGTCAACTTGTCTATCTGAATTTATATGCAATTTTTTTCCCAGTTGTACATTAATACGAATCAACAAGAGGTGATTGTTCTAACAGATAGATGTACAGATATCTGGATTACGACACCAAAAGAAACGACTACGACGTGTGGTAGAGAAACAGCGTTGATTCACCGTTTCGATTTCTTTTTGCGAGAATCAAGTTTCTTTGCAAAAGCAACGCCGCCCTGACCTTTACTTGCGGTGCGAATGGCCTTGCGTACGTTGAGAACGTTGCCATCCCCCGAAGTTTCTTGTCGCATCTTTCTGGAATTGCTATTCATGCTTGAGAACAGTGCAAGTGCATTCTTCTTTTCCTGCTCGGCAGATACTTCTGTCGCTTCGAACTGGGCGTATGATAAGACAAGCTCATGAGAATAAGAACGTTCGATAGAAAGGTATGTTACCTTGCGTTTCAAGCCACGGGGTTTCTTCTCTCCTTCCAATTGTCGATCGAATTTGCCGATACTAGCGGTACTAACGCGCGAAGTAGCTAGTGTTCGTTCAATTTCTTTCTTGCGGTCAGTGGATGACTGGCCAGCAGAATGGGAAAGATTTTGAAGCCTTTGTTTTTCGTTCTTTGCCATGCGGGCTTTGCGCTCGTCTCGAGCAATTTTTCGAGGGTCGTGATCGACATCTGGGAAGTGACAGATTATAGAGGCTGGAAATTTTGGGTAAAAATAAAGTACATACCAGCATTAGAAGGAACTTCATGCAACCATTGTGTTTCTGCTTCCTTATTTTTACCTTTCCAACCCCATCTAGCGACCCATTCTTGCTTTTCTTCATCCCAGATCTTCTTCTCCCGTATCTTCTTTTGAATGCCTTTTGCAGCAGCGAATTTTTCCCATTTAGTCATTTCTTTGGGTTTGGGTAAAGGTTTTTCACGGGGGAGAGCGAAAGTAGGTGGGGGGAGTATTGCAAGACGGCCATCAGGGGAATCGGTGGAAGGTAGATGGAAGAGAGCTCCGATGAGTCTTTGCGTAGAATCGCGAGCATTTTGTTCTATACATTGGTCAATGTTTTCACTGACAAAGTAAGATAGTTGCAGGTTTCTGAGAAAGAGCTACTCACTTGTACAAATCTGGGTCGATTGGTGTTGTATTGGTCACGGTTAAGTATCCTGCGTCTAAGATATAATTATTATCCTCAGGATCATTGTTGTCTTGGCTGTAAGAAAAAAGTCAGCTATGGTAGGGACAGATACAGAGAGAGCATACGTCGTTCCCAGCGAGCCGAGGATGCCAGAAACGTCCATCGAGAGATACAAAAGTAGCGCAGCGACAGAAAAGTATTTGTTTGGCTTGAGTCCCCGAACCAAACACCTGGTATGATTGTCGCTCGTCGTTTCTCCTTCAGCCAGCCAGACTTATGGCAGAAGACAATTCAACATCGGGCTCTCCTCCTGCGCAAGCTGCGGCCTCATCCTCAACGACACCACAGGCTAATGCGCAAACCTCAACCCCCGCACCGGGCGCTAGCCAGGCCGACATGGTTGCACTCGTCCAGGCTCTCGCTCGAATGCAGAATGGAACACAGATTGACCCCGCTCTGAGCCAAAATCCCGCTGTACAACAGCTTATCCAACTTGTAAAATCTGGCAAGATTACCCATCAACAGCTGCTCCAGGTACGGAGAATTTTTGTGCTGTGGCTCATTGTCTCTAATTGTATGTATGTTTCTAGTTTGCAAAATACGGGTCAAAGGCACCTACTGCAGGTGCAACTACCACGGCTAGTACATCCTCAACCTCGACACCGACGCCAACAGTAACAGCGGGAGCTCAGGTACAAGTTTCCCCTTGACTTATGTACCGAGTATATGTTTACATAGCTCATAGGCACCCGCCACTCCCAGCACCACAAGTGCAACCGTTCAGCCCTCCTCCGCGTACAAGTCTGCCGAAGCCGCGTCAGCTTCATCAGGCCCCACTCTGATGAATGCCAACCCAGGCGACCTTTATCCTGCCATCAGTCAGACCCTTAACACGACAAATCCTGGAGCGGTGCAATGGCCCGCTACGCGACCTACCCTATCAGGTGGTCTAGCCAGCGGTCGAGTGTCAGGTAACCGCGTGACTTTTTTTCCCTCAAGAATTGCTCATAAACCCCATCGACTAGGTACTCCCTCCCAGATTGCCCGCTCTTCAGAAGACGTGACTATGATGAGTCTGGATGACAACAGAACGAGGAAGAGAAATACCCCGGGGACCAAAGTATGCGGAGAACGATTCAAGATCTTGTCTCCAGCATTGACCCCAACGTCAAAATCGAACCCGAAGTTGAAGATGTACGTTGCATTGCTACTGTCTCTCGAAAACAATAATGAATGTCTTCTGAAGCTATTGCTCAACATCGCCGACGAGTTTATCGACTCTGTCACTAACTTTTCCTGTCGCTTGGCGAAACACCGTGGCGGTGACACCCTGGAAGTCAGGGATCTTCAACTACATCTCGGTATGTATATTAAGACGTTATGCCCCCTCTCTTATTGACCCCACTTTAGAACGCAACCATAATATCAGGATCCCCGGTTTTGCCTCAGATGATGCTCGAATGTCGTTGTCGCAGTCAACTCTTGCGCCTTCGGCTCCCGCTACATCGAACAAGAAGGGTACCCAAGGACCCCATATGACTCTCAGAGCACAACGACTCGCTCAAGTTCAGCAGGCCAAACGAGAGGCCAAGCTAATGTAAGGCCGACGGTACTTTTTGACTGATTCGTACCGCACAATTCTCTACGTTGATATAGATATCCACCGTTGTGTAAATTAAGTTGATCATTTGTAATTATATGCCTGTTCATTCCTGCGTTACAGGCGTTTTTAAAACGGCTATCTCATGACGAGTACTCAGACCCCTCCAACCGGTTTTTGCGCCTTCGCCTTGTGAGACGGAGGACGGGAAATCGGTCAAAATCTTTGCGATCCAGGTCGGGTCAGTAAGGGGAGTCAGGTCGTTGCGTTTCGGAAGTAACTAGGGAACATGATCAGTCTTTGAAGTAACGAGGTCCATGCATACCTTTCGGACGCGTTCGTAAGGCGCTTCCCACCCACTTGTCTCCCGGATCAACGAGGGAGGGTCTGAGGAAAAAGAATGATAAATTCTCGTATCGAATGTTCGGAAAAGTACGCCATCAACTCGGAGCGTAAAACGAGAAAGAATAAAAAAGCATGTCGGCATTACACGCTGTAGCATCATTGGAATCAATACGTTATGTTGTTGTTTTTGTGGGTCAAAGAATAGGCTTACAATTCGGACCAAAAGAGCGGAAGATCCATTATCGTGGAGCTCGTCTTCGAATAATGGGATCTCAGCGTAGAATAGGATAGGGTCCGGCCGAGTAAGCTCGGCCATTGGGATTGCGTGAGCTGGGTTGGCCGGGTTGGCCGCTTGCCAATCGATGGCATCGGGGATCACTGGAGGCGGCGGTGTTACATAGTCCTCGTCGGTGCTAAGAACCGAACCAGAAGGTGAGGCGGGTTCTTTGATCTGGTGACCCGGATACATGGTCGTGTACGTCCAATCGTAGGACTTTGTGGGCACCGTTTCAGGCATGGGGTAATCAGACATCGGACTTGTTCTGCCGTGGATTTGGTAAGGGAAGACGTGTCCAGACCACAGCATGTAATTAGCTGGAATTGCGATGGCAGTAACACGAGGGGATTCCTTGCCTGCTTTGCAGCCACTTGTCGGCATATCCGACCTTTACGCCGCCATCTCCCTCTCCCAATTCGCCCACTTTGACACTCTTGAGAGCATTCTCAGTTGTGAATGTATACCTCCAATCGCTCGGCCTATGTTCCAATTTCAGAAAATTGGCGCCAAAGGTCATTTCGGGGATGGGGATTCCGAGTGTAGTTTGTAATGCGTCACAGTCCGAGGCATTCGAAATGGGGTTGGTAGTAGCCGTGATGAGCCAAGATCCAATTTCAATTGAGCGCGAATTGGGCGACTCGAAGAGCCTGTGAACTGGGATCGGAATCGCTGGCTCGCTGGTGTTGGGTTCGGCGGCCATGGCGGTGGTGGACTGGCGCATATGATCTCCAGCCGGTTATCATCGTGGGGTGAGCGCCAAAAATAGACGTCTGATTGCGGCGCGACAGTGGGCAACAGGAACGCATCACTCCCTGGGTGACTCACATTTCTCTTCTATTCTGTAATCAACAAGAAGCCCTTGTGAACCGTATGGACAATTGTATTGTCCAGTAACTGCCTAGTGCAAATCAATAGCTACGAGACCGCCTTCAATTAGGGTTGCCTACATCCAACTCATCCGACTGCGCCCACATTCGCTCCATTCTAACCTCAAAGGTGCGTCGGTCGCCTACATTTCGTAACGTATAGCTCGGAATCACAATCGTTGTTTATTTTGGGGTTGTAATTGGAAAAGAAGGACCTGGCTGTGAAAAAGCCCAAGAATCTGGTTCTCAAATGGAACACCGCTGACGATCAACTATCAATTGATGGGCAAACAAGCGCCATTTCAAAGAAGAGGGTTATTTTCGCCGAAAACAGTTAATGCGGAAGTCTTTTGTGTTATTTAATGCCGCTGAAATTCCTCACCAGAAGACATGATGTGTGACGATCATGCCGTCAAGAACTTATCCCTTGACATACCCCACTTTGCTCCATGCGTCGCCATTCGTAATACAGGCACCCTGGAGTTTGTTGTCTAACTGTTGTCATTTCAAAAACATGGCCAGATCGATCTGAAGATGTGAGAATTGGATGTTGTGGTCCACTTTCACACGGGCGCGCGCCTGATGGCCTGGGGTTATTATTCATGACTTGGTGAGCATGTCATTCCACGTCAAGGCTGTGTAGATCGTTGACAAGATTGGCGGGTCCTCGTACACTCTTTCATACTAACGCACTGTGCTGTCAGCTTAATTCCCTGTACAGTCTTATTATCGTTGCCAGCGCCGCCTATCAACAGGCTATGAGTTTCTGGACGCTTGAACCCAATTCAGCAAGCCGCCCCTGGGGAGAACCGCATGAGAGTTTAAGAATCATGACTTCCTGTGAGAACCCTGACCAAAATGTGCTTTCTACGCGGTATGGCGATGCACCAAGTTTCTGAAATCTCATCTCGATTTTCACTAGAAAAGGCGTTGAGGTATGTGAGATATCCGCCGACCGCTGGAAAGCATGCTTTCAACGTGGGGGGCTCCAGAGCTTTTGTCAGGTTCATTTCGGACATTCTTACACAGCACATCAGGAATTAGTCCCGCTCCGTCCGAACCCTATTGCCCCAACCGGCCTCGTGATCGCTGGAGAGGCTCGCAGATACATCCTCGCCTCATCAACCAGGTTTCCGAGGCCAGTACTTCCCAGAGTACCTATCGACCTGTGCCAAGAGGAAAAACAAACTAGATTATGAAATCCGTGCGTCGTCGTCGGATCTACCACCAGTGGGGTGCCTTGTCATGACTAGGAAATCGGCTTCATTTGAAGGGCAGGCCTCCCGCGGGTCGCACGCTCGCTCAAAGCAACGGCGCGGGGTAGAGCAAAAGTAAAGTCCAAGCCAGAGTTTGGTAGACGTCGAATTGTCGTCTTCGGTCCGAGGTATCTGGAATTCTAGCTTCGAAAGGAAAAACACATATCCTCGCCTGGCCGCGCCTACCGCGCCCTCTGTGACAATTGTATATTGCCGGGGCTCTTCCCTAAGTTACACCAGCCTATTGCCCTCCTTCTTACCTTGTACCCAGGGGACGAGGCTTTCATGTTCCGTCCCCGCGGGCAAGGCTCCTGTCGACTCAGCAAGCATCAGTCACAGCCCAAGACCTCAACCGTCCAAATAATCACAATCCTCAACCACCACGAGGTTACCTCCCTGCCAATACCATGCCTGCAACTGATGAATCTCGGCAGCCGTCTCGGAGGCCCAAAGCTGTAGAGCCAGGAGGAGCTATTATACGAAAAAAAAAAGGTCCAGTCGTTAATCGTGCGCGTTCCGGATCTGTCAATGTGTTTATTCGTATGAGCAGTCGACAAAGTATTCGCAGGCTGTGCGCGGCGGGACAAAGTGTTTTCAATCTGCGAATAATGTTACTAGAACGTCCGGCAAAAAAAAGACACATCACGTCCGACACGTCGTCTCCAGAGAGATTATTATGTATAATAGAATTCGATTCTCTAGACAAGAAGATTTCCATTATTTATCCATTCTTTTCTTTTCGTCCAATACGGGGACCCGGTCTTGGTGTCGTTCAAACGGATTCAAAATAATTGCCTGATGTACAAGGACTCGGAAATGAATTATTGGGGGATGCTTGGGAATTTGTTGACCAAAAGGACAAGGTTGCGCGCCCAAAATGAATAAGATATACGTAGAAGATGTGTTTAAAGCGTGGCCGATTTGATTGTCAATATCCTACCTTCTTATAGAACAATAATTATTGTACAGCATTTTCTGGAAGGGAATTCCGGGAAACTCAACTATTAATCAGTCAGAAGAGTTTCCCCAACCACAGCACAAGTATCCTACAAAAAGGCATTAAAAAATGTTAGTGTCAACAACGTCCCAACTACCTCTATCCTAAGCCCACCGACATCCTTACAATTTATCATGGCTTTATTCCCGACCACTTCCGAGCAGGAGATGTTCTCCATGTACCTCAACTTGGATGCGTGCGATACCTCCGATGTCCAGGTGACGGAGGACAACTCGGAGAACCCCGAATCACTACCGTCATTTTCGTAAGCCTAATTGACACATTCCTGGGCCAGTATGGGCTGATAGACTCTTCAAGCCATTTGGAGCCGCAATGTGATGCCCTACCGCCCTGGGACCTGGAAGGAAGTCTGGAGATGTACTTGAATATGACCCCCATCTGGGACCATTTGCCCCAACATCCGTAAACGAACTGACATTACTCTCGCCGATGGTGCCATCACTCTGGTGCTCTCCATCAATGATCTGGCCGGTCGATGATGAGGAGTCTATCACCCTAGATGACACAAATGTCCCATCTATTCAGCAAGGGGCCACCTCTCGATGTTCACGGGTGGGCGAAACGGGCACAACGATTATTACGCAAGAGTCCAGAAAATCCTTTTTACAGCCTCGAAGGAAGCAAAGGCGGCACAATCCCAACTCATCAAGGCAGCGGCTGTGCCGGGGCTCAAGCGGGGACCCACAAGATCAAGATCTAATCTTGTCGGCCGTAGTACCGTTTTTGGTTGATGAGATAGATAAGGAAGGGAATTGCCGAAAGAGGTGCGCATGCGGCAGAACCTTTGGGAGGGACTGGGACAGGGAGAGGCATTTGGATTCCGGGTTTACCTGCCCATATGTTAAGAAACTGCACGAGGAGTTGGGTGTGCCAGTTGATTTGGACTTACTTCGTTGTAGCTGTGGTAAAGTACTTGCACGGGGAGACTCTCTAAGGCGCCATCAGGCAAATCCGACGGCATGTCCAAGGAGCCGGAGAGTATCTAAACCATAATCTACTGTGTTCACTATTTTTTCTTGTTTCTTTTTTGTTTTATTTTTCTGTTTTATTTTATTTTATTTTGCTTTTGTTTTTTTTCCAATGCCGACACCTGGAGCGATCGAACGCGCGACCTCGCCGCTGTAACCGAAGTTTACCTCCGTATGTGCGACTTCCAGGCAAAGGCAATAACCACTAGGCTATGCCGCCGGTGTTTATTTTCTCTTAGTTTCTAGGTCAGGTAGTCTGCTTATTTTCTCTTAAAATCCCTATCTGGTCGTCTTTCTACTTGTATATATTGGCTCGCTATATTTTACGAGGAGCTGGTGATAATTACTCTGCCATCGTACTTGAATTTAGAAAATCCCACTTTGTATTTGCTATAATTGCCTTCTATTGTATTGTATTGTATTGTCCACGTGTGAATCCGGCCGTCTGCAAAATTGAACACCCGGTTGCTATCTGAACAGTGAACACGATCAATGCTTTGCTAAGGCACCTGATTGTATGCGATTCCGAAATCTTTTCTGTCGCAATCACCGACTTTGTCAATCAGCGTCCATAGGTAAATTCTGGGCCGGCTCTGAAGTATGTATGGAGCGCTCGGATATGGTCCCGTGGTCACTCCCAATTTTATCGAAAATTTAAGTTCTCTATCATTTTTTAACTTTCTAAGCGAAAGTGTCAGTGGCCTAACAACTTCTAGCCTTCTCATTTATGGTTTGTGATCAGGAAGTCAGCGTTGGGCTCCGGGCGCCCGAGGTCCCGAGCTTTGATTTAGGTCGGGATGATGTGAAAAATGACCGAATTCAGCATAAGTGACTTTGCTACGGTCCTCAATGAGTTTTTCATTGTGGCGAAATTACATGCATTTCCGGGCAGAGGTATCTAATATAGTTGAGCGTTGGAAGGCAACGCTACGGTCTGAGCGCAAACGAGTACCGCTCCGTCCCTGACGGTGGCGTGGCATACGTACTTGCTGAGGAAGAACGTCAGAAATGTCAGAAAAAAATGCGCCACTGGGACCGCCAATGAAAAGACTCCACCTGGAGCCTGTCTGGGCATGCTGGCCAGACGGGCTGCCGGGCGACTGCAGGGGACGGACGAGTGGCGGGGAGCCAATCGGGTGTGGGATGGTTTTCGGTGTGGCGCCTGTGACCATCAGGAAGACATAAAGGGGCTGTTGTTCGGTGCGACAAGAGTACTGTTTCCACATGTAAAACCTGCACATCCACCTCTTCACGGACCCAGGTTTGGAACTACAAGAACCCCAGCGGTCGTCTAGCCTATCCCGACACTGGCAACACAACAAAGTATCTATAATAAGGCATAATAAAGCAGATTCCTGTGCAGGTAAAGCGCCGCAGTATATCTTTCTCCAGCGTGCACACCGAGGAACCAACATGCGAACAGGTGACTTTGCAAAAATTCGAGCCAAGGCTCCGACCACAAGCCCGCCCGATCCACGCGTGTCTCCGAAATACCCCCTCGCCGCAAGCTGCATGACTGCATTCGCACTGGGTCCCATGTGGCGCATGGTCCGTCGTCGCAGCCCGCCCCTCCTCCCCGCCTCTAATCCTCTCCAGACCTACAGCCCTGCCCCGAATCCGGCATTCGCAGCACCCTCCAGCCCTCCTCCCGCCTCTACCAGCCCGACAGCGACTCCGAGGACGACTACGACTCCCCCGCCTCCCCACTGCCCTACTACTACTCCACGCGAGCCACCACCCCCATCGAGTTGTACGACTCCACGAGCTCGTCGACACCCACGCCAGAACCAGCTCTTTCGAAGCTGGCCATTGGCTCAAATCGCCCGCCGAGTGTTCCTTACGAGGAACCCGACCTGCGTGGCAACGCCGCCAAATTACCGCTTCCGAGGAAGCCCCCACGTCCGTCACCGTTTCTCCCCCTGAATCCTCAGCCGCGTCTTCTCGCTCCAGCTCCCACAACCCCGAACAAACCGACTCCGCAAGTGATACTCAAGTATACGTATTAGACGCAAAGGGGCACAAGAAGTATCCCTGCCCGCACTGCGACAAAAAATTTGGACGTATTCACGACCGCAAAAGGCACATGGACGAGTCCACGAGTTGTCGAGGCTCACAGTTCCGGCTTGACGGGGAGGGCTCTCGGATGTGGGTGTGCGACAAATGTGGGGATTCGTTTTCCCGACGCGACTCTCTCAACCGGCATCTGCGCAATCCGGATGCATGCAAAATAAACAAACGCCACAAAGGAACTAAACGTTCCTCCCCGTACAAATAAGGTTTTTATTATCATCGGAAAATGCAATGTTTATAACATTGTAGGGATATCCTTGTATATATAGTAGGGAATAGGTTATGAATTTTTGAATACTCATTTCTTAGTATAACTACATGCGCTCATCTCAAGCCTCTCCGCCACAATGACCGCAAACACAGGGGAACCGCTTAGCCCATCCGCACATGTTTTTTGAATCTCTCCATCACCTGTCCAAGGAGTTTATCAAGTCAACCGGGTAGGCAAGGGTGTAGGCCACTCACAATCTCATCAGTCGCCATTTGATTCCTTTCATGATTCGAACGGCGGGGCGACTCTTCTCTCGGCGGTAAACCCATAGCCTCCAGCTTCGCATCGCGCAAAATATCTGCGTCGGATTTGGCCTTGTAGCCTGGTCTGTAAACTGGTACCCTGTGGTGTCAAACTCACGAGAGAGCAAGACAGAAAGCAAGCATACATCGTTGAGCAATCAGATGTTCTTCATCTGTTTTAACCTTCTTCCTCTGCTGTCGATTCTCATCCACACTCCTCTTCGCTTTCTCTGTTTCTTCAATATTCTTCAGTCGATTGCTGTTCCAAAACAAACATTAAGCAACCTTCCCTTGTCATCACAACCTAGCAGAGAAAAAGAACTCACTCCATCCCCAAATCAACTTCCGGAATCGCAGTCAACATCGTCAAGCTGTTAGTAACGCTTCCCTCTTCCCCCTTCGTTTGACCCTCCTTATTAACCTTGAATTTATCCACAATCCGATAAAGTGCCTCTTGAGGGTCTGCCGGTTTCTTGTCCTTCTCTTCATCATCCCGAGGTCGACCCCGTATTTTTAGGTTCTCCTCAATATACGCCATCCTATCACACACAGCCCATAATTTAAGAAAAAAAATCATCGCAAAACAAGTTCCCAAAGGCGAATACTCACATGTGCTTATCAACATCCATAACATTCGTCTGCTGCGTAAAGTTATTCGCTCGTACCACTCTCCTAGCTTTAGCTTCCTTGTTTGCTTCCTCACTTCCAATACCAATATTCAGTAAAAGGTTACCATATACCACAAAAACTAACCAACGAAAAAAAAACAAAAACTCACTCATCCTCTTCCAACGAAGCTCCTTTCCTCAACCCAGCCTGTTCACCCTCCTCTTCTTCCCCTTCTTCCCTCTCCCGCTTTCTTCTCCGCTTAGCATCACCCTTATTCAATCTAGCAGCATCAATACCTCTTCGTGCTCGCCGCAGTCTTCTAAGCTCAATAAGATCGGCTATTCTAACCAACAGATTCCATCATCTTATGTTGAGCCACCTCATACAAGAGCTCTGAATGAGATACTTACGGTAGGCCGGCTTCTTCCTCGTTTTCGGGTGTTGGTTCCGGTTCAGAGCTTACCTCCGGTGAGGCCTGTCGTGTGCGTGCCTGCGGCCGCGAACGTTTCTTTATAATGGGAGTGGTATCAGCCATAGATAAGATACTAACAGGAAAAGATGAGAACTACAAAGTGCAAGTGAAGGGCGAGAGACAGAAGTATATATCGTGGCTGTGCATCGTGCAAAATCCGCAGACGCCGACATCAACAATGAACAACCCAAAAATTGAAAGCTCCAATCCCATTTTTCTCCTTTTACACAAACAAAAATAAAAACAAGCAGGAAGGAGAAAAGTATACATGGGCCGGCGAACGGTAACTCGAACATATAAGACAAATACAAAGAATGGGAGATTCATCAAGTCCAATGATACAGTGGCAGGGACGGAACACGGGTAGTGCATAGACATTATTCAAGAAACAAAAAGGCGACAATAGACCAGTCAGATAATTACTCTACGTCGGAGGAGAGGGTTCAGTGTCAGTGGGACTGGGTGTGGGGTATCCAACAGGGTCAGTGGATGCAGGAACCACGTCTTCTCTTCCAGGAGATATGGGACGAACAGAATCAACCGAGGCTGGTAAAGGCGATACTACAGACGATGTACCGCGAGTCACTGGATCTATGGTTCTCGAAGTTACCCGGGTAGCCACAGGACGCCGTTGCGCCATGAGCACCTCAGGAGGGCGGACTCCACCACGACGGAGTCTGGGTCGTTCATCGCTCTCTGAGCTATCAGGCAGCGGATCTGTGGTGAAAGTACCAGCCAATGCACCTAGCGACGGAGGCCAATGGTGATCCACTGTTATGCCGAGAGGGTACGGTCTTTCCTCTTCACCCCATTCTCGGTCTTCGGATGGGTTCGGGCGCCGTGCCAGACGACGGGTCCCGAAGAATCGCCGGACAGTAAGGCCGGGCTCGCCATCATTGCCTACAGACAAGGAAGATGGACCGTCCGTAGCCGCATTTTGATTTCCAATTGCGTCTCGTATCGACCTACGACGAGAGGTCCAATCATCCAACAACCGCGACCTTGTGGGACGACGGATTGAAGGATGTCTGGTGAGCGAGGTAGCCGGAGCATTACTTGACGGGGGCACGGATGTCCATGCAGAGGTGCGATCGGTACTTTGAACGCGCCAAGTAGGGGGTTCGTCTTCAGGGGGCGGTGAAGGAGAATTTCCTGTCCTTCGGGCAAATGGTGACCACGGATGTGAGCCATACGCCTCGAATAGATCATTGTTGAACCTTGCACCCTCCGCTACGCCCACCGTGCCATCCAGTATGCTCCCAAAATCATCTTCGTCTTCGCCGGTATCCATATCGTTGGCCGGGTTATTCATGAATTCCGAGAGGTTCAACGCCCGGCGACCAAAGTGATTACGACCTCTGGGTCGGTCCCCTCGATAGACGGGTCTCGCATGAACGAGAGAGTTGAGCTGTTCAGCGGTGCGTGGTGCGATAAACCGTCGTTCGCCATTTTGGTTAGGACGAGTATGACGTTCTGCAAGCTCCTGCCAAGTACATCTTCAGTATGACACAGGGGGAATCCAGTTGTGCACACAAACCTTGACCAAGATGTCAATGAGCGACGTTGTAAATGCGTCTCCGGTATCCAGCTCCTTCACAAACTCCTCAAACGTTATGGTGGGTTCCTTCTCCACAGCCGCACGATTGATGGCGCCAGTCCTGTCGAATTTGCATGAGCACCGAGTGTGAGCGGTAGTTGAAGACAAACACTAGAGCTGATATTTTGATGTTGAGTACATTGTCGGTGTAATTGGGTGTCCTGGTTGTTATCGTGAGAACGTCAGGAGCGCGTTTTGGATAAACCAAGGCCGGGCCCACCATTTGCCCATTTTTCGGTGTCGACAGCAAAATAAATAGAAAGATGATTATTGCGTATGGCTACAGTGGATGCAGAGGACGGATGGGCTGTGCCTCTGGCGCGGTTCGTGGTGGACACCGGAAAGATTTGCAGACCGGCCAAATAGACGCAAACACGGGTATGTGCGAGCACAACTGAATAAGCGTACTAGAAATTACCACAAAATACCATAAATCACAACATTAATCTATTCTTCGGTCTGCCCATTCGTCTTCGCTGGCGGCGAGGTGTTGGTCGTGTTCCGGTCTCTCCCCCCGGCGCGGTCCTTTGAGCTTAGCAGGCTCTGGAAGAAATGTTGCAGAACCTCGTGTTGATTTTGTGGCCCACCAGGACTCGTTGTGGCAGGCGATGTGGGCGTACGAGTAGATGACTGTCCGTTGGTAGATGCATTGAGCCCTGCAATCCCGCCCGGCCTTCCCGCAGGCCGATTAGAGTATTTGCGCGACTCGGCGGCCTGATTGGCTGAATTCGACGCTGTGATTGTCGAGTTCTCCATATCGTTGAGGACACGTTCGACATGGGGCATGCTGAAACTACTGCTTCCAAGGGGGCCAACAATACCCACTGGAGCACCAGTTGTTAGATCTGCAGGGTTTCTGAAAGAAGCACGAGGATCTCTATCGGCTTTCTTTGAGTTTTCGTCGTAATGCTTCATAAGGAATGTTTGTTCTGGTACTGGATTGTTGATAGGTGGAAGGACGTGAAGCTACAAAGAAGCAATTGTCGCTTAGTAGTAGTAAAAAGAAGGTAATTATCCGCACATACCTTCTCGCCTTGGTCAGGAACTAACGCTGCAAATAGCTTCTTCGCACCAGTCTCTCCACTGCTTTGCCCATCTACTTCCTCGAGGTCGTTTTCCCAAGCTTCGCCCCAGAACTTGGCATCAAAACCCTCTCTCAGAACAGAAATTTTACCCCAACTATCCCATCCGGCAGGCACGACAATGCGGTCGCGATCAAGTGTGTTCGGCTTGTGCTGGAAAGGAAAGGGATTTCTGGCTGGCGCTGGCGCATCCGTTCCACTCATTG
This sequence comes from Agaricus blazei, assembly GCA_029719445.1. NCBI lineage: Eukaryota > Fungi > Basidiomycota > Agaricomycetes > Agaricales > Agaricaceae > Agaricus > Agaricus blazei. The sequence continues at coordinate 986,857 of SSNC01000009.1, read as the reverse complement.
CAGGTGAAGGTGGCGGTGGTACGAAGAGTAAGTGTAAAGCATGTTGACGTAGGACTTGGAGAGTAGCGGGTTGAGGGGTCGTATAGAATAGCGATGCGCCATCTGCAAAAAAAATTAATGTCATTAACGATCACAGGCGTAAAACAGAGTGGCTCACACTTGAGGCAGATCGTCCGTAGTACCTGCATAATCCCGTCTGTTCGCTCCTCCCATTCACCACCTTTGCCCTTGACCATACCACCCATACCAGCGGCACCGGCAACAATATCATTTTCCTCGTCAATCAGATCTGCCTTGCTACACACAACAATTATTGGCACGCCCGCAGTATTGTGTGTCAATGTACCTGAGCCAAGGGGCAAAATGGTGTTATTTAACGCAGAGGTAGATGCAGGAAGTGGGTCGGTGGATGGTTCAGAATAATGTTGTATATACGACTGTACTGTGGCCTCATCAATCTTTCTTGGTACCAGAAAAGCTTCTCATTTGTACTTACATCGCTCACGACACTCCTCGCGCACCATCTCGAGGTCTCTAGATCCATCCCCTTTGACCCAACGTTCGACCCATAGTAGCCATGTCTGTAGTTCTTCAACAAATGACCATGGTCTCGTCCAATCCAGTACGATCATCACCAATGAGTGTGGTAGTGCTGTTCTTGAGTGCAGAAAATGTGGCAAGAGAGCCGTGTATGATGAATTTGACGACGGTACAGTATAAACTGATAACCGTGCTATAGTGTCTGTACTGACATTTGAGTAACAAGATCTTGTCTCCCGCGCAGCCGCAACGCACCTTCATCACCTTCATCCCGAACGTCAGCGAATTCATAACCAACGGCAAAGTCCACTCTTTTATCCTCTTGGCTTTCTTCAGAAGATACAGGTCTCTGTAGTAGCGCAGATGCAATCGTCGACTTCCCTGTCGAGGGCTGCCCCAGAAGCAAGATTTGTTTTGAGCGAAGAGAACGCGAAGTTGACACAGAATCTAATATAGACGACCAGAGATTTTCGGGTGGTGCTTCTGGTGTTGTTGAACGCGAGTTATCCATGTTCTATCAGAAGTAAATTCGCGCTGAGGAATCTAGAGGGGTTTGCAGGGTATTCAACGTCCCAAGATGGTCGTGAAGAAGAAAGACACTAAGAATAGAAATAATATTCCACGCACCTCACCTTCGAGTTAAACGTCATCCTCGGTTCAAACCACGAAGTATAATTCGTATCAGTAAGCCCCTCTTCCCTATGTTGAGTTGTCGGGAGCCAACCATACTGTTTCATTATAGGAGTCACTTTAAGTCTGATTTTTCGTCATGGTCCAGCCGCAAAATGATCTCGGTTAACTCTTTAAAGGCTAGATCACTGCTAAGGCGACACTGCTGTCTCGAACTCTGCGAAAATCCCAGCTATCCCACCGATTCCGTCTCAGCTTGATCACGTTCTTCGACTTCTCCGGTGCTGCCTTTGTGGCGTTAAATGTATACCAAGCTCGCTGCCGTTTCTCTCTTTACCACTGCGTTCGCCATTATTACAGATATCTGCCTTGGCCGAACCAAGCTTTGTCAGTGTTCACACTCCAGAATATGGGCTACTCGATTATCGCTCATGCGACGGCCAAAACTGGTTTCCACTCTGTCCTTGCTGGATATACCTTCAAATCCGTGCGGGGTCGACTGCGTTCTTTTTCCACTGCGGTTTGTACTACTGTCCTGGACATGTAGCTCGGTATTGTACCACATTCAGGTTCTATGCTATATTCTATTTCATGATGACAGCACCAAGACGGTGACAGTCGAGGCTCATCAATCATAGTGTTTAACCACGACTCCGCCGACATCCTGTTCCTTAACTCCACTACTTGTACCAGCCCTCAGTTGCTGTGAGCTGCCATAATTCATCAGTCGGGCTTGTCGAAAAGCCCTCATGGTCGGAATTTTGCCGTCCACAAATCTCAACTTGCTCCAGTCCATACTTCGAACAAGTGCACTCTCTGCAATAGGCCTGAGCTCGGTCTTATCATGTGGTGTCGCAAAATAGATCACTCCAACGCGAGATTGATCTTTTTGATCCTCTGGAGGTTGACGAACGCGGTGAATGGTGGACTGATAATAACCTCCGGAGAAGAATTCGATGGCATCACCAATATTCACCACCTAGTGACTTTCAATGGTTGCCAGTGATGATCAAAGAAGCCGCAAACTGACCACCGCATTCTCAACATGTTTAACCCATTTCCATTCACCAGCTTTTGTCATTATTTGAAGAGCAGAGATAGGCTGGCTGAAGAGCAAGGTCAATGTGTCGAAATCTACGACGTTAATAAAAAGTGAGCATAAACTTCCCGCAAATACTATTATACTCTTACCTGTATGACCTCTCAACCAGACACTCTGACTCTTTTTGTCGTCTTCTTCCAAAAAAGGATAACTTTGAAGATTAGTAGTGCGTAAGAAGCTCCCGCGCGTACCATACTCACTACTTAACGAGGCGCACTGAGAAAGTAAAATTAACTCATATGTTTTTTTTTAACGAGTGGGAAAGCCTCACAGTACGATGCCGCTTCCGAAGAATGGTCATTCAGTTTCACAAAATGTTCCTCGTCCAACCCCAAAGTAAGCGCGATGATGCTAGTAACATTGAGTAACAACTCTGTCCTCTGTGCTATCACTCACCGCAAAAGGTTATCAATGATGGTGAAATGAACTTGTTTGGAAAATGCATCCAGTTCCGGGATGAAAGGCCTCAACTGCGTGGGATGCTCGACGGTGGAAAACTCCCTGAAATTCACTATGAAACACAGTTTTTGGAATGTTCAAACAACAAGTGGAAAAGGCACTAACTATTATATTGTTCAATCTCATCGCGGGCCCCACCATCGAATTTCTGTCCGATGTTGAGTTCCAGATATCACGTATTCTAGTAAGGCAGCATACCCATAAATTTCGGGGCTTATATCCACGAAATTCTCCTTGTTCTCTGATTTTGGACAAATATTTCTGTTTTTCTTCCTCTGGGACGTTCGCCATTGCATAATTTGCTAAATCGAACATTCTAGTCATCTAAACAATCGAATTAGGTCCGAAGAAGTTGTGAAATCATCAGACGACACACTTGTTCAGATGTCAGCCCGTGGTTCACAATGTAGAGGAATCCCTCGTTTTTGATGGCGTCATGGACTTGCTTGGTGAGTGCCTTTCGACCTTCCAATGTGTTGGCATTGCAGAAATCAATCGTCTGGAGATCAGCCCAGTCCACTTTGAAGTGCGATTATAGTGTCATCTACGACGATCGTGGGACGGAGAAGGAAATAGACATACAATTTTCGTTTGTGGCAGGAGCCGGGATGTAATGAGGGACAATCGGAACTGTCATCGTAACCTGTGAGTGTGGGTAATGACTATTGCTCTGGTGAGCTTTATAAAAGGTGTGGTACGAACGGCGGTTTGATATAGGCGAGCATCCTCTCCGAACTTCGGGAAGCAATCAAGGGGAATGGTTAGGACAAGTGCCGGCCTACCTCCACTAGTATTGTATACTCGACAATTTACGCTGTCATTTCTGAATGACTTTGGTCCTGCCATAATCTTGGATTGTGTGAAATTTGTTACCAGCAATCTAAGAACCGCAGGGGTCGATTTACATGGTCAGCATATTAGTGATGATCTGACACTCGGAATTACCACTCACATGTCTTAGAGAACCTAGTTTAGATTCAATCACTGACTTCTCCAACGTGTGCTTCACCGGAGTTTCCGTCCCCCGGTGATCTTCGACTGACGTTTCATGAGAAGCAATGATGTAACCCTCCAAAATACAACCCATTTATTATGGGACTATCGATAAGCCCATTCTATTACATGACATCGTAGCCTCACTACTGAAAGCTTCATTTGTACTCACATCGCTCGCAACATTTCTCGCGCACTATTTCATCACTCTCATCCGAAACGTCAGAAAATTAACAAGTAACGGCAAAGTCTACTCTTTTATCTCCCCTGTTTTCTTCAGAAGGTATGGTCTCTGTAGTAGTGCAGATGCAATTGTCGACTTTCCGGCCGAGGACTGCCCCAGAAGATTTACTTTGAATGAAGAGAACGCGAAGTTGACACAGAATCTCAGACAGACGACCAGAGGTTTTCAGGTGGTGCTTCCGGCATCGTCGAACGCGAGTTGCTCGTGTTCCATCGAAAGTGGCTTGGCGCTGAGGAATCCAGAGGTGTATGCGAGGGCATTCAACGTCCCAAGGGTGATCGTGAATTAGGAAATCATTAATATCCCACGCATTCCCTTCAAGCACCCAAGTCATCGTCGGTCGGTCTACCAGGTGCCTCTCGTCTCCATGACACCCATTCCCCCTATGATGAGCTTTTTGGAACAACGCCACACCGATTGTATCTACAATATCTCGAAGTCGCTTTGAGTCTGATTGTTATCCCAAAACTTCTTGCTAGGCCAACCGCAAAACGATTCCGATCAGCCCTATAAAAGCTGGGAGCATGGACGTCCCAAATTGTAATCAATCCTCAGCCCTCCCAATGACTTCGGCTGACCAATGCTACCTCTCCTTGGCTTAAGATGTTTACCGAATTCTCCGCCGCCATTTTCTCTTTACCAAAATGCTCAATGCTATCGCGGATGCTTGCGATGGTGTAACCCGAGCTTCTTTCAACGTTGTCGCTCCTTTCCGCCTGCGAGCTGTCAATTATCACTCTTACTACAGCCGAAAGAAGGTTTCTGCCCTGTCCTTGCTGGATTGACCTACTAAAAAATACGGCCTTGACTGCGTTCCCTTTCCCATCTGCGGTGTCGACTACTATACTTGATATGGAGCTTGCTATGGCACCACATCCAAGTTCTGTCGTATATTCTGCTTTATGTGATAACGCTGATGACATGGTGACATTCGAGGCTCATCAATCAATTATAGTGATTAACCACGACCCCGCCAATATCTTCCTCCTCAACTCCACTCCTTGATCCAGCCCTCAGTTGCTGTGACCCGCCATATTTCATGACTCGTCCTTTTCGATAGGCTCCCATGGTCGGAATTTCTCCGTCCACGAACCTCAACTTGCTCCAGTCCATACTCCGAACAAGTGCACTCTCTGCAATAGGCCTAAGCTCGATCTCGTCATGCGCCGTCACGAAGTAGATGACTCCAACGCGAGGTTGATCTTTTTGATCTTCCGGTGGCTGACGAACACGGTGAATGGTGGACTGATAATAACCTCCAGAGAGGAACTCGATGGCATCTCCAATATTCACCACCTAGTGACTTTTCTTTAAAAAATTGCCAATAATGATGAAAGAAGCCGCAAGCTGACTATGGCATTCTCAACGTGTTTAACCCATTTCCATTCACCAGATTTTGTCATGATTTGAAGAGCAGAAATGGGCTGACTGAAGAGCAAGGTCAATGTGACGAAATCTAAAACGACATTATAGTGAGCATGAACTTCTTGTAAATGTTACCATATTCCAACCTGTATGTCCTTTCAACCAGACGCTCTGACTCTTCTTGTCGTCTTCCTCAGAATGAGGGAAACTTCGGATATCAGTGGTGTGTAAATAGCCTCTTCGCATACCATACTCACTACTTGACGAGGCGCACTGTGTAAGTCTGACTAAATAATTGTTTTATGTCACTGAGCAGAAATTCTTACAGAATGTCTCTGCTTCCGAAGAATGGTCATTCAGTTTCACGAAGTGTTCCTCGTCCAACCCCAAAGTAAGCGCAATGATGCTAGTGATATTGAACAATCAATCTCTCCTTGGCGATATCGCTCACCGCAAAAGGTTATCAATGATGGTGAAATGAGCTTGTTTGGCAAATGCATCTAACTCTGGGATGAAAGGCCTCAACTGCGTGGGATGCTCAACGGTGGAAAACTCCCTAAAATTCACTATGGAACGGTCGTTGAAGCTTTGAAGATCAGCTGGGGAGGGCACTAACTGTTATATTGTTCAATCTCATCGTGAACCCCACCACCAATTTGCTATCCGGTGTTGAGTTCCAGATATCACGTATCCTAATATGGCAACATACCCATAATTTCCTAGGCTTATACCCGCGATAATTCCCTTGTTCTCTGATTTTAGACATATATTTCTGCTTTTCTTCCTCCGGGACATTCTCCACTGCATAATTTGCCAAATCGAACATTCTAGCTGTCTAGAAAATCAAGTTTGGTCTGAAGAAGTCGTAAGTCCATTAAGCGACACACCTGTTCAGGTGTCAATCCGTGGTTCACGACGTAGAGGAATCCCTCATTCTTGATGGCGTCGTGGACTTGCTTAGTGAGTGCCTTTCGACCTTCCAACGTACTTGCATTGGAAAGATCTACTATCTGGAGGTCTGCCCAATCCACTTCGGAGTGCGATTATGAGGTGTCATTCTACAAAGGTCGTGGGATGAAGGATGAATTGGACGCACAATTCTCGGTCGTAGCGGGAGCCGGGACATAATGGGGGACAGTCGGTACCGTCATCGTGACCTGTGAGTATGGATGATGACCATTTGCTCCAGTGAGCTTCAATATAAGAGGCGTGACATTATTGGCAGTCTAATAAAAGTGAGTACCCTCTCCAAACTTCGCGAAGCAATCATGGAGTGGACGGGACCAGGGCCGTCCTGCAGCTTTCACTCAACATCCAAATAATCAACGATCTACACCGACATTGCTGAGTGACTTTGACTCTGTCATAGTCATAAATTGTAGCTTGCAAATTCGTCGATTTGGATCTCCGGCACGTACTAGCGATGATCTGGCACTCAAACCTACCACGCGCATGTCTTTGAGAGCCAACATTAGATTTATCCAGTGACCTCTCCAACGTGTGCTTCACCGAATCTGCCGTGGCCTTATGATCTTCGGCTTACAATTCATGAGAAGAAATGGTCCACGTCTTAAGAATGCAACTGATTTGTTCACAGGACTGTGCGGATAAACCCATTTTTATGCCATACCATCGTGGTCTCACTGTTGGAAACACCATTCAGCTAAATATATTCAACATGATATTTTGGTCACAATACAGCATCATAATAATTCGGAGATCAGAGTCGTCAACTTCTTCGAATCAGCTTCATGCCACGCCAGCACCTTTGTCCCAGGCGCTCAAAGGTTTACGCGGCGCAGGCTCTGTCCTGCCTTGAGATACTGTGCCTGAGCCACTGGCGGGGGCAGGGACTCTTGCGGTGCTAGAAGATACGCTCGGTTCCCACTCGGCGAGCCAAGTCCTCATGGAAGCAAGAGCAGCCTGTTGAACTGCGTGGATAGTGGGATCCGCAATCCCAGAAGCAGTAGAGAGATCGGAACAGTGGAAACCGTCGCCCACGGCAATAGGTTGTTCTGGTGTGCTCTGAACGTTGAGGTCCTCTGCAGACATCGTAGCCTCTCTCCATGGATCGCCTATTCAAAATTCGCAGCAGATTGAGTATCGAGGAAAGAAGTAAACTAAAGTTACCTACGCATTCCGTTGGCGAAGAATAAGTTCTTGATTCGAACGTCCCAGCCCTTATAAGCTTTGTTCGTTCCATCGATGTCAACAGTGGGCGGGCTCTTGAAAGCATCGGGGAACATGAGTTGACATTGACGCTGGAGATCGATAAATGATCCTGTCGTCTCGAGACATAATCCTACGTACTAAATCATATGCCGGTTGGACCAGACGGGTGACAAGTGATGGGTGGCCCTCAGGAGCTCCCTCCTGTGGAATGGATTGATCATAGCCTTGTAATCACAGAGCAAAGATCTTACCTGGAGATATCCGACTTCATTGCAACTGTTACGAAGAGGTCAATTCGCTGCGTAGTCCACTCAGCGCATTAAAGCTTACACAATCCAGAACCACGAGCGACCGCTGTTGTCAATATCTGTATCTGTGTAAAAGGCTTGTGTCGGATCATATGTCCCAAGGCAATCCCTATTGTCATTTTTTTTTTCAGTTAGTCGCAGGATTTTGAAGTTCAAGGCAAGCTTACACCACCGAGTTGCTACCGCAGACTGATACGAATCATTAGTATGGAATTTGACTACGGGTGCCGAACTTACGCCTCTTCAAATAGCCCCCAGTCGTCCATAGGTTCCCCCAAGCCTGAAGAGCGTGATCTAGACCCCAACCTTCTGCCGGAGCGCTGACGCCATTCTTGACCTCTAGTGCATCGCAGAATTTATAGAACTGGTTATTTGTTGAAGTGGGTTGTAATGACTGCCAGTCCCAGAGGTTATTCCTCACTAGGATAATTCAGGACCCATACAGCTTCTCTCGAACTTTCGAATACTCACATGCGCCGGCAACATCATCAAGATGTGTCATGTCGCCCAAACCAAACAATTCTTTAATGTTTTGAATTGCTGTCTTATTATTACCGGAAAGGACCTGGTCTATGTGCGTAATGGCGGCCTCGACGTCTGCAGAACAGTTTGCTGCCATATTTTCCCTGATGGGCTCGAAATATCGCCAGAAATCACTAGAGACTTTAAGAATATTGACCGACGCCACGTATCGTGAGCACTTACAGAATGGCTTCAACTACGGCAGACGAAGCATAACCCGCTGCGAAGAGGCCTGGTTTGCTAAGTGAAAGAAATGAGTCAGCATATCCTCATGTTAATGAGACAACACTTACTTGACCATGGTCCAACTTGTCAAGGCACCTGGTAATGGCGCCGATTTAACAATCATAGGAACGACAGTAGATGCTGGCTTACCGGAATAGCTACCACCGAAGAGGACCCATGGTGCTTTGTCGGGTGTCAATTGGTCACCATTTGGTTGAGGCAGGACGACGTTCTTTGTGAAGTATTCTAAATCGTCAATGGCTTGCTGGATAGTATGGAGTTTCAAGCTCTCTGATTTCAAGTTGTCGATCGGGTTACTGAGGCCATAAAACCGGTGTTCTATGATGATGACACTGCCATTCTGTTGTTGGGCTAGGATTAAAGATATGAGAAAGAGAAAGAGGGGAAGGAAAGAAGTGTGATTTACCAATCTGACCGCTAATGGCTCTAGTTGAGAGGTAACTGTCCGCATAGCCTGGTTAAATATTGTCAATACCATAAGGGGATACGAATTCATATAACACCGAACCATCTGCATTGACCTCTCCAGGAGTCATGATAAGGATGGGTCCACCTGAATAAATTCAGCAAACTGAATATATACTTCACCCAGCAAGACGTACCAGGCTCGTAAAATTCCCAGGTGTGCCAGAATCTTTGCTTGAAAGTGCCGCGGCTTGGATCGTTGTGGTCAATGAGTTGATCGAAGAGGTAGGTGTGATTGTAGGGGGGAAGTACAGTCCCGTTGCGACTGGTGACGGGGCCAGCCGGCTCGCTGCTACTCATTAGAGGCATACCTGGCGGGCGGATCATAGTAGGGTGGTGCCGCTTATCCGCTTGAGCAGCGCCGATGGCCAGGAAACTGGCAGTCAAGAGTATGGACCAAAGCATGATGAAAGCAGGGGGCTATCAAGGGGAATCCTGACGATCCTGATGCTTGCCCTCCAAAAACTCCCTGTTTTATAGACAGCCGAGCTGCCACATGGCTAGCATATCAATGTCGGCATTGAGCATGCGATGTGTAGCTTCTATCACAAGGAGACATTTTTAGAGGATAACGGGTTGTAGACCACATGACGGAGTTCTTCCTCGCACACAAAATTAGGCCTGGCTCCTGTCGCATGAAAGGCCTCTATGAGAAAAAAGACTGGCTATAGGTGGGATGCTCATGAGGCGCTGCTACTTAGCTGATGTGGCAATGAACCGGATATGAAACATACCCAATCTATGGCCGCTGCTGAATCAGATTTCTGATCTGGCCCATGCATATCTAGATGTTCGGAGAATATATGATAGAAGAGAGGGCCATCCGCGCTCAGCATCGGGACAGTCTGAGAATAGTATTATTGTAAGGACGCTTGATTAGGGTGGCTCTGAAGGCCCGAATCGGCGAAGTCGGCGAAGCTGGTGCTTGGGTCTATTTATCACCTATTTATATCAGCGAGTTCAACTTGCTCCCCTCGGATCCCTGAACTTCGAGACTGCTTGTGGGTCCAGCTCATCAATCTCCGCTATCCAACTGGCAGGGGCAAAGCCGCCGACAAGGAGCTACAGATGCATGCTTTTGTGTGCTTTACTACCGCGGGTTTCTACGGAGGCAGCGGCGGAGCAAGTGACCCAAGAGAACAAGAGTTGGTGTGGTTAATGAAAAGACGGGAATACGGTTTCGTTATTCCGATTCATTTACTCAATCACTCCAACCGTGGGCAAATTCGAAAGTCTACAAGATCGCCTTTTCTTATTCTTTTCCCTTGTCTTTGTTCTTTTTGTTCTAAGCCCTTTTCGTTCTATTTATCCCCCTTTCAAGTCAAAGGTATTACGCCCCTCACGCACTCACGCACTTTACGCTCTCTCCGCAAAGACCTCACGATAGAATTATGTTCCCTCTTGTTCTCGCCATCGCCCTCGCATTTATTTCTTTCACCGCTTCTGCCTTTATTATTCTTCGCATCCTTATTCCTATCCTCCCGCCACATCCCTTGAGCAGGCGCGCCTCTCCAGTTAGTGCTCTTTGTCTTGATTTACATCCCACTAACTTAAATGGACAGGCCGAATTTGGGTTACCTACTTTCCGAACATTGTCGCCAGCAGACCAGACCCATGTTTGGCTGGCAAGTCTTGACCTCATAGCTCTTGCGTTCTTTCTTTGGGAGGCAATAGTGGAGACCACTGGTGGTGTCTCCAGCTTTGCTAGTGCCACCGATCCATTTTCGTCAGTCAGGTTCTCGGTCTTTCTTACCATTCGGCAAATATTCCTTCTTGTTGTGACTGGTATCACTTTACTTCACGTTCGTCTTGGTCGTCCTGTCACCTTCGGGAAAGGCCACTGGGTTATTTGGGCCCCGAGTCTTGTTTTGATCCTTACTTCCACTGCCCTTTCGGGCGTCGTTTCTGGTGCAGGTCTCAAAACCCTTTACTATGGACTCATTGCGTACAACTCAGTCATTGTGATGGCTACTATGGTCGCTTTTTCGTGTCTCATAGGCACATTGTTGGTAATCAAGCGTAATCTCAGCGCCATTGATGAACAGATGAATCCATGGCCACCGGCGCGCGAGGAAAAGCCAAGGCCCTCGTTTGCAACTGAAGACATTGAAGCGTTACGTGAGGGTGGATCGTGGATTTCTTCCAACTCTAGTACCAGATCTCGTCATGATTCACTTTCTGCCTGGTCCTTTTCCACCCAACACACGACAGTGGGCTCCTCTCCCAGCTGTGGACGGCCTCAGCGTGGTGGCCGGCATTCTGTTCCAGCCAAAGCATCGTATTGGGTTAGTAACCCTCGTGACTGTATACCCCCTGTTCCACCCCTACCATCGCCATACAATCGTGCCCCACCCGCTGCTGGAGCGATGGCCTTGGGTGATTCGGATCCATTCCGCAGGGACACACCTCGCCCTCGTCTAGATTCTCAAACTTCTTGGCTGACTTCTACAAATGGATCCCATACATCAATGTCTGCCTGGTCTTTCTCTACTCACGAACCTTCATTCTACTCTACAAATATGCGTGATGGTCATGCCTCACCGACCACGGCTTCTCGCCACAATAATATACCTGTATTGGGAACCGCTCAAGTTCTCGGTGGGTATGGTTACGCATCAAGTGAAGTTGGAAAAGAGCCCGTTGCTTCTGGTCTGGATTTGGATGTCACCATCAGCCGTAATCTCGGGTGGTTCTTCCTCGTCTTAGTCCCCTACGTGAGTTTATTACCTCATAATTGTGTATATATATTGAATGCTCCGATCAGGCTTTCTCATTACCCTATCTTATCAGCGCTTCCCAGGAGCGTTCTCCATCTTTGATTGTCTGCATCTTCTTTATGCTTTCGGTCACGCTGTCTTCTCCATTCTTGGCTCTTAATGTCCTCTTCAAATGTCCCTTCCCCATCCCCACCGGAATATTTGATGCTTCTACACATCTTCCTGCTAATCTTCGGGAAGTCAAGGACAAACTCGCCCTACCACGCTGGTCATATGAATATAAACAAAGCACGAGTGCTAGCGTTACGGTCGTAGAAGGTCGTCGGAGTGGCGACGTATGGATTGCAAAAGGCGACGCTGTAGATGGCAAGGGTAAACTGGGTCGTGCCCTAGAAGTCCTTAACCCTCTCCCCAAATTGTCGGTCATTCCTCCCCAGGAAAATCCTAATCTGCCTCCCCCTACTCCACCGCTGCCCATGCAGGACGAAGATTCTTTTCCCGGGAGTACCTACACCCCTGAAGCAAGTGCACGATCAGGCCACGCCAGAACTGAGTCTAAATCGAGTTCTCACCTTTTTGGGCGGGAGGAAGTGGCTAGCAAGATAATGGTTGCCCATCGTCATTACTCTGCTCTTGCCCAGACAGTAGTCGTACCTAGTACATCCCCCAGAAAAGAGGAAGGAAAGTCTAGTAGTGCCCTGGTCATCACTCCTCCGGGTCACCTACGTGCTAGGTCTATATCTTCTATAAGCGGACCTGTTACACCCACACCGGCCAATGGCTCGTTCAGAATAAGCCCGACCCCTCCTCCTCCATTCCCCCTCCCTCCTACCCCTCCAAGTGTTCGTGACGCCCGACTGGCTCTTGCACACAAAAGGTCGTTCTCGTCTGGCTTCAACCTCGAGCATGCTGACAGCATAAATGAGATTGATACACTTACTGCGGGGATCCTACCTTATCTGGTTCCTGGTCTGAAGGTTGGCGAGGACATGCCGATCAAAGGTAATGGTGGTCCTTCCCTTGGCAATCTCCATAAGCACAAGGAGCTGAAGACGAAGATGAATGAATTTGGTCTCGACTTTTCTTCACCTCAAATATCTTCGACTCCAGCAAGGAGGCCCAACAAGAAACCTGGACACCGAAGGAACCACTACAGCCTTCCTAGGTAAGTTTATCTTCCGCCTTCCAGTTCGTCATTGACGAGTGTACCAAGTTTGGGACTTGGAAAAGATGGGAACTACTCGATCACTTCGTGGGGTGCCGATATCCGCAGGGCAATTGAACGCAAGGTCACACAACATCAGTACTCTCCTGTTCCCAGTAATGTTGAAGTTGGCTGGAGAAATACCGTTTTTGGTGCCGAGTCGATTCCAAATGTGGCTCCCCATGTCCGCACACCTTTGGAGATAGATGAGAAACCTGAAGTTCTCAAGCATGTCCGCTCTGCGCGACCTAGACTTCATCTTGATATAGCACACCGCGATTCAGCCCGTGTTTCCCTCCTCGGTATGAGCCACCCTGTGTCAATAGCCTCTAGCGTCACGCTCATCGATGACATTGAAGATGACTTTGGATGCGAGCCTCTCGCTGAAAGCACACCACCACATAGAATCAGCACTGAAAAGAAAGATAGGAAATCTGCGCCTCGTCCTTTGCCTCCTGTACCCGCCGAGAAACCCGCTAGAACTCGCCCCAGCATTACATATATCAAATCTGAAGATTCGGATAGCTTGGATAACACTCCTCCTGATGCAGAATCTACCACTATCTCTGCTATGACTTCCATTGCGCAGTGGTCCACCCAGGCGGTCAAACCACTGATACCAAAGCCCAGCGTGTTCCAACGCAGGGTCTCGAATACGTCCTCGCATGCTTCTAGCGTTAAATCTGACTCAACAAGGCCTGGCTTGCGTCCACTTACGCTGTTACAGGATCGCAACACCAACACAACATCTGTGACTAGCCAAATTCGTCCTTTGTCCATTGGCAAAAAGGACAAGTCCCGCAAGACAGTTGAACAACGTGATGAGAATACACCTCCAAAGTCCTCTCGCTCTCGTAGTAACAAGAACCTGAAACCGCTGAAGCTCGTGAGATCCGAGACTAGCAAGGCGCGCGGCGTCTTGCGACAAAACGAAGTCTTACCGGACGTCGTTGTCCGCCCACCCTCAGGAAGTAACCACCCTACATATGTTTACGATTTCTGGAACAACTAGATTGTTTCTCTGATCTTCTATTCGCACTGCCTCGCCGTGCCGGGATGCTCTTGCCCTCGTTCATATCTTATGGTTATTAATTCTCCCATGCATGATATTTTATCCTCCTCTTAGTCTATTGCTAGTACATCTACCCCTTGTCAATCATACCTTCGCGCACATCCTAATACCTTGTTAATCCCGCGCCGCCTTTTTTGCTCCCTCCCCTCCTCAGTTTCATGCGTCACCTTCCAGTATTTAGATTTTTGCCTTTGCGCTCCGTTTTTAGAATTTTTTGGAACTCATGCTTTAGATTGCTACGCCTTCTCCACGTTAGATAATGGGATTGCCTTGTGCTTCTCATTAAAGTATGCTTTTGTTATGCCTCATTTTTTGATATATTGGATGAATAGATAAGTAAGATGACTGTTTAGCTTAGCATGTTATCGTCATTGCTCTTTTAGATGCTACCACTTAGTGCCGTAGAATTCTTGCTTCATTTCATGTACTCGTCCAAGAATAGATGTTTTTAGGTTTTATTAACTCTTTGTTCGAGAACAATGCAATAGAAGTCGAAGAGCTCTATTCTATGAGTCCGAACATACTTATAATAGCAGCGGGAGGCGGTCCGCCTTCACGAGCTTTAATTTGGCCACAATAAGCTAGAGCATATTTTGAGGGATGCCAAGATACAGTCGGAGATGGTGCGAGCGCTGAAATGCGGTGCATAGGCATACCAGTCTCAACAGCACACTAATTTGTTTTTCAGATTTTGAGCAATGGGTGAGAGTAAGGTATGTACTCACAATATCGATATAGGACCCCGTGCTGGCAATTGCCAAAAATTCACCGTCATGAGAGAAGCTAAGGTCATTGACATTATTCCTGCAATAATTAATCAATTAGAAAACCCTAGCGGAACATCCAAGAAAAGATCACTCAACTCGCAGGCGGTAATTGTCCTGGAAACTATCCAATCTCTCACGTCGAACAAGTTCACAATAGAGTCTAAACCCCCAGAAGCAAGATAGCTGGAGTTATGGTTAGATGAGAGCTATAGTACAGCTCCAGAAGACTCACCGACCCCTCGGGTCTAAAGCTAATGCCATACATCCGCCGACATGAGCTGCTGGAGAATCTCGGACTTCCAAACTCGGATAGTCCAGCACTCGGAGTGTGTGTTCAGAGTGGAATGCTACAACGACTCCATCTCCTGTATGGTTGAAGATAGCCTTAGATCCAACCTAGTGATATGATTGAGGAACTATGGGTGGGCTCTCGGTGCCAATATCACATACAGAATCTTTTTGATTAGGCAGTATTTTTGGTTGCCATTGTTCTTTAGTATCTTCGGGCTCTTTACCGTAGGACAAGAACATCAATTGTTGACCTGCGGTGACATACAAGAGAGATCGTCCATCCGGGGCATACTGGGTGT
This sequence comes from Agaricus blazei, assembly GCA_029719445.1. Taxonomy (NCBI): domain Eukaryota; kingdom Fungi; phylum Basidiomycota; class Agaricomycetes; order Agaricales; family Agaricaceae; genus Agaricus; species Agaricus blazei. Next base: position 971,461 of record SSNC01000009.1, on the reverse strand, counting down.
ATGAAGGTGCTAATTTCAGAACACATTGTTGGATAAAACGGCTTTCTGACAAACGAATCATTGAAACTCGAGGGTAGACATGAGTATTATTAGAGAACTCACGTCTTGCATCCCAAAATACAATTCGGCGGTCTCTCTGACTTGACGTGCAGAAAAGTTCTGGATGTGTGGGGTTCCATGACGCGTAATCAACATCATCGGAATGTCCACCCGAGTAAGTTTGAGCAGATCTATACTCGAGCTTTACACAGCGTGAAGATGAGTTCCGGATGTTAGTCGCCAACCGACTCACAGATTTTTCCGGGCTCCAAACCCTAGCTGTTTTGTCGACACCGACACCGACGAGTTTACGTCCGTCGCAATTCCATGCTACGTGGGTGATCGGTTGGGTGGTCGGATGGCGGTAATCTTTGGGCTTAAAGGCAGAGAAGTTCGGGGGCTAGCATGGGACGAGGGCGTTGAAATGCGAAGCAGAGCAGGGTGTGAATGTAAGCCTCATTGGCGGTAATGGATGCGATCATACATGGATGCCACGGGCGGCGAATGTTGTGTGCGGGGGTGGGGACGGCGGCTTTTGCACTACGAGGTCGTCGTCCAGGGCAGAGGCCATGGTCGATTTGAAGATAGAAGTAACAGAAACAAACAGAAGTATATAACTATCGACTATGTATTGCTTTACATTTTGCCGCGAACGTTCGCGTATCCTAGGCCCTTCAGCCATTCAGCAATATGGCGGGTGACTTCATCCTTCGCCTCCGCCATAACCCAGTGTCCTTTGTTCTCTATCGCGATATCCTGTAGCCGAGCAATAAATTTCGATGATTTTCTGATTAAATTAGGCAAGACAGTAGGATCTTTGGTGCCCCAAAGAAATAGCACAGGTAGATCAGCACGCATATTAGCGGGAAGGCCTGCAGCTAGTGATATTGCGGGTCATTTCACGGGAAACATAAAAAGGTGAAGCGTATGCACCATTCTCTTCATCATGCCTAAGTTTTGAGGTCCGATAATAATTCAAAGGCCCATTCATCCCTTTACTCAAGACTTGGTGGTAGTATTCAAATTCCTGTTTGAATCACATCAGATTAACTTTATTATTATTGTGATAGAAGATGCCAGACGCACCCTCGGGTCTAGGACTGAACCGAGTGATCCGGCATGTGATTTATCCAGCAGTTTTTTCATGGCTCCTTTTCTTGTGAAGTCGAGGGTAGCACCCACTGATGCGACAGGCTGAAAAATAACAGCCATGAAATCGCGGAGCTGATAGAAGATCGTTAGCTGTCACTGTCAAACGGGACACATGTGCGGCTGATGTACATTAGCCTCAATTGTGCTCGTCGATTCCTGGCTGGCAAAGTAAACCTGATATCCTAGATTCGGGCTCTTTCTAGCAACCTCTTCGGGAGGCAGATAGACGGGCGAAGGTGGGATATAAGGCACACTCAACCTGGTGAGGGAACATAAGTTTATGACGAGACTGAGCGAATGAATGTACTAACATAGCGAGTGCCAAGACACGATTTGGGTAGTAAAGAGCGAATCTGCCGACAGTATGAGAGCCCCAGTCATGTCCAACGAGTATCTTTAAACCTTCTGTCAGTGTCAAAGTAGAACAGGGGTATGCAGACACGAACAATCTTTTCTAACCCAATCTTGTCGAGTAAGGCGGCTATATCAGCACAAATACTCTTCGCAGTGTATTTCTCCACATCCCGGGGCTTGTCCGTATCCCCATAGCCGAGCGTATCTGGCACAATGACGCGATAGCCCTGTCGAACCCAGGGTCCAATCTGGTAGCGCCAACCGTACCTACGCCATTAATGCCTACGAATACCACCACGCTATTCTCACCAGTAATCGGGAAAGCCATGAATGCAGACGATGGTATGATTCAAGCTAGCGTCATAGTTGCTTGGAATCTGGTCAACCTGAGAGGTGGTCAGGTTTGGCGCTGAATCAAAAGACCGGGACGATTACAAAATGGTATGTGTGGCCGGTCGCGAGTTTCTCGAGTCGATGATTAAAGCTCTCCGGTCGGGTAGGATCCATGTGGTGGGAAGAGAGCCAGGCTTCGGTTTTCTCTCATAGCCGGCCTTAAGTAAAGCGCGAACACGGCCGGGTATCCAGGCTTGCTTCGGCGTCGCCGCCACTTTCCCCGCGCCCAATCTGTTGTGGCGGTTCACAAACGGATGTTTGGAGATGCTTCCAACACCGCTAAATAAAACGCAAGGCCTCTGGCTAGTGGAGCGGAGTCTCGAACCTTCGCTGCGGAGTTTCAATCCAGCAACCGCTCGACGAATACTTCCTCCTCCCGTCTTGGCCGCCGAACTCGACTACAACCGCAATCCCCCACACTTTTCACTTTTCTTCTGCGCATAAAAGCATTCTTGCATCAATTCTTACACTTGTCTTCACTTTTTCTTGTTCTACAACCTTCTTTTCTTTTCCCTTCTTTCCTTTCTCGATTATTATATCTCAAGTAAGGTTCGCCTTTAACGAACATTTCCCCCATACTGTTGCTCACGAAACCCTCCCCCGTAACAGTTGCCTCAATGCCTGCTCCTTTGACATCATCCTCGCCGCGCTTAGCCAGCCCAAAGGCTATGCACAAATCTCGCAGTCGTGTGCCCAGGTCGAGACTCACCAGACGGCGGGGACGTGCTAGAGATGGAATCGAAAGCGACGAGGAGATCGAACGAGTGCTTTCGACAGACTCTGACTCCGATTCAGATGTATCGCTATCACCTGACTCAGCGACCGACTCAGACCAAGAATCCGGCTCCGAAGACGGGATCCTAGACAAGCAGGCCAATGTCCACACACCCAACACCAGTCATAGTTCAGCTGCTCCAGAGAAGGCAGCTGCTCTTAGTGGAAGGGCGGATGGCACATTGTTCCCGGCTTCTGGTGATTGGTCGGAAATGGTGACAGACGAAGGCTTGAACGGCTCAGCGGACCTACCTATCATCGAATTTTCGGATTTCAAGGGGCCAATGTACATCTTACAAAGACTCCACTACGGAAGGAGAAGAAGACAAATAAGAAACGGGCTCAACAACCGCTCCCCACCCCTGCTCCTAAATCAAAGACACCCGTATCCGAACCTGCCGCGAGTGATGCCGTAGAGAAAGCAGATGAACAGCCACAGGAGGTCAAGGATTCATCCGACCGTCAGCCCCCGCATCTCAGGCGTCCATTCGGACAGAGCGCTCGTCAAGCATACCAACAGCGATTGGAGACTGATCCTTCCTTCGTTCCCAAAGTGGGAGGTTTCTGGGGCCACGACGATCGGTTGATGGATAAGGAATTGCGCAGCCTTAGTGGGTGGTGGAGAGGCAAGTGGCAGGGTAGAGCGAGAGGAAGGGGAGGCTTTCCAATTGGGAATGGCAGGCCAGGACCACACCAGACACTTCAGAGCGAAGTTCCCAGAGAAGAAAACCCAAACCTCCCTCCGATCGAACGAACTTGGACACATGACGGTTTTGAAGAAATGAGGCGGAAGGAGGACCAGCGCACTGAGCACCGAACTCAACCTCCTGCCGTTGGCTCACCGTTGCGTGGTGCTCCTCGTGGCAGAGGCAATTTGATCGCTGGCCGTGCTGGTCGTGGCGGTTTACCTCGTGGTGGATTTGTCAACTCGGAGAGTCGGGCTGCGGCTGCGGCAAAAGCAGGTCGCGTCTGGTATGCCATGAAGCCCGAACTCATGTGGACCAAGCAGAGCGAAAACTTCCTTTTCTTCGAGTCTTCGAAACACCGGACTGGGGCTGCCTATCGTATTCAACTTCCTGGCTTACGTCCTGCAGTCATCAAAGCACCTCCAGTTCCGGCAGTGGCCCCCAATCATGTAACAGCAACCACTGCTAGCATGGCAGGTTCAGACATCGGCGATGCAGTCTTTGTTGTCAACATTCCCAATCGCAAAGAGGAGACCACAGAGACCACTGTCGAAGAGACCCAACTCGACGACGTCTTCAAAGTGAGGCCGCGCCTTGTTAATGTTGAACCCATACCACTCCCTGCGCCCTCAAACACTAAATCAAGTAAACCGAATTCCCCCCTGACAAGCCTACTAACCGCCCCGAGCCATCCTCCCCAGCCACAAATCGAGACACAGCCATTATAACTCAACTTGAGCAACTTTCGATCGAACCTACTACCTCAACAGACCCAACTCAGTGGGCTCAAACCGAAAAGGCCGTGCTCCGTAAGCCGGCAGGTGGATCTCCCACAGGAGAGGCAACAGAGGCATCCTCTTTCGAAAGTGCTCCCCGGCGTCCTTCTCTCCCTCCTATCCAGACTGTCTATAGTCCCCCTCCTGCGCAACCTTCTCCTGCTTACCCAGCTGCCTACGGTTATCCTACATTACCGCCCGGCATTGCCCTTAATCTTCACGGTGTTCCCTATGAAGTGGCGACTGGTCGTCCCGTATATATCCCTCCACCTGTCTACAATTCTCGGCCTATTGTGCACTCACACGTGCCACAACAGAGTGTATCTTACATGTCGACGCCACACGTGCACCCTTCCCCTGCCGTCACCTCTGATTTTGCTCATCAACCACCTTCACATCCCCATACCCCCTCGGGTCCAGGCAGTAGCTTCATTGATCCGGCGACTGGTGTGCCGATGTTCTCTTTCCCTAGGACATCACGCGTAGAGATACGTGCGCCTGGGGATGACAAAGACAAGCCACTTCAAGATGGTAGCATCAAGTCGTCGTCAGTCGCATCTCCCCATACCCACACTTCATCTCACCGACAAGTGCCTTCCGCCTCTTACAGCAACCCCCCATCCCATCCCAGAATTGAGTACGGCTACCATCCATATGGCTCATCTTCAGACACTGGCGCTCTACCCTCATACGCTCCGCTACCAGAGGTGAACGGTTCGCCCGATGCGACATCAAACGCTCCACCACAGCAACCAATGATGCAGTACCCAGCATATCAACAATACTACTACCCAGAAGTTCCTTATGGATACGCCCCATATATGGACGTGTCACAAAATGGACAATATGAGATGTATGCGCCTATGGAGGTACACGGCACGACTTATTATTAAGTTCTGAGTTGCCCTGGGACATTTTTTTCTTCTTCTGCTCCAACCCGATGTTCTTTACGAACTTGGATCTTGCTTCTTGCTTTTCTCCCTTTCTTCTTTTGATGATAATGATCCCGACATGATGCCCATTGCTTCTCGTTCCTGCTTTGTTGCGACCCATATCCTTTACATTAATACATCACACCAGTCTAGCTCGCCCAACTCCCTTCTGCTTTTCTCCCCTCCTCTTTTTTTGTGACCTCTAGCATCATCATTTTCTCATACAACATCGTTCTCCGCCTTTTTTTTGTGTTTGATTACAATAAACTTCTCGTACATACGCGGTTTTTTTTCATAAGTGAATCACATTTTGTAGTTATGCTCCCCCCCTTTTTTTCAAATACTGTGACTTTTCACTTGTGTGTTTTTTTTGGTTTTGTTCATCCCTACTCTCTCTTGGTTCCAATTTTTGTTTAGTTTAGAGGCTATCACTGAACTCATACGCTCGCGGGTACTATTTTTCTTTTTCTTTTTCTTCTTTTTTTTTGTTTGATTCGGTTGTGATTATACATATAGGCACCTTTTTGTTCATCCCCCCCTCCTAGTAGTACCAATAACTGTTGTTGCACTTTCTATTGAAGGAGTTTACCGAAAAAAATGGCGAGTCTAATACATATATACCCATCAAGTTTCCTTTACAATCTACCCGCAAGAGTTATGTTTTTGTGTTTTTCGACTTGACAATCCGAGAGTACACCTGGTATTCAGGACGACTTGAGGTCGATGATACGACCTACATACATTGAAACCATTACTCTTCTTACCTAGGACGCGAAATCGATGCATGCAAGTATACAAATCACACAAAAAAAAAGGATTTGGATTGAGCCGAATCGTATCCAACCAATATCGCTGACAGCATATCCCGCAATCTCAAGGCGTCGCAACCAAGAAGTTCTCAAGCACAACAAACTCGTCGAGGTGTTGATGAATCGGTGTCAGAAAAAATCCATATGTCAGTATATTCTGGAGAAGGAAGGTCCATTTTAAACACCATTAAGAAAACATCAGTATTTCCCCAACACCAACTTCGACAACTTTGAAAAATCGGGAGTTCCCAGTCCAGTGATAGGATCCCATCCCTCCGTAGCCTTCAAAAAAAAAAAAAAAAAAAAAGTCAGAGAGTGATATCACAAATACATCGTAGATACTGACATTGAAACCTGGGGTACCACATCCAGGATTATTTCCGATCGTGATATCATTCAGACCGTTGAAACCAGTGGAGTAGAGCCAGGGATTCAAGAATCCAAGGGGGCTTTGACCATGGCTGAGACGGACATCGTTCAACAAGGCAACGACTCCGGCGAATGTAGGAGCGGATGCGGATGTTCCTCCGATTGATAGAGGCTTGCCGTTCCACCAGATGCGGAATCGCCTTCCGAGTGCTGCTACATCAGGGAATCCCTAAGAAAATGGTCTTAGATAGACATTCAAATTGTATCGTGAAAGGGATAGTCACCCGGCCAGCTCTGCAAAAAAAAAAGAATTTTGTCAACGGGCTGTGAATAGATAGTCGTTGGAAAGAAAAGGACATACTCATTGAATAATCCCTTGTAGGTACCATGAGGAAGGTTCTTGATGTATTTTGAAACCACTTTATCTTGATACTTAGGACGATCGAACTACCCGAACAATAAAGCATGAGTTTTTCTAGACGAAAGATCCGAAGAGAAAAGACGAACATAGTCACTGAAACCTCCACCAGAGAAGAAGACAGCAATTTCCGGAATGTTGTTGGTACCTCCAACAGCAGTAGAGCTGGGCTATCCTCAGTGCTAATCGCATGATAGTGTAAGGCTCGAACTCACAAGGGACAACTAGATAAATATAAAAACAATTAGATCTAGATTCGAATGCAGTGCTGTTCAAACGTACGATGAGGGGAAAGTAGCCTGGAAACGAGTGATATTGCGACCGTCATTTGTCAAGCAAGTCTGGGTGTTAGGGTCTTCGTTGCCATCACCAACACCACCATCTCCGGAAGAAAACAACATAGATGTACCGCGAGCACCTTGGGGACTAATGAGAAATGGAATCTCAACTCCGGCAACAAACGAAAAGCTTACCGAGCTGAGCAATGTCGCGGCAAACGCGACGAGCATAATCCTCAGGAACTTAAACTTTGATAAACACCAAAGGAATCTAAAACTTGGGATGGCGACATGTGACGTACCGGTTTGCTCAGCTTCACCATAGCTGGTTGAGATTGTCAGCGGTGTATCATCATGGGACAGTACGTATTCAAGCCACTGGAAGTATCTGTCAATGCGGTTCATAATCTTGGTGGCAATAGGCTTACATCGACATATGGTTCTATATATGCAAATTAGAGTTGACCCCCAAGAACATTGCAACGACTCACCATTGGTGTTCTCAGGTACCCCGAGGTCGGGGATGAAAGGCGGACGTCCAGCAGTGGAATACGCGGTGGCCGGGGTGGGGAAAGTCAAACCAAACGCAAATTGAGCATCAAGATTAGCTTCCATGCCGGCTTCGGAAAGAGTCTGGTTGTTCAGACCACCTGGTTTGATTGTCAGTGTGTCGTTCGCCAATAGAAGTAGATTTATCTCACCCTTGACAGAAATAAACTTGAAGGTGGAGTTAACGGCCTCTGGTCTCTGATCGAGATAGAAAGACCGCAAGTCTTGTTCATTTACAAACTCCTCGAGGTAGGATGCGATACCAATAGAATTCTTGTGAGTTGCTTTCGGCTTGTAGTTCCCGATTTTGTAGACCTGATCCAAGCAGCTTAAGGTTACGGTTGCGTTACAGGATGGGTCAATAGGCGTGGCACCGTCAGCCAACCCAGAACTTGGAGTATTTCCCGATACGAAATTGGCGATTGGAACTTCCTTGAAAGTGTCACTGTCAATATGGATAGTGGCCTTCATCTTGTTCCAACGAGCAAACATGGTGGTGGGTTGAATGACCTCGACGTGTTCATCCAGATGATCCGGAAGGCTGTAGTCGGTAGTTCGGATGAGGTGGTCATCCGTCTCCCCGAATTTCCAGACATGGTATTTCTGATATTGCGAATGAGGCTTTAATATTCGAGGATACGCTATAAACAGACAAGCACCTACCGTATTGAGCATTTTCTCCGCAACGCTAATGGGAACTTTGATGGTGACCCAGTCTTTTGCCGAGGAGCGGTGGCAATCTTTTTCTCCTAGACCAAAGGATGCCAACCACTCATCCACGAGGTCGAGACTTTCTTTCTTTGGGGCGACAAGGGCGTCGACTTCAGCCTTGGAAAGATGCTGACCATAGCGGGGGTGAGAAGGGTCGGATACTTCGTAGAGGTGCCTCTCTAGTTCATCGAACCTGGATTGGGGAAGGCCAATGCGCAAGTGGATGATGTGGTCCGCAGGGGCAGCAGAGAGCCGTTGCCAGCCATGAGGGGGCGCGACGCTATCCTTGAGCTGGAAGTTGTAAGCAACCTCGGGGGGAGGGAAAGCGAGAGAAGAAGAGGCCAGCAGAACGGCCCAGAGCAAGGAAGAGACGGACTTCATATCGAAAGGAGAGGAGCAACGACACGGGTCTCGCTGCAAGACACGGCTATTAATGAGGGATATTTATTCGAACTTCGACCTCGCGGACAGGTCCCTAAGTTCGCAGGCTAGTTGGAGTTAATTGGGAGATAGATGTCCATTTGCGGCTAGCGGGGAATCGGGTGAGAAGCATCACATTGAGTTATCTGTTCCACGGCCGCCCATGGGCCATCGCGCCCAGCGCCGTGACAATGCACCATGAGCACTCGTTGAGATGGACAGGAAGGCCACCCGATCTGCTATACATAGGGGCGGGGCATCAGATTTTACATCTTAGCGAGACGTATTTGGGGGGGCCGAATACAATGCAATTTTCCTGTTGCGGCGCGGCGTGGCACTTTTCTCAGCCGCAATTCCGCGTGGACCCAAGACACGTGTTTGGCCTTGTTGTGCTGCAGCCTGGCGCGCCATGGAAAATTGGATGCGCCAAGATTCCGTATAGCAATGATCAACGACCCCACAGATTCCGTCGCCATCTTCAGCGAGGGAACCTTCGAGGAACAGGTGCTGTCGGCCCCCTTACACCCCACGCCCCTCTGAGCTCATCCACATCCATCCAGATCCTCGAGCTCGTTGATTTTATTGCCAGGAGCTTGCCAGAAGATGACCGCCCCACATACATCGCGTCATTCAAGGACGGCCTGAAAACAGAGGAAAACCAGATACCCCTGGACGAGGATGAATCTCGTCGGAGAGCTGTACTCGTAAAACTTTTAGGTGAAATCAAACAGTTAGGGGAGGGCAACGATAAAGGTAGTTGTCCATCTTGTGATGAAGAGATCAAGGCTCACCTCGTAAAACCACAGAGATCGAGGGCTTCTTCAACCTCGTTTTCTCGCATGCACTTGCCCTCTTCCCCATAGGGTCACCGGAAGCCAAAGAGCACATTTCAAAACTGGTGCAGACCATCGCATCTGCGCCTACAGAAAAGACACCGATAAAATACCGCCTGTACGATCATCTGTTTCCCTACTCTAACAAGAGTCCTCATGTCTTTTTTTCGCAGCCTTTCCAACCTCTTCAACGCCATTCCCCAGACATCCCCCCTCCGTCACCACGTCTATACTGTAATTTTGGAGATAGCCACAAAAAACGACCAACTTGATACTCTTCAACTCCAGCGCACAACCGTCGAAAAATGGCTTACCGAATGGCAAATCAGCCAGGACGAGAAAGCACAGTTTTTGAAAGCTTTAGCCGATGCCTTTACAACTGCCGGTCAATCGTAAGTTCTTTTGCCTGTACAAAGCGATCATTCAATTCAAATTGTACAGAACAATAGCATATGAATACTCTCTTTCATATGTTCGCACACTACCATCAAATTCACCATTGGCACAATCTGCTGCCGTTGATCTTGTCGCTACTGCTCTCGGTTTACCAGCTCTATTCGATTTCGACCCTCTCTTCAAATTAGATGCGGTCATCGCCCTCAAAGATCACGAGATTTTCTCCCTTCTCCAAGTCTTCCTTAGTGGAGGTCTTCCAGAGCTTGACCAGTGGCGAGCGAGTCACGCAGGCGTAGCCGAAAAATACAGTAATATCCTCGTTTTATACCCAAATCCCACCTTACTGAAATCGCCCCTCGTGCAGATCTCAGCGATTCCTCACTAGAGAACAAAATCCGATTACTCGTACTCGCAACGCTAGGATTTAAAAATATCGGTCAAAACCTTCCTTATACCCAAATTGCCGAGGCTCTCCGCGTCGATATTTCCCAAGTAGAAAAATGGGTGATTGACGGTGAACAGCTTTCTGTTTTCTCTCATAGTGCTTTCTTAACCTTCTTCGCCCGTTTAGTTATCCGTGCCGGTCTTCTCTGGGGCAAACTTTCACAAACCACACAAAGTCTCTACGTCGTTCGCTCCTCAGTACGTACATTCGAAAAAGAACAGTGGGAAACATTGGAGAAACGTATCCTGGCTTGGAAATCTGGTCTTTCGAGCGTATTGGATGTCGTCAATAACGCAAAGAGAATGGTTCATGTACCACAAGTTCCTGTTGCTTAGGCTACAATCTATTTTGCATACACTGGGGATCATCTATGCGAGCATATCACAAAAATATGCTTCTTTTTTTAGTCTATCCAAAATTCATGAGAAAAAACATAAAGATGTATGTCCTTTCGCCAAAAAGCATATAGAATTGGCGTAAGGCGACTACCACTCCCCGTCGAAACCCACAAATCCTGTTCAGAAGGGGGAAAAAAATTAGTTATGATCACTTCAAGTTTACAGCACACGTACCAGTTAACAGAAACACATGGAAATACCTCTTCTTCTCTAACGACGAACACCAATTCCACGCACTCGTAAGTCGCCCATCTATACAACTACCAGCATCAAAGAAATTATCAGCTCCAGAACCATCAAACCCATGTCTAAAAAAATCCCCAAGAATCTCCCTAATCAAATTATCCACCGTCCCAAATTCATCTTCGATATAACTCTTCAAGGCGGGTTTTTCAGCCAGATGAGGAATTTGTCGGAGGGTGTTGCAGATGGGTAAGAGGATACGATAGATTTGAGTGTATTTGTCGATGAACATGAGAGCGTTTGGGACGTTGTGATCGCCCATGTGGATGACGGATGATCCTATCCATGTACCGACGGATGTTTGAGCTTTATGTAGAATGTTATGCATCATCCGGGAGGTTTTTGGGGCTGCTTGGACTCGATTGAGGCCTTGGCCTGTATCACGGAGCCTGTAAGGTACATTTTCAGAAAGGAGGTCTTGTTCCGCGAGAGACCATAGATGGAACATGTCTACATTAGAAGAAAAAAAAATTTTAGCCAAGCGTTGTTTAAGGGGAACCAACAAGGACATACCATGAAGGATTTCTCTCCAAAGCGTCAAACTCTGCAACACATACGCATATTGTTTACTATGATCATGCGACAACCTCGCCCCATTCCGTCCACTTCTAATAGCCAAGCTACTCTTCTGATCCTTCGCCTGCGTAGGATGGAAGTGTTGCTTCAAATACACAATCATCTGATCACACGGATCACGATTGACTCTCAAAAACGCGTGATTGTCCCCGATAGAGTACAAACATTGACGAATTTTTTCTTGCGACAGTCCATTCCTCGCATATTTCGATGAAAGAGTTTCTATAGCGCGTTCTTTGGCTTTGATGTCTCTTTGAATTTCACGTCGCAGGCGACCTTCGGAATAAATTTCCTTGGTGGCAATAGTCACAAGGTCGTCGCGGAGTAAATCGACGGCATCGTGTTCCTCGAGGACGAGGTGCACAGTTTTGATAGGACGGACACAGGAAAAGTTGAGAAGGTCTTTCACGTCTGATGATTGACTATCCTGAAAAAAATGCGGTCTGAATAAGTTCATAAAACCAAAAAACAGTGTAAAAGAAATCTACCTGAAGAAGGTAAATCAGCTTGCCATACGTCGTCCGCATCTTCTCCGGATTCATAATCTTATGCCTCCTCCCCAACTCAAATATCTGTTGATAAAACTCGGAATTGGATTCAAAATCCCTATCCTGGAATAGCTCCTGTCCCTGCTTATAATCCGCCGCAAGCACCAACCCAGACATAATCGCACACAACTCCCGAATTTGGTGCACAATCCGTTTAGCCTTCGACAACCCAAAGCCAATCGTGTCAATTTTGTCAGTATACTCGGATACAGATAACGCAGCTTCGAGTAATCGAAGATACTTGCGTTCTCCGAGTGTAAGCCGTAACGGGATGAATTTGGCACGTTCGACGAACCATTCACCGACTTTAGCACCGACTGCTGGATGACCATTTGTGGTAAGAGTCCCAGTGACTCTTTGCCACCCTTCACTGATCGAGTCTAGTTCGCCTTCTGCATCCTCATCTCCACCGTCCACGCCCTCCCCGTCTATTTTCATCTTATGAGAGATATATTGAGTTACTCTTTTTAAAAAAGAACTAGCCGCAGTAAATACCAAGTTGTCGTCCGCATCTGGACCAACACTGGTCGCAGGTGTAGTGGTGCCTGATACTGTGGTACTGGTATTGGCGGTGGTGGTACCACTGGATTTGTTGGATCCAAGGAGGGGTAGCGGTGCTGGGGCGGAGGATATAACGGAATTCCCTGTACGGGGAACAGCGGTTCCATTGTTGGCCTTGGCTTTTTTATTTTGTTGTTCTTGGCCTAGGGGTTTCACACCGTGTCGTTTTCGCGAGCCTTTACGGTGCTGGGCGGCAAAACAAACTTCACAGTAGGCGTCTGAACAGTTCTCGCAGAGAACCTGAGCGGGTTGATCTGGGTGATATTCATAAGATAATTTGCAATTAGGAGCGGATATGTGTTTTCACAGGGATGTCAAGAGAGGGGGATGGCAAAAAAAAACAAAAACAAAAAAACAAAAAAAAGGATGCACATGATTTAACGTCAGACTGAGGGGTACAAATCCGCAAATAAACGGGACATATGACGCACCTTCGCATTCTATACAATATCCTTCAACGGGAGGTTTGTCCACGTCCTCTTCGTCCCATCCTTCCGCAGGCCCAGTTGCCACATCACCAGTTGCCGTAGGATGCTCAATTGCATCATGCTTGTCACTGAGGATGTTTTCGAGCGAGAAATTGGGTTGACCATTGGTCATATTATTTTCGTTGTCTGGGGAGGCAATGGTGAGCTGGGGTTCTACCATGAGGGTTATTTGGTGTGACAAGGTGGTTAGTGTGACCATTCACCGGGAGAGGCGCGTACTTAAAGCGTAATATATACTCTGCGCTAATTCATAAAGGCAAAAAGCCCTGTTTCCGTTTTGGTTCAGAGAGAATGGATCTGCTATTGCCCAAGAAACTGGAAAGATCAAGAATAGAGAAAACTAGTGATTCCGGTCAAGTTTTCTAGGTTTCTAGAAGCATAAACTCAATTTCTCCTTCTAGATGCACTGATGGCTTACGAAATGCTCCCCATGGGAGTTACTGAACAACTCTTTGTCTCGTTGACCAGTTGTCGATCCTGCCCCATGGGTCATGTAAATCCATCGCAAAAATTGGAGTAAAAATTTGACAAGATACGACAGGTACGTTTGGGCGGTGATTAGTACCCACCGGACCTCCGTAGCTCATGCGTAGCCTGAGGTTAGTCGAGCCACCGGTACAAAACTTGCTATCTTTGATCCCTCTTCAGAGAATATTTGAGCTACTTGGACCCGCGTCCGGCCCGATTCAAAGCGTAGGCTGGTTTTCACGCGAAATTAATCGGTTTCAAAGCTTATTATTTTCAACCTGACTCGGGGGTGCCGTGTACGCGTTGCTTGTGAGATAAAGAAAATGTCCGAATCTTGCGGCTGTCATGAATGTTTCGATACGTATCAGCATTATCATAACGTATTTACAATGTACCCATCGCAAAGTAAAAACTAGCCGATATGAATATGTCTTCGGTAATGCAAGAGGCCATCTAAAATATCGTTGATATCCTTAGACACAAGAATAAAAGTACTATACAGATAGATGCAAAACATGCTAGAGTATGAAGATGTCAAGAAATTAGAGCGCATATATCTGTAGCATGTATACCATAATGGAAGAGCAACTACCTAACTCTGCCCCTTGAGCGTCTTTCCATTTTCATCCCAAACCCCATCGGTCGTTGGCTTCTTAGCGTCAGAATTCCGCCTTGCCCACTCTTCCTCTCCAATCCACTCGTCCTCGTCATCCTCCCACGAATCTGTCCACGCCGCCACCTCAGGCTGCGTACTTTGCTGCCGGGCAATAACAGGCGGTTTATTTTCCATTATGGAAGGTTGTGATGGAGTCTTTGGCATTGAGGTCGTTACGGGTAGTGCTGATACTAGTGGGGAGTTGATGACGGGTTGATGGTCACGTTCGATATGCAGGGGAGCTGGTGGGCCACGACGCTTCTTCTTCAGCAGGTTCGTGGCAACTTTAGTCGGTTTGGAACGATCGCTCCCAGAAGAGGATAGACTATTAGATAGACCTGGCGGATATGAATGTTGATCGCGAAGCTCAGAACTACACGAAGCGGCGCGGGACTTTGTTTCATCGGGAGTAGTGGTATCAGTGGAAAACGATTTATCGCGAGACAGTCGATACGAGTCTCTGGGCGAACGGGAATGCCTATTCGGCCGTTGGTTCTCGACATCGTCAGGTTTGCCATCATCTTCATCATCATCATCCGAAGGAGCATTAAAAAGTGGTTCGTGTTGTTCACCGTTATCTGCGTCTGGAGAGTCCATGTCAAGCGAAACAGAATTTGACGCCTTGACTATAGAGTCAATCAGCCAGAACTGGACAATGTTCATGATAATGGGGAATATGCCCATAGTGCTGATATCATATTAAGTCGGGGTCGTCGAAGAGTGCATAAGCGGAAGGCAACGCACAAGATGACCTGAATAGCATCGCCGTCTTCGGTCCAAGTCCAGCTAAGAATCCACTCGCCAATTTTAAAGATGCCGGGAAAAAGAGCTAGAAGCGCGACTACCATTAGTTTCATGGTTGTCAGGGACATGACATAAATAGCAGCCTGGCGCGCCCAGTAGTTGACCGAGGGAGGGGAACCATAAACACCCGATTCAAAGCCTTGCAGCCCCAGCCGTTGGGAGAAGATATGGGTGAAAAAGTGTAGTATTAGGTAGATAAGAGCAACGCCTGAATGGCAGTCGGGATTAAAAGCGTACGAGACGGGGTAGCAACGACGAACCAAGGGTAGTATCGATGAGGATGTTCAAAAAATAAAAGACACAGGCATTGCTCTCTGTATGTCCTGACACAATGTCGGAAACAAAGACATTGACGACGTGCACGAACAGCTGGCCAACGACCTGTTTCGAAACGTCAAAAAGCCTAGCAGAGTGCAGTCCCGCACACAAGTCCGATCAGTCGGTGCAAAGACAAAGTACGGGGCAGCGCGCAACGGACCATATTCTCCAGGGGCGCTTTGACGACTCTCTATGGCGTTTGTATACCAGAGAGAGAATGACGAGGATCCCCATTAGTCCTTGGACGATCTACACGGGGGTCAGTCTTGGGACGGCGAGGAAACACGCGGGCTTCACAAGAGCGGTCGGGCCGAGCAGCTGGCAGGAACGGTTGTCGACATCGGGCAGGCCGAGCAGGCCTCCAGCACTGGTGGCTGCCATAGAGAAAGGGGGCGACCACAGGCAGAAGAAAGACAGAGCTTATGTAAGTCGATCAGCTCATTAACGCGGCCACTGCACAGCCAGACCCACAACACCCATGAGTTTCTTTGGCCGGGGCAACAGAGAAACGAACACGCCGCCTCCCGCCGCATACGGCCGCCTCCAGCCCGGCGACACCCCGTCGGCCACCCCGCCCCCGCGCAGTCCGTTCCGCCCCGGGTCCGCGCAGAACAACCCCCCCTCCTACGGCTACAATGACGCACCCAGTGCCGCCTTCGAGAAGCGTAGATCACCTGCGCCGCCTCAATACCACCAACAGCGAGCGAGTGGCCAGTCGTACGTCTGTTTCCGCCGTCAGGAGGGGCCCTTCTCATGTGTCATTCTAGCAGCGCTATCTTTGATGTCGTTATCCAGCCCTCCGAAGCCCTTGCCTTGACCAATTGCCTGATCTGCAGCCCCAGGGATTTTGAACATGGGCAGCACGTTATGGTCAAGGGCGCCTACGCTGCGACCGTAAAGTCCGTTTTCTCTCTCTTTAACGTCCACCAGCTGATCCATCAACAGGCATGATGACACTGGAAAAGTCATGCCAGGCCAGATAGCCACTTCCGTCCTGCATCGCCAGTGGATTGGTCTCTCAAGATCAGGCGATTCTGTGCCCATCTCCGTCTTGCCAGCTCCGCCTCACCCTGCAGCTCCCCTCTTCCTCCAGTCTATCGATATCGAAATCGGTTTCTTCAGGCCTAATCAGGCCCGACCTGATGAGTTCCCTGTCGATGATATGTCGAGAGTCTTCGTAAAGGCATTTTCTGGCATCATCATGGCAGTCGGCGAATCTATCGCGTTTGAGTATCGCGGCATACCTCTCAAAGGAATGGTTGTGTCCCTTTCGGTGCTAGAACTTGCAGATGAGCAGCGCTCCCGCCATCGCAGTGGGAGCGGTGGTAGTCGCAAAGATAGTGGCGTTCTCATGGAAAAGACCGATGTCAATTTCATGAAAGCTTCGGACAGCGCAATCAAGCTAAAGTCCAGTGCTAAAAAGTTTGTTTTTCGTATCTTCGTCTTGTCCATTTCTGTAACAGACGTTTAACCATCTAGGGCACCTCCAAATGCTATCATAGCGCCAAACTTCAAGTTCGAGGATATGGGCATAGGAGGTCTAGACACTGAATTCTCTGAGATTTTCCGTCGCGCCTTTGCTTCCCGCGTATTTCCTCCTGCTCTCGTTGAGAAACTTGGAATTCAACACGTCAAAGGTGATGATTGATGAGTCTATAAACCGACCTACTAATGACTGAGCTTCTCCCAAAACTCCTAGGTATCATCCTTCACGGCCCTCCTGGAACTGGAAAGACTTTGATTGCACGGCAAATTGGTAAAATGCTTAATGCTCGAGAACCAAAGATCGTCAATGGTCCCGAAATCTTGAACAAGTATGTTGGTGCATCAGAAGAGAACATCCGAAAGCTCTTTGCTGATGCCGAGAAAGAAGTATGTTTGTCACCGAATTTGTAACTTGTTCTGATGAGTGTCTTTCAGTATAAAGAAAAGGGGGACGAGAGTGGCCTGCATATCATCATCTTCGATGAATTGGATGCCATTTTCAAGCAGCGTGGAAGCACCAACAGCGGAACTGGCGTCGGAGATACCGTCGTCAACCAGCTGCTTGCCAAAGTAAGCATTTCACCTCTATCACCCATCTTAATCTGATGTCCTCACCAGATGGATGGTGTTGATCAACTTAACAATATCCTCATTATCGGTATGACCAACCGTATCGATATGATTGATGAAGCCCTTCTCCGTCCTGGCCGTCTCGAAGTTCACATGGAAATTTCACTTCCGGACGAACACGGCAGACTCCAAATTCTTAACATCCATACCCATAAAATGCGCACTAATAAAGTTATGGAGGATGATGTCGATCTCCACGAACTTGCAGGACTCACTAAAAACTTTTCGGGAGCTGAAATCGGTGGATTGGTTAAGAGTGCGACGAGTTTTGCGTTTAATAGGCATGTAAAGGTTGGAACGATGGCTGGCCTTTCCGACGATGTGGAAAATTTGAAGGTCAATAGACAAGATTTCATGCATGCGCTAGATGAGGTGCACCCAGCGTTTGGTGTATCGGAAGACGAACTCGATCAGGTTGTGCAAAATGGTATTATCCACTTTGATAAAGTTGTCGATGTGAGCATAACCCTCCCCATCTTTGGATGCGTAACTCATCTCCTTGACTTCTCAGGAACTGTTGCGTTCTGGGAAACTTCTTGTAGAACAAGTCCGAGTATCCCAGCGAACACCGCTGGTCAGTGTTCTCCTCCACGGCCCACCTGGGTCAGGAAAGACAGCACTAGCGGCATCGGTTGCTCAAGCATCAGAATATCCGTTCATCAAGCTCATCTCACCGGATAGAATGGTCGGATATACAGAGACCCAGAAGGTTCAAGCTATAACCAAAACCTTTTCGGACAGTTACAAGAGTCCCTTGAGTTTAGTGGTGGTAGACAATATAGAACGATTGATAGGCAAGCATTCTATCTCCCTGACTTCGGGGATCGTCCTAATCTCTACCTCCAGACTGGACGCCTCTGGGAGCGAGATTCTCGAACCCTGTTCTACAAACTTTACTTGTACTATTCGCTCGCAGACCCCCCAAGGTTAGTGGTTCACTCCCCCCCTATCCTTATCGGACCTCATAAGACTCGACAATCAATTTCAGGGTCGTCGACTACTAATTATTGCCACGTCGTCTCTCCGTCCTGAAATGCAGGACCTTGGTCTTGCAAATGTATTCGACTCAGAACTCCGTGTACCTCCTATCACCACTATTACCGCCCTGGAACGTGTCCTACGCGATGTAGACCTATTCTCGAGCGAGAATGAGTATCGGGAAGCGATCCGTATGCTTACTGAAGCTGGATTTGGCTCTAATGATGACGGGAATATGAACTCGAGAATGCAGATCGGGATTAAGAAGTTGTTGAGTATGATCGAGATGGCAAGACAGGAGCCAGGATATGTTGCGGAGAGATTATTGAACGCTCTGATGGGTTTGGGAATGTGATAGGAGAAGTTTCTAGATGGACTTTTGTATAGAATAATCTTTAGGTTAACATTGTTTGAATATATTGGATTTACTTGGAAAGCTGTGATGATGTACCGCTGTTGAGTAAAGGGTGAGAGGCGCGCCACAAGTAAAGAACATATAAGTATAAACAAGTAGGACGGAGGGTATGTAATCCGGTCATCTGAGTCCAAACCCTTCCGCCTCTCCTTGGAAACACCCTTCATCATCCTGCGCTTGACGAACCTTGGTTCCAATTCCCGGGCGCCTTCTCCCTCCCTCCGCGGCTCTCACTCATCGACGCATCGTAGAAAGCAGCTCCATCTACTCCCTCACCTCCCACCCCCTCCGGTTATCTACTTTAGAGGTTGTCGACACTTTGATTTCTCGGAACCGTTTTCTCCCTTGATATCTTGCATTAGCTTATAATGTCAGCTACGGAGTTTTCTGCTGGTGATCGACACGAGGAGGAACAACGCCAGATGAACGTCCCGTCGCGACATCCTATGAGGTCGACATCTCAGACGAAACCCAAGGGAATTTTGAAGAATGCACCTCATCATGCTAGTAGCGCTAACAGCAATAGCAACAATAGTGCTGCACAGTATGTTGTTTTTCTCACATTTGGTGTCTTATATGATTATCTGATGAAATGACAATCGATCTGTGTTGTGTGTTTATCTACTGCTTATTTCTGTGTATCTGCCTATGATTCGTTTTCTGCTTCCCATTTCACGTGCTGCTGCTTTTGTCGTGGACTGGTGTTCTGGGTGGCTTTTTCGATTTTGGCGATCGGTTGGGGAATCGTAGCAGTTTGCAGTGGGATGAAGAGAATCTCGCATTGACGGAGATTCAGAAGGATAGCTTGATGAAGATCACAGAACCAAAGACTCCTTATGTGAGGTACAATGCTGAAACTGATACCATCGAAGGTGGTGAGTGAATCTTCCCTCTTTTTCGTTTTCTTTTGTTCATTGATTTGGGTTATGTTAGATATCCCGGATTTGACTTTGGGAGGACAATATTATTCGGAATCACCACCGCCACAATCACCAACACAAACTTTGTCATCTACTGGTGCAGATACTTCTGGACCTTCGTCGAGGCGTACATCTATCTCCAGTGTTGGATTTTCTAATGTTGTCTCTATTGATGGCGCAGCCGGAGTTGAGTCTGGATTGGCTGCGGTAATGGGAACTTCTGGATCGAATTCTGGTGGGAGTCATAAATCTGCGGGGAGTAATGCTTCTAGTAGGAGCACGAGCTTTAATTTGCCGGATGAAGCTAGGAGGGGGATTAGAAATGCTGATGGGGAGAGAGGAGAGGAAGTTGAAGAGGATGAAGAGATGGATGAGGAAGGTGTGTTTCGTTTCATTTGGGATTGTCTGTCAGGGTTTTGCTGAATCTCTCTCTCTCTCTTTATTAGCTGCTGCGAAACACGCAGCATTTATCCGGGCTAGAGGGAGACATTACTCAAACGAAGCTGAAGCTATGAAGGTGCAGTGCACAATTTTGGCCTGATTACGACTTCTAACCTTACGCTTGTTAAATCCAGCGTGCGGCACAACTTATGGATGAAGATGATGAAGATGAAGATGCACAAGGTGACTCTAGGAACGTTGGTGACGATGATAATGACGAAGAAGACAGCAATGCTGCTACTCGGGGGCGTTCCTCTGTTCCTCCTGTTCCGCCACTTCCTCGGGGATCGGATTCTGGTGGACAAACGGCACCGACGTCAAAGATTAATGGAATTGGACACTCGAGTCATCGTGCTTAGTACAAACTCGTAGAGGAGCAGATGTTTAATGGAGGATCCGTTTTTTTTTTCTCCGTTGTCTCTCTCTCTTCTTTTTTTTTGTTCTCTGCCTTGGTATAATACTACTATGTGTCTGGTACCCGATGTTCCTCCTCTGCCGTCGCTCCTATTTTGTTTTTGTTTTTCTCTTTTGAAGTACTTTTGATTTTTTTTTGGAAATATATATGTGGAGGAATTGGAACAATGTTGTGTAGCCAGCTGGTAGCCAGTAGCCAGTTGACCTTTATTGAATTGGTTGCTCTTTGCTGGGCTGAGTTGTGAACAGAAAGTATTAGCTCGCTCGTTCGGGTTATTGGGCAGTTTCCCTTAGTTATTTAGCCAACGCCCTGGGATAGTGCACTCGCAAAATGAATGAGGAGAAATTGGGTGCGCTGTAGGACCTTCCTAGGCAGGAGAGGGGTGCCGAGAGATCCACTTTCTTTTTGTTAATACGACATAGGAGCATCGCGCCCATTTACTCGGTTATCATTGACAAATTCGTCATTGATGTGATGATCATGATGATGGTATCAATTTGATACTCTGAAAGATAAGATGAATTGAATTAATTAAGTAGTCTGAGATCAAATCAAAAATTTTCTCTCTCTCTCTCTCTTTCTCTTTATTATTATGGCTTCGGCACCGACGACGGGGAATAGCGCTTCTACTACTACTACTCAAGCCACTGAAACGCCTACTCTGAATACAGGAAAAGGACTTTTACTAAAAGCGGAACTTATAGCTCAACAATACCGCGAAGAAGTCTTATCTTCACTTTCTCAATCCCTCACATCATCATCAGCATCGCCACCGAAATTGGTAGGGATATTAGGGACGTCTTCGGTGCCGAGTAGGAATTATGCAGAGTTTACGAAGAGGCAGTGTGAAGAGTTGGGGTTTGAGTTTGTGTTGAGGGAGACTGGGGCTGGGGTGAGTGAGGGTGGTGCTGGTGCTGGTGGAGGGAGGGTGAGGGTGTTGAGGAGGCGATTATTGAGGCTAATGAGGATGAGAGTGTACATGGGATCATGGTTTATTATCCGATTTTTGGAGGGCGGCAGGTGAGTTTTTCGTTTCTTGTCTTTTGTTAGATGTTATTGACTTTTTTTTCTCTGGTAGGATCATTATTTGCAACAAGTGTGTTCTGGATTACATAGAGGAAGGTCATTAACTAACCCTTTCCCTCATAGATTGTCTCACCCCTAAAAGACGTCGAAGGTCTACATTCCAAATTCCATTACAACCTATATCACAAGTGATACTATCTTCTCAATCATCATCATCATCATCCACTCACTCAAAAACTTTTCATTCACAGCATCCGTTTTCTCAACCCTCAAACCCTTCTCTCCGCCACCCCCGCTGTTCAAAATGATATCAAGACGGCGACGGATAAAGATATCCCACCACCGGGAATGGTCAAATCCATAATTCCATGTACACCACTGGCTATAGTCAAATGCCTAGAATACGTTGGTGTGTATAATAAGATCCTGCCTTACGGTGATAGAGCATATGGAAAGACTGTTACTGTCATCAATCGGTACGAAGTCATTATGTTTTGCGAATATGCATATATAACGTCGCTGATAGATCGGAAGTGGTTGGAAGACCTTTGGCGGCGTTATTGGCCAATGACGGGGCGAGAGTTCTGTCAGTCGATATAGAGTCCACTCAGGTTCGTGTGTTTTTTTATTAGAGTCAGGGGTTGAGTTTTATATAAGTGTATGGTTTAGGAATATACGAAACGTCCACAGATGCCAGTAGAAAAACAAGCATCACGCTATCACCCTCGTCATGTGGTTCATTCAAGCCTTCTGACCCTTGAAGAATGCTTGGCTATATCAGATGTGGTCATTTCAGCGGTCCCGAGTGCGGCTTACAAAGTCAAAACGTCTTGGTTGAAAGACGGGTGCATTTGTCTGAATGTGGCGGCTGATAAGAACTTTGAAAAGGATGTGAGGGACAAGGCATCGATTTATATCCCTGCTGTGGGCAAGGTCACGATTTTGATGCTACTGAGGAATTTATTGAGGTTGAGGGAGTATTAGATTAGGTAAAGAATGTACTCTGATGCATCGAAAGGGGGGATTTGAGGGTTTGGATGACCAAAAGACAGCGGTTGAGATATAAAGACAAAAGAAAAAGCAGATAATGGAAAAGTCTATGGGAAGGATCACCGGCTGAAATTAGATTCCGCAAAGGCAGGTGGTGGAGGGGAAGTGACGATAAGCGGAGTGGAGGAGCCGGATGATGGGAAACTTGCTGAAACGGGGGTCGCTAAACCTGATTCATCGGTCATAAACCGTACTCGTTGCCGGTGTAACTGTCGTACGATTTGAGTATGCAAAAAAAAAAAATGAGGTGGCAAGGAACGCACCTGGGGAAGTTTTGGGATGAGGACGAATATGAGGACGGAGAGGTTTATTGCAAAGAACCAGGGGTTGTAGTGCGTGTAGTGCGTGGAGGCCAAGAAGCTGGCGCAGAGTGAGATTGTGGAGAGGCGGAGCCGGTTGAAGAAAACGTACAGAGCTATGGGGACGCACAGAAGCCACTTTTTGGAGGGCGTGTACTGGGCGCCGTCGTCGATCTGCTCCCAGAGGGTGAGGTCGTCGTATGCGCCGCCGTGGAGGTCGCTGCCAAAGGGGATACCGGTGACACCGTGGAACATGATGTAGGAGAGCTGTTTGAAGGCGGGAAATTAAGGAAGCATGAGCATGAGCAGGGTGGGACACGCACGACGAGATAGAGGAGGTTGACGACTGTCCAGCTAATCTCCTGGGTCATGCCGGGGATGGTGTCGATGACGATCTTGCCAGAGATGATGAGGACGACGTGGATGAGCCATGCGCCTGGGGAGCGGGGTCAGGGGGGGAGAGAGGGGGCGGAGGGGGGTTACCTTTGGCGTTGACCCAGTCGGCGTTGATGTTGAGGTAGGCGTTGCGGTCGAGGGCGTCTTCGACGGAGCGGTCGCGGACCTCCTCGACCTTGACGATGGAGGCGGAGCGGGGGCGGGCCTTGAGGGGGCGGGCGGAGGGCGGGACGCTGATGGGGGGCAGGGGCTTCATTGGCGTGCAGAGCAAGGCGTGCGCGGGCGAGCTTAGAGGCCCGGGCGATGCCGCGGCCGCATATGGCAGGCGCGGTGCCGGATTGGGCGAGGCGATGCTGCTCTTGAGCTGCCACCTCTCGCCGCACGGCCCTGCCTCCCTCGCCGCCCTCCGCTTCGCCGCCCCCGTCCGCCTCCACCGCATCGCCATCGTTCCCCGCGGCGCCCCCCTCTTCCCCGACGCCCCCCACATCGTCTCCCTCACCCACCCCGACCACTTCTATCTCGACCTCTTCTTCAACGCCCTCCCCCACCGCCCCAGAATGCCCTCGTCCCCACCTCCATCTCCTACCCCGGTGGCCGCATGGACTTTGCCGTCGACATGGGCCCCCAGGTGGCGTTTCTCTCTCCCTCTCCGCCCGCTGCTGCTCACCATGATCCCAGTACGCCACCCGCCTCATGATCGTCAAGGGCGCGTTCACGCACCTTTCTCTCGCCATCTACGGCGAGCTGGCCGCGGAGCTGCCCCGCTCCTCACCTACCAGCCCGCCGCGCTTCTCCCTCCGCCCAGCCGCGTGCCCTTCCTCCCGACCTCGATTTGTCCCAGTGCCAAGATCCAACCGCCCTCGCTTCCGAGTTCCTCGCCCTGATGCCAAGGCCCCCTGTCTTGCCTCGGCCATCCGCCGCATGTTCTGCCTCAAGTTTGCCAACGACGACTGGGACAACCCGCTCTTCCCTCACCTCTACGCGAATCTCGACGACGACTCGGACGACTTTGACCTCGAGTCCGTCGTCTCCAGTCTCGACAAGCCCTCCCAGAGGACATCTCTCAGGACTCCCTCGACCGTTTCGTGGAGCGGCTCACAGAATTCATTGGCCCACCGGTATGCACCCCCTATCCATCCTCTGCCAAGCTAACCACGCCTTCCAGTCCGTCGATCAAGCTTATCAGATTGCAATGGCTCTAAGCTCATCTGCTTCCCAGAGCCCTCTGTTCTCACATGCGCTCCTTGTGAGTATGTCGGAAACCAGTGTCTCAATACCAATCTCTGATGTCTCTTTCACAGACCGCACTTGATCTGCATGCGATATTCAACACCACTACCATTCTTGATATCCCTACTCTGTCCTACCTCACCGACGCCGCCAGCAACGCGTTGATTGCCCGACATTTCCTGCACAACACGCCCCTTCCCGACACCATCGCAGAGGCTCTCGCTACTCCCCGCGCACTTGTAGACAAGCCTCTCGCTGCTGCTCTTCTCCGCCTCCGCAACAGGATGCTATCGTGGCAAACTTTTGAAGACGCTCTCACCAATCCTGGTGCTGACTTTCTACAGGCTGCCCAGCTCGTCCACGAAATTGGCAAACAAGACGTGACCCTCGGCAATTGGTTATCTTCAATGATTCTTCACGACGATATTGTTACAAAGCTGAACGAGAACCTTCTCCCTTCCACTCCTGTCCTTCCTCCCGTATTATTTGCCAAAGACAGTGACCAAATCACCCACGACCAGTTCATTGCCTTTGTGAGAGCTTGTGTTGGAATCGCCTCTCTCATGGGCGTCCTTGCTTGGGCAGACAGTGTCGGCAATGATGATTGCCGCGAGCGCACACTGGCTGTCATACACCTATGGCAGGGCTTTGAAGGCTATCGCGAGGTCTGTAAATTGTTAATTCTTTACCAGCCCTTACTGATACTTCCTCAGATTGTAAACCACCTATTCCTTCTACGTCAATTCACTCGTCGTCTTAATTGGATAACGACCGACAATGAATATCCCCGACATTCCGGTCTATTGGCTGAAAAAGTTCTTTGCTCAATAGCTTCGCTCAACCCATCATCCATCCTCAATGAGGAAATGGTTGAGACTATACTTGCCTTGAAGCAACCTTTGGCATGGATTGCCGAAAAGGAGAGGTTAACGTTGAGGAAACTGGCCCTGGTCGTGGATGATGGGCTAGAGGCCGCCGTCGAGGAATTGAAATTCGAGAGTGGAAGACCGTTTAGTCTGAGGAGGTTGAGGACTTTGAGGGTCAGCGTTGCCATGGTGGTGAGAGAGTTGGATAGGGATACAGAGACGGACGGTGATTGTCGAGACGGAGCGGAATGGCTACTTCTACAAGCGTTCTGGAAAGAGGGAGAATACGGTTTCGTTGGAAGACTAGTCGATCTTTTCGTCGACTTGACTTCAGATCTGGAACAATATTTTGCTGATCAGCAAGTCCTGTCTTCGTTACAAGACCCGAACCCGACTCTTGTTGAACAGTTATTATGGACTTCTCTTGATTTATTACTTCTCATCGAACGACTGGTACCCTTGTTCACGATCACCGTCCGAAGTCTACGTCATCTCGTATCTTCAATTGTGGACATACTTGTATGCGTCGACGAAGCTATGACCGTGTTTTGCAGTCAAAATGAAATGAATCAAGGTGTTATAAAGAAGATGAAAAATACTAGTTTGAGAATTTTGGAAATGTTTTGCGAGCAAGATACGGCGGTCGAACCTGGAAGAGCTGGCCCAGAGGTTCTTTTCAGGGCTTTGATCAGGTGTGGTGTACAGAACGGAATGAATGACGGAAAGAAGGGAAACGATAAGGTTGCAAGAATCAGGAAGGTCCTTGTTCTGATTGACCAGGTCCTTCCTCGTGACAATGGAGGCCCGGAATATTGGAGGAATCACGTACTTCCCTCCTGCCTCGTTGATATTCGAGCATATATGCTAGGGTTGACCGTTGAAGATAAATCGTTTCTCTTACAACGTCTTGTTCAGCTGGATAAAGGTGTAATGGGTGTAGGAGAATGGTTGATTTTAGAGGAAGCAAAAGACGTTCGAGATGTTTTGGCAAGTCTTGCCGAGGAACGGGGTATGGATGTTGGGTTGGAATCGACGGAAGGCGCAGAGAAGGAAGTTCAGAGAGCTAGAAAGACACTGCAGGAATATAGGGTATATGCCGGCCTTCAGCTCTTCTGGCTCGCTACTTTGCAGTCTCCTATGACAACAACCCCCAATGATGGCTCGGATACACCATGGCTCTTGAATGCCATCTCATCAACGCCGGAAATATCTTCTCTATTCACCCAAATATTTAATTATATCCTCGATGGACATTACACTTCACCACTTTTCGGGTCTCTCACAAGGACATTCGCCCGTCCAGAGAATATAAATCTGCTGGGGAAAGAAATGAAGCTTGTTGTCCTTCTGGCTTTGATGAGACTTGCTCAAGTGGATGTTGGGAGTGCGTTGGGTGCAGATTGGATTTTGGAGATTTTGGAGACGTGGTTTACTATTGAGCGTGGTGTGAGTGATAGTGTTGTTGTTGATAGGGAGGTTATGGGTGATGATATGCTGAGATTGGAGATTGGGAGAGTGTGTGCTGTATGTGCCGATCATCCGACTCTAATTCATCAGCAAGTTGCGAAGATGGTGATTGGGTTATTGGAGTGGTTGGTCAATAGTGGGAATGCTCCGGGAAGGGACAATATGAAAACGTTGAGAGGAGGGGGCTTGACTGTGGATTCGTTTGGCGTGTTATGTGATTCGCTTGCTGGGATGGTGGATGACGAGAAGATTGCGGGTGTTTTGGAGAAGATCAAGACGAGTTTGAGCGTGGAGGAAGATCTGGATTTCCTCCCTATTGAGACCGAGTTGCCGGAGACACTTACACTTTCGTTGGATGATATATCAAGTCTTGTCAAACGTCCTACGACGACGATATCATCGACGGCGACTCATAACTCCAATCACCATTCTCGTGGAACAAGTGGTTCTTGGGCACATCATCAACATAATCCTCTTTACTCTTCTTATAATCCTAATACTCATCCTTCCGATACCAACAAATCCGATATGGACATCCAAGAAGATAAGAAGGGACCTAATACACCACAAAAGCAGCATCAGCAACAGCAAAAGTCGAGTGGTAGCAGTAATTCGAAGACTCCGGATATTTTTGGAACGATTATATCGCCACCGATGGCGTTGTTGAGGTCGCCTGCTGCTACGGGGTTAACGAAGACGTATGCGAATAATGATTTTAGACAGTTGAGGCAGGTGCCTAGTGCGAGAACGAATACGAGTAGGTTACCGAGTATGCATGGTGAGTGTGCATCTTACGACCCTTAAAAAACGCTTTTGTCTGTTTTTTGGGGGGTTCGTGTGTGTGTGCTTCCACATGCTGATAATGAAATACTTTTTGTTTTTTTTTTTACTGTAGTGGATGTAAGTAACTTTTTCTAGTAATTGAAAAACATTTTGCTTAGATGTTGTTATGTGTTGTAGGATTTTGAAAGTGGGACGACTCCCCAGATTTCACCACTTGCTGTACCTGTTCCGATGCCTATGACGGATGCTTCCGTGTATGGAGGATTGTTGAATATGGGTCAGTAGGGGAAAAAAAAGTTTTTTCTTCGTTGATACTATGCCAAGATTTTTTTCTTCTTTTGATACTATGTCATGCATAGTTGGTGGACTATCAGTTCGTTTTTTGTTTTTCTGTTTCTTGTTTTTCTTTTTTTGTTTTTTTTTTGGGGTTGTATGCAGATATTGTATCTCTATGATCTTTTTGTTCCTTGTTCCAATTTGGTTGACAGGACGACAATGAGAAGCTGTGAAATATGGACAAGGATCAGAAATGCCCGCTTAGTAGACTGGCAACAGCTTGGGCAGGGATGGTACAGGTCTCCGGGACCACGAAACGGACTTGTAACAGACCCGATCCGCCCGACTCTTGGTTATACCGGACTCGGTCCTTGGATCCGATACGCAGTGAGAGCAGCATTTGAGATGCGGTAGGACCGCCGCAAGGTCGTGGCTCGTCTCCCATCGGCAGCGTTTCATATTTACTTCTTGGGAATGTCTATATCCACTATTGATTAAGTGCTGCTAGCTACGCAGAATCCAATCTCGTTTCTCTGGGTCTATTGTTAGTCTTTGTATTAGTAGTGCACGTTGCGGTAATGTATAGATGTAAAATGGAAGAAAAGAAAGAGAGAAAAATACAGACCGCGCGATCACCGAAGTAGTGATGGGGGTGGCACTGGCGTCGTCGCTTGGGTACCAGTGTTGTATTGGAGTTTAAACCCCCCCCCCCCCAGACGACTTCCATCATGATCACCACCACCGCATAAGCCATTGTTCTGATATATACGCATAAATTGGCTATGGAGACAGCATTTGGAAGCTGTTGAGGAATTTGACAACTCGACACTGTAAGCCTTATTTGGGATGGGTGATACTTGTTAATCAGCTTCGAATGAGTTCTTACTCACCCCTCTTTTTAACATCTCAACTGATCATCCTCTGCATCTCTACCCCTCCACACACACTTACTACTTTGAAACTGTCATAGCGTCTACTGTGTTGTGGCTCAGTGTCCGACGCAAAATGCAACCGGGCCAGCCAATGAGATGCAAGAAGCAGGAGACTCGGGCAAAGTGAGCGTTAATATCTCCGTGTATATTTTTGGCTCCGTGATCCTTCGTTGACAAGCACATGTAGTACCATTCTCTTTCTTCTGATTTTCGGGCTCGGTGATCGAGGGTTGACTCGGAGGTGAACACCAAACGGAGAACTCCACTCCCCCCCTTCAGTTATTTGGATGTTCTTGAAACCCCCTTCCCCTCGGCCGGAACGTGGTTACGAGAGTTCGGGGACTGTGACATGTATTAAAGGAAAAGAGGTGTCATTCCCAAGTGGTTTCTGGTTCCATTT
Organism: Agaricus blazei; assembly: GCA_029719445.1. Taxonomy (NCBI): domain Eukaryota; kingdom Fungi; phylum Basidiomycota; class Agaricomycetes; order Agaricales; family Agaricaceae; genus Agaricus; species Agaricus blazei. Next base: position 942,059 of record SSNC01000009.1, on the reverse strand, counting down.
CCTACATCCCTCTATCCCCCCCCCTTCCGCTCCCCTTTTTGATTGGTCAGGTTCGAGCTTTGGGAAGCGTTGATTTAGTTCGTTGGTTGTCGTCAACTTTGGTCTCCCATTCTGACTTAAACTGCAGCTATCACTTTGTTCTACTGTTTCTAGCCGTTCTGTCGTTGTTCCATTCTTTCGTATCATTGCAGAGGGATCTCGTTGCGCAAGACTGGATAAAATCAATCGTCGGCGATACCTCGTTAAAGGTGTGTAATGAGTTCCTTGTTCCTCTTATGAAACGTCTTTGATGCAACTTGCTTTTTTTATAGTGGTGCCCCAGCCCGTTGACGGGGCTGCAGTATCGGCAAGAAATAGGTATAAGACTCCCATACTGCCTCTTCTGAGGTCGAATCTGCAGTATTGACGACGACGTCTAAGATTGTCGATATCAAACGGAATCACGATTTCCCTCATTTTTATTGACTCAAGTTGTTTTATGCTCCGTCTTCTTGTTCTCCCCCTCTGACGCTCTTTTACTTTCCTTCCTTTTTACTTGTTTATTCGTTCTTTTGCTTCGCGCTGCTGTTGGTTGGATTTTTTCACTGGACAGTTCTCCTTCCTTTCTTTTTCCCTGCCAACACTTACAACATTTCCCTTCCTTCGCGTAGCTTTCTTTCTTTCGTTTCATCCCTTCCTTTGTTCTCACTGTTGCTGTTGGATTCAAATGGTCCCAGTGCATAACTTTGCACGTGAGTGTCAAGTCATTGATACTCCCGCGATTCCGGCTCATCTTATATTTTGACAGGAGTTGTGACCGGAAAATCTACTGGAGGCTCAGCGACCGTATATCTCAATATATGGATATACTTCAACCTCATAGGAAATAACTTCCTCCTTCCCCTTATTGTCCTCACATTCATATTCTCAAAAACTGCGAAGCGACATCCTATATTGATCAACTTGTGCATGACATGGATATTTTCTGGTGTTTTTTCTTTGCTCCTGTACGTGTATGATGGATCATTCTTAATCAAGTTTGATTGAACGTGCCTGTCTGATTTTTAGGTTTTATAAAAATCAGCATGTTGGGTCGCAACCTGATCGGTCTTTGTGTATTGCACAGGCATCGCTTTTGTTCGGTATCACTCCAATGTGAGTGAATTTGTTCACTGTGATATTGTGGCAATGGTTCATGAGAAAGTCTGATTAGGTGGTCTGCTGCAGTGCTTGCGATGGTTTATTATATGTTTCATACGCTGAGCGGAAGACCTTGTTTATCAAAAATTTGGAGAGGGCTCCCGATAGTAATCGTGAGTTCTAGTTTGATCTCCACCGCATGGCTTATCTCTGATTTTTGCTAGGTGTTGAGCGCGCCCTACATCGTCTTATGCTCTTTCTCGCTCGCGGCTTTAGTGGTTAGAAAATAGTTTGCCCATAGGGGGGAAAGTTAATCATTGACTGATTTTGAATCCTAGTCGGCTCTTCGGAACCCGGATAATGTCAGCCGTCATGGTTTCTTCTGTGGTCTGCATGATCGTTATTTGTGGGTATACACTCTTGATTATTGTGAGTGATAGAAGAATGAGTTGACGAAAACTTGTGACGCAGGACTCTGGCAACGGCATTCTTCACATTGGTAATATGTGTCTTTGTTATATTTCTTGAAGGTGAGTCTTAGTTTGTATGTTGTTGGTTTTCAAAAAGGTGTTAAACTGTCGACGCTCACAGTCGCATTGGCTATGATCCTCTACCGGAGTTGGCGCACTAGGCAGTCATCAATCGAGCTCCCTATAGCTTTAATCGCCCGAATGTTTGTGTTTGGCGTCTACGTATTGATCGGTCTTATGTGAGTGTGGTTATTTCATCGTGACCACTGGATTTATTATACTTCCAGTGTAGACATCCTTTATGTTTTCGTATCACCCCTTCCAGGAGTTATATATGCAACTATAGGCACGTCCAGCTCTTTGCATGTTAAAAGAAATTAATAACTAATTACCCACCAGCTGGTACCATTGTTGTTCTAATCTTTGGAACACAAGGCGTACGTTGTGGTTAGAATTCGATGACAGGGATTCCAACTAACCAGGCGTCTTGGATGACAGGACGTATTTCGCGCGTGGTGTTTCTGGAGAAAGAATGATGAGGAGAAAATTGACCCTATTATTGAATCGCAACAACGGGAGCCGGTCCTCGATATTCGGTCTTCTACCGCTACTTCAATCAGGGGTATCTTCATGTCACCGAATTCCGATCAAAGGCCCTCTTCGGCTGACCGATTGACACGGCTGCCTGACGGACTATCTTCACTACGATCAAGTCATAGGTCGTCAACGAAGACTTTTGTCAGATTGCGAGATGAAAATGAAATTGAAGAAGTGTACAGAGAAGTACCTAAGCGAAGTACGATGAGGCTGACGGGAGCATCCACGCTGGGTGAAGATTGGAACGTAATTCAACCTCCAAAGTTATCCTGGCGGCCTAGGTCAAACGAGCGGCAGAAGAACGTGCAAAGTCAGGGACACGTAGATGGGAAAATAAGGAGCAAGAGCGTTAACGAGAGAACTAGGACTCGTGCTAACCCGCCTCGGCCGAAAGGACCTAGGAAGGCGAGTGGTAGTGTTTCGAGTTTGACTACGCCATTGGTTGCGGACGGCTCTATTAAGAAGCCTGCCGCCTCTTTACAACCTGCTAAGCTATCTCACACTGTTTCTAATTCTTTGGGACATTAGATATCAGGAATGCGGAACCTTCCGTTCCGTTATCATGATGCGATCATTGATTCTTTTTTTTTTGTTTTTTTTTGTTTTGGGACTTGTCATGTTGTTTACACTGCACATTTCATCCATGTCATGCACTAGGTTCAGTATCCATTCAATTCAATCATCTGTAGCTCTGTTCATTCATAATGTCACCGGTGCTGATTCATTTCCGCCTCCCGAGGAAATAGACCTCTCCGCTCTTTTCCGATGACGGTTAACTCGAAACACTCGAAAGGCCCGGCGAAGACAAATTGAATGCTGATTTCCCCCTCATTACGAATCATCCTTATATATACGAGGGCCCTGTTCTACATGAAGACTCGAGCTCGCTTAGGACATTTGCGGAATATAGTTATAATTGGAAGTTTCAGCTCGAGGATCAACGGTCGCTTTGCCGACTAAGGTAGCCTGCTTCGTCTTTTAGATTGTTTCACGTCAAGAGCACGTACTGCGGCCTCAAAAGACTTTTTATTTATTTTTAAAAAATCAAGTTTTATAAAGCGCTGCCCGATCGCGTAGCGCAAGGCCTCAAAGTCTTCACTCAAGCGATTTTTTGCTGTGACTCGGATTTTTGCGAGTGAAGAGGAAAGCGTGAGCAGACTACCCAAATCGGGAAAATAGTACTACAACCAAAAAAACACATAACAGAGTATCTGCCACCGATTACTACTATACATACTATAGGCTCCGAGATGCCTTCACTGCTTCCTAGATAAGTTCTGACTGAATCCACGTGTAGTAAGCGTGCTAGGTAGGAGACTACCTACTATCCACATCGAGGTCCTTCAATAGAGAACGTTCATTTCTCTCCAGCTTGTGTTTTAGCTCACTCCTGTCAATTCCCTCCACCCTCTGCAGTATGTTCTATTACTACTCTACTACACGTGAAAATGATCTAGCTTCTTCGGTATAAAGATCCAGAGTCCGATAAGTTTAACCTTAGTTTTAAACATTATCATGCCTGCCTCTGGCCCAACCGGGTCTGGGTTCTTCGTACATGTCTTAAACCCACCAACTAGGTCTGGCTCTGTTCCCCAGCCTACCGCACCTCAGGCAATTGTCTCACCAGCTGAGGGTAGCTCGCCTGTTGGCCACCCCCCTCCACACACCCCGCTCCCTTCAGCCGTCCCGCCTCCCCGTCCCTTACTTCATCCTGGAAATGCGGGGAAGCATCACGAGGACAGTTGGAATAGCAACCCGCCGCAGGTCAAAAGCTATCTGGCATACTCCACTCCATCCTGGCTTAAACCGATCTCGGAGAATGACTCTTTTACGGCAACTTCTCTCAATTGCGGCTTCGGTTGGCGCTTCCGATTCGACGAAACCTTCCATTATCTGAAATCAGTCTCAAATCCTCGCATTCAAGAGCTCATTGGAAGGGTCAACCTCACATTCGAACCAAACTTGTGCTCTTCGATGCCTTTGAGCAACGTCAAAGTTAATGTGAAAGTCGCATTTCCCTCAGACAGTGCCAAGGCAACACAAGAAAGCCGATACACAGATGTCTCTCTCAAAACTGAAACTCAAATCGGAACATATACGAAACCCAGGGGGTATGCGGGGCAACTACACTTCGAGATCACTCTTATCTTCAGTGACTCGGATGGATTGTCTCTGCCTACCACATCGTCAACTAATACAAGGAAGGCTTTGCGATGTTCCCTGGATGAACCTTCGTTTGTCGACACAAAATTTTATCTCTTTTCTTCCAAAGTACAAGGAAGACCGGCACGACCGAAAGCCGTGTTTGCAAATTCGATGTTGTTGAAGGACAGTGGCACATACTTCCATGGTTGTAGGTCAACAGGCTTACGCTAGGTCCTTGATAATTGATTTTCTTTTAGTACTATCCGCATCTGGGTTCGCAAACGGTACTGCTTGCGACCTCTATGAAGATACGGCAGAGGAAATCACCAAGCTAGATGTAGATGCCTATGATTATGATTCTGACAGTGACCTTGAAGGTGAAGGTGATGATGAAGTGGAAGGCCGGGACTCGACGGCAACAGTACCCTCGAAGCTGTACGCTTCTCTCTATAATTGTCCCCTTGACTATAGCTCAAGATTGTTTCTAAAGAGACAAAAATTCTGGGACTGATGTGCAACTACAGGAACCTGTTAATGGTGGTGCTCGGGTGCCAGCTCGGGCTCTTGCGATCAACGGTACCGCCTACAAAACGTGAGTAGATCGGTCTGTATGTATTGATTGGGAGTCATGCTCATTTCGTTATTGTTAGCTGGAAGGCGTTCTTATATTACTGTTATACGAACGATATCCGCTTCAATGCGCTTCGATCTCAGCCAACTATATTCCTTGCAAAACTGGCTCGAGTTGAGGATCCTGATATTATTCAATGCTCCCCAAAATCAATGTATCGATTTGCAGACTATGTACTATCTTGTGCTTTCGATTTTTATATCACCTCATGCTATACTTTGACAGGCTAACCTCCCGGAGCTCATGTCTTTGGCAAAGGAGGCGATACAGAGGAATCTGTCTCAATCGAATATTGTCGCGGAGTTATTCTCCCGCTTTACCTCCAAGTAAGCCTAGGCTCATTCTCAAGCCTGGTAAAACCTTTGACCGAATCTGACATTCCAGATACCAAGAAATCATTGACTTGGAAATCCGTTATCTTGTGAGCAATTTCACATCTCACGTCGCTCGTGAATTTGATGAGATGTTGGAAAAGATAGTTGCTGGTTCTGTGCCTCATTGTGGCGAGGTCTTGAAGTTAACCATCAAGAAATTGCGCGCAGCAAAGTCGAAAGGCCTCAAGGCTTCAATTTTTGAAGGAAAGCCAAGCCCCCTGGCATCCTAGACCCGGAAATCTACTATTCAAGATATTGTGTTGCTAGTTATCGTCTCTTTCATAACACCCAATAGTATTTCATCTTTCAATAAGTTGGGATAAGAACAGCCCGGATTTAACAAGTGCGGTAACGTCTGACGCATGAGATTGGCCTGAGGATAGGAGGAGCGTGGATTTGCAATGAATTAACTTCAATTCTCGGGTGCTTGTGGTCCTAGCCACCGTATTTTTAACTCACGCTTACTATCAGCAGATCTTGGAGCCCTCGATAATTGGAGATGTTGTTGAGCGGGCAATGTAGTGCTATGTTCTATTAATACGCTACTATACGTGAGAATGATCCTACTTCTTCGATATAAAGGTCCAGAATCCAGCGAGTTTAACCTTTGCTTGAAACATTACTATGCCCAGGCCCAATAAGCCACCCCCTGTAAGATCGCCAAGGCGCGCTCGACCTCAGGTCCTACCGACCGAGTCTGGCTCAGTTTTCGGACCTACCATTGCCCCACCAACTTGGTCTAGCTCAGTTTTCCAGCCTCCCGCACCTGTTGTCCCACCAAGCGAGGGTAGCTACCCTTTGAGCCACCCCCCTTCACCTGTCACACCCCTCACACCCCTTCTACCTTCAAGCCCCTCATTTTATCCTGAGATTGCGGGAGATCAAACGTGGAAGCTTCACGAGGACAGTTGGATCGGCAACCCGCCTCAAGTCAAAAGCTATCTGACATACTCCACTGCATCTAGGCCGATCTCAGAGAAAGGCTCTTTTACGACAACTTCCCTCAATTGCGGCTTCGGTTGGCGCTTCCGATTTGACGAGACCTTCCATTATCTGAAATCAGTCTCAAATCCCCGCATCCAAGAGCTCATTGGAAGGGTCAACCTCACACTCGAACCCAACTTGTGCTCTTCGATGCCTTTGAGCAACGTCAAAGTTAATGTGAAAGTCGAATTTCCCTCGGACAGCGCCAGGGCAACACAAGAAAGCCGATATACAGATGTCTCCCTCCGATCTGAAACTCAGATCGGAACATATACGGAACCGAGTGGATATGAGGGACAACTACACTTCGAGATCACTCTTATCTTCAGTGACTCGGATGGATTGTCTCTGCCCACTACATCGTCAACTAATACAAAGAAGGCTTTGCGATTATCCCTGGACGGACCTTCGTTCGTGGACACAAGATTTTATCTCTTTTCTTCCAGAGTGCAAGGCAGACCTGCGCGACCGAAAGCCGTGTTTGCAAATTCGATGTTGTTGAAGGACAGTGGTACATACTTGCATGATTGTAAGTCAACAGGCTTGTGCTAGGTCCTATATAGCTGATGTTTTTAGTACTATCCACATCTGGATTTGCAAACGGCACTGCTTGCGACCTCTATGAAGACACGGCAGAGGAAATCGCCAAGCTAGATGTAGATGCATATGATTATGATTCTGACAGTGACCTTGAAGATGAAGGTGATGACGAAGTGGAAGATCGACAGTCGATGGCAACATTGCCTTCGAAGATGTACGCTTCTCTCTATAATTGCTCCCTTGATTATAGCTCAATATTATCTTGTGAAGAAACAAAGATTCTGAGTCTGATGTGCCGCTACCGGAACCTGTTAATGATGGTGCTCGGGTGGCCCGGGCTTTTGCGATCAACGGTACTGCCCACAAAACGTGAGTAAATCGGTCTGTATGTATTGATTGGGAGTCATGCTCATTTCGTTGTTGGAATTCATTGTTAGGTGGAAGGCATTCTTATATTACTGTTATACGAACGATATCCGCTTCAGTACGCTTCGATCTCAGCCAACTATATCCTCTGCAAAACTGGCTCGAGTTGAGGATCCTGTTATTATTCAATGCTCCCCAAAATCAATGTATCGATTTGCAGACTATGTACTATCTTGTGCTTTCGATTCCTACATCACCTCATGCTATACTTTACAGGCTAACCTCCCGGAGCTCATGTCTTTGGCAAAGGAGGCGATACAGAAGAATCTGTCTCAATCGAATATTGTCGCGGAGTTATTCTCCCGCTTTACCTCCAAGTAAGCCTAGGCTCATTCTCAAGTCTGGTAAAAACTTTGACCGAATCTGACATTCCAGATACCAAGAAATCATTGACTTGGAAATCCGTTATCTTGTGAACAATTTCACATCTCACGTCGCTCGTGAATTTGATGAGATGTTGGAAAAGATAGTTGCTGGTTCTGTGCCTCATTGTGGCGAGGTCTTGAAGTTAACCATCAAGGAATTGCGTGTAGCAAATTCGATAGGTCCCATGGTTTCATTTTTTGGAAGGCCAAAAAAGTCTCCAGCAACCTAGGCCCAGGCGTCTGCTATTCAAGATATTATGTAGCTGATTATCATTCCTTTCAGAACACTGAATAGTATTTCATGTTTCAACAAATTGGGATAGGAACAACTGGGACTTAGCAAGCGTGGTGACGTCTGACACATGAGATTAACCCGAGTGTAAGAGAAACCTGGATTTGCAACGTATCATTTTCAATTCTCTGGAGCTTGTAGCCCACGTCATTGTGCTTTTTGCTCACTTGTACGGCCTTCGATAATTAGAGATGTTGTCGAGCAGTCGAGCAGGCGTTGTGGTACCGCATGAGACTATGAGGTTCCAAGATCTTTATTAACAAACCACCCCCTTCCCATACACTCTACTCTCTTCCTCCACATCTGCAGAAACGCTGGATTCGAGAAATTCAAGTAAGACACCGACTACCGTCCTCCGGTTATGAGCTACTTGATATGCCCAAATCTCGTGTTCCAAACGAAGACTCTCTCAAGATATAGATGTCCGCGAACTGTAGCCCAATCAATCAGAGTAAAGAGAAGTTGATAAGATTGACAACCAGGAGCTTCCTGCCATTTTAGAATCGCACCCCTGACCGACGGAATCTAGGAAAACCGTAGTGTTTCGACCTGACTACGCTATTGGTTGCAGGCTGTTCTATTGGGAAACCTGCTAAACTACCTCCCACTGTGTTCAATTCTTCAACGACATTCGATATCGGGAATGCGGACTCGGAGCCTTCCGTTCCGTTGTTATCGTGATGCGATCAACGTTCTACTGTTTCTAGTTGTTTTGGGACCCGCCATGTTGTTTGCATTGCACGTTCCATCCATGTCATGTACTGGCGCCCAACCCGATTATACGTGGCCCTTCTTTGACTTCATTCATACCATCACCGGATCTTGGACCCTCCGGTACCTGACGATGTTGACGGGGCTGGTTCACCATTATCGATTACCTCGCTTCCCGAGGAAACCGAATTCTCCTCGCGCTTTTTCAATGCCTAACCCGAAAAACTGGGCACGGACAGATTGAATGCTGACCGTCCTCCAATTAATATGACCGAGGGTCATGCTCGATATGAAGGCCCTGGCTCAGTTAAAAAACCTGCGAGGTCTCTATTTACGTCAACGGTGCGCACTGCAACCTCCTTGATTGCTATCCTTATGGGTCAATGTATTAGTCATAATTTGTATTGCAGCTGACTAGCTTTGCCAGAGGTTTGTTCTCTTTACACGACTCTGAAAGAGGAAAGAGAAGTCAAGAAGAACGAGGTCTTCGATAGTTGCTTTTACAAAACCGGGGAAACTTGACCTTTGCATCAGTGAGGGCTCGAGGACCAAGGCAAATTCGACACGTTATTGGCGTGCAAGTTCATCTAAAATTAGGAATTGGCTGACTTGACGTTCATTGCGATCTCCCATTATCTAAAAAGAGGAGTGTGCGTTTACAAGGTCGTATTATTTCTTTCTAGGTTGTCACCTCACTTTTGCCCCACCCCTGGCCACATCCATAGGAGTTGCACGGTTTTTCCGGCTGTCGTCTTGAAGCCGTGAGAATGATCTAGTTTCTGCATATAAAAGTCTAAGTTCCAACGAGTATCCCCTCTTTTCTAATGCCATATACTATGCGCCGCGGTACAAGGCGCTTTGAAGCTAGCCCGCTCTTCCACCTTCCCGTACCTGTTGTTCCGTTAAGCGGGGTTAGCTCGCCTACCAACAAGGCCCTTTCACCATGCCCATCTTCCGGCCCACCCCTTCATCTTGGGATTGCGGGAAAACGGACGTGGAAACTTCACGACGATACATGGATCAGTCATCCACCTCAAGTTAAAAGCTACCTAGCATACTGCCCTACATCCAAATCTGGCCTAGTTTCAGAGAACGATGTTTTCATCGTAGTCTCTCCCAACTGTGGCTTTGGTTGGCGTTTCCGATTCAACGAGTCCTTTCAATATGTGAAGTCGATCTCAAATCCTTGTGTTCAAGACCTCGTTGGACGAATAAGCCTGACACTCGAACCCAATTTGTGCTCTTCGGTGCCTTTGAACAACGTCAAGGTCACTGTGAAGATCACAATTCCCTCCGACAAAGCTAAAGCAACACAAGAAAGCCAATACCCTGATGTTTCTCTCCAGTCGGAAACTCAAATTGGAACAATTACAGAACCTAATGATTGCAAAGGACAATTACACTTTGAGATTACTCTTGTCTTCAGTGACCTGGATGATTTGTCCCTACCCACCACGTTGTCAACTTGTACAAGGAACGCTTTGCGACATTCCCTAGACGGACCTTCGTTTGTCGACACAAAATTTTATCTCTTTTCTTCCAGAGTGCAAGGCAGACCGGCGCGACCAAAAGCCGTTTTTGCAAATTCGGCTCTGTTGAAGGACAGTGGCACATACTTGCATGATTGTAAGTCAAACAGACTCACGTTAGACCCTCTATAGCTGACTGGTTTTCATAGTGTTATCTGCGTCCGGATTTGCAAACGGTACTCCTTACGACCTCTATGAAGACGCGACAAAAGAAATCGCCAAACTAGATGTAGATGCTTATGATTATGATTCCGACAGTGATCTTGAAGATGAGGATTCGAATGATAAGGCAGAAGATCAACATCCAGCTGCGAGTCAGCCTTTGAAAATGTACGTTTTAATCCTGTGTCGTTTCTTTGCTTACAGCTCGATTCCTTCCTTGAAGAGAGAAAGGTCCTGAATGTGATGCCCAGCCGGAGGAGCCTACTGGTGGTGGTGCTCTTGTAGGACGAGCCTTTGCGATAAATGGGACCGCCTACAAAACGTCAGTGGACCGTCGTGTGTATATAATTCGGGACTCGTCGTACTCATTTCGCTCTCGTAACTCTTTGTCAGGTGGAAGGCATTTTTACTCTACTGTTACACCAATGACATCCGCTTCAGCGCACTTCGATCTCGGTCAAATGTATCAATCTTTGCAGGTCTAACCCCCCCTGAGGATGTTGATATCATTCGATGCTCCCCAAAATCAATGTATCGATTTGCAGACTATGTTTGTACCGCCTTATGCCTAGTTGTAGTTATATCACCTCATACCATACCTTTGCAGGCCAACCTCCCGGAGCTCATGTCTTTGGCAAAGGAGGCGATACAGAAGAATCTGTCTCAGTCGAATATTGTCGCGGAGTTATTCTCCCGCTTTACCTCCAAGTAAGCCCGAGTCATTCTCAGGTCTGATAAAACCTCTGACCAAATCCAACGTTCCAGATACCAAGAGATAATTGACTTAGAAATCCGTTATCTTGTCAATAATTTTACGCGTCGCGTTGCTAGCGATTTTGACGAGATGTTGGAAAAGATAGTTGGCGGTTCTATGCCTCATTGTGGCCAAGTCTTAAAGTTAGCTGTTAAAGAATTGCGCACAACAAGTTTTTGGGGAGAGCAGCTAAAGTCTTCGGTGTCCTAGGCTGTGACGTCCATTACTCAAGAAACAGCGTTACTCAGAATCCATCTCTTTTAGTACACTTAATAGTATTTCATTTTTTGATGAGTTTGGATAAGAACAATGGGCACCCAGCAGGCGGGGTGTTAAATCCAGGACATCAAGTCGGGTCGTAGGACCCAGGTCCAGGTGTAATTTGTGTTTACACAGCAATGTCTGATGAGTGCGAGGGGTTGGCCCGGGGGTAAGAGCGTGGGCGTATACGTATTAACACTGCTTACAACGTATCAACTTCAATTCTCAGACTCGGAAGGTTTTGGCTCTGGCCAACGTACTCTTTGCTCACCCTTACCACGACCAGAACCTGGGCACCCGATACTTGGAGATATTGTCAAGCGGATACTGTAGCGAGCCATGAAACGAGAGTTCAAGATTGTTATTGACACTCCGTCTCTAGACTTTCCTTAAACATTTTCCTCTCTTCCCGATTCACAAGGCCGCCGAATTCGAAAAGTTTGGCGAAGACAAGTTGGGCACCAACTATCGTACTCTAGTTACGGGTTATTGAGCATACTCTAAACTCATATTCTCAAACCAAGTCCCACACGATATAACTATCCACGAATGATTGTCAGAAACAATCAGACTCGACTCGGAGTAAGGAGAAAGCTTCTCACATCGGACGCTGACTTGTCAAACGGGAGAAAGCCCCATACATCCTCTCTCGTAGGGCCTAGGACATCTGATTCCAGAAGAATAGTCTTATCGCATCCTTCCACCGCGTGGCCTTTGATGGTGCTTTGAGAGGACGTTCTACAAGTTTCGCAGCTCCCGTCCAATGTTCTATGTTACGTAGCGCGCTTTTTGCATGCGAGAAACATCGAGAAGTCCAGCTCCTATATAAGAGCTTAGGTTCTGGTGGGCATATCATTCGTCCCTCGCTCCACTATGGCCCCTAAACCAGATAGTCCATCCGTTTGGCGCGGCTCCCTGACTCCTGAGAACGCGGCAACAGGGACATGGAAACTTCGTGAAGATAGTTGGATTGGCAACCCGCCCCAAGTCAAAAGCTATCTGGCATACTCCACTTCATCCAGTCCTAGACCGATATCAGAGGATGACTCTTTTACGGCAACTTCTCTCAATTGCGGCTTCGGTTGGCGCTTCCGAGTCAATGAGACCTTTCATTATCTGAAATCAGACTCAAATCCTCACATCCAAGAGCTCATTGGACGAGTCAACCTGACACTCGAACCCAACTTGTGCTCTTCGATGCCTTTGAGCAACGTCAAGGTTAATGTGAAAGTCGAATTTCCCTCGGATAGTGCGAAGGCAACACAAGAAGGCCAATACATATACGTCTCCCTCCAATCCGAAACTCAGATCGGAACATATATGAAACCGAGTGGATATGAGGGACAACTACACTTCGAGATCACTCTTATCTTCAGTGACTCGGATGGATTGTCTCTGCCCACTACATCGTCAACTAATACAAAGAAGGCTTTGCGATTATCCCTGGACGGACCTTCGTTCGTAGATACAAAATTTTATCTCTTTTCTTCCAGAGTGCAAAGCAGACCTGCGCGACCGAAAGCCGTGTTTGCAAACTCAGTGCTACTGAAAGACAGTAGCACGTACTTACATGATTGTAAGTCAACAGGTCCACGCTAGACCCTTGATAACTGATTTTTTTTGTCCTGTAGTACTATCTGCATCTGGGTTTGCAAATGGCACTGCTTGTGACCTCTATGAAGACGCAGAAAAAGAAATTGCCAAGCTGGATGTAAATGCCTATGATTACGACTCCGACAGTGATCTCGAAGATGAGGACGAGAATGATAATATTGAAGATCAACACCCGGTGGAAATCCTGGCTTCGAAGAGGTATGTTTTACTCTTCAGTTATTTTTCTGCTTTAGCTCAATTTCTCGCTTGAAGAGAAAAAGACCCAGAGCCTGACGCACGGCCGGAGGAGCCTACTAGTGCTGGTGCTCGGACGGCTCGGGCTTTTGCAATCAATGGCACTGCCTACAAAACGTGAGTGTGTTGCCATGTACGTATGGTCCGAGAGTGAGAGTCATACTCAATCTGTTGTTGCAACTTACCGTCAGGTGGAAGGTGTTTTTATATTACTGTTATACGAATGACATTCACTTCAATGCGCTTCGATCTCAATCAAAACCACGGATTCTCACAAATTCAACTCCTGAGTATGCCGGTATCATTAAATGCTCACCGAAATCAATGTATCGATTTGCAGACTACGTCTGTATTGTCTTTTGCTTCCGTCTATATCTTCTGATGCTGAGCCTTCACAGGCCAATCACTCTGACCTCATGTCTTTAGCCAAAGAGGCAATAAAGGAGAGCTTGTCCCAATCAAACATCGTCACGGAGTTATTCTCCCACTTCACCTCTCAGTAAGCTCAACATCGTGTGCAAGTCTGACAAAAGACCCTGACCAGGTCTGGTATTTCAGACATCAAGAAATCATTGACTTGGAAGTCCGTTATCTTGTGGACAATTTCACATCTCGTGTCGCTAGTGATTTTAACGAGATGCTGGAAAAAATAGTTGCTGGTTCTATGCCTCATTGTGGCCTAGTTCTGAAATCAATAATCACGGAATTACGCGCGGCCAATCCACTAGCTCCCGAGTTCGGATTGTTTGCTCATAGGATGTCACCCAGGTTCCGCGAATAAAGATGTGTTTGCATCCTAGGATGGGAAACCTCGCAGTACAATTTGAGGCAACGATAGGAAGACAATGGGAACTTTTTACTTGTATGGCTGATGTTTTTGGTCGCGATTAATGTTACACATTGCGTAGTATCATACTAGCCGCTCAGAGTTCCTTCGGACTCTTTGAGCTCTATCAATAGGGGATTACTTGCTGCTCCCTTTTATTATATACAGTCTTTGTACTCTATAAGTGAATGATCTTGTATAAACGGCCGTCATCAGATTATCGTTAAATAGGGTCCATCAGAATGAATCTCGCATTGCGTAGATGATCAGTCTCAGTGCCTCGCCTTCGGTCTTGCAATGCACGCGGTAGGATTTTTTCTATGTCGTTCAAGAGAGTCTTGCCGGGAAAACAGTTTCTGGCAATATTCACAAGCAAATCGTATGTAGTCATCGCCTTCGTCATGAGGTTTCGTTTTCATATGACAACTTGTTGATTCATCGCAGTGCCTTTTTCGGTCCGAGTCTCTTGTAAATTTCTTTCCACAATCTCGACAGATCCATTTTTTCTTGCCATTGGTACTATCTTCCGAGGAGTCTGGGTAGGGTGTTGCGCGCTTGGCGTGTCTTGGTGAAACAATATTTGGACGTGGGGCGGCAGATCCAGTTTGTACCCTGAGATGGCTTGCCTTGGTAGAGCGTGTTGAGGGATGAAGGTGGGGCTCGGGAATTGGAGAAGGATGGCGAGAAGATGTAGAGGAAGCAGAAGAAGACGCAGAAGACATATTATGCAAGTAGCAAGAGTCCATTGAGCGCGCAGATGACTCCGAGGATGACGGGCTTATACCCCTGGGCATGGAATAGCAAAGATTGTTCGTAGCCTGAGTGAGGGCATAGTCGCACTCCAGAGATATAGCGGGTGTTGTTTCATACGATGGGTCGAAAATCAACGTAGGATCGATTGATTGAGGTTGCGAAGAGCAAGCCGAGGAATAATCTTTGAATATAGGTTCTGGAGCCGCGCCTGCGTTGTGATGGTAAGAGTGTCGCCAACTATCGTGGGAACTGAATCAAAAGGTTAGATTACACCAGTCGACAATCCTTTGGGTATGACTACTGACCTATAATTATGTCGGGAGAGTTTTTGTTGTCTAGAATGGTCCTGCATCGTAGAATAGGTGCCGTTGTCGCAGACATCGTAGTTGATATAAGAAGAAGGATAGTGTCTCTGGTTCATAATTACTGAACGAAATTTGATGTAACCTGCGGTCGCCAGCGCCGGTGTGCTTGTCGGGAGAGGATTCTAGTGACATGAGGATCGATGGGCGGGCCTATTTGTACGATACGGAGCCGTCTCGGCGTCTGTTGTTCATCACAAGGTACTTGGCCGACCTTTTTTGTTCTGTTACACATCCAACACGCCTTGTTGTCTTGTGTTGTCCTAAATCAGGCGGCATACTTATTATCCGTAACGATGCGTCCAGACGTTTGTCTCTTGTTTTCTTATTATATTTTGTGCACACCGTCGTCAGGTTGTCACAGGCGCTCGTCCCCGGTATCCTGGTTAGGTGATGAGCCCACGGGTAGTGATGTTTTGATTTTTGATCGTCGCAGTTGGGACTTCCGAGGCATTGTTAATTTGCTATTCAGACCGCTTGTAATGCCCAGTTTTATCTTTATAACCGAAGATCTCAAGGAGACCGGATCATTCAAATTTAGTTAACATTTGCAGGGACGACAAGAAGCTTCTTATTGCGGTTCTTTCAATGATGCACAGACATTCGAAGCATGTGCTTGACTACATGTGAAGTGTGAGTTGAGTTGATATGCTAAATTAGCTCCTGATCTCTGCAATACAAGCCTTATGAGCCGACACTAATAGAACAGTATACAAAATGTTATGTGGATATCAGTATGTAGATGGGCTCTATTGAACTAGCTAACGCCTTCTTGCGGAAACATTGATTGTACTACTGGGGCCACCGGTCTCAGGAATGAACGCTCTAGGATCTACTACGTTTGCAAGCGGTCGTTGTTGCAAGTGTTGTTGTACAGCTTGTAGTGTCGAAAACCGAGGTGGAGTCGATGACATTCTACCAGAATCCACAGTCGAAGGTGGCGGAGGAATAGATGATATATCTTCATTAGACCGAAAATACCGGTCCATATCCTCTGCATCAAATTCAGAAGGGACGAATTGATGCTGAGGAAGAGGTCGTATTCTACTCCCGAGCTTCATTCCAGCGGGCATGTCGACTGATCGATTAGCATTACCATTGCCGAAGAGCTTGTTTGAGCTAATTGAATTTGTATCTGCCAGGGTATTTGTTGACATCGAGGTGACCGGGGAGTCGGTAGGATTTTTACTACCAAGACGGAATATACGCTTGCGTTTTGCCTTAATAGGTTGTCGATCGCCCATTGTAGCACTGCCACCTAATACGCTGAGTCCAACGCCTGCAGAGCGAGGAGGTACGCTACGGACAGTGAAATGCGAGAGCGAGCGGGTATAAGGGGATAAAGTGTGATTGGAATGGCTTAATGTGCTAAAATGATGTAGAGAGTTGTTGTTCAGAGAAGGTCGAAGAACATGTTTGGAGTTTGAATCCGAATTATGATTAGGAGGTGATGTTGAGCTGAGGTTATGGATTGGTGAGGTACCAGATACAGAATTAGGGTGGAGTAGGGATGTGGCTGTTGCAGCCGATCGATATGATACTGAAGAGGACACGGAAAGACGGCGATTAGAGTTGGGTGGGCGGATGTCTATTGGGTCTGTATCATGGGCATTTTGGGAGGTGGGTGCATGAGAAGGGGGTACTAATGGCCGACGCCGGGAGAGATTTGGGTACGACAAGTAACGGTCATTGGCATCGTCGCTGACTCCTGCGTCGGAGCTGCCAGGGGTTTGCGGACGAAGAGGATAATTAGAGGGTGGTCGTAAAGTATTATGCATTGATTGTAGATCGGAGAAATAAGCGGAACCAGAGGGATGATGTCGGCTCAGGATGCTGGGTGATACTTCACCAGGTCGATGATTTGCCTGGGGACGAGGTTGGTGGAGTGGTTGTGGTGTACGGAGTGTGATTCCTTGAGGTGTCTGAATACTCGACTGGGAATGGAGAACTCTTGGTCTTGTGATTGTGCCACCGCCCACAGCGGGTATCGTTTCATACTCGGGAGTATGGATGCGTTCAGCGTGACTGCTTGGAGAACTGTTTCCCGGTACTGTATCTTCCCAATCTATGACATCGAAAGTAGTAGAAACCTCATCATCCTCGAGGTCCTCTTCCTCATCTGTGCTATTCTCTTCTGTGAGATCGGCGAGACCCTTGTTCGGAGTGAAAAGATTACTAAAAGCCTTGAAGCCGCTCTTGGTTGGAAGGCCTTCCGGACGGAGACCGTAAGTCGGATCAAAGCTTTCATATTCACCGTGGGAGCTAACATCGGTAGAGGAAGTCTGAGTTGAGGACGAGTCCTTGCGAGCCGCTTCATCAGCTTGACGACTAGAACTCGCCAAGGAATTACCAGAGACGGAGCGTGATTTTCTGACTTTTGGCTGTCCCAATGAATGTGCCCGTCCAGAATGAGAAAACGCGCCTACAGAAGCGAGCGAGTGTAAATCGGGATTGGACATAGTCTCGAGTCGGCGTTGTTGGGATGAGGGAACAGGGGGCGGTCGTTTATTGAGATACGGAGCTTCAACCTTGGCCTTGACCCATTGTTGACTGAGACGGTGGATAATCCCTGGTAGATCCTCGCGAAACATCTGGCGTAGCTGCCCCTCAATCTCTCGCTGAATATATTTCTGAATAACGGCGATGGAGTCGAATGTGCTATTGATATCGACATTTTGCAAAGGGTCCGTCTTGAAGACAAGGGTGATACCTTTTTGTTTTGATACAACAAGGACGACATAGGAGTTGAGTCGAAAATGGGAAAGACGCAGGAGCATGGGTACCACGAGTGGATCTTTTGCAGCAAGCATGCCGTGTGATCCTGTCATGAGGTGAATATCGGGTTGCTTGTGGTTAAGCGGGTTTGCCTGAGAGGAACAGGATGTTATTGGCAGCCTTATGGGTAAAGGCGGTAGTAGCGTACTTGGACTTTTGTTTTGAGCACAAGATGAGCATCCCCGGAATAAGTGAGGCGAAAAATGCCCCGAAATTGGTCTACAGTAAGCTCTCCGATATCACGAATCTCGAGTTCCGGCGGCTGGGAGTCTCGGATGAACATCAGATGAAGACAACTTGATAGTAAACAGACCTGAGTTCCCATCTCGAGTTCGACAACTTCTATTCTGTCTGCAATGATAGGGGGCTTGTTGCCCTTATTGAGGGCGGTATTAAGCATCTGGATAGCATCGTAGTGGAACTGGTCTGAAAAGCGAGGCCAGTTGAAGGTAAAGGACATGTTCAGCAAAACATGCTGGGGGGAATGATGTAAGTAATTCAGGCGCCCACCCTGCTCTCCCGCTTCCACACACCTTCATGAACGGCGTCCGCAGGCTCTTGGGAGCGGCGACTGGTGCGTCGCCCCCCTTGCCGGACAAGGACTTGCCTCCAGCACAACCTACGGCACCCCTCACTTTTGCCAAGAATCACTCAGCCAACTGGCCACCACAGTCACCTACTAGTAGTGTATCCCCGAAACAGACTAGTCTCAGTGAAAGTCTACAGTCTACAGCAGCTATCTTTCTCGGTAAAAAGGACAAGGGCCGACCCGCTCTTCCAGAAGAGGAGGTCACAGTTGGAAGCCCGTACTCTACTGCTCGGCCGTTGAACAGCTCGACATCCCACACGCAGTCACCGCCTCGTTCCCTCAGCAACCACTCGCCTGCATCTAGTCGTTCGAACACTCGTGGTGGTTCGCTTTCGGGGCCGTCATCACCTCTCACTCCCAATCGGGTTGTCACTCGCAAGTCGGTAAACAAACAGGACGACGACTCCAGACGCTCGTCCGGGTTCTCAAATACCCGAGATGAACTACTCTTCAGTCTTTTGGCCAGTGAGGCCGTTGCTGATTGCAGAGACTTGTCAATTATATCTTCGGAGGAGGTTGAGGACCTTAAGAAGGTGTGTATAGCTGAAGTTGTGTAGTGGCAAAGGTTCACTCTCAAATGCCTGGAATCGGTAGGAACAACAAGTTTTAAATGCTCGCCTTGTAGCCATGAAAAAGAGGCTCCATCTCGAAACTAAAATCCGTGACGCGGCTGTTTCGCTCTCCAAAGTTAATTCCTCTAATAAGAGGCTTTCCAAACAAACGGACGAGCAGCTAGATGCAGCTAGGAGACGGGTTGATACCGCACAAACGGAATACTGGAGTATCTCCGAGCGCGCCAACGAAGTACACCGAAAACTTTTAGAACACCGTGCTGGCGTGCTCTCACAATTTGTGCGTAGTATGGAGAAGAAAATGGGCCCCACCCCATCATCTTACGACTCTGGCTATAATTCCAGCAGGAGTACAGTTGTGAGCCCAACTCGCACGTCGACTACAGAATCGTCAACAAGCTTCGTGGCACCCAAGTTTGACGGAGCTCATTTCTTTGCTGGGCACGTCGATGCCATCGTCCCGAAGAAAGTACTTTCTCCTGAAGTAGCAGCGGCAGAAATCTCAGCGTTGGAAACTAAACTCAAGGCTACAACGGAAGCATTATCAGCTGCGAAGAAGCAACAAGCTGAAATGACCAGAGAATTATCTTTGGTAAGGTTAGAGAAGCAAGAGGCTGAGACGATGATGGGCCTCGAGTTACAAACTGCTGAAGATACAATTTTGGCTTTGGAGAAGGAGCTACCGCGGCTGGAAGGTCTGGATTCTGAGGTCCAGGAACTACTGAAGGAGAAGGAAAGATGGAGACAAGAGAAGGAGACGTTGGAGGGGCAGAATGAAAGTCTACGAACGCGAATAGCGGGTCTCGAGACGAGGAACGGTGATGCCGATGGGACAGAACGATTGCTAGCCGAGGTCCGTGAAGAAAGCCAGCGGTCACTGGAAAAGAAGGAGGTTGAAATAAAGGAGTTGCAGGCTCAATGGGAAGCAGAGAGGGCACAGTGGGAAGAAGAGAGACATGGATGGCAGCAGAACAACGACGATCTACAGCAAATACGAGAGGAGATGGAAGAGGCTCGAGATGAGAACGAACTCGTGCTGCAGAAGGCGAACCAAGAGCTTGATGACGGTCTGAGCGCCCTGCAGCAAATGATTCGAGAGCATGGCATCGTGCTGTTCACGAGAGAAACGTCGCTTAAGGGGTTATTGGAAGCCACGGGTTCGCATTTGCGGACCGTACACTCAAAGCTCGAGGGGTATGGGCGCGCAGAAGCGGAGTGGAGTGCGGCGAAAAGGAAGTTGGAAGAAGATGTGAGAATTGGACTCGATAAACGGGAAATTCTCACCAAGGAGCTGGAAGATGCACGACGGGCGCGTGATCTTGCAAAAAGAGAAACCAGAACACTTCAAGTAAGGAATCAGATATGGATGTCTTGTTTACAGCGCTCATCATTCTCTAGCAACAGGATTCTGTACGCTCATCACCTGTCATGCTGCCAAAGTCACTCTCTGCCGACATCTCTGTTAGCCCTGACACCGACGTTAACAAACTTATAGCCGCCTTTCTACCCCTCTGGGCTATCCTTCCATCTCCCGAAGCTCGTGCCGCTAAATTTGGCTCCAGTCATTCACGAAAATACCGAGTTGGATCGGAAACGGGATCACCTCTTTCTTTGAATGCCAACCTACCAGGAGTATCATCTTTGTCTGACCTTGACGTGCGAAGTCTCAAGAGCCTCTATAACGGCAGCCAGGATAGCGCAACTGGATCACCCCGTACACCAGTGTCGGTGAATAGCTTCAATGTAGAAGCATTTGTGCAGAGAGTTCAAGCACTTGTTGCGGATGACAAAGCACTAATCGAGAGATTGGTGAGATTTGCACAAGCGCATGATTTGTTAAAGAAGAATGCAGAAAGGGCGCAGAAGCTGGCACAGGAGGGAAATGCAGCGATGGAGACGTATCAGAAACAGGTCAAGATGCTAGAAGAAAGAAATATGGGAACGAATGCCAGAATGGCTTCTATGTAAGTTGGAACGTTTGTGCCGACTCTGGAATTGCACTAACTCGAATTTAGGCAAGAGGAGTTGCAGCTCTTGCATGATACTGTCGAGCGATTAACGGCTGAGAAGCATTCAATCGAGTCTTTGGCGGCGGAGCAAGCCGAGACTTGTCGACAGCTCACAGATGCCAATAACGTACTCTCTGCGCGGACGCTAACACTAGCGGAGGAGGCGGCATCGGCACCCGAAATGGTTAGAAGACAGCTTGAGATGCAGATCGTGGAGCTCAAGAAACAGCTGGAAAAGACAGAGGCTGAGATTGAAGATATGAAGATTGCAGCGCAGAGACAGAGAGCCGCGTTGTTTGAGGAGATGAATACGATGAATGAGGAAAACACGAACTTACGAGCCCAGCTTAGGGTGGCAAAGAAGTAGTATGTTATGATGTTCCCCACTTTCTTCTCATTAGGATGACGTGATCTTGTTGGAGTGGAACTATTTATTTACGACAACAGTATACCTACCCTAGTGTAATTTATAGTGACTAGTCTTTACGTCCAGGCGATGGCTGAGCACTGGACGCCGTGCCAAAATGGCAAAAGTAGAAGATGAACCCCTGGCGGGATTCGAACCCGCAACCTCCAGATGCCAGCTAGCCGGTGAGGGCTGTAGAAGTCTGACGTCATAACCATTAGACAACAAGGGCTTGTGTGTAAGGGAAGGGGCCAACAGCCATAGGCGTGAGAGGCCGGGTGGGTGGGGCGGAGACCGAGCATTTGGGCTCATTACGCACTGTCGAGTGGTTTCATCTCGCCAGCGCCTGCTGCGGCACCCAGGCATCCCACTCCGAGTATCCCAGGGGTCGGTGCACCATGTCGTCCCCCCACGACAGGACCGCGCATTCCAGTTCTCCCATTTCCTTTCGAGCCAGCTCTCCGGCCCATCGCAGGAGCAGATCCCCCGACGACCTTGCTGGCTTTGCTGCTCGGACAAAGCACTCGCCGACGCGCGCGCGTTCCTACAACCCCGCTGATCCCGAAGTGCGTGAGCGGCAGCTGACCATGGATGTCGACATGGCCATGCACCTCAACAGAGCCCGGCGAGAGACCCTTCACCCCTCGAGTCCCATCTCGTCCTACGACACCACACACCCCCGCAATCACTTGTCTCAACCTTCTCCTGAAATCACCTTTCCAAATCTGTCCTCCCTCGCCTCTCACCCGGAACAGGACGCTGAGGGAATCTCAGATATACTGGGCGAGACGAGTGCTGACCAGGATTTCCTGGCGCTACATAGTCCGCCCTCTGTCGTGAGCTTGCAGCATCTCAGTCAGGCTCATGATCCTACTCTGCTTGTCCCCCTGGACCAACCAAATCTTTCAGATGGTCGTGAGGATCACTCTGCCACAAACTATGGTTTGCCCACATACCAAGCGAATGCTTCCCGCACTGATTTCGATTTCTTGACTATGGAGGAGTTTGCAGCGGCGGAAAAGAGAAAGTTGGGCTTGAGCACTCCAGCAACAAGATTTGCGACCAGTGCTAACCGGGGAAAGACCACTCCCATCGACATTTCTTCCTCGACACTAGGACTTGGGCTTGAGAATACACCGAGAGGGGAGCCGTTTGAATCAACCTCACAGCGGCCCTTTCGCCAGCGTAAACTTAGCGCCAGCACTCCACATCCTAGGCAGAGAAAAGGCATTGGCGCGAAAATGGCACTTTTCGAAAACACTTCCGGCGAGCCACCTTCTTCGCTTTCCACCAGGCTAGGGTTCATACTCAGCGGTCAACCGGAGTTACCATACGATGTTAATGGGGCTCCTGGTACCTCTACTCTTCCTCACACGGGAATCCTCAACACAGGTCATGACCGACCCATACGTTTCTCGTTCTATTCCAACGCCCTTTCCACCACTCTTACCGCCCGGAGCTTGAGTGAGCTTCCTCCGGCGGGTCAGACGTTCGAAGAACTATTCTCGGGAATTCATCCACTCAATGATGATACAGACCTCCTGGGTGATCGGCGGCGGAATTTTGCCTTTTCATCCAACCGGACTAGCCCCGCTCCTGGAGTCTACGGCGGTTTTCACCGAGCCTCTGACCTCTCGCCAGCGGCATCATCTAACCACCGTCGGAGGTCTATTGGCCCAGACGCAAAGATGGGGGAACCAGCTCTGCCTGATAACGACACTGACAGTAACACGTGGTGGCTTGACGTTCAAAATCCAACTGATGAGGAAATGAAAATGCTCAGCAAGGCACGCTTTCAATTTTTGCTGTCTTTGTGCCGCATATATTGATCGCCCCTTTCAATCAAGGTATTTTCTATACACCCGCTAACGACAGAAGATATTCTGATGGAGGAGACGCGAGAGAAAATAGAACTCTTTCGGAATTATTATTTTGTTTGCTTCCGGAGTTTCGACCAGGATCCGTATAGTCCTACTCACCTTGAACCCCTCAACATGTATATCATTGTTTTCAGGGAGGGCACCTTATCCGTAAGCATCATTTTTCCTGCTGATCATTCGCGTATCAAGTATACTCATATCTATGACTTTGCATTAGTTCCATCTCAGATCAACGCCACATTCTGAAAACGTGCGACGACGTATTAAACGACTCAAAGATTACATCAGTGTTACTTCGGATTGGATTTCGTATGCCTTGATTGACGATATCACTGATGCTTTCGGTCCACTTATTCAAAGTATCGAGTATGAAGTCGACAGTATTGATGAGTTGGTGTTAATCCTGAAAGAAGCGGAACAAAGTGACATGTTAAGGAGAATCGGCACGTGTCGGAAGAAAGTCATGGGTCTATTGAGATTGATGGGTAACAAGGCCGACGTCGTTAAAGGGTTGGCGAAACGGTGTAACGAGAACTGGAGGGTGGCTCCGACATCTGATATTGTGAGTCTCTCTAAGACCTCTGACCAGCTTTTCCGGGAGTACTCAATGGAGGTTATAATAGGGACTTTATCTTTCTGATATTCAAGATCATCTGATCACTATGACGCAAAATTTGAATCATTATGAGAAAATCTTATCACGTTCACATTCAAACTATCTCGCGCAAATATCTATTGAGATGACAGATGCTAATAATCAGATTAACGACGTGCTCTCGAAACTTACGGCTTTGGGTACAATTTTAGTACCTATGAACTTGGTTACTGGTATGTACACCTCCCTTTATCTATACCGCATGTACAAAGTCCGAGGCTTACTGTACCATTCTTAGGTTTGTGGGGCATGAACGTTCACGTACCAGGTCAAGTTCAGGATGGTGAGGAAGATTACACTTGGTTTGTGTCCATCATCGCCTGTCTAGTCGCCTTCGCGATGATTGGAGGATATTCTACATATAGGTTTATGGTCAAATAGTAGTAGCAGCAGCAGCAGCAGTATTTCATTCATAGTTATTCTCCCCATTCAGAAACATATCATCGGCATTCTGAGTTACCATTATTAATTGAGTTATCACGGAAGATGTATTCCTAATAAACACGCGCTAACAATAGAGAACATATGGAAACTACAACTCGGAAAAGACCAAGAGATAAAAACCAAAAAAAAAACAAAAAGAAACAGAAACAGGACAGGACAGCAAATAAAAGACAAACGAAAACAAAGCCCAAAAAGATGAACTATTGCGAAGGCATTCCCAGCATAAGAGTCTCGACACCCGGCAGGGTAGGTGACCGACTGTCGTTTCCGTTCTGACGGATTGGGGGTATACTGTAAGGCACCCGAGGTGATGAAGCAGGTCCACCATCTGGAGTCGGGTCAGCCATCAACTTGCGCAGCGAGGGTGAAAGGCTTTGGTTGTGATGCGGAGGGGGTGAAACAGGGGGAAGTGATCGGGGCGGGGGAGAGACTGGTGTTACAGATCCAGACGAGGGTATGGCTCTACGTTTATGCGGCGGTGGGATCGAAGAGGAGGATATTCTAGCGGGATCTTCGATTGGCGGTTGTAGGATGATATCGTCATGTTTCCTTTTTCTAGGAACTTGTGATTGAGGAGGCATTGGCTGAGAAATGGGACGAGGAGCTTCTGGATGATGACGACGATTTGTGATTGGTGGTTGGGAGGGCGTAGAGACTGTCCCCCATCTGGACCAATTGTTGGATGACCAGGGCGGTGGAGGTGGTTGAATATGTGGGGAAGGAGGAGAATATACGTTAGGAGGTGCGCGCATCGAATACGAAGTCCCGGAGCCGTTTCCGTTGGATGGTGTAGATACTCTTGACTGTGAATGGGGTGAGGGAGCATGATTGGGGAGCCGAGAATGTGAGCTGGAGGAAAATTGGCCGTCGTTCGGTGCGGCTGGTTCAAAATCAACAAGATCAACAAATAATGTTTGTTTCACCGGTTTCGCCATTCTGATAAATAGCAATTCTGGACTATGCGTGGCAACTGTTTCTTGAACGTTGACATAAACATCAGGCTCAACCGAGGAATCTTAGGAGAAAAAATTGTCAACAAAAGGTCAAAAGGAAAATACAGATCAGATCTTACCAGCTAGTCGGACACGAATATCTGAGTACGCGTAATTTTTGTTCTTTCTTATAGAACATAAAGGACACAGATACGAATGAGGGCTCGATGATACGGGGTAAAAAACGCAATTTGAATGATAACGGCGCTTGCAGTGGACACATGTGGTAGTGGGGCTGTTAAGTAGATATTGAGATTGACCCCGACAGAAGCACCGGGTCGCATCACCCCAATCAGGATCCAGATCTAGTACAAAAGTGAATTTAGGTCGCCGGCTTCGCTTACTGCTGCCGCTGGTTGAAATAGAGTTGCCATTGGTAGAGATAGGACCGCCATTGGTGAGAGGGCGCCCAGCCAAAATGCGATGAAGTCCCGCGAGATCGAGACCAAACGATATGTCAGGATTCGGAGAAACAGCAAATTGAATTTTATACAGCTTGCGCATGTAGTGGCGAACGGTGGGGATGTATTCCGGTAGTTGGTGTGCTGGTTGTGACGTTAATGCCAAGAAGTGTCCAATGTGGCCCGAGAGTCGATCAATGCGACGGACAATGATATTCAATTCGCTATACTCCTTGGCGTAGTTTCGAGTTATCTCGGGTGCCTTGTCGAGAAGGGAGGGTAGGAAACAGAAATGATAACTTCTTTCTTTTCGCATTTCACCATTCCAATGGTGATGATCACAGAATGGGCATGACCCGCCGGTTTTGGCGCAGTCCCCGTGAAATCTGGCACCGCAGTGGTCGCATTGTACTGCATCAGAAGAGCCGCCTTGAGGAGGGGGGTTGACAGGTTTGGTGCAAATGCAGGTGACAAAGTCATCTTCAGGTGGTAGGTCATCTTCTAGCTCGGTGCACTCAACGACGTCGTTGAGGACTTGAATGCCGTGCGCTGTCCCGTGACGATCACAGTACCAAGGAAGTTCTCGTATCCATCGACGATGGCTCTCGAGCTGGGAGGTCACTTTGTCAAAGAAAGGAAGACTAAACATGGTCAAGTGCTCCTTTGCATACTCGCACCACTTTGTGATAGTCTCGATGAAGTCCTCTTCAAAAACTCGGAATTCCTTCCTGATAACTTTTTCACACTTCCCCTCAAACTCGGCAGCGATGCGTGCAACCTCTTTCAGGTTTGCAATTTGCCCAATATTGAAACCGTTTTCGGCCCGACCAATAAAGCGCTCTACTTCGAACAAACGAGGTTTGATGGCGCCAGGTTCGGGTGTCAACCATGCACTGGCTTGTTTTTCATAGTCTTTGGCCTTTGCGAGTTCCGCCTGAATTTTCTCGTGAGTTCTTATATCGATTGGCACGGTAGACTCGAGATCGGAAAACTCTTCTAATTCTGCGATGGTCTTGACGGTTTTTCTACACAGCTCCTGAGCCCTCTTCTCCCAACGGCCTCCTTCTGCCTCCCGTTCTTCAAGCAAGCATAGATATTTGTTGTCCGGTGGGAGACCGCAGGCGCGAGCACGGCTCAACAACTTCCGTATGTCTTGAAGAGACAACGTGGCATCCTGGTCATCCAATTTCTCGCTCAACTCGTTCAACAAGACGTCACTCTCCACAATTTTCTCAACTTCGTTCAACTCGTTGAGGTTCACGTTTAAGGATGATCCATCCAAGAGCAAGCGTCTACATTCCGAAAGGTAGGCTTCGTGATCTTCTTCATCCTCTGTAATTTTGTTCTTCAAAAGACTGATTGCCTTTGTTTTGACCTTTTCCACCTGTTCGGCAAGGTTCTGGAGGTGCCCAATCTCGGGGCAATCAAATCCGAGTACTTCAACATCCTTCAAATGAGAGTATAACTCGTTTAAGCTGCGATCAACGCGATCCGCCAGATCGTCGCTTATCGCCACAGAATCGTTCCGCGCACGAGACTTACGAGATCTCTTCCGGCTTTGTTTGCGTATCAGGAACGAGTTGGCGAAATCAACCCAATCATTCGCTCGTGTGACACACTTCCTGAGGTTTGGCATAGCTTGAAGGGGGTAATTGATACGATCGCCTTCCGCAAGTAAGGCACGTAATTGACGCAGCTGAGGTCGAGCGCTTTCGCTGAGTATGCGGTTGAGTTTAGCGTTCCACTGGTTAGGAATTCCGGCGCTCTGGATGAACTTGTCCAGAAGCTTCTTCAAATCATCATCGTCTATGCGTTTTCGCAAACTCAAGTGATTGGGTTGGTGGAACTTGTCGCACAGGAGGTCAACGTGGTCAACGCAGACGACCTTCGTGTCACACCGACACATGACGTGCGAGAGGTAGCAGAATGCTTTGCACACGGAACATTGATATTGGTCTTCAGGGCGGCTCTCTTCTTCCGAAATGAATTCAGTAAGGCCACGCGCCCGGGCTTTCTCTCGCTCTGACAATTCTCGCTCGGTCATCTCTTTGATGCTATCAAGTAGCCTGATACCTGGTCAATTGTCAACATTAACCGTGATAGTCAGGGATACGCACCACATTGCGGTCTTGATACCAGTAGAATGCTGCGCGATAGTCAACAGGAGCTCGTCATGTGAAAATACGGGCAGTTTTCGATGTTCGCGGTAACGTTCGACACAGGCAAGTCCGAAGGGAAGCCAATCTGGGAGAGCAAAATTTACCGCTTCGTTGAAATTGAGCTAGATGGGGAGCAGCGGCTGTCAGAAGAGGCAAGTTATAACGCGAAAACAGATAACGCACGCCGTGGTTAAACCCCGCATGGTAAGCTTTAGGAAAAGTTATAACAAATTCGCCCGCTCTCTGGTTGCAAGCAAAAACCCGAACGCCAGCCTCTGTAAGTCGACGAGGATTCATGAGCGTTACCAGCTGGAAGAGCAAATCAGGCTGTGCTTGGAACAAGTCCGGTGCTTCGCCCTTAATCGCGGCCTCGAATAGTTCTGCATCATCACCTGGAATACCGTACCAGGTTTTGGTCTCACCCCAGTGCACTGCGGATATGATAAGGAATGTTTCAACAAATCGGATCGAGGACACTTACTATAGTTGAGGCTGTACGTATAATGATCCTAATATACGATAAACATCAGCGGCCACTAATTTTCACCGAAAAATCTAAAATACCTCATTATGCCAGCAAAAAGTTGAAAAAACCATCCCAACATAGGTCCAAGGTACCGTCATACCCGAAATTTCAGACCTAATGTATCGGAGTAATGAGTCCGACAAGATCGGAATGTTATTGAGGTTCCACGGGTGCTGCGAGTAAGGGTTGAGAGGATGTGTTTCTAGGGTTGGCATCGCGCTGCGAAGCGATTGAGAAGCGGTGAAAAAATGTAAAAAGAGGACATACCTTCCGTGAGTAGACGAATGAACATCCGCGCCATATTCAATTTCAATAGTTTCTTCCTGAGATTGAACCAGCCGCCAGAATTCTTCCTCTACATCATACTCACTATACCGGGCACCGGCTAGTTCATTGCACATGTGAAGCGGAAGATTATCATGCTTATTCAGATTTGAGAAATGGCTCCCAAACCACATCCTCCTAAACTCTAGGTCGCGTGCGTGAAAGCTTGACAGACTATGTTCTTCACCTTCATCAAATCCATAGTCCCCACCGCTAGATGATAGGCAGTTGTAGCAGAACCAATTATCAGCGGGTATGGTGGCGATGGGAGGGTCTAGGCAATCCATGTGAAAACCTGATTAAAACGCCGAATTATGAGGCGGAATAGAACTGACGGCCTAGAAAAACCTTACCACAATCACACTCATCGCAGAGCAGCATTTTATCGCCGCGGTTTGCTTTGTGGCATATCTCGCAACTTTGCTACAATCATCATCAATGGAATGAAAGCATCAATCCAATCAATCGCTCACCTCGGATGACCCTCTTATGTTCTCTGGTTTGTCATAGAAGACAGGAGGTGGCACTACCGGCTGAGACAGGGAAATTGGCTTCTTGACTAGTAGATCTTTTAGGCATGATCGCATATATACAAACCGAAAATACTCACGACCTCCTTGGTCCGTTGAATTCATCCGTAGACTTCGGCGAGGCCTCGTTGCCGATTTGTTTGCGTCTTTATTTTCTGATTCATCCGGCGGCTCGGATAACGGACTTGATGTTGCAGTGAGGGGGCTCGATGGAACGCTCGCATCTGTTATGCCGTTAGATTAATCTAAATTAAAGTCTATAGCATGTACTTGCCCTCGACCTTGACGGCGGTGTCACGTGCAACAGCAGGCGACATCGTTGGGGAGACTTTGGTTCTCTCACAGAATTGCTCGTATGGAAGAATTACCCGAGCATAAGAATTTTTTATCTGCGTTGAAAGACCGGGAATGCCTCGATAGCCAAGTATCCGACCCAAATCAGACCATTTTCGGTTAGCTGTAACCTATATTCATTCATGTGACTTAGTTTCGTTATCGTGGAATGTTTAAAACATACAGCTTCGTAACCACCCAATTTGTTGACTTCCTTACGTAGAAGCCACAGATCAAGTGGTTTATGATTAATGGTGGGCACAGAAATACGGGGATTGCCCTGTTGTTGATGGTATTGATACAACTGCTCTAAAAAGTTCAACTTTGCTCTTGACGACGCCTCAATTGAATTGAGTCTCTGGAGGCGGGTTTTGAAGCGAAAGTCCTATGGAGGCATCCTAAATGCTGTGGTCTAATTCACTGATGATTCCCCCACGTACCTCCGTATTTGTTACAAAGGGCATCTTCCAATCCGACGGAGGTACGATCTTGCAAATGCCATATTCTTTAGCCTCTTCCGCGATCGACTTGATATATTCCATAGGGTCCTTGAATTGTTCCGTCGTAGGATAGTATTCTGGGCAATCCTTTAGACCAAAGGGACGAGGCACCGAGGTAACGCAGCGCTCCTGGTGCCGTTTCGCTGTTTTGACGGATGATAAATCCAGAGTTGCGGGCACCGGGATGGCGGCCCCGTTGCGATATTTGGCTGTGATATTTGTACCAACTTCATCCTCATCTGGCATCGAGGATGAGCCACGGGTTTGATTATTTAAGGCGGTCAAGGCGTCCGTCTTGGACTTCCGTGGTGTGCGCTTTTCGGTGTCATGCAAATTAGCCGACTGAGGCATTCTTGACGGTGCTTCGTCCTCTGAGTCATCTTTAATCGGGAGAGCTCCCTCAACACGAATATCGAGAGAGGACGCAAAGATTGTGGCGGTCTCGGTGGGATAATTGTGACCTAGATGGCCGGAACTACCATGTGAGGAGCCATCGGAGGAAAAACGAGGTGACCTCCCCCTCCGAGAGGGAGTTCGTCGGGGTGAAGTGGCAGGGACACTGCCTGACATGTCAGTAAAGGCAGAAACTGGATTTTTTGAGCAGTTTGAAACCCAGTTCCAGGCGTTCTGAGGTAGAGAGTGTTAAGAGAGTAAGTGGCGGAGTTTAAACTAGGCGAGTTATGTTACTCGAGCGCTTCCGCGTGGGTAATTGCCGTTTATATTGATCACAGGGATCCGCTGTTCCTTAGCCGTCACTCCCACAAAAAACTCTGAAGGGGAGCTAATCTCAGACAATAAAGATTACAGGTGAGTGTATCTCATCCGCATGAAAGTTCGCCTTTTAGCCCTCAAGAGAGACGATTTTTTTACAAACGACGGTTTGTGCTGACTCCTACGACGCCGTGGATATTTTAGGAGACACAGGTCACACTTAATGTTCGCTAGCATCGCCATGTGGATGGTAACCGTAATTGGTATTCCACACCTCCCAGGGTGAATCACCTTCAACAGCTGCGACTTGGATGGGTGAAGGAGTTATTATATCCTGCGAAACCTTTGACATCCGTTACCAGTTTTAGGGAGTCGGTGCTTATGATTTGGAAGCTCCACGGCCAAACACCGAACCATGCCGGAATCGGCCGTCAGCGAGACTAAAGGGGTTTCAGGTGCTCTCTTGTATCCTAACTGCACCCCCGAATAATACACGAGGTGCACACGGTGAAATGATTGGCAACACTGTGATGAGTCAAATGAGCTGCCATACCCCGTACTTCGCACTGGATGCTGAACAATCGATCACCAGGAATGATCCGTAAGTATGGTTAGTTCCCATTCCTCCTGAAATGAGTGGCAATACCCGTTTCCTAAAACGTAAAGGTGACCCTGATAGCAAGTGATGAAAACCTAAAAAAAGCTAAATCAAGCGGACAGGAAAGCGCAGCGTCCAGGCAATATAGATAGACTGCAAGGATGATCGGAATACCCACATGTTGTAAGTCGTTACAAAGACTCAAGGAGAGTCGGGATAACAAACTATGGTCCCGTGCTCTATTCCAGACTATTCATGATCTAGATCACAGAAGACAAGCTTATTGTACATATATGTCAGAAGATTATAAAAATAGATGGGCTGATGCATTTTTCAGTCCCGCTGTCTCAGCATCAATGAATACCTATACACGTCTGCGCTCAATGCTACTAGTCCAGGCAGATCCTCCCCAATAACGCCGCCCAATCCTCACTCCTACCAGGAGTCCAATAGCTATTTTTCCCGCGCCGAAAATTCTGTGAGGCTGTGTCCCTCCGACGAAAAAGGAGATAACGGCGACCAAAGAAAGTGCCCACCGTGTGGATATGCGGTCTTCGAATCTTGTTTATTCTGTTCATCAGTCCAATTTCAGTAATCAACAATTTCAACATACCTTTGTCTAAGAAAAATCGGTCCCAGCGTCCAAGAAGAGAAGTCTACCATCACTAAAAATGGTAACACATTCAGGAAAAAATGGTCCCCATCGAATGGCGTAGTCAATCCGGCTGTAATTAGGGTTCTTACCCATACTGCTAATACCGGGGCCACGAGGGGTAGCAGCCAAGTCATGAACAATAAAATATGGCAATTTAGGTGGTGATTGTCTTGACCGGTAGAGCGGCTGTTCCCATTTTGCTCACCCGCTTGAGGCCGAGAATTATCATCCCTTTCTTCAGGGCTGGAGCGGCTAAGTAGGTTGTAACTTTCGGTTGTAATGGGAACCGAAGGACTGGTAGGAGGCTTGACTATCGCACATGTCAAGAGTTGCTGCATCCAACAACCCAGAAAAGCCACCTGCCAGGGTATGACCATAAATATCATTGCGCAAATGATACACAACGAGACAACAGTGGTCCGGCCCGCTGCTGATCCCTCATGCCTTCTACTGGGGTGAACAAGGGTCGTGACAACAATGCGACGGCGGCTCACCTGGCCACGAGGAAAACCGAAATTGGCCTCAAAAGGAAAAAGCATATTCTGAGGACCCCCCAACTCACGGCGACAAGACCAGAAGCCAACAGTAAGATGAGCGGTGCCAGCGGTGCGAATATAGCAGAGCTGCCAAGCCCCAGATAGAATCCTGGTGGCCAAGGCAAAAAGGAGGCCAAGAATGACACAGGGATTAGGAAACGTAACAGCACTTTTTCATAACATCGCATTGACTGATTAACTGAAGGCATGGGAACTGATTTGATAAAGATCAGTAATTAAGGCAAAAGAAACCCGGAAACTTACTTCCACGATCATGCGTTCCCAAGGCGAGAAACAGTACTATTGACGAGATGCCAGCTGCCCAACCAACAAGAGTAGTTAAATAACGGGTGGCCAGGCGTCCTAATGTTGCAGACCAATCGATAGACAACTCCAGCCCTTCAAGTTTATTAATACAGCTTGAGCTCCCAGACGAATAAATGATTAGATGAAGTCCTTCTTGTTCTTCTTTGTCATGGTATGGGGCAGGATAATGTGTATGAAGCAATACACGGCGGTCATCGGTTGATATTAAGGGATAATAGTGTGTTTCCACCGGATGTGAGGTATGAATTAGGAGCGGCGCAAGATGAGATTCTATGTCATTGTTAAAACATTGCCAGGAACTTGTCACTTCATGCTCACCAGTACAGTGCAACGGCATCTGAAAATGGGGGACAAGACGATACACAATGAGTGCATTAGACACAAGTCGAGGGAAATGGATATCCAGCCTCATTGAACCACCAGCTTTGACATCAACGAAAGCATTGCGAAAAAGCAGAGCTAAAATGGTACAAAGTTCGAATTTAACTCCAAGCCCTGAATTAAACGTAGCAGACGTACATGTAGTTGAATGTACATTAGTTATTTCCTCTTTTTGATTGAAGCCTGCAACAACCCAACCGTCACCTTCACCGTTATCGGCCTTAACACCAATCCACCGGCCAAGTGATGGCTCCACTTTAGCCTCAAATAAAAGTACTCCCTCAGATTCATCTACACCTCCGGAGGAAGGATCAGAACCTGATCGGGGCCTCGGGAACGGTTCGCCAGGAATTGGTTTTGGTAATAATTTAAGGGTGGTAGGCTTTAAAGGAGAACAACGAGGAACACTATTGCCTTCTTCAGTCCCCGAACAGATGTAGATAGAAACTTTGAGTCCATGCTGAACGTGAGCAGGAACGGTGGCGATCGAGCCCTGTCCGACAAGCACACTCAATCTGGCGGTTGACGTCCCATTAATAGATGAAGGGATAGGGACTAGGTACAGGCGGGAACCCACTGGCTTCCGCGCTAATTGTATGTGAGAGGGGATTATTTCGTAAGATGCATTATCCAGACGCTCTAAATTTGAGTTTGTCTCTTGGTACCCGGGGAGTCCGGAGGGTAACTTATGACCGTCATGAATCCATTTGTCGAGAACCCCCATCCTTTCTGATGGCGAAATTGTCGAGCCAAGTTCTAAGACGGCACGAGCTATTCGCCAGCGGACTTGATGGCACCAAACCATCTCCCTATGGCCCACCCCGGTCCAAGCGCCTTCCATCGCGGAGGCAAAGACTGTCTCTCGATGAATGCCATCGTGTCTTGAAGGTAAAATGCATGACTCCGAGGGGACCATCCCATCAGTAGCACCGCCGCAGAGAGACAAAATGGGAGCAGAGTCGTTCTCAAGATTATGGCGCACCTTCGCATATATTTCGTCTATTTTCGAGTCGAATCGAGCTGGGGGTAAAGTATGAGGTGTCGACATCGTGATGATTGTTGATATATGCTCGGAGGGCAAAAGTGCAGTTCCCACAACACCACCCATGGAATGGCCCAAGATGACTAATTGAGTCTGCGGTGGATAGTGTGAAAGAATATAATCAATCGCTCTTGATGTATACTCAATCTGAGACTGCAGAGTCGTTCCATGGAATGCTGACAAGTCCTCGTTGAACTCGACTGTAAAAAATCACGTAAATGAATAGTAGGGTAGATCCAGTATATGCTACTTGCCTGCATAAACATCCAAAGGACGAATTGCTCTTGAACTAAAAGGAGATGAAACTTGTCCGGGAGATGAGTAATATTGCCTGCTAGCGGATGAGGCTATCGAGCGGACTTGATGGGAAGAACCGGCATTTCCAGGAATGAAGAGTACGGGTAGACCGTTTGGACTCTGAGCGGCTGTTTGGTGACCGGAGAGACATACCCAGCCTCGCGAAAACCCACCTGCATATCCCAACCGACTTCCCTATACAACCAGAGAGAATATCTAGTCGCCAAATGTGACCACGACGCGTCGAAGCCGTCTTGTAGAACATAGGAAGGTGACATGAAGGACATTCGACATCCTTGCGGAGACAGGGTGGTGGCGAGCTCCCTATTTGCAAGGAAGAGTAATATCACAGTCAGGACTGTAAAGCATGCTAGCAATCCGCTCAGGAGCGGCATACTGCCTTTGAGATGGCAGGAAATCACCACACACAATTGTTGGGTTAACATCTAAACAATTATTCCCACGGAAGCTATCTCAGATCACCAGCAGACGCTATCGAAAGCTATCGAAAGCTCATGAACATCGACAGACAAGTTGCACAGCTGACAATGAACCCATCCATTCAAAGAGAAAAATGACAATACAAAGGACCAACGAAGGGAACTAATGATAACGAATATTGTGATTACGACATGACATGCTATGCAGAAAAAGTAATGCGACAATTTGCCGCCAGAACCGTGCTTTGCGATATGTATGAGGGTCAAGGATACTCGACTATCTAGTCGTCGGCAGGTTGAGCATCAGTCGCCTCAGTTTCCTTGTTCTCTGCTGTTACAGACTCTGGTCAATCTCACGACTGAATGAGAGTAAACGAGCGCTACATACCGGCTTCTTGCATATCTGAAGTCCATAATGTAAGGTTATCACGGAGTAATTGCATGATCAATGTTGAGTCCTTGTAGCTCTCTTCTGATAGTGTATCAAGCTCAGCGATAGCATCATCGAATGCTTGCTTCGCGAGATGGCAGGCACGGTCTGGGCTGTTGAGTATTTCGTAGTAGAAGACAGAGAAGTTGAGAGCCAGGCCAAGACGGATAGGATGTGTGGGGGGAGTTCAGTTACAGCGACATCAGAAGCAGCCTTGTAAGCTTCAAGTGACTTGTCAGCACTGTCCTTGCGCTTGTCGCCAGTTGCGAATTCGGCAAGGTAACGGTGGTAGTCACCCATCCTGAAGATAAATTTAGAAGACTGTTTTCGATGGAGCAAAAACGACCAACATTTTGTGGTAGAAGACTTTCGATTCACCGGTAGCAGCAGAAGGTATGAGGTGTTTGTCAAGGACATCGAGGATGTCTTCACAAATGTCGGCAAGTTCACCCTCGATCTTTTCGCGATAGCTCTTGATCATCCGCACTTGGGATTCATTTCCCTTTGACTCTTCCTTCTGTTCGATGGAAGAGACGATGCGCCATGATGCACGACGAGCACCGATAACGTTCTTGTATGCCACAGAGAGAAGGTTACGCTCTTCTACAGTGAGCTCTTGGTCAGATGAAGCAACGCGCTTCATGTTCTCAACCATTTCTAGACGCGCATCATGAGACAAAAACGCGTCAGTGTGAGGCAATACATACCTTCATAACGTTCTGCCTGCTCAGCGAGCTTGGCGAGGTAGACGGCATCTTCACGGACTTCAGTTGACATCTATAGTCTCAGGTAAGACACGAGCAATGAGCCAGACGCGTCACAAGACTTACTATGTAAATGAGGTTGGATGGTAGTTACTAGAACAACGGAGGCAGGTGAGAACGAGAGGAACGACGACGACCAGGAAAATTGAACTCACGGTAAGGGGATGCGATAAGACTTGGAGACAGAGGGTGAGGAATGATGGGGCAGGGCGTCCAATAAACCATCCTAAATTAAAGGAGCTTGGGCAGAGGGTTCAGAGTCACGTGAGCATGCCGAGCTAGGGCAAAGGGTTGAGACATAGATCACGTGAGGGTTCCTGTAGAACCTTCCATGCTTCCACGGTCCCATTGTGGTCCCTGGTGTCCCGCGTGATGGTGATGTTATCTCAATCTGCACTGTGCAGTGTGCAAAACTGCATTGTGCCATGTCAGTGCGACTGCTATACAGTGATGCTGTTGCGAAGCATCCGGTACATCACTCCATCTCTGAGAAATAGGTACACTATACTCTCGCTTGCAGGAAATCCTCAAGGCTTCAACGGCTTGTCAGATAAAAATCACAAGTGGTGTGCTGGATCGTTTCCCCGTCATCTTTCAACAGACCTTAGGCTCCAAGAATCGCGTCGATGATTGAATAGACACGTCATTATATATTTGAAATTGTAAATGTTTGTCGCCATGGCTCAGTGGAAACCATAGCAAATCTTTTGTTGCATGGATTTACATCATTGTTTGCTGTTCAGAGCACTGGTTGTCCGATGAATGTACTGCCAAAGGCAATGCTGCGGCTGGATTATTGCCATGGATCGCGCGATCTATCAATTTTTATGCAAAAACAGTATCACACTTGCCGCATTTGGCAATCAGCTTACTTTGCTAATTACGTGGAACCACATTCGTTCGTGCTTTATTATGTCTTGAGGTGACACTGCGCTCCTCGGGAAACATCTGCCAACGAGAATCATCACGGACAGCTGGCAATGGGACAGCCGACTGGAACCCGAGAGTCGAGACAGAACGGTCCCGAACGAGGCTTCTGCCATCTGAGTACTGAGACCTCGCTCAGCGTTCCCAAAAGACAGCACCGCGGTATCATACTGTTAGAGATAAGGTGAAGATCAGTTTAGGAAAGGGAGAATACAATGGATTGCTGTTTGCTGCGCCTAAATTTGCCGAAGAACGCCCTACTGTGATTAGACTGTACATTTCGAGTAGGTTGTGATCGGGTAACGGTCTGCTCCCGTAAACTTGCAAAGCGACTAGGAATGCGCGCTTGTGCTCTTAAGTTAGTGATAATGGCTTACCGTAGTCATGAATTATGATCAACGAATCAGTACAAGCACCGAATGTTGTGCTGAGCTTCAAGCAGAGAGGCTTTCTTTCTTTCCCTTTCTCTCTTTTTTCGAGTCATTTCATTATCCAGAGGGTTAACGTAACAACAGACGTCTCGTGGCTGCATCGTAATATCGCTTCTAGATCCCCTTGCACTAAATTTTGCCGTTCACCCTGGATCGGATGGGGAGACCCCCGAGCGCTCACTTTGCACTACTCGTGCGCAGAAATGCCCTTTAGGGTGCCACTGCCTTGGGCCAAGAAACTTATGCGCAATCCATATCGCTTAGAAGCTTTTTCGACAGCTGTTAGACGATACTCATAAAGGAACATGGGAAATGGATTGGATAGAGCTCATAAACAGTACGCTTCCTTTCCGATGATCGCGGGGCAAGTCATATCGCTTTTCCGCAAGTTGGCGTGGGACACAATCTCCTTTATTGTCTAGTAGCGGTGATGACATCAACCTACCCGAAATATCGTTAGCGTACCTGGAGTGGTCACGGCAAAAGTCGACTCCTTTCAGAACCTTTGTGCAGATATAATATATGCCTGAGCAACAAGCTCAACAAGGCCAAGCAGTCCAGAATGGGGAGGGTGGGGGCACCTGGAACAACGTCATCAAAATCGTTCAGGTGTGCATTCCTTCAATGGTGTCTCCCCGGTATCCAATTTGAACGTTCCTCTTAGCAAGTGGTGATAGCCTATGCCATATCGCAATTGAGTGAGTGGGAATACTATCTTGCTCATCTCTCCTTCCCATACTTGACTTTGCAGTCGGAAAATTCTTCACCAGCAACCCCACAAGCTCTAATGTGGCACCGACGCAAAAAGTTCATACCCCAAGTCCTGACGGCGTCCAAACTGAGGCCAACCCATGGCTATTACCTCCAACTGAGGTTTTTGCTTCTTGGCCCCTCGAACTGACTCTCGATATGCATGTTTACTTGTCCACGTCACCACACGGTGATGTTTTCTCGAAGGGAACCTTATCATCCCGCCGGGACCTGGAAGCCGGTTTACCGCATTTCGTTTGGGAGAACATCACCTACGGGAATTACAGTGAATCTCGCGTGAAGAATTATGATATCAAATTCCCCGAGGTATGCTATACCATTCCATCCCTCCATTTTCTGATTGACTATTTTCCCAGTTTGTACTCCGAAATGGTAGTCTTTGGGCAGACGTCTTTCTAACGCGAAATGGAGCAAACCCGGATCCTAATAATCCCAAGTTCAACCCCGAGGATATTCATCACATTCGCAAAAGTGAGTTCGTCTTATTGGGTGGTTTGTGTCAATGGAAATATTGATTTTTATACGACGAAGTATTGACTCCATACTTGCCCAAGTTGAAAGTTAGAAAAGAAAAAAACCTGCTATCTGGGAGTCATGACGAAGAAGATGAGGTTGAGGTTTCTGAAGTAGGCAAATCCAATTCTCCATCTCTTTCCAACATTCTAAACTACTCATAGACTGATACGATCGTCCCGCACTGGCATAAAGTACTTTCTACCTTTGTTAACTGTTATCAAATAGTGTTCACTCACTCGTCTCTCAGGATATGACCCTGGCTTTGGTCTCTGACAACGTCAAAGTTCCTTATGCCAATGCAGCCGCTCCTGTCAAAGAACGTGCGTAATTTGAGCCTTAGATAGGATTCTGCTGACTTCACGATAGATATCCACTTGGTACGGAATCAACGTGACGAGACCGGAAAGAAAGGCTTTTATAAACCTATTGTCTTTGTTAATGAATTTTGGCACCTACGGTCACACTATGTGGAAGTCAACGAAACAACACCCACTCTCCCGCTACAGATCACTTTTCAGCCGATGTCTTTTTTTAAATTCCAAATGTTTGCGTCGATGACTGCCGGTTTTGATGAGGCAGCAAAACAACAAGGCTCCGCAGGAGCTTCGGAGCTGGATGAAGTCAAGCGGATGTTACTTGAGACGAATCCCTGGTTTCTCGGTCTTACTGCCCTCGTCAGTATGCTCCATGTCGTGTGAGTGCAACGTTTGTTTTAAGAAAGAGGTTTATCCGATTCGAATATCTGGTTATCAGTTTCGAAATGTTGGCGTTCAAGTCGGACGTCTCTCATTGGCGCGAAAAGAAAGAAATGACGGGCGTTTCAATCAGGTACGCTTGTTGCTCATCTCCTGTCTTCGGCAATCGGACATGAGCTTTTGACTCCTTAGGACGGTACGTATGTTCCTTACGCGAGCCCTGAAACAGTATACTCATTCTAGGCAGATCGTTACCAATGTTTTCGTACAAGTTGTGGTGCTGTTGTACTTGATTGACAACAATGAAAACACCAGCTGGATGATTCTCATGGGCTCCGGTATCGGTGTTCTAATTGAAGCGTGGAAGGTTGGTTCTGGTCCATCTTCTTGGGAGGTCCACCTGTGAAAGCTAATCATATCAGATCACGAAAGCTGTCGATATTAAGCTAGTCTCAGCGCCTGCGGGTCGCTCCTGCCATTTAAGCTTGACATCAAGGGTAAGTCGAGGAAGTCCGAATAATGGCTAAGAGTCTTAGCAATCTTCAGATAAACATGTCCTCAGTGAAGACGAGAAGAAAACCCAGGAGTAAGCGGTTAAGAGCGCCACATCTTTCCAAGACTATTCCTAAATTTCCCTCATTCACAGGTATGACCGACTGGCGTTCCGCTACGTGTCATATGTGGCTATTCCGGCGTTATTGGCTTACACCGGATATTCTTTGGTGTATGAATCCCACAAGGGATGGTATAGCTTTGTGATCACGACTCTTACATCCTTTGTATACATGTTTGGCTTCGTACGTTTTTGCGAGGGCATCATGAAACACATGGACTGATGCATCTTCCGCAGGCGCAACTCATTCCACAGCTAATTATAAACTACAAACTCAAGGTTTGCCTTTATCTTTTCTCCACTTGGAATCTATGTATTGATGAGTGTGATAGAGTGTGGCGCATATGCCTATGAAGGCCATGATATATAAGACGCTGTCTACAGTTGTTGATGACTTTTTTGCGTAAGATGGTTCATTGGAGTGGCGAATTAATGTGATATTGACATTTATATATATAGGTTCTGCATAAAAATGCCAATCTTGCACCGTCTAGCCTGTTTCCGGTAAGGAAAATTGCCGAAATGTAGGCAGAGTACCGCTGACAACAAATGACAACAGGGACGACGTCGTGTTTCTTATCTTCCTGTATCAGGTGAGAGGTAATGTGAATATCAGTTGTGGAAGGAACTGACACATGGTTTGATAGCGCTGGATATACCGAGTTGATCCCAAGCGGGTGAATGAGTATGGACAGGTGATGGGTTCGGATGTCGATGGAGCCGGGGCCGCAGAGTCGAAAAAGGACCGGTGATGTGGGGGATAGGTGCATGTGTACTGCTGGATACTGTGGGAATCGGCTGGATACTGGAGTACTGAGCGCTGAGCGTTGACGTAGCTGTAGAGCATAGACTGCCTCCACCCTTCTCTGCTAATTGTTCGGCCCCGTTTCGAGCTAACAGTATGTGCCGGTCCATAACTACCTGTCAGCGCTTCAATAAATACAATACAAATGATCCCATTTGTCTAGGTCCGGTTTCCGAATCGGAACAGCCACCCTCATCGCAATACACCCCGTCTTGAGCCTGAGCTCTCCCCCCCGTCTTTGTCTCCTCCCCTCACTACCGATGGCGCCAGCCACCGCCGACCACAGCATATCCCAGCTCTTTGCCTGTCGCTGCCTCAATGTACGCCTGACCGTCGTGCCGACGGAGTCTCCGCCCCCGGATTCTTCCACCGACGCACCTTTCTCCAAAATTCATGTTGGAGATGACGGTATCCAAGTCGTATGTACCGCATAACTAGCCATGTCGACGCGGCGCTCACGGCACGAAAACAGAAACATCCACAACTAACCCTCAGAGTCAAATCGCGACGTGTATCAATACCTGGGACAGCCAAATCTTCCAGATTCACGACTTTAACATGCCTTGCCTGCAATCTTCCTGTCTACCGGATACATCAAACCATTTCCTCAGCAGTCGAGGCAAAAGACTTGCCCCTACTTCCGAGCGATGATTGGGCAGAACAAGAGATCATGAAAAGCCCTGACGGATGGATTGAGGTGAACCAAGAGTGTTTGGTGAGTCGTCTGTCTGGGTCATGTAGCATGCATCATGGAACTCGCTCACGACGAGCGTCTTCCTCGTTGCATGCTATACAACCTCAATGTGTCTTCCTAAGATCACGGCACTAATTTTCAACGTATTCGTCAGACTGGTGACGCCATTACACGGGCCCTATCACTCTCCGATTACTCCCAACTTTTCTCGCTTGTTTTACCTCCCGCCTTAAATCGGGAACCCACGTCACCACAAACCTGGGCGTCACCGGAAGCAGAATCAACGACGTCAACGACCGCAACTCCTGCCGTCACTTCTTACCTCAGTAATCTCCCTCCTTTGTTCCCACCTCCTCCCTTTACTCCATCACATCCTACCTTCTTGCACCTCATGACCTTCGCTCAGAAGGAATCTCAGATTCTCCGTCAATCTGCCGATGAAGAACTCGCGAAGATCATAGAATCAAGAACTGCGGAGGTTCAGGCTAATGAAAGCATTCTCAAAGCACACGTTGAACGACTCTGGCTCAAATACAGGGATGGCCTTGAAAAGATCCAGCAGGATAAGCCCCAAGCCCATTTATCTTCGAATCCTTGGCCGTCAACCACGAGGACAAACGATTTTCGGAATAATGTTGTTCAGAAAGCTCCGGTTTCTATTCGTGACTTTGTTCCTGTGTCTGTAGCACCACCCGCAAGATCTGCGCCACCCCCTGTTCGCCAGTCAGCGCTCTCGGCATCCCGTACCCCAGATTCAGTTTTGCATCAGGTGATGACCGACAAGGGCGTTCGTGACTCTGACTCTACATCTACTACAAACACGGTCTCATCGACTCTCGTGCCAAACACCTTCAATGATCGGGATATCACAAGTGTCCGTCAGTTCAAGAGGAATATTGATGATACTATCAATACTGCGGCAAGTTTCAAATATTTCCTGCTTGAGGACGAGATGGCTCGGCGCCGGAAAGGCCAAAATCAGGAACAAGGGGCTGGTGCGGGATTTGATGAAACGATGGGTCTTCGAAGCGCGACGGCCCCACCGATGAATGACAGTGGCAATGAGCCACTAAAGAATACGGGCAACGGTTCTGACAGGAAAGAAGGCAAGGGCAAACAATCCAAAACCAAGAACAAGCACGTTCATTTCAATGTTCAGCCTCCGACTGAACACCCCCCTGTTGTGAAGAAACCCGCGAAAGCCAGTGCGCCGGAAGCGGAAGGTTGGTGCCACAATTTCATTAATCGTACTGCCTAATTAAGACCTTTAAATAGAAATGGTCTTCCCCCTCGATGACAATAATGAGGGTGACGAAGGCGTTTCTCAAGTGAAGGCAGCGTTGCCTCTCCTTGAACAGCCTGTCATGCCTCCCCGCGCAAGGAGAGCAAGACCCCCGCCTGCTGCTGGCTTACCGGCATCGTTCTCGGCTCTTCGGCCGATATCACTTCCCGCTCCATCGCACATGAAGGCTGGTCGCTCTTCTAATGATGACATCTACTCCAACAATATCATGTTGTCATTACCTCGATCGTCTGAACTAGTTACAAAAGCGGTTAATGGAGATAACAAGCAGAAAGACAACAACGATCAGGACACAAGCGAAGACACAACCGATTCCAGTCCTCGGCCCACTTCAGATTCTGAGAGCGATTCGGAAGGTAATTGGTTCCCTTCACCCCTCACCAGTATACATATTGATCAATATTTAATTTTCAGACTACGATTATGAGTCTCGATGTGGTATTCCGGGATCATTACCTATCAAGATTGTGTCGGCCATTCGACCTCGCGAAGTTCTTTCATTAGCATCATATCAACCCAAGTCCAATGTTGGTGGGCAACAAGCCGCTGCCACGGCGGAAACTGGACGCCCCAAGCCAAAGAAATCTTCAACAATTAGGAGAGCTGTGTATGCTGTACGTGATCGCTCAAGGCCTCTTGACCCTGGACACCTGGACTTTGTTGCCGAGGAGGATGATGAGGATGATGATGAAGCTCTAAGAGGCGAGAAATACGTTGTGCAGAGTATGGAATCCGGCGAAAGAGCCAGGCAGCATGCATTGAAAATCTTACAAGCCAGAGCAGAATTACCCGAGGAAGCAATGTGGCGCAGTTTAGCCTAAACCGCTGGAACGCGAGCCGGAAGTTATGGCATTGGGCCTTTCCCCGCTGATTGGCATTCAGTCGGAAGCAGCGATTCATATGGCATTAGTGATACCAAGTTTTCCTCAAGTTTTCCTTTATATCATCTTCATCGACTATCTTACTTAACAAACCCACAAATTTTTGCAGTGATAGCATTACACCGAGAAAATGCATATGGTAAATTGTTCAATTTCTTCGCTTACTCGTATTCCCCCTTTTTAATTAATCTAGTTCTCTTATTGGTGTTGAACCTTGTTGTGCTGTGTACCTATGTAGTTCTCGTGCGCTTGTATGTATTATCCTTCCGTTTGATAATTACCATGCGATGGATAGCTGATTTGTGTTCTATTGTGCA
This sequence comes from Agaricus blazei, assembly GCA_029719445.1. Taxonomy (NCBI): domain Eukaryota; kingdom Fungi; phylum Basidiomycota; class Agaricomycetes; order Agaricales; family Agaricaceae; genus Agaricus; species Agaricus blazei. Next base: position 897,681 of record SSNC01000009.1, on the reverse strand, counting down.
TCATGATTCATCCGCGGGTGATGAGTAGCGAATGCTTTAGGTCAGGAGGGATCCCTGTGATGTAGTTCACCCCTAGTTCACCCGATCACTGTTACCTCTGGGTAGTGCAAAAATCCGAGTGAAAACCGATGCCGTCGGCTTCTACGGCAAGCCATCAGGAAACAAGATGTGTGGCAGGTGTCAAGCTATGTTTGCTCCGGGAAACGAGTCACTACGGAACAACTAATAGTTAGGTGTTATTTATTTCCAAAATTAGATATGGGCTAGCAAAGAGCCGTGAGGGTCGCGTTTAGGCCTGTTGAACTGTGAAGTACATGTTCCGTTTGTTTGAAGATAAAGGCGATTAATATACTAGGTTTTTTTCCCAACCCGGACCCTCGTTTTTCTGTGGCGTCTGGGAATAACATTTAACCGATACCATGATATCGCGAGGGGGTGATAAACATCCCCGTTGGCTTCGTATTGATAACAAAAACGATCATATATCTCCTTCTCCATCGATTCTTTCGCCCGTTCACAAACCCAAACTTGGTAGATAACCTTTTCAAGGTTCCCTTGTGATATGTGCCTTGTCCATCGAACGGGTGGAGAGGTTTTTACTGATTGCCAGATCGGTATCTGACTGGAATCATTCGACTTTTTACTTATCGCGCCTCCAATTAGAAATGATCACGGTAAATGTGATTTTTGAGGTTCGGATTAATTGGGGTGAAGGGCGAGAATCTTTTACGCTGGTTAGGTTGTTGGCGGGTCGGCACAGAGTCGTATAGATCGAAGTTTATACCCATATAATTTTTTGGAAAGGATCTTCCACCGCGGCATATTTTTCGATGACGTTTGCAACCTGAATGCCAGTTTAATCATCGGTAAGAATGAAGAAGTTAGTTAGTTCAGTACATCGTTGATGATCTTGTATACATTTTTTTCTATCGTTTGATTTATCCGGGTGTCGATTTGAGTGGCGAAAATGCGAAACGAGTAGTGTTTACATTAAGTGTATGCACCATACTTATAATTGCTCAACAAGACATTGTGTTCACTGTCATAGTAGCGGACTTCCTTAAAGGTGCTATTCTCACAAGGAAGGATACTAAGTGCGGCTAGAGCTGGCAAACAGCGGGAACGAATCATCATATCATGGTATTGATACGTTTTATCTCCTCCCCCTAGTGTTCTATTGCGGAAGGTCCCTTCATATACGTTTTAATCCTCCGCTATAGTCTTTTCATAGCTATCTCATTCACGCGCGATTTGCAATCTTAACATGGAAGAACTTCTATAGAATTCACCGCAATGGTTCTCACCTCCCAACCTCGAAGGTACTCATAATCATGATGACATTACTAATTAAGCAGGTCTCTAACGGAGAATAATAACCAAAAAAAGTCCAAACAACTCGCACAATTAGGAGGGGGGGGTAAAAAAAGAGTAATCACTCTACGTCTGCAGATTTCTCCGCAGCCTCTTGCTGCTCCATCCCCTTCTGCAAATCTTCAAACTCTACTTTACTCTCATCTTTTCCTTCTTCATCGCCAAGCCTCTCCTCCTCCGTCAGGGTTTTACCCTCCTCTTTACACCGGTCACAGGGGCAAGAGAATTTCCATCCACGAGCCAACTCGAAGCGCCTTCGCCTCCTAGCATCGGTGATGCTCTCACCTTCGTGAGTGGAGACATCAACATATGCCACGGTTATCTCATCGCCCTTTTTGATGTCCTTGGAAGCCACAACGTGTAGTTCAGTGGTTCCAGCGGGGAAAGTAAGGGTGGCGCTTGGTGCACACGAGTGGTTGGCATAAGACGAGAGGATGTAGAACGCAGCGCCAATTTGTTTTTGGGTACCTAGGGGAGTACGAGTCTTTTCTTGGTCTTCCGGACGAGCTGTAGGTTCAGGCTGCAAAAAAAAAAAAGCATCAGTCATCCGCCTGATCACGATCATAGCAAAGTTCTACTGACCTTGTCGTCTCTGCTGCCTACACCGATGGCATTGTACGACATCTTGCCAGCCAACGTGGCATATCTCTCTTTGGTCACAAATTGTTCAAGACCTGGAAGAGTCTTCTGAAGTACATCCGCTATCAACGGCAACTCTTCCTCAGACGGCTCTACCTCCAACAACCTAAGTCTCTCCATGTGATCTACAAGCATATAATCCCCTTCGTCAGCGGTCGTGAAATCGTTAACCTTTTTAGGTGGTTCCTTCTTGGCCAGCTTAGCGGTCTCAACTGCAACTTGCCTAGCAATGAACCGGGCAATCAAGAGAGGTCCAGCGCGCTTTTCGCTCTTGACGTATTCTACGAATTTTGTTTGAGCACCCTTTCTAGCTCCATTGTCGATGTCCTCTACTGCTGGCAATTCCGGGGGTAGGGGGAGTCAAGTGTGAAGAGGAGAGACGTAGATTGGGCTTTGGATGTGCTGAAGCACTCCTCAGAACAATATGAGCTTCCAAGAGCATTGACGTCTTCGGGAGGGTGGATAGTAGACGGGTCGGATTCTTGAAGCTCACGGAAACAATGCGAACAATACTTCCCAGAGTCTTCAAGGTCAGCGTCAAGAACAGCTACTACGGGGAATTCCTGTCGAATGAGAGGTCAGTAGAATTGGTGGAGGTGTATAGGCGAAAGATCACTCGCTTTGTAAATAGTCTCGCCAGCCGCAATGTCTTTCGTGGCAAGCATGATCCTGCGACCACTGTCATTTGACTTGATCTCAACATTCATGGACTTGGGAGGGAAGTAGTTGTAGTAATCTGCGTTTGAGCTAAGCCACAGACTCGTAAATGGAAAATCATGCATGCTTACTGGAAATTCGGGCGGCGGCCTGATTGGATCGCGAAAAAATACCAAAAAAAAATTATATTAGAACATGCTATATGCATGCAAAGAGAAGGAAAAGCGAAGGTGACATGAGGCGGCTTGCAGCAGCAGGGAGCGACGAGGACGGTTTGTATGTAAAGCTGTTCATGCTCTTGTTTACAAGAATATGTCCTTTTTTTCCCAAAGCCCACTCTCGACTAGGTTAGAAGTTCAAAACGTAGGTTTTGAATCAGAGCTTATCCCACTCGTGCGAAGATGTTTCTGAGGGTGGTCCGCTCTGCGTCGGGCTTGTCTCATTGGACTCCGCTGCATCGAGCTCCTCTGCTGGCTTGGCTTTTGGGGATGGTGGGGTACTTACATCCAGATTGGTTAGGTCAATGATGAGCTGAAAATCACCGGTGAGTGATGGTATGGTGGAAGGAAAAAAAAACGCAAACCTTGAAGATGGGTTCGGGAACAGTTTTTTGGTATATCATAATGAGTTCTACTGGTGTGGGGTAGACTCGGAGGGCCTTGTAGAACGCAACAGCAGCAGGCACGTGGAGGGAGGGGCCTGGGTATGCGCGGTGAGCGTCATTTTACTCTGCATACAGGGAGCAGGGATTGGGGCGCACCTTGTGAGGCAAGCTGCTCGCCCGTGCTGACTTGGGTCATGAAATAAGTTTCCTTCTCCTCGGAAGTGATCGGGACAAGCTCTTGCTTGACTTGTTCCAATGCTTCCCTCAGCAATTCCGTGTTTGAAGCAGCCTCGACGGAGGCTGTCTGGGATTTTTCTTCAGCGACCGTCTTGTCGACGCGCTTTTTTTCCTTGCCTACGGAGAAGAGACATGAGCGGCGAACGCGACGTCGGCGGTGAGTGGTGTACTTACGCAGCTTCTTGCGGAACTGGGCATCGTTTCTGCGCTTGTAGTCAAAGTAGACAAGGTAGGCCAGCACGCCGGTGGCGACGGTGGCGGCAGCAATGGCAAGGACGTTCCGCGACTTTGGACTCGACATGTCGGTGCGAGTTACACAAGTTTGGGAGCCCAAGTTTTCCTCGCACGCTTACGTCATTCGGAAGCACCCGATCGCACGATCCTATTCGAAGTGCAATGCGCCTGGCCTGGCAGCCCACGGGGTGGCGAGGGCGCTCCGACGAGCGCAGAGGGCAGTGATTCGCGAGCATGTGAAATGTGCGCTCGGTGGGCCGGCAGGAGTGCGGGGTGTGGGTGTCTGTGGACGGGCGTGACAGGGTGGGGCGTGTGACGCGGACAGTGTTCTGTCTGGCCGTTTACGTTCATTTTTCGTTGATCACGGTGCCGCACTCTCTCGCCCAATGAGCTCGCTCGCTGCTCAGCAGCACAAACTCTCCCTCTCCCCCTCCCCGACGACCACACACACTCCCACACGCCCCAGCAGTCCCCGCGGCCCCGACATCGTCCTCGATCCCCAGCCCACACTCCCCTCCGTCTCTCCGCCGGCTTCTCGCGACCCGTCACACCCTCCGAACTCCCAAAGTGCTATTCATGATGCCACGACACTCCTCGATTCAGGAACACCACTAAATGCCTCCATGAACTCCCAAACAAAGCTGGCCGAGGCTCCCGTCATGGATCAGCAGCAGCATCAAGTCATCAAAACCGAAGGCGTAGAACCTTCACTCAACGGTGGGACGAATGCCGCCATTGAGCTTGTAGAACACACTCCGGGAACTATCGCAATAGAAGAAGCTGTTGGAGTGGCCGAAGAGGTGGGAGAATGGGTGCAGGAAGGAGACCAGATGAAGCGAGTCAAGGTATGTTTTCTGCCCGCGTGCCTTTTGATAGCTAACCGACTAACTCCGGAATTCCACCCCCGATTCGCTGTCCAGGTCTACGAGCTAATAGGCTCACGTTGGGTAGATCAGGGGACCGCCTTCTGTTTTGGTCAATTCCAGGAGGATTCAGGCGAGGCGCTTCTCATCGCACGGTCAGAAAGGGACTTCAACGATGTCATTCTCCGGACTGTTATACGGTCCAACGACGTATATCAGAGGCAACAAGGTACTCGACCATTCTTCATCTTGTTTACTCCATCGCCGCTCCTCCATACACACCTCGTCTCTATCATCTTGATTCTTCAGTTCCCTGTTTAACTCTCAACCGGGCACTGATGCGCTGGCCTCCTAGATACACTCATTGTATGGACGGAACCCGATGGTGTCGATTATGCGCTAAGTTTTCAAGATCCTGACGGCTGCTCCGAAGTCTGGAATTTCATAACGGAGGTTCAACAGCACATGAACAACGTTGGTACGTACGAGTCATTGTGCGCGTGCCCTTGATCTGACCCTACCCTTCTTCCAGAAGAGACAACAGGCCTCTCGTCGTCGCCTATCCTTGGTCCTGAGGGCTCTGTCACCACTGCGAGTATCATCCGCTCTGGACATTTACCATCCCCCAACTTGGCATCATTGGTGAAATAGAACGTGCAATAAAGGCACTTTCACGGACACAACCTGTCAAAGAACGAATATGTGAATACATCCAGCAGGAGGTGAGTTTTAAGTGCAAGTGCGATGCTATATTTGCACAACACACATGTCTGTCCTTCCGTGTATCACTTGTTCCCAATACACTCGTTTCATATCTCTTATTTACCTTCGTGATGGATGAACAATGCTGATGTCGATACGTGCTTGTTTTTTTTTTTTACTTTTCAATTCCTCTGGGTGGGTAATAGGAATACATCAAATCGTTAATCGATGTCCTTCGTGCTGCCGAAGACCTGGAGAGTCTCGAAAATCTCCATGCACTATGTAGTCTCATGCAAACTATTCGTATGTTTCCGTCAACCTGAGTTTATATACACGTAATGACTTACTGACAACCTCTAGTAATGCTTAATGACCATACTCTGTATGAACATATACTGGAAGATGACATCTTCTATGGCGTCGTCGGCATGCTTGAATGTATGTGATCTGCCATTACACATGTTCTAATACTTACCTATCTCCTCTCAGACGATCCCGATTTTCCCACTCATAAAGCCAACTATCGTGAATTCCTCAAACAGGCCGCTCACTTTCACCAACCCATTCCCATCCAAGAAGACGTGATTCAAAGGAAAATCCACCACACCTATCGCCTTCAATTCCTCAAAGACGTCGTACTTGCCCGCGCCCTCGATGACTCAACCTTCAATGTCCTCAATTCCTGTATTATCTTCAACCAGATCGATATCATAACGCATATACAATCGGACCAATTGTTTTTGAAAGAAATTGTACGGCTATTTGTAGATGAAGACGTGTTGATAGGTGGAGCCCAAAGGTATCAAATTCAGCTGCAGATGATGCAGCAGCAACAACAAATGCACCAGATGCACCAGCGGTTACAGCAGGGACCCGTTGTTATCAGTCTACCACCCGCGGAGCAGGAAGATGGCGGTGCGTCGGGAGCTGGAAATGTCGGTAATGACGCAATGGGTGTGAAGAAAGAGGACGACAGTATGGATGTGGACAGCGCACCGAAACCAGTCTCGCCTCCAGTACCTACCATAATTCCTCCCACAGGTCCTCCTAGACTTCTCATGAATGGCGCCTTGACGCTCAACGGACTCTCGGGGACCCCTAACACCAGTGCTTCCAACTCGAGAACAGGAGCATACAGCTTCGCTCCTCCGGAAGACCTTACCGAAGTTGAAATCAACCAGCGTCGCGAGGTCGTTCTACTCATCCAACAACTTTGTATCATGGGCAAAAACGTCCAACTGCCTGCTCGAATGGCACTTTTCCGTGTCTTGGTCGATCGAGGCATTCTCTTCGCGGTTCAATGGGCTATGAACTCACCAGAAGGTTCAGAGGTGGAGAAGCAGATGATTGCAGCCGGTGGAGAGATACTTTCAGCTCTACTGGACCATGATCTGAATGGGGTGAGAGGCCATGTATTGAAGCAGATTATGGCAATCGAGAAGGAGAGAGCTGCGGGTAAGCGTGGGGCGGAGAAGGCAGAAACCCTGTTAGAGATGGTCTGTAGGATTATGGCGAGGAGTAAGGATTTGGCAGTGCAAAGCCTTGTGGGGGATGCGTTGAAAGTGTGGATGGATATACCCAGTGAAAATATGCCACCGGGCGTAGGAGAAGCTCATGTAAGTGAAAATTTGCTCATGTCGTAAGGCTCGGCAATGCTAATCTTGTTGGACAGACTATTGGCGGTCCAAAGATGACTATGAAAAAGGACGACACCGGCACGGAGCGGTTTTTGGAGTACTTCTATAAGGAGTGTGTGCATATCTTATTTAGGCCATTAGTGGAGTTACCGGAGTGGAAGTCCTGCAAAGGTTTGTCTATTCTTCCGCAATTTGTGCCTTTAACTTACTTTCACTCCTATCAGACGATGTCCTGGCATTGACGAGAGAACAATCAAACCGCTATGTTTACCTGTGCGATCTTCTGTATAATTTTATTCAACAGCATAACTTCCGGAGTAATTTTTACGTATTGTCGTCGAACAACATACTGTCCCGTGTGGCAACACTTCTTCGAGCAAAGGATAAGTATCTTCGACATGGTACGTCATCTATTGCACACTCGCACCAACTCCAAGCTGATCTTCTTGTCTTGGCACATTAGCCTCGTTTCGAATATTCCGCTTGTTGCTCCGACAAAATAACACACATATTCATGGCCTTGTCATGAAGCATGATGTGATCAAGCCTATCCTCGATCTTACTCTACAAGAATCCAGAAGGGATAACTTGTTGAGTTGTTCTTGTCAAGAATATTTCGAGAGTATGCGTCGGGTAAGGCTGTCGTGTTTTCCGTTGAGTTGATACAGGGATTGACCAGTTCTATGACAGGATAATATGAAGGAGTTAATCAAATTCTGCATGGTGACGCATGAAGAGGACGTACGCAAGCTTGCGGAAACGCCGTTGGGTGGACAGAGATTTGAACTGCTCATACGTAGGTATGAAATGAACAATGAGCCACCACCACCAGAGTCAGAGTCAGACAAGTAAGTTTCTACCTACTGTGCTTAGATGAATTACTGAGGCGTGCTTAAAGGCCTGTGGATACTCGTCTCAGACCGGACCAAACTCGTTCCCTTGAGGCTGAAGAAGAAAGTTACTTCAACGCTGATGACGACGATGACGATGGCGTTCTACCCTCTATATCCCAGCAAGCTCGAGGCAGCGCTATGGGATCTCTGATCCCCATTCCTTCAGGTGGTCTCTCACCTGGGAAACTGCTTGCTACCAATTCTAGTATCAATCCACTCAAACGGAAACGTCGGGGCGATGCAGCAAATAGAGGACGTAGACCCCCACTTAGATCACCAGCGATGAGATCTTTAGTCGATTACGGGGAAGATGAGGATGAGGAGAATTCGGAAGCGAAACGGGACGATGGTGATGGACATGATAACAAGGCACTAGATTCAAGCCCTGCGCTCGCCCCAAGTCCAATACCGATGACTGGTGGCTTGGCTGGTGGTCCACCAGGACGGCCAGTCAAGGAAGAAGACGAGGAAGAGTCAAAACTCGAGACTCTTCTACGTGGGCGAACACCAACTCCGGGTCCAAGATCGGAATCCCCTCTGTCAGTATTAACACCTCCGGTAAGAGGTGGCAAGAGGCGACGAGTCAATGGTGAAGAGGATGATGACGATGAAATGCTTTCAAAGCTAACAAAACCCAAGAAACATCAATTCATCTTCGCATCGGCACAACAAAACAAGGTGGACCCCGTTATTGGCCCTGGTAATCAACCAAAAAATGGTGAAACCGCGCCAAAGAAAATGAAGGTCAAAATTGGCGGATTTGCAAACACGTTGGTCAGTGGCAGCAATACATCACAGAACGCCCAACCTTCAGGCATGACTGTCGATCCTCCTTCTAATGACACTTCAAACCCACCCCAAACGGCTTCCCTACCCTCCCCTCTCAACCTCCGGCACCCTCACCTTCGCCCTCCCCAACGCCCTCAGATACTGGCATCAAAGACGGCGACACTGGGTGACCCCCTCGGCTTTCCTGAACCGGACAATCTGTACATCGTGCTTCCATAACTCATTGGTGTCCATTCCTTTAATTCGTTTTCTTTCGCTCCTTTGGTTTTTTCTCTGTGTGTGTGTTGTTTTCCTACTTATCTCTGCTTCTGCTCTTAGCCGTGCACGGACCAGTTCAACGTTACATCGTTTTCGTTCTTTTCTTTTTTTTATTATTCGACCTATGTGTTTTCCTTGTCTCCCTGCACGACGGATAGAAACGGCCCTCCTTTTTACTAACAAGGTCAATTATTTTATACATGCACATTTTTTACAAGCTTTGCATTATCCCACTCGTGTCACAGTTTTTCAATAGATGCATTCAATTTACTACTATTTCATGTGCAATCATCCCCTCTCTTGAGTATCAAGAACACCATGACTGAGGCGAGGAAACGGTTTTGAGAGTCGTAAAGAGGCGTACGAATAGCATTTAAACACAACCGTATCATATTATACATGGAAGTGGGTGTGAAATGAGATATATAGAAGACACAACAGCAGCAGGAGACTAATTGAGATTCCACTGTAAAGATGTTTAATTGTCAACGGTTAGAATGAAAAAGCAGAGTGAAAGGAGAAATATTCAGCGATAGTGCGATGAAAAGTGCAATAATGGTCAAGGGAAAATAATTAAAAAAAGGCAAGGCATTGATTGTGAATATTACGGAAAGCATAGGGTCAAAGAAAGGACGCAGAATAGATATACAAAAAGCAAACATGATAGACGGAGGAACAGGATCACATGTGAATGGGATAGAGCGAGGAGTAATGGGTACGAATATGATGAAGACACTATCAACGGTCCGTACAAGCAAAAAAAAAAAAACGAAGTATGATATCAAACAAGACGTTGAGTTGGACTAACCGAAGATAGACAAGGAGCAGCGAGAACCGAAGACTGGTACATAGATATATTTATTGCGAGAAATTGTGAGTGGGAATGCTTGTCGATGTGCAAATTATGCGGGCAATTGCGGTTTGTATTGCGTGGTTGGTGCGACGATTGAAAGATGATGAAGACAGGGCTTGCATCCTACCGGGCTCTAACGGCCTCTACGGGCAGGGTTTGCAAACGCACTGTGGATAAGAATAAAGTTTACTGCTGAGGATGCAATGCTTCTTCAGAGACGGTGCTCTGATCGGGTATAGATGTATCATGCTGATCCTTCGATGCAAAAGGCGAAAACGATGTCGGAGAAATCGAAGGCGCACCGACACCATTTGCTGCGGCCAAGCTATAACTGAAGGCATTGAGGCTGCCATTGGGTGGGCGCATAAAGCTGGTCGCGGCTGGACTGGTAGGGCTGGAAGGTCCGAAGAAGCCAGCACCACCGGGTTGAGAAGGGAGAAAACGAGGAGGGGGTGACGCATGGAAATTAGTATAAGCGCTTCCAGTTTGATCGTCCCGACGTAGGATAGTTCGGTGTTGCGGAGGCGACTCAACCTCCACATTAAGGACAGCTTGCATATTATGTAGTTGTTGTTGCTGCAGCGCAGGACCGCTGCTGTTTGCGCTGGTCGGTGTACGTACCCCAAGAGGGTTTTTGCTGTAAGAGAGGCGAATGCCACCGCCCTTGACCAAGCCCTTGAGATTGTTTCCATGCAGGTCTGACATGGCACGAGCAGCGAAACCAACATCATCAAACTATAATTTATTAGCTGAAGTCGATATGGTAAATAGGCTGACGTACCTCGACGAAACACATTGGACCATTATGTTTTTGACGGAAGCATAGCCGACGATAGCCTGCTTGATTACGGAAGAGCTCACGGAGAGACTCTTCAAGATAATCTTGGGGCATGCCAATAGGTGGCGGCGAGGTCGGCAGGTTGCCAACATACAATGTGTTAATCTATATCCATGAATCTCAGATCTCAGCTAAAGGGTTGGTACAAACAGAACATACCGGGGGGTTTTGATCTATTGCGTTTCTTGCACTGCCAGAGCTGGCCCCAGACGCTGGAGACGGTAATTGAGGGGAAATGTTCCCGTTGGCGGTGTTCAGATTGAGACTATCGACCTTCTGATTGAGATCGGACTGAGTACTCTCCGGACTTCGAATCGCGTTTCCACCCACAGAACCAGCATCGTCAGATGTAGAAGGGGTCTGATGCAGCGAGAACTGGCTGTCATCATTTCTGGGCGTCTGAAGACTCGCAGACAAGGAAGCAGGCACATCGGGCGGCGAAGTAGAAAAGGCAGGAACTGGGGAGGATGAGTGTTGTGAACGTGACGACGGTCGGACAGGAACAACCCGGCTGACCCTGTCCCACGGGCCAACGACTTCATTGCTCGACTGTGGAAGAGGCCCCGTCTGCCCATGGCTCGAAGATGGGCTGGAAATTAAGCTTGATGAGAGGCCACTGTCCGATTCAGGAGGATGAAGAGAATTGCCACCGTTCAGGCCATTCAAAGTTGATGATTGGCGGGAAAGGCCAGGAGGTGCTGCGATAGGCACAGAGTGAAAAGCATCATACGCAGCGACGTTGCTACCTCGAAGTCGTTCTTTACGTTTTTCCTCTTCCGCAGCCCTTTCGCGCGGCCCACGAGTCATTCCGAAACCCATGGCGGTCAAAACATCATCACGACGCCGATCGTCTTCATCACGCTCGCGTGGAGGTGGGCTCGTAAGATGACCCAGACCCATGCCAGAGACTGTAGGACCATCAGATTGAGTGGATTCCTTCCATTGACCCAGCCTGCCAACGGCAGCCAGAGGTTCCCTTTCACGTGGGAAGATAGATTCGCTCGGAGAGATGCCGAAATTCTCAGCCGAAAGCTGGGGAGGATATGGGTTGAGGACACCATAGTTCAAACCCATGTTCGAGGAACCAGATATGTTGGCACCGTGGTTGAGCGGAGGGGCGTTGTTGACGGGGATATTGTTGCCATTGGGAGGAACACCGTTGTTAGGGAGTGGACCAACACCTCTTTTTGTGTGCAGATTTTTCTTTGCCATTTCGGCTTTCAAAATCGCGCCCTTCTCTATGTCTATTCTACGGCCTTGGAGGACATCCCGAGCTTCAATCGCGGCGTCACGAGATTTGAACTTGGCGAAGCCGATTATTTGCTTCCTAGGGGAGCAACGCCGGGCATGAAATGACTATTTCCATCCTCCCCGGGTACTGAAGAAGGCCACGACATTCCTTCACGGCTTTCCACAATGACCCCGCCCGAATGCAGGGGCATAATGTTATAAGGATCACTATGGCCATTGTAATTTTGGAAGTTGCGGCCGGCTCCCATGCCGTTGTAAGCGGTGTACTCTTTGTTTGGGATCTTCAGCGTCGCAGCTTCAAAATCGGGAGAGAACGTGAACATGTTTTGGAACTCTCGCTCCTAAAACGGTAGGTCAGCACTATGATCTATCAACGATGATATACAATTAACTGACCTGCATATCCTCAGGGAACCCAACCACAAAAATCGTTGAAATTTCTTCTTGGTTGCTGCCACTGTCTTTATTGGACCCGTAGCTGCTGGGATTTGTGCTACTCGCAGTAGTATTGGACGTTGGTTGGGGGACATTGGTAGGAACGTGAGGACCGTAAGGAGTCTGAGAATGCATATTGTTCATAAAGGGAGCACCAGGCGTGAAAGTGGGGTGGGTCGATGTCGGGTGAGAAAAACTTTGTTTACTGGCAGTCTGATGAGATGGCATCATTCCAACCGAATTGTTGAAAGGGTCAGTAAAACCTCTATGCGCTCCGCCTAATGCTTGCGCTCGGCCAACGTCGAAAGCATTTCCGGAGCCATGAGGTTGCATGTGTGTCGATGTAGGAGACATCAACCCACTCGAATAAATGTCATTATGACTCGAGGGGAAATAGTTGCCAGAATCCCGGAACGATGGGGTAGTAGAGTTGAAGATGGTTTGTGAGTTCTGGTGACGTGGGCGATTGGTATTAGGAAAATTGTTGAATTGTTCCCTCGAATAATTGGTGTTGTTAATACCATTGAGCTTCCCCGCCACACCTTGGAGATGCTTTGGTGAATCAAATTCACCCGAGATTTCAGAGGACAGATGCATATTGGTATTGGTACTGTTATTGAACAGTCCGGGCACAGGAGCGACGTGCATGGAGTAGGGATTATCCTGAGGTGGCATATGATGAAGCAGAGAATGACTAGTTTTGTCTGACGGTGACTCGGGGCGAGCAAGGTGGGGGATGGAGGGATGCTGCGTTAGATGAAAGGGCACTGATGGAGAGCCAGATGACGAGTTGGAGGATGATCCGTAGGACGCGGCGAGGGGCGGTCTGAGTCAGACGAATGCGGGACGTCAAAGTCGGTCTGGGCGTTGAGGGAATCTAGGAGAGACTTGTTGATTAGGTCCTCGCCGAGCTCGAGCGAGGATATATGCGGATTCGTGGAGGTAGCCAGTGTGGATGAGTTGTGGGGGTAAAGTTGGTCAAAAGTTGCTCTGCAATCAGAGGGGGACAATGTGCATGAACCGAGGCGGGGAATGAACGGCGGCGGAGACTGGGACGGGGTGAGGGGGGTGACGTGCTTGTGGGCAAAGGGGTGATGCGAGCGGGGGTATGCGCGGAGATGGAGAAAAGACGCGCGTAAGGGCGGAATTAATGGTGGGAAGGCTTCAGGGTGGCTGGACAGCGTCTGGGACGATGAGGGGGCGGTGTCGGGAGACGGCGAGCGGGGGGAAAGTCGGCGTGGTCGGGGATGCACGATCGAGAGAGGGTATGTGATGAAGGAAGTCGGACGGTCCCGAGTTTGGAGTGTCACATCTAAATCTCATCACATTCCACAAACCAACCCCATTCTCCCGCTCCCACGCACGAGCCATTCAACAACAAACTCCATCAGCCACACGTGCCCCGGCTTCTCGGCATCCCCCTGATTGGCTCTTCCCACAAACCCAACGAAAACCGGAATCGACACTCACAGCGTTCAGGCCAGCGACCACCGCAACGTGGCAGCCCCGCTGCCTCTGCTGCCTCACAGGACGTCCACCCGGCGTCCCAGAATACACTGAGTGGTGCTCGTTGCGGGCCCTGCACCCTTCACTCCAGAGCCCAAGTGGGCTGCTGAATGCAGCGGAATCACCCGAGTGCAGGCGCTAGTGGTGTAGCAAGGGGCATAGTTGCAGCGTGGTAGTCCCGGTGAAAGCCAGAGAGAGCACAAGGCATGAGGAAAGAACAAGAGCGTGACCTCAAGTCCTCAGGCCCGAGTGTAATAGGCAAATATTGGAATAATCCATCAACCTCTCGTGACGGGAAATTCAGCTATAGACACCTTGGGGCAAATTCGCAGTCACCGTAACGCCCTTTGATTAATTTTGCATTTTTAGTGTCAAATTTATCTACTCCAATTTAAGCGAGAATTCAGTTCACTCCGGGTGCCCTTGACGCACTCTATGACGTCAAATTTCTTCAATAATACAGTAGTCACAAAATAATGTTGCTAGAGGACATGGTTCACTTATTTAAATTAGCCCAAGTCAACAAAATTCAATCTGTTTTAAGACCTCAGACGGTAAATCGAAGAAAGGGCCGGCTTACCGATATCATCAAGACCTACAAGACAGCTTGGATCACGCAAACTCTAGTAGACGCGCCTTCCAACACCCCCCACCTTCAACCAAAATATAGCCTCCCAAACCTCACCCAGCCATTCAAATCCCAGCCCTCATTATACATCACCTCAACCCCTATCACGAACCCAAATATCACCCACAATGCCGCTGCCCACGCCAACGCATAAATGAACCTCAGCCTCGCACGCGCATCCGCCGAACCTCTGGACTCATAATAGGCATATGGCATGAGCGGTTGGTTCGTAGCCAGTGGCGTTGGTCCGTATCCCGTAGCTACATGATGAGGCATAGCCATATGAGCTCCTGTTGGCATTTGACTTGGCATCTGTTGTGGTTGCACAATGGCTGCGGAAGGTGTCGGTGATCCCGATCCCGATTCCGTCGCGAACTCTCTGTATGGAGGCGGTGGTACCGCTGGGTGTTTATTTTGAGCCAAACGAGACGACTGTGTGTCCTGATCATTTGACGCCATCTCTTCTGTGCAACTCCTTCAAGAAAACGGCGCGCCGACGCGGGAGAATTGACGAATCGACAATAGCAAAAAAAAAGGATTCAAGAGCCTCCTGAGAGGAAAACAAGGTCTGATCACCACGTGTGATGGATTTCCAAACTCAGTCCTACGTACAATTCAAACTCGGGCCTTTGGAGTACCACCTTTCAGTCGCCGCCGCCAGTCAGAATACGTTGGCCAATACACAAACCAGCTCGAGCGGGGTTGCACCCGAAATACGACTCTTCACCGAATGCCGTGACCGAGATCTCCTTGTGGCAAGAAGCGAGCGAGAACCGTGAGAAAATGGACGATGCTTGGTTGTTGAGCGTGTCAGCGTGAGCTCTTGCAGGGCTGTTGAGCGGGGCCGTCGTACACGTGTTTGGCCCTATAATTAGGGCCCGATCATAACGCTGAAATTATACTGCTTTCGACTCATTCACGAATGATAATGTCGCAAAAGTACGTGGAAGCAGGTAAAGAACGATCACTGTGAATATGCTTGGTACTGTAAGGGGCTAACCATTAAACAGCTCATACGTCAGGCCCTGTTCAGCGGGTTGATAACACAATTTAATCTCCCAAAGAGGCACAGAACTCTTGTCGTTTCACATCTACCATTTAAGTGCAATTGCATGCGTTACCCAAATGGCCACGGCCATTGTGTGAATCGACTGTCCTTTATGGTCTTCGTGGCCCCATACTCTGGAATTTTGTGCCAAAAGGGCATGAATCCAAGACATTTCAACATCGAGCAATCTCCTTGTTAATGGCGCACGGGTGCCGTGGGTGAGTCATAGCTGCCAGGCGAACCGCCGAACTCGTAATTTGGCCGACCCACCGTGGAACTCGCCTGCTTTCGGCCGTAGAAATGGGGCTCGTGCGACGAGCTATAGGTTGTTAAATCCACGGCATTAATGTCTGAATAAATTGATGAGAATAATACAGTGTGCAGCAAAATCCTTCTGTGGCCGAATCCGATTTCAAAGCTTGACGACGGATTGTGCCGGCAAAAAAAAATCCACAGGTTACCATGCCGGACTACTACAGTGAAATGTCATAGGGGTTCATGCCCTTAACACTTTAGTTTAATCTGAATGACCATATAGCGTATTACCCCTTGACACGAAGTCTCGGCGCTGTATTGAGTTTTCTCATCGGCGAATATACAGATACAGTCCATCATAGGCCGTGTGTCTCGGATCCCCATACTTAGTGCTACGTAGTACGTACCACTTATCTCTCTCTTATATTTGCTTAAATCGTTAAGCCATACTACACCTTGACTCAACATTATGCAGCTATGTGATACACTCAATTAACAACAGAACTTATCCACCAACTCCAGCGTCCGAAGTGTATCTTGTTATTTCTTACATACGGTCTCAATATCGCTGTAAGGGGACAGTCGTTAGTGACTTACAATCGCCAATCGACGGGTGACACTCAATAAATTAGTTGACGCCGTGACCGTATCCAAGCAGTAACAGAAAATACAGACTCCAACCATACCATTCACAATATACTCTTTTACCAAAATTAGTGATCAGGACACTGATCTTTCAATCAACACCCACTCATTAACTTGAGAATGCAACATACCTTCTCGGCCCCCGATCCCATCACAAATTTGATTGAATAAAACCCGATGTGCTTCCCTTGAAACCCCTTGGCATATTTCTAAAGACACGATGAATGTGCCTATCACGCCATTATGTTCCTCATTCCCAAATAATGAACACTCTAAGTCGGGCCGTCAATATTCAATTATCCGACAAGGATAAAGAAGGTAAAAGGGGTGTTGGGGTGATGGCAAGATCACCTCCAAGGTCATTTCCGTATCTGACTAACTCGGTTGTAAGAGCGCAATGTCGGCGCAACTCCACACGGTCTTAAGCGACTCAAAGAAATCAGGGGCTTCGAGCCCTGGGACTCACTTGGATGTACTGTAGTCAAGTTACGAGACGCGTCACAAAAGAAACAGCGTAAAACGCGCACAATATCCCCCCTACCAGGTCCGCAATCGACCGACAATAAACCCCTAGATCCAGAAGCAATCTTTACAAGGGTGTAACCGTGTCTCTTCTAATAGGCAGTAAGTTCATGCGGCGCTAATTAAAGCACGATTTCCAGAATTCAACTCAATTCAAGCTTTTCGGACATAACCAAAAATACATTTGATAAATATTTACAGAACTCATATTTTTGGCCACCTGAAACTCGTTCATACCAGCTAGCACACATGAAACCAGTCTATTAGAGCTCGAGGCTTCAAGCTCGAAAGGGAAATAGCAATTCGCAGAGATTGGTAGCAACAGACAGGGGGAGCCAAATAAACTTCGAACTCTATAAACGTACAAAACGACAACAGCTTGATAAGTTGCTTTGAACAGACAGCTGAGGTGAGATCAGCTACGATACCATCAAAGAAGCCCAGGGAAATTATTTCTGATACACCACCATGGAGACGAAGGAAGACCAAGAGATGATTGATGGCACGCGAGCGCCATTAGACATTGTCAGGGATGCATTTCTTGATGAATTTCGTCAAGTCGTCCAACTCCTTCAGATTCGTCTCGTGACCCATACTTTCGTATCGCTCCACAGTTAGTCCAGGGGCGCCCGATTCTTGAGCACGAGGTATTTCCAAGGCAGATTCAAGAATCTGCAACGACTCCTTGGTTAAATCTGACCTGATCAGACCATCATGTGCTCCATAGCCCCAGAATATGGGCATTGAGGTGGCATGTGGGGATGCCATCTACAAACAAAGTGAGATAGATATTGAGTAGATAGCCGAGCTACGGTCACATACGGCTTTAAAATTTTTTCGGAGAGGGAGCCAACTGCTAAGGATGGCTACGGCGGCAAACTTGCGCTCACCCGCCAGTCCCACCAGAAGGGCCATGGCACCTCCCTGGCTGAAGCCACCAAGGAAAATGCGCTCAGATGGAGTGCCAGAATTAATTTCGTCCGTAACGACCTGTTCGATAAGTCTTTTGGACAATAACATTCCAGCTTCATCTTCAGGCGCTGCGAGGCCAAAGGAGTATACATTGAACCTAGAAGTGAGGTCATAGAACTGGTGGAGCATCAAACAGTGATGATCATACCAGGATGGCATCTCCATGCCCAGATTTGCTGTGACAGGCTGAATAGGACTAGAGAAACGGGTAAGAGAAACGGAAGATTTCGCAGCGGCGATTGTATCAATAAACTGTTTGTGGTGGGTGACGGGTGCGACTTACGAATGAGGCAAGATCCATTTGACGTGACTTAGAGCAGGATCCTGACGAATCATGTCCGCAACTGGCTGCCAGCCATGGCCCGTGTCACCAAGCCCCTAGAAGGAAGTATGTCGGGAAAGCAAGCGGTGAAGAAAAAGATGACAATTACATGGATAAAGATAATGGTGGCGGTGTGCCTTTTGAGTGCGGGGATAGTAAGGAAGCGGAGGGGTGCAGCCATGAGGGGGTGAATATGCGAGAGCGGTAGCGGGGAGGTTAAGAGGAAAGACGGAGACCGAGGAAAAGCAAAGAAGAGAAGACATGTGAACAGAAGAGCGAGGACGAGAGCGCACCAGCGAGAGGGCTCGGCATCTACCGCACCGGTCCCTGTCCGGTCCGCCGAAGTCGATCGAGGAAGACAATCTGCAATCTATGCAGTGACGCATTTGATCGCCTGTCACTCACCATTCACATGGATCCTCCCCTTTCAAAGTCTGCCCAGAAAAAGGCCGCCCGCGCCGCAAGATATGCCGAGGTCAAGCTCCAGCGTCGTGCAAAAGAAAAGGAGGCAAAGAAATTAAAGAAGCGCATCAGAGCCGAGAAACGCGCTGCAGGGGAGCTCGATCAGGACGGTGCCGAAATACATCGACAGAGAAAAAAACCCAGAGTGATCTTTGGCGGCAAAGTTGTCGTCGATCTCGGTTTTGATGACCTCATGAGCGACAAGGTACAACACATCCTGCTTTGCATTCTTCCCTTCGCTTAGGGCGTTCAGGAAGTGAAATCCCTTTCCTCGCAACTGGCCTATACATACAGCGCCAACAGGGTCGCCTCGTATCCATTCACTCTTCTCTTTACTTCTCTCGGTGGTCGTCTACTTGAACGCCTTGAGAGCTTGAATGACGCCGGGTATAAACGATGGTCAGAAACTCAATGGTGGACCAAGGGTTACGAGTGTCTCTGGACTTCCGGACCCGCTACCGCCAGTGATTCCCAGGCTGAGCGAGGAAACCCTGATCGTTTCATTCTCTGCGCCAAAGAGACTGTTGTCTATCTCACCGCGGATGCCGAAGAGACCGTATCGGAGCTCAAGCCTGAAGAAACTTATATTATAGGCGGCATAGTTGATCGCAATAGACACAAGGTAGACGATGCGTACGGCTCTCTTGCTAAATACTTAACTCCGCCTTTTCAGAACCTATGTCAGCATAAAGCCAAGGAGGCTGGTATTCGAACGGCCCGTTTACCCATCGGGGAGTATCTCGCTAATTTCCCGACTCGAAAGGTCCTCACAGTGAACCAAGTCTTTGAGATCCTCGTAAAGTGGGCAGAGACAAGGGACTGGGAGTTGGCCCTGAATCATGTAATGCCCAAGCGCAAATTTAATGCGGAGGGAAGGCATGGAAAGACAAAATCGGAGGAGGAGCTTGCAGGGGAACAGGTCGAAACTGCTAGTACGCCCGATGTGGAGCGTGACGAAGAGACGGAGAGCATCGATGAAAAATTTGATAATTAATACCAAATATTATATCTCTTAAAATTCTGTGGGTACTTGGTAGAGCAAATTCGGGCTTCGTATAGCGGCTTTGGGTACTTGTCTAGACCAATAACATATAAGCTTTCATTGGCATGCTCGTATATGTAGCGTGTATATATCTATAAGACATTTTTCAAGTTAACTTTCCCAGTACCACGATCCAGGGGCTTGGGTTGTGACGGTGCTGGTTTCCACCCGATCTGGAAAAGAAAAATCATACAGGATAAGTAATGCCAGGACGAAAATGCAATAACTTTACCATATAGATAATTTGAAATGTAGCAGGGATTGTCCCGTTGCTATCCCCATGTAGCTCTAGATGATGCATTAACTATGTACTGCCATAAAAATGCGGTAGATAACCTGTACAAACCCTTATAGATCGCAGAGGCGGCCGCTATAGTGTCTCGATGAAGATAAGGACGCCTAGAAAACCATTGTTAGAGGGTCATCAACTTAACAGGAAAGTTTTGCAAACCGTCCAATGACAGCATTTCCTTCACCCATATTCCCGAGATCTTCGACGAGTTCCCATATGCTGGGGTAACCAACCTTCACGTCGTCAGTGTCAACTGTGAGTAGGTTGAAGCCGGCCCGGCCAAGTAGATTGGAGATATCCCCAGTTTCTTTGTAAAAACATAAGCTTAGAGTAAACAATACTGAGAGAGAAATTGCTACCAGTCATCGGAGACACATGAGGTGAGATACCTCCTTCTCGTTCAATTTCGGCTAGTTGAAGTGCTGTCCTGAAATAGGTCAGTATTATAATGTTTGCTGGAGAAAATGGTTTTGTCCACCTAAGCTCAAACAGTGTATCCCCTCCGAACATGGCTCCAAGAAAAAGACCGTCTGGCTGTAGAGCTTCCCTGATCTGAACAAGAGCGCCTATCTGGTTTGGTATTGGGTTGACTGAAGTAAGAGTAGTCGCACCTGGCAAGTCATTCACCCAGTGTAGACTAAGACAAGACACAACCGCTTCTTGTGAATTTGGAGAAACGACTGAGAGGAGATTCTCTTCGTCTGCTTCGACTCTTTGAACCTCCACTGTTGCGATCAACATGTAAGAACCAGGCTGCAACTTGACTGCTATAGAACAAACCTTCGAATTCCTCTTCTCGGTCACGATTCAAACTCGCAGCTGATGGGAGAAATAAAATGATGTCTGAATAACGAGGGGCCAGAGTCACACACCACTGCTGTCAATCATGATAGACTTCTTTACTTTATCAGGTTCAAGCAACTTAGTGAAGTGGCCTGGGCCTGAACCGAGGTCGATTATGGTGTTGAAATTGCGCTTAATATCCTGCATGTCCAGGAATGTTTGTTGAGTGTGCCAGATCATAAAGAGGATGGTGTACCAGAAACCTTTCCATCATGCGGTCAGCAACTTCGTCGCGTACATAGTCTACCACACGACTGTTCTTCCTTAGGGCCGCTCTATCTTTTTGTATACATTTGACATTTCTGTCAAAAACTTGGTAAGGGCCAACAGTATTGAAATTCGGTGGAGACGAGCCAGCCGAGTGGGACGCAAAGCGACGCGTCGGGGACAGTGCGCGTGCCAGCCGAGAGAGAGCCATGGATAGAGCTTTCCCACGGCATGTCACGCGTTTTGCGTCACTTCGTCTGTAGGTCATTGACCGACTCACACTTCGTCCACCCGTCTACCCCGACAAAGTCTGGTTTGTCTTTCGCGCGTCTTCTGGGCTACTGGACCAGATGAGCAATCAGCAGCCGGGCCATGTCATCGCACCTACCGAATACGAGCGGAATCGGGCTGCTATTTCAAACTACAGGCAATACCTCGACTTGTATGAGAAGTTAAATGAACAAGGGCTCAGAAACCATGAGGAAGTGGAACGGATAGAACTTTTGCTGCAACAAAGGATTCAAGCTGGCGAGGAGGCAAAGTATGTAATGACCTACAGTAGTCGCCTTTACTCGTCCTTATCGATTTTTAGACGACAACTAGAACTCTTGAAGCAGACTACGGGGTTAGTATGCTCTCGTGTTATCTGGCTTCGTGGTTCTCAACATTGTTTCAGACGACGGATGCTCACTGATGGCGCACCTGCAATTCCTGATCTTGCTGCTATGGCTCCTTCAACCCCGCCAGTCACTCTCACCACTCCCCAGACTTCGTCAAGCTCCGCGTACATTGAAGAGGTTCAACAGGAGCAGATGGTACTTGCCTACTGTGTTTCATGCGTTCAACAGCTCACTTTTCTCAGCAACCATCGACTTCATCCTACAGACCCTATGCTGCAACACACCCCACGCATTCCTCTAATATTCCTCCGCCTTCATACGCTTCACAAAGATATCCAAGTACTTCCCAAAATATCCCACGACATCACCAGCAGATGCCACACAATCTGCCCGTCTCATATCCACCGGCTCACACAATGACGCAGACTCCATCCAATTTTGTGCACCAACCTCAGGTTCCTCAGCACACTCCCTATTATCGTCCTCATGTTCAGGAGCAACTGCACTACCCTCCTTCGACGTCAAATTCCACGGCTGCACAACCAGAATTTTCTTATAACTATCCAGCACATAGCAGTCGTTCAAGGCGAACGTCGCGCCATAACACCGTAGAGGTCTCACAGCATCAGTCAACTACACATCAACAAGACCCTCCACACCAAGGGTCGACTTCACATCAACAAGACAACCGAGGTCTCATGCCTGGACAGCTCAATGTTCAGCAAACTACGACGCAAACGGTATCTGCTACTCAAAAACCCGAAGCTTCATCCACTTCAAGACCTGATCCGTCGTCTGGCTCGTCTGGTTCTACGTCAGCAGAAACGGCAAACTATGGTATGAGAGTTGATCCAGCCCTGCCTACAAGAAGTTCACCGGTTGTTAACAGGAACAGTCTCGTCGAGTCTGGATGGTGCACTGGGTGGGCATACTGCACGCACAACTCAATCAGTGTGTGGCCCGTATTTCAGTTTAATCATTTACTAAATTCTAGACCAGCCGGATGTTCCTTCTGTCCCGCCTTCCAGATCCGTTGTCCAACCATCTGACGTAAGTGCCAACTTCATATCGAATCCCCCCAGACTAACCTAACTTTTGTGGACCGCATACAGTCTACAGGTGCTCAATTAAATTCTTCACAATTACCGCCTCGGCCTCCCTCCAACGTCGCCTCCACCCCATCTTCATTCTCATCTTCATCTGCTAATCGGCCGCCTCCTTCATTAACAAGTTCACATCATATTTTGAACACAAACCAAACTTTACCGTCAGCGCGAACGCCTAAACAAGCAGATAAGACCCATCTTGCACGCGATCTTTTGCGAGCACTAAAACGCCCGAGGTCCGACGCTCCACCCTCTATATTGGAACCGCAACCAAAACGACATGCGTCGGGTTTGGCTATCGAGCCTACTGTCTTATCGGCTTCAAAAAATTCATCGAACATGCAGACCCTGCAGCCAACTGCTTCGATATCCGTTGTAGCTTCCGCGACGCAAAAGGGCTCACCGTCAACGAACGTGCAGACGGTCCAACCAATTGTTCCGAAATCCAATACACCCGCAGTCGCTTCACCTTCTCTTATGGCCACCTCTGTGGCAGCGTCCTCATCTACGCAAGTTATTACTTCTACACTCCCGTCTCAAAGTTCCACACCACATGCCAGCCGGACTTCCTCAACCTCTACAAACCCCCATGCGGTTTCACAGCCTGCCACCTCGTCTCTTAGTTTTCTGGTTCGCTCGCCGAATAACCCAGGGACTCCGTCCGGTACTCCACCCAGCGGTCCGTTACAACATGTTGGCAAGTCTGTTGCCGAACCAAGACAATCTCAGCCCAACCAGATCAATGCCCCCGCTCCTGCCGCTGAGTATTTGAACACCTCGGCTCGGGAAGTTTCTCCTGTGCTTCAAACGGGGAAAAATGAAGATCATAAGCCTTCTCCAGTTATAAAGGTGAAAGAGTCCTCCGCTGCCATGACATCCACAGTCCACCCAATTCCTCGAAAAGACCCACTGTTTCTTCCTTCTCCGACCTCATCACCTGCCCCAATGTCAGCTATATTGGCAGCTGATTCCCCAATGGACCCCTCGTCATCAGCCAGGCAGGAGAATAAAGGAGATGTTGCTACGAATGAGACTAGTGCCAAAGGTGGCCCGAGATTGCTCTTCGATTACGTAGAAGTTCCTCCGTTACCGGACTGGGTAAAGAGGTGGAAGGCTCAACAGAAACGATCAAGTGAGACGGATGAGCTAGATACATTCGGAAATGCGGGTATGGACGGTGTGAGCATATCGCGGTCGCCTTCGTTGGGGGATTTTTCTGGTCTACAATTGTCTTCCACGTCATCCCCAGCTTTAAACGTTGAGGATGACGAGGAAAGTATTACAGAAGGTGTGCATAGATAATTTTTTCTGATGAAATCTTTATAAATCCTGGTTTCTCGGTAGAAGAAGAGGATCAACAGTTTGGTAACTACGGTATGTTCCTTTTTGGGATGTATTGTTATGCGATTCTTAAAAGTTTCCTGGTGCGTTTGTCTGGATTTTTGCCGCAGATGAGGCCGAGCAACAAGTGTTACATGAACACTGTTCCATTTTAAGAGAGGCGTTTTGCCGATGGGACAAATGTGAGGTGGTGCTGAATACACCTGGAAGTTTACTCAGACACTTGAAAATGGTACATCGACCGAGGAGGATTACTGCTGAGGTGTGTTTCTTTTTTTCTCTCTCAATGGATTGATGGTTGACTAGATTACAGTCGCCGTGGATATGTCAGTGGGCGGGATGTGGATATACAGTAATTACAAAGGAGGATTACAAGCAACACATTGAGAAACATGCGGTTTTCCCACTTTGGTGTCCTTTCAAGGGTTTGTACATACCCATCTGTCGCCTGCCATCAAAGTCTGATCGAACACATACTCCCAACTAGGCTGTTCTGAGAACTTTCGAACGCCGCGCCAATGCATCAGACATAAACGTAGCGACCATGACGGAAATGCAATCCTTCGACAGAAAGCAACGCCATCGACTGTTTCGAGAAATTTGACAGCGTCAATGCCAAAGATTCCGAAGATGTTTCCTGCTTATATGACTGAGTTTGTACGGCCTGCCTCAATTCCAAAACATAGACATGAAACACTGGTGATTTCGGTGAGTCCCACGTTGACGCAGCCTAGGTGATGATGATGTATTGATTGTTTGGACATGACACAGGTTCGTCGAAGGATATCAGGCAACGTCCCTGCACATCTGCAACGGTATAATGCCGCGAGGCCTATGCCGATGACGCCCTCGGCAAAAGATGCGGAACCACCGAGTAACACGCCATATTCATTTTTGGAACATCGCTCGACTCGGTATTCGTCATATCTTTCATCACCGGTGAGATCGAAAAATTTCCAACCTCTGCACTCGTCCTATGTAACAAATCTTGCGAAAAGAGGCTTGGTGTTGTGGCCGGACGAGGGCAGTAATGATGCGCTTCCTGAGGCTATGATGAAGGAGTTGGAGCAGATGCCAATGGAGGAAGATGCTGTGGAGGAGGAGCTGTTGAAGGAAGAAGGGGTTGATGTGTTTGGTCCGACAATAAGTATCAAATTACCGAGTGTTGGTGGGAGTAACGGCGGGAGTCAGTGAGCGTGTCCGTGAGTAGCATACGGGGATTTAGAGTTTGAAGGAAGAAGCAGTAATATATCACCAGCGAGATATCTTGTCCTTGTGTAGTACTGGCCAGATACCACGTTAATGTCACTTTTTTGGAATACGGAGGGA
The DNA here is from genome assembly GCA_029719445.1 of Agaricus blazei. Classification (NCBI taxonomy): domain Eukaryota; kingdom Fungi; phylum Basidiomycota; class Agaricomycetes; order Agaricales; family Agaricaceae; genus Agaricus; species Agaricus blazei. The sequence continues at coordinate 872,280 of SSNC01000009.1, read as the reverse complement.
GTTAGATGGCTGGAATAGATGCATAGCTTATCAGAGGAGAATGGAGACAGGGATGGGACAGGGCTGGGTGATACATCTGATCGCATGAGACGGATAGGGCACCCCTGAGTGGTGAGAAATATCCCGCATACGGCAATTCCGAATTGCCCACTCCCCCCATTCCGACCCCTTTGTGTCCCTCATCTCCAACATGCCTGGCGTCGCGGAGGGCAATTGTGAGTTGGGTCGAGTAACGCCTCTTTCTGACTCTGCTAACATGAATTATTTTCACTGTCCGTTTTAGCCCCCTCGTATATCTCCTCGCAGTCTGCCAATGTTATCCTTTCAGATGTCCGACCGTTTAAACTTCAGAGCGAGGCGCTACACGCCATCAACGTGTTTCTCGACGAATTTCTATATAGTATCCTCGACAAGTCTGGTTCTCTCTCAACGGATAAGCTGCGCGCGAGTTTGTTGAATCTGTTACCGACCAGTCTCGGAAAGGAGGCGTTGTTGGAGGCGGAGGTGGAGCTGAGGGCTTATTGGGATAGAACAGCGGGGGAGAGTGAGCCGATTCCGGATGGTGAGGACGACTCGACGACATTTCATCTGGAATGGGCTTTCGAGGTGAGCTTTCCGTGTGGATAGGGTCCTAGGTGGCGCTAAAACTTGGGGGGAACGTTAGCTTCTACGCCTCAAGTGTGAGGCGTACTCAACTCTGAATGAATTCGATGAAGACCCAATCGTGGAGATTCGGATTCAGCAGCGGTTTGGACAGTCGGACGCGACTCCTCCTAATGCCGTTCTTTTACCTGCTGCCGCTTTGTATCTGACTGCTATTTTGGAGTGTGTCACTTTTTTTTTCAATTGAGTTTGTCGACGTTGCTGAAAGTCAATTCCACTTTTGGCAGATCCATGTGCGAGTACGTGGAGTGGATTGTATAGTGGAATTGGCCAGATATTGACACCGGTTTCTAGGCATATGCTCACCAATGTAGGGCGAGTCGCGGCGCGAGATAGCAGCCGGGCAAATGCAACAGTGAACGATTTATTCACAGCTCTATGTGAAGACGATTCAATATATGGTCTGTTTAAATCTATGCGAGGTGTGTATTTCATAAAACGGCGAATTTTTTTTTCCAGCTTCTCACAGGTTTCTTCTGGACTTCTAGTATATGAACGTATCGAGCTACTATCAAAGATTCCAATCAAAACGCGACGAAGCAAATCCTTCACACGTAGTGACGCAAGCAATACTTTAAGCTCCCGGACAAACTCTCCCCACCTGGAGTCGTTGGCAACGAAGGAATCCTTAACTCTCCCGCGTTCGTCTTCTGAAGCCACTTCTACCCTTCCCCACATGGCAGTTGTCATGGCTGCCAGCTCGCGCACATCACTGGACAAGTCTCGCTCCGTCAAATTCAAAAATTCGCTAGAATCGGAGAGCATGGTTGGGCTGCATGGCCACAGGAAGTCGGGATCGTTCTTCAACGAGAAGATGATGGATGACGAACACTCGCTTGCAGAGGTAAGTGGCGGCTAGGACTAGCGCAGCAGGGTCGGATTGTTGATCATCACGTACGGCAGGAGAGCGTGCTGCAGCAGGAATTTGACGACCTGATGCGGTCGTCGGCGACGATGCGAGTGTCCCTGACGCCCGACCGGCTGAAGACCATGGAGGCAAGTGATATTGTGCGCTTAGTCAGCAGCCAAATAACGCAGAATAGGTGCACAAACAAGAGAAAGAGAAGAAGACGAAGCGGCCAGCTGCCATCGCCTTCAACCGGTCCACCGACTCGGTTTCTTCCCGCACCCAGTCCCTCCGCCCCGTCAACTCCATCCTGGAGGAGGACGAGCCCGCCCATCCCCAGCCCCCGCCCACCACCCGCCCCATGCAGCAGGAGGTCGTCGTCCCGCCCGCCGTCGATGCGATCTCGTTCAACCGCCTCCGCTCTCTTTCCTCGCCCGGTGGCAAGCGTGCCTCCCAGCGCAAGCCGCCCCCGCCTATTCCGCCTTCCGTCTTCCGCGCCATGGCACGTGACGCTCGCCCGGATGATCCTCCGCCAGGCTTCCCCGCCCGAACGCGCAAACGCCAGACGAATCGCGAATCCATGGACCTGGATGATATAATGGCAGGCCCCGACAATGAGGAGATGTCTCCTGTGACTCCTGTCCTGTCACCTTCCATCAAATCTCCAGGAGTGTCCAAATCAACGCAAGAACTGATGGACTTCCTCGCCCAAGGACCTCCCGACGACTTTACCAAACCTAGTGGCGAGCTAGGCGATTCTCTCAACGCAAGCCGTCATGGTACCAATCCTATCTCATTCGAATCTAAGCCCAAGGGAGACAAACTTCGAAGGATGATTTCTCTGCTAAATATAGGCAACGGAGAAAAATCCAGGGCTGGCGCTTACGGATCCAGAACACTCCAAAAAAACCGACCTTTTCCACCTGCCGTCACCCCGATCCCACCGAGGCTGGCCAATCAGACTTCACTGAATGGCTTGTCATCACTCGCGAATCGCCCCATCCCTCCCCGTCCTCCCCGCCAACCTGATCCACCTTCGGATCACGAAATTTCGCCTCCACCATCGCCACGTCTCCCGGAAACCATCCGCTCATCATCTTCAAATGCTACGACCCTGAACAGACCACCATCACCGGCTCTAGTGCCACCTCGGCGCACCAGTCGGGAAAAGGATCCTTGCCTCAATGGAAGTGCCAACGGGCACACCTCCCACCAAACTGAACGCACTTCTGATGCAGCGGCAACTGATATTACTTGCCCAGCTACTACGGCTTCGGCTATTTCGCTTCAGAACCAACAAGCTAGAAGGACATCGGTTATGAATTCCTCTATTAAGTCTGGCCCCACGGTCGGTCTTTCACCCACTGATGTATCTCATCTTCACCGTTTGATCTCGAGCGCCACTTCCGCGGATGAATGTCGACTCATCTTGGATATGTTCATTACTAAACACGGACTTCCTATTGAACCGCCGAATACTTCTCCAACCCCCAATAAACCCGAGCTTTCCGGAGACGAACGCATTGAGCGATCTGTCTTCGGATTTTTCTTGGGTGAAGACTCTCTGGAGTACGACACGCGTGTCGTTCCCAGTCCAAATGGAATTTCACTATCAGGACCTACCGATTCTAATGACGCTGAAACTAAATCCCCGTCATCTCTTCCCCCTCTTCCATCGCCATCTGAGGATGGTGATGATATTTAAAGCTGGCACGAATGGAGGGAACGAATTCGATTCCAGTGTTGAAAAATGTTTTCTCCACGTATGCCACTCTTTCGTTCTTTAGCAGAATCTCCCATTCATTTTATTATTGTCTATGCATCGTTCAGCGGATTTGGAACACCCTCCCTCACCCTGTTTTTTATTCTTCGAGTTATTTTACATGTTGGACTAATGTAAGCAGCTGTCATTTTGTTTTCCTTTATTCCAGATATGGCATAATCAGGGATTATGTAACTTATGGGTGTTCATTATGTTTTTATCTCAGTTCTCGTGGACATGTGCGCTCCCTGTAATAACAGTTTTCAAATACCCGGTCTGCAGACTTGACTTATCGCGTTGGTTTGATTTGCGGGTTTGAGAACTAAATGACCAGAGTTGCACACATGACACGCGCCGACTGTTTTTTTTGCGGAAGAACGTTTAGTTACTGCTGAATGACAGCTTCGTATATGTACTCCGATTATTCCGCTATGCGGAAATTACTTACATACAGCAGCACTAACCTTAGTACAGTCTAAAACGATTTAAACGTAGCGCCGATACTTAGATCTATTAATCCGTATTCGTACAAGTCATTTGAACAGTCCTGACAGTCCAGACCCCATGTGAATTCTTTTTAGGTCAACGACGCATCTCGTCAAAAGTTTTTAGTCTAAACTGCACCCTGTGGCAACTGCTGCGGAACTTCTTTGTCAACGGACTTTACACGCACACGCACACAAACTTTCTTTTTTTTTTGTTTGCAACGAGGCGCTTGCCCTTGTGGTCCTGTTGATCTTTATTCAATTGCAACTGTCAGTCTATGACATATCCGTCGCTTTCTTTGTATATTTAGACCCCAACCTTTGGAATTGAATTTGAGCCTGAAATGATGTTTATCTGGAAAGTACTGAGATATTCGGCATCAACTGATTAAATATGTTCCGACAGAAAAAAAAATTTTTTTTGGCCAAGTTACTTTTTTCGAGAGATGAAATCCGGGGCTACCGTAAATTTCATCTTGAATATTAAACTACCCTGTATTAGGGACCATCCCATCCCTTACAGCGAGAGGATTTGTGCTCTCGAGTTGAGATATATATCACAAAGCGTACAAGAAAGATCACGGTGTTATGGGTCCTTCGTTAGTTATGCGGGTGTCCTCGGTTGCCACTCTCGACAACTTCAAAAGACAGACAGGCTTGAGAACAAAAGTTCAGGTTTTGCGCTGGCTCAATTTCTCACTTCTGTTGAAGCGAGTGACTTCTTTTCTTCGAATGCCACGCCTGATATTGATTGACAGTTGTGGAAGCCTTTCCCAGGGGCATTGAAATGTAACATTTCACATGTAAGTAAATATTACTCCATACTTTGTCAATCTCCACTATATTTTTTTGGGTAAGTATAGCAAGTACATCGAAGCAGTGGCGTGCAGCTAAAATTAGAGTGAAGTGGTGACAAGCATAGAATACGAGATAGTAAAAAAAAAACATAAAGTCATGATTTATCTCACTTCAAGTGAGACAGCAATACCCATGGAGGCTAGTTCAGCGCAGAGATATCTAAAAACATAGGGTACAGCCACGACATCGAGGTCGCCTCCTTTGTTTGATGCTCTCCCGAGCACTTTTTCAGATGAGATAGCAACTTGCACGCCGCTCTGTGGCGGCCGATGCAAGTTCTGGCCTGTTGTGAGTGCCTGACGCTCGTGCGCTTCCTCTTCTTCAGCGGTTGCGCGACAAACACGGCAGTATTCGCCACTCGGTCCAGTTGGTTTGATTGATCCCGAAGCACCTAATGAAATTTCACCCAGGCTGATGTCTTCATAACCGAGTGAGATGAGACTGCCACAGGTACGACAAACCCAAGCTGTCGAATAGTCTGAGCAGTTCATCAACCTGTCTTGAAGAAGGAAAGAAGCGCCATGGGCGATGAGAGCGTCCCGCTCCATCTCACCGAACCGGATACCACCAGCTCGCTTGCGACCCTGTAGAGATGAGAGTTAAGGACGGACAAGTCAACATTAAAGAGAACCCGAAGCCGTTTTTTCTCACCTTGACAGGTTGACGTGTGATTGGGTCGACGGGACCAGTGGTTCGGACTTGGAATTTGTCCAACACCATGTGGCGCAGTCGTTGATAGTAAACCACTCCGATATAAATATCCGCTGCGAATTCTTGACCTGTAATGCCCGAATACATAGGCTCATTCCCATAATAATTATATCCCGCCGCCGACAGTTGTTCTCCAAAGTAGTCAATGGCAGTATCTTTCTCCGAGAACCTTAACAACAAGATGAATGACTTGACTCCTTGATGATTTTTCAAAGAAGAAGCGAACTCACTTGAAAGGCGTGGCGTCTTGAGCCAGACCTTGCATAGCACCTGCCTTACCTGCCATACTCTCAACCAACATACCAATAGTCATGCGACTAGGGAAGGCATGAGGGTTGATAATTACATCAGGTTGCATTCCACTCTCGGTAAATGGCATGTCCACAGCAGGCCACTTTTGCGAGCATACTCCTTTCTGTCCGTGTCGAGAGGAAAACTTATCACCGATAACTGGAGCACGGGTGATGCGTAGAGTAACATGTAACTTCTGCAACTCTGTATCTCCACTGTCACTGCCTTTTTGGGAACAGTCAGCCTCAAGAACCTTTCGATCGTTCGGAACTCACCAAGAAGTCGAACTTCATCAACGTATGCCATCTCATCTCCCTTATATTTGACGAACTTGGTTCGACCAGCAGTTTCATCAATATAACCGGCAATAGGGTCGCCAGTCTTGAGCCGGGTACCGATGTAAGGCAGTCCATCGAGATCAAGAAAATTAACGCAGTGGTGAGCTCTATCTCCGTCGAGACGAACATCGGGACCCAAACCAAAGTGCAATGACGGCGCAGTCACTGATTTATTGGCTCCTCGCATATCCTTGAGATCGACGATCTGCGATTTATACACCGTTCCATAAGCGAATCCTCGTTCATGTGCGGACTTGTTGAGGATCATAGCGTCTTCCATGTCATATCCAGTGTATGAAATCACAGCAACAATAGCATTTGTGCCATTCGGATACGAGTCCATCGCATAAGTGTTATGTAGTGCAGGCCGCACGACAGGACTTTGACCGCTTTGTAATCGGTATAGTTTGTTATCTGTCCGATGCTTCAGCGCCGTGGAAGGAGTCCCCATAGTTTGTTTTCCCATCTGATGTCAATTAGCCAGCGGGTCATCAAAAAAGCAAGAGAGAAATCACCTGGCACTGGTATATATTTCTGGGACTCTGAGAAAGGTATAAGTATCAGGGCAAATCTTCTTAGCATGCCAAAGTTTACCTGGTTGAAATCGGAAAATGGGGTAAGATTGGCCAAGATAGACAAGAAATTGGTAGGATTATGTTCGACATGAGTTGATTTTGCGTCAACCTCATCGGGTAAACAGGCAATATCCATATATACTTGTTCGAAAGGACCAATCTGGTCGTCCTTCCCATTGAGCAGATATTTAACAGGGCGCATCATCCGTGAACGGTTAGAGAAAAGAAAAAGGCCAGGGTATTGGCCGCCATCGGATTCAGGAACAAAGCCGATTTCAAGATCCAAAGGAACACCATTCTTGCCTTCCGTCTTCCAAATTCGTAGATTTTTGGCGAGTTGAAATGCGGCAGATGGCTGAGCCCAACCAATGATGCGACCGTCAAGTTGCACAGAGATATTCTTTTGCCCATTAATTGAGGGCGTGAAGACTTGTGTCATCCCACATGAAGCTAGAAGTGAAGGTAAGTGGGCAACGGCGAGAGGAGACGTCACTATTCGACATGTCCGTGAAAGGTGATTGAGGAGTCCACAAGGTGATCCATCAGGCGTATGCACAGGGCAAAGGAAACCTGGATGTGCGAGTCAGAGTGAGACTACATAAGAAGGTAGTGGAACATACCCCAAGCTTCAGGTAACAGCTTACGAACTGTAGTCGTTTTCAACTCGGCGAAGAAAGCACCGCGATGAATACACCTGAAATGACTGATATAACGTTGCCAATTAAGTTTTTCTGCAACAATTGTGAACCCGGATGCTTGTTGCAGGTCTAGACCCGTGGGTGATACGAGATTTCCTGTAGCCAAAAAGTTCGCTAATCGAGCGCCGATGTCAAAATTAACTCTTGATGTCACTTTCGTAAAGTACCGCTCTTTCCATAGCATTTGTGAGCTGAAAGAGCGTCCCTGTGCTTATGAAGACTTACTGTCATTGAAGTCCACGGTAGCCCCATTCCTGATGTCGAGCATGACTGTGTTGCGGATGTTGTTGAGAATTTCTTCCATGCGTTCCTTTATAATCATGCCATACAAACTACCAGGCAATAGAACCTCTTGATGTTGAGGGGAATCAGGATTATCGGCACAGCAAGAGCCTGATACTAAAGCAAATAGTTTACGTAGCATAAATCTAGAACAAATCAATGGAAGCCCATGAGTTTGAGAAAATGAACTGACAGTAACATCCGAAACTTGTCCCTAGGAGAATCCAAGTGGACTAGTATCATTTTCTGTATGAGCCAGGTTCCGACAGCCGTATTCGTCCAGTCTTCCGGTAAGTTGAGAACTACTCTGAATTTGTCGCCAAGATAATCCAAACATTGTTCGCCAGTATTGAGGGTGAATACTTTAAAACTCCGGAGCAAGAGTTCGACACGGTCAGTCAAAAAGGTGTTCTCGTAGTCTCGCATTATGACGCCCTCGAATATTTCTTTGTCTGACGCACCAACCATGGCTTTAAGAATTAACATGATAGGTATGACATACTCTTGCTTCCGCCAACTGAATCTCAGCATGGCGCTGCCATTGGAAAGGTAGTGGAGGGTGTTGGTAGCACTGGTCTGATCGGGGCGAACGCAGCGAATTTGCACGGCGTATTGGGTATATGATAGACCACGATTGACGAAGGAGGGCCGGATGAGGGATATTACATGATTTCGTCTTGGGAGGATGAGATATCGGATGAGACGTTCGTTGCCATTGATGATAAAGTAGCCACCAAACTCTTCAGGTTCTTCATGCTTGGCTATAAGTGCGGCGGATGATAACCCTTTCAGATTACACCTAACTGACTGAATGTCATAGTTAAGAGGTCGAAGGGTGTCAGGATATTTAAAACAACCCACCCGAACCATGATCGGTAAGAGACCACAATCCTTGACTATTTCATTTGTCTGACCGTGTGGATCTGACCAGCATATTTTTAAGGTCATGCGACCTCGATACGACGTCAGGCGTTCGCGGGCCTATGGATTAAGGATTAAGTACATAAGCGATCTCATTTCATGTGTACACACGTACCTCAGAAGGAAAATTTCGCCTTTCTATTACTTGCGCTCGTTCGGGTACCTGCGGTCTGGCCACAGTAGCCTGTTCTATCCAGACTGGACGTATGTAAATGACAAGCCAAAAAAAGAATGCAAAGCGCAAAATAGTAAGAACGCACCTCGTATACGATTGCCTCGGGGATCTGAGCCATGCCCATTCCCATCAAATACGACGCGTTCTCCTATATCTTTGATGGCGAGAGAAATAAGTCCACGTCCGTCGCCGTCCCCAAGCGGTAGACCAGAATCATCGAAAAGGGCATTGAAAGACTCGATGTGAGGGGCAACAAACTCGTTGAGGATAGAGTATGCTGAACCTTCCCGGGGGGGGCTTCTAAAGGTTTTTTCACGTTCTAGGGTGTTAAATGTTGGTTTTCTGCGCGTATGCACTGAGCCATCAGGCATGGCAGCTGCTTGTCCCGCTTCACCGGCCAACAAAAGATCTAGAGTCTTCAGGAATCAGAAACGCACGTGGCTTCATCACACGTGATCGTGTGAGGGATCATCAACGCCAAGGGCCTGGAGATACAGTGAGTCGAAGAGCTTGCTCGTTGTGTCCTTCGTACATCACCATGTTCCAGTCTTCTTGGGGTAATCAGGGCCAGCAGCAGCAGCAACACCCGCAGAATACTTTTGGGACGCCCAGCGCCTTTGGGAGCAACACAGGCACCAGCAGTGAGTACGCCGTTCTGCGCCGCAACCACCCTATTAATTATTTCTCCAGCTTTTGGGTCTAGTAATTTTGGGCAACAACAACAACAGCAGCAGCAGCAGCAGCAACCTCAAGTGAACCCCATGTTTGGAAATATATCCGCTCCCTCTTCAACAGCGCCTTCGGGTGGTTTTGGTACGTGTTTATCAATCCCATCCAATTCCCTCTCTTATTTTTATTCGAAGGCGCGTTTGCCAATTCAGGTACCAGTGCCTTCGGTCAAAGCAAACCATCTACAGGTTTTAGCGCGTTCTCAGGAGGCACTGGCGCGTTTGGAGGCACCTCAAATACATTTGGACAGCCCAATACTACTTCGAACACAGGGACAAGCATTTTTGGTCAACCATCCACCTCAAACACTAATACAGGGTTTGGAGGTACAAACACCTTTGGTGCAAATAAGCCTACAACTTCCGTTTTCGGTTCTACCTCAACAGGTATGTAGATCGCGTTGATCTTAACAATCCCTACAATTTACCTACAATTATTTTCAGCGCCATCTGTCAATAATGGAACCGGAGGAACACCTTACTCGGCTTTTACTGAAAAGGATCCAAACACATCGTCCATGCTGCATTACCAGGCAATAACATGTACTCCCGCCTATCGCAATTTTTCGATAGAAGTTAGTACCGTTTAAATTTGACCCCTCGCTGGATCAGATCCCTAATTATATTGATAGGAACTGCGATTGCAAGACTACGCACAAAACCGCAAGACTGCTTCATCAAGTACATTCGGAACAACGTCCGCTTTTGGGAGTACACAACCTACAAACACCGGTATCTTCGGTGCTCAGTCCAATCAACCCTCGTCAACTAACGTTTTTGGTGGAGGAACGGCAAACACCAGTGGGTTTAGTGCATTTGGACAACAATCCAATCAGCAAAATACTGCCCCATCGGGAACTGGAATCTTTGGTAGTGGCTCGACATTCGGTCAGCAACCACAGCAACAACAGCAACCCAGCGGTTTCAATGCTTTTGGGCAGCAGCAGCAACAACAACAACAGCCACAACAACAACAGCCACAACAAAATGCTGGAATCTTTGGTGGCGGCTCAGCTTTTGGGAACACAGCGAATAAACCATCTGCTTTCGGTTCTACCAGCACGTTCGGATCTAGTAGGTGGACGCCAGCACGAGATAAATATCACCCATTCATTGTTTTTTCGTACCAGCTCCCAACACCGGTACTAATATTTTTGGTGGTGGAAGTAGTGGTACTAGTGCTTTCGGTCAGACTCAACAGCCGCAACAACAACAATCCAGTATCTTTGGTAATACGCAACCTAGTCAAAATGCTTTCGCCGCACTCGGTATGTAAGCTGACCTCTGACTCTTAAAGACCTCATCCGACTCGTTATAAAGGAAATACACAATCCAAACCGTCAATCTTTGGTAATACACCCACTGGGACTACAGGGTCGACCGGGACAGGTTTTGGCATCTTCGGTAACCAAAACCAACCGGGCCAACAATCCCAACAGCCAACTCAACCATCCTCTCTCTTTGGAGGTGGTGGCGGTGGTATTTTCGGAAATACGGCCACGAACCAACAAACACAACAAAGTACTACTCAACCATCAACTTCAAGTAAGGAAAGTTCTTGCCCTATAATCGTGATCACTAATTATTCTTCAGTCTTCGGGTCCACTCAGCCAGCCACTGGTGGTAACAACATATTTGGAAACACAGGCGGTGGCCTTTTTGGAAATAACACCAACCAGCAACAGCAACAACCTGGAGCACAAAATGCGCAAACAAGCGGATTCGGAAATTTGTTTGGTTCCAAACCCGCAGGTACCACACCCTCACTGTTCTCCAATGTGAACACAGGTACACAACCACAAACGAGTATATTTGGCAAAACACCATCGAACCCTCAACAGCCCAGTCTGTTTGGCCCGAGGCCCGCAGCCCCAGGCCTCGACAGCACCACCTCCGGCCAGACTGGACTATTTAGCTCAACGCTGGCGGCCCCAGCGAATCCATTCGGTGCTTCCGCTGCTCCTCAACCGTCCCTTACTGCTTCAATTGCTGAGCCTATCGGCAATGATCTTCCTATATTTTCCCTGCTTCCTCCCGGTCCTCGCGCCTTGGACTTCGACCCATCGCTACAAAAGAAAAAGCAGGGATTCTTTGTGGACTCTTCAAACCCCCCTCCCCCGCTCCCCCGTCAGCTGGTATATGCTCCGGTACACAAAGGCTTTGGGTCGCTGACACAAGGCTCCATCAATGGCCTTGTATCGACTAGTACGCCGAATTTTGGTTTTGGGAGATCGAGTTCCCTAGCAATGAATGGTTCTACGGGGCCAGATGAATTTTTGGCTCGTAGTGCAAGTCCTGCGCTTGGAAGTGGGTCTCGTCCGAGTGTCAAAGTCATCTTTGACAAGAAAGTAGAAACCTCGGAGATTTTTGTGAAATCCGGGAGTCCTGGTCTATCGCGAGGAGGGAAAATTACATTCAGCCCAGCCCTCAGTGTGGCTGCTCGAGAACAAGATGCTGCCGCATTGCTTAAGCCAGCCGCTCCTCCGGAATCTACTCCGACTTTAAAACACCCAGCCCGTAACACCAGTAAATTCACTGCGGAACCGCGTAATGCAGTTATTGAAGCTATCGGGGATCCAACACTGCAAGAGGGTGATTACTACATCATGCCTGACCTCGCTACCTTGAAGAAAGCAAGCTATGATGAACTTTCATCCTTTGACGGGCTGGTTGTTGGTCGACTTGGGTATGGAGAAATCCACTTCCTCGAACCGGTTGATTTGACCGGTCTGCCAAAACTTGGTGCTCTGTTGGGAGAAGTCATTCGATTTGATGACAAAGAATGCAGTGTGTACCCGGATAGCGAGGAGGTGGATAAACCATCGCCGGGATCTGGGCTAAATGTGAAAGCTAGACTGATACTTGAACGGTGTTGGGCTACTGATAAAGCAACTCGCGAACCAATCAAGGATTCTTCTCACCCGACTGCTGTCAAGCATTTGAAACGTCTCAAGAATATGAGGGATACACGTTTTGAGAGTTTCGAAATGGACGAGGGGAAGTGGACCTTTACAGTTGATCATTTCTAATCTTAATCCTCTGAATATCCGGGATGATATCCTATCAACTGGCTTCGTGTGTCGGGATTTTCTGCTTTCCGTTATGCTCTGTCTCTTAATTGTTATTCTTCTGTCATAGTATGGTGTTGTTATTGATCTTCTACAGTAGTAGCATGTCGAGTAGTTACTGCCATATACATATATTTTTTGAAAATTTGTACACTGGTTGTGAATGATTGTATGATGCATGGAAGAGGACGCGGTGAACATTCTGAACATAAGCCGATGATTTGGCTACGCGCGGTCATAGCCACCATTGTCATGCGTAGTAGAAAACGGACTCGTCGCATAGCTCAGAACCTTAACAGCTTGTCCAGAGTAGGCGTACGGGATCCTGTTCAGAAATACATTCATCAACACCCGACATATGTCAATGTAATAGGACAACCGTCGGGTCAGCTAGGGCGCTCAACAGTGACTTTTACAACAAAGGACATATTTTCATGACTCAAGGAACCTTGATTCGATATCATTTATCTTTAGCGCCAATTGTAAGTTGCCTTCGGAGCAGTTTGCGAGGCACACGGTATAAGTTTTAGTATGACTAATGGAATGATCAGCACGCAACATAGATGTTCCCCTTTGTTGCGACTATCAAATAGGGGGCGGAACATATCGGAGAAGGGCGATGACTGAAACACTGGTTGAAAAATGCTGCCAAGTGTATAACTGTTAGGAAATGTTGTGTTGTATTCTAGTGTAAGTGAGTGATAACCGCAGCGCCAGCAAGTAACTTAATCTCTGGTGTTACATATCTGAGATCTCCTATCTAAGCGAGTACCCTGGTGGAGTATGTCCCCCCAAAATGCAAAAATATTCTTCAAATTCATCATGAACATAGTGATATAACACAAGGACCACATGCGTTGCGGCATCAGAAATATGATGTGTAAATGAACGAATTTTACCGGTAAACGGAGAAGGACGGATTGACAACCCGGACATCATGTGATGTGATATAAGTATTTAAGAAGAGGAGGACTCAGCACAAGCCCACCAAAAGTCGCACATCATCTATACACCAGTAGGTTGATTGTCTTTACTCCCCAATTTCTCTCTGAACCACGTCTATTAGATCCTCATGCAAGACCAATTCGCTGGCAATGAAGCTGCTTCACTACGGGGCTCTTTGGAAGGAGCTGCGGTCGGCTCAGCAGTAGGCCTTGGTGCAACATACTATCTCAATCGTACCTCTGCTGCATTTCGTCGACTTCCTCTGTCATTGAAGGTTGCCTCCTTCATCATTGTTGTTCTTCCTGCTGCATCAATCCAGGCTGAACGACGGGCTTTAGAGTATACTCGATCACAATGGTACGTGAGAGGCACATATTATACTTCAATCAGTTTTTCATATTGTTGCTTAGGGAGGGTGAAACTGTCCGGGTACTTGACGAAAGGGAACTCAAGGAACAACAAAGATGGGACTCCATGCCCTTAAAGGAGAAGATCGCCGAATGGGCTACTCGCCGTCAATACAGTATTATTGTTGGCTCGTGGGCCGTAAGTTTGGGCATAGCAGGACTCATCATATCCCGCAACAAGTCAGTTCAATTATATGAGCTGGTTTATAATTCACTGACACTATATTTGACTTTTGCAGATACCAGACTTATGCCCAAAAGGTGAGATATCCTGTTTGTTAGGTGCGATGGGATGTTGTACTAACTGGTCAATTAAGATTGTGCAGGCTCGTATGTGGGCTCAAGGTCTGACAATTGGGCTGTTAATCGCCGCCGGTGCCCTGACGGGCTCGAAGCGTGAAGAGCTCGCTAAAGCAGTGCGTCGACCATGTATTTAATTAAAGGGATTAGACTAAATATCATACAGGGTGATCACTCCTGGGCTGATATCGTAAGGATTAACTTCCACCACTACCCTTCAATAATGCTGATGAGAAATTTAGATTGAACAACAGGAACGTGATCGCAGACAAGCGGAACGCCTTCGCATTCGCGCAGCACAACCCAACGCAGAGGTGCACCACTGAGCTTGATCTTTAGATGTTTGGACTTTTTACTTACTACATGCATACCGTACTTTCTGTATAATTGATGTGTACACATGTGAAGGCAACTTAGAATTGAGCATTTTAGATGTGTATCATGGATGATGTCAGTTGTGAGCTGCGTGGCGATTAAAGGAGCAGTTGCTTTTCTCATGATCAGGTGGATGATCGGCCTTGACTTCCTTGACTTAGAGCACTTGAATACTTATCGTCCCTTCTTGACGGAAACTGATCCGAAGAGTCCTTGCTTGTTATGCGTGCAACTTATCGAGTTCGAGAGTTATCCCGCACCCTTTTAATCGAGCTCTTGCTTGAGCAGAACATGGAAACATCCGTTCACCTCGTCGGCTTTCGAAGTCTGTGAGTCTAGACTCTGGAGCAATACCATGGACGTGGAAACAGGGACCCGGAGCATCGGTACGAGGGAAAAGGCCGTTCGCGAGCAGTATTTCATTTCCACGCTTGTGCATCGTTAGGCTCTTGTCGTTCAGAATACCGATCGTGTATCATATTATCGTAATCAACGGACAGCACCTGGTGTTGAATTTGATCACAACTGTTGTTCGTTCCTGGGATACATTACTAGATATCGGGTTCAAGGTCGATTCGAGCGTTTCAAAAAGGAACGCGGAAGTTAGATTAGTCATCACGTGGAAGAGCACCTCATAATGTCGATTGAAATTGATCAGCAGAGTCAGTACATGTTTGAACAATACTTGCGCCACCGATATGGCGGCATTAATATTAACTGAACCTGAGAATCAAGACCGAACATTCCCTCTGAGCTCAGACCATGCCTCACTCGACAGTCCAGGACCTTCCCAAACCTCTCAATCTGCCCCTTACAACAGAACAACTAGATGCAATCAATGTTCACCTCACGCAATTGGTGCCGGAAGAGATTTTGCAATGGGCAATAGACTATCTACCTGGGCTATACCAAACTACAGCATTTGGGCTCACCGGTCTGGCGGCTACTGATATACTTGCAAGAATCAGTAAATCGCCACCACCTCTTATTTTCCTTGATACGCTATATCACTTTCCGGAGACATATGAACTTGTGGAAGAAGTTAGGAAACGGTATGGAAGCACGATCCATATCTATAGACCAGAAGGGTGTAACACCGTGGAGGATTTCGAAGCTAAACATGGGCGGGAATTCTGGAAGAGGGACGAAAACACATATGATTACCTTGTAAAGGTTCGCGTTACGCGTTTCAGGCTGACTTAATGACAAAGCTAAAGCGAACATTGATACAGGTAGAACCTGCTCGCCGTGCATACCGAGAATTGGATGTTAAGGCCGTGATAACTGGCCGTCGAGCATCGCAAGGCGGAGATCGCGAGACCTTGCAGCCGCTGGAGGTCGATGCGACAGGACTGCTAAAGCTTAATCCACTCTTTGCATGGAATTTTTCCTTTGTGGAATGGCATATCAAGGAGAACAATGTGCCGAGAAACAAGTTACTCGACCAAGGGTACAAAAGTGTGGGCGATTGGCACAGTACGGTCAAGACCAAGGAAGGGGAGGGTGAGAGAGCGGGAAGATGGGCCGGAAGGGAGAAGACAGAATGTGGACTGCACAAGGATTATTTCGCGATGAAGGCGCAGGCGAAAGTCGCGGAGAATAATGATAGCTAGAATACCATGTGATTGTAGCCCTGCGCGTGAATGACCATCACATGATGGGGAGCGGAAGGCGGCGGCGAGGGACGACTGCTTCTCATGGCAACTTTTGACACGAGGACCCTAGTTCGTGCGTCCATTTCTGTGAATGTTAACCAGGTTAGCTGCGACCTCGTTCAAGAGGCTCGCTTCCCCTGCCGCTCGCGCGTCGCCTCGTTCTCCCTACTGTTCCCCCAGCCCAGACCCCCGCCGATTTGTGGGGAACTCGTCGATATGTCTCTCGAGTAAGTTTCTCATGTATTTTTGGCCACGGTCACTCCCGGCTCCGCTTCTCTGGCTATAGGATTTTGTATGCTGATTCGCTTTCTGATAAGACCTGACTTCGGTCTAAATGATGTTGACTTCCCTCCGCTCCCTGGCATTAAGAATGCCGACATAAGAAAACAAGTTTTTACCCACAAAGGCTTGCATGGCCGTCCTGCGCATCTTTTTGAAGACAATCTTGATGATCTTAGCCCGGACAATGAAAAGTAAGCTGTGGACGGAACAGTCCATCGTATACCGTGTTCTTTGCGAGTCTAATGTAGTATACCATTATTGACAGGTTTGAACTTTTGGGAGATTCTGTCCTCGGACTATCGGTCACCAAACTTTTGTTGGATTTGTTTCCCGGTCTTCATGTCGGGCCCACCACTGTGCGTATTGTGATTGTACACACTCTGAGCTTTGACCGGTGATTTACTTTGCTATATGTTCCAGAAAGTCAAGGCACTGGTGGTTGGGAACACGACACTCTCGGAAATGTTTGTTCCTTTTTGTTGACCTATATATTTTTGTCAGTATTCAAATCTCTACTAGATCCTTAAGGTATAAGTTGCCCAGTGACTTGCTAGTCCATCAGGCCCAGGCCATCACAATTCGCTCGTCGCAAAAACTTCAAGGTAAGCATTTAACCGGTAATGGTAGCGATTTAAGGGACTGACATACATTTCTTCAAGCCGATCTGTTCGAGGTGAACGCTCCTCATTCTAGATATATCGAGATCACTTATGCCGTCTCTCTTAATACTTAGTCGTTCGTTGGTGGTCTGTACCTCGACCAGGGTATCGATGCCGTCACGACATGGCTCGATAAATTGCTCACTCCGTATAGCAAAGCTGCATATCAGATCATTCGCCGTCAGCACGGGCTCCCTGCCGTACCTATCATTCCGCACTCTACCAATTCTGGAGGAAGAGCTGCGAATCGTAATGGACATCAAAATGGTGGTGCATTCGATGATGCACCAACGCTTGCGCCTGGTGGACACCTTTCCTTGTTTAATCAAATATTACAGAAACGGAACTATAGGGTCGAATGGAAGTTCTCCGATGGTGAAGGGGATAAATCGAGAGAGGAAGAAGCTACCGTCAAGAACCGGACAACTACTCCGTTTTGGTCTGCAAGGGTATTGGTGAATGGCGAAGGTTACGGACAAGGAAAAGGGATCTCAAAGAAAGTCGCCAAGAGTGAAGCCGCCAAGCAGGGGCTACTCAAGTTGGGAGTTGTCGACATTTAGCGGAGGTGAATAATTCAAATCATGTCCTGCATTTTCACCATGGTGTAGTATATTGAACATTGATGCTAACTACTTTTGGGGCTAATTCTTTTTAGTGCCTTACCATATTCATCATGATTTCTTCAGACCCGTGCTGGATGCCGGATGCAGGTCGGGTGTGTTGTGACTGTTGCTGCCACAGTCAGCCCCGGTGTGAAGTGGTCAGGGTGAGATGAAGATGCAGTGTATTGGAAATTATTAGCTTTGGATATATTGATTCGCAAAAACATACGCCGTTTACGTCAGTACGGACGTTCTGGTACGATGTTAGTAACCATTGAGGTGTCATGTAACGGCACACGGCCGTACCTTGAGCAATGCTCACAACTTCTGCGTGATTTCTCGGAAAAAGGATTCCACGCTTTCTGAATTGCTTCTTGTGAGAGCAAACCATCCGGTTATCCAATTTAAGCGCATTCGTGAGGGAATGGACAAGTAAATAAGTATAGTAAGAGTAAACAACGACAGAATCGCATCTAACGCTTGAGAGGCGAGAGAAAGCGATCATTTATAGGCCACCCGACGAGTAGAAGCGCCAACCGAAATAGCCACCCAAGAGTGTCAAGGGGATGAAGTACATGAGACTGAGAGGAATGTCGCTATCAGTGAATTTGGTTGGACTGAGGGTCGGACGGAAACATACTTTGAGCCTTGTTCGACAGCTCCAGCTACTCTTTTCGCCTGAGCTTCCGCAGCTCCAGACTTGAGTTTGAGTTCCTAAAATAAGAGATTAGTCGTTGAGCAACCACTCCGAAAATTTCCGACTCACGCTGCCCTCTTCGAAATCACCAATATACATTCCGGGGAGGAGAGCTCGGGCCTCATCAGAGTGACCAACATCTTCGAATGCCTCAGTGGCATCTTGGCCTAATGTCGAATTAGGAAACCTCGGATGTCAGGCTGATCAAGAACTGCACGCACCCGCCTCTGCTAGGATTACCTCGTCGCCTCCAGGGTGCTAGATTGATGTAGGGTAAATATAGTACACTCGCATTGCAGGAACGAGGGCGCGCACCTCGTCGATGAATTTTGTGACGTTGTAAACTATACGTGGGAAGAGTTGACACGACTGTATGTATAACAAAGGGCGAAGAGGTGCTGACCTTTCTTGTGGAGGAGGACATAAAGGCTGTCGCGAGTTTTGTTGGCGCGGAGTTGCTCGAGGGTGATGACTGGCATTGTAGTGGAAGGAGGTGAATGAGTTGAAAGGTCGTTAGGACTTTATAGCGCACGCCTTTTCTCACGATTTCGGACTACAACAAATCCGAAGCCACACAGGAGAGCAGAGCCAAGCGCCTCGACTCCCATTGTAATATGTGTATCAGTCTACTGCAATTCTACATAAAACATGTGTGCTCAAAATAGTACTCGAATGACCACGCAATGGCCATCGTCAGGCTAGCCATTCAAGCGTGGATCAAGCAACAACCATCTTCCACCGGCGAGTATAGGCGACGAAGGCATTGAACGCCGTGTCCCTAGGCAGTCGCAGGTGGGCCATAATCTCGAAGCATCTCCAAGCGGCACAGTAAGGCTGATAGGTGCATGCATTATTCAAAATAAAGTCGGCAAACAAGCGTACTGACAAAAAAAAATCGCGAGAGGTGCATCTTTAAACTCCGATGGAGCGGGTGCTGCTGTCAAACAAGGCCAAGCAAGCGCCTTCACTTCCCCCTCATCACCCCATCCTGCCGTTCGGCAGTTTTTTCGTCTCTCCACCGCCATGGACGACGAAACTTCCGATATTCTCGGTCAAAAGACAAAGCCTGCCCTTCGCCGCACCAAAAGTGGCGGTGGCAGCACCTGGCTCGGGACATCGCTTACGGTTCAACTGATACTCGGATTTTTGGCTCTCCTCTCTCTTTACGTCGTGTCTATGCGGATATGGTTTCGTATCTTGCTCTGGAAAGAGCGCTCTTACAAACTGTACGTATCTTTGCCCGAAGGGGAATTTGTGTCTCTAATTTATTGCCTCTTCCAGTGCAACGCGTCGGAAACACGGTATCCCTGACAGTGATCATCGACCGTTCAATGTAGCATATGCTGCTGTACTGCTTAATCGTCGAGAAAAGGAAGATGGTCAGAAGACAAAAGGTTTAAATCATAATGGTCAACGTAGTGCCGAACGTGAACGCCATATCAGGCAGCGGCTCGGTATGCCCTCCCTTCCTTTTCTGTATTTTTCGCCTACTTATTTTCAACTTGAATAAAGGTCGCCAATTTCCCGCCGAGCAGCGGCGTGCCTCGAGTTTTGGTGGTCGGTTCCCTGGTGCCTTTTTTATGGAAGGTAGTCCGGCGGGTCATCATCCAGAGTAAGTATGCCATCGCTTCGTAAAATGACGATATTCTCACCTCCACTCTTCCAGACCGTCTGCTCCTCCACCTGCATCACATGCGGTACCTCCTTTATCTCAGGTTCAGAAGTCTTCTACGTCCACGCAGCATCAGCATGAGGCTCCATCATACCTCTCGGGCCCCCGTGCGGGGACAAGGAATTCAGACTATGGAAATGAGCGCAGTACCCGTAAACGTGGTTATGTTGAAGATCTCACTGGTGAACAAGAGACCATTAAGAGGTCTAAATGGGAGAATGGTATTGAAGATGATCATCCAGCTCGGCAAACCCAAGCTCTGCCTCAACGGGTTGCCAAGCGTTATTTATTCGATGATGATGAAAATACAGATCATCTCCTCGAACGGCAGCCGCGTGAAAAACGTGCTCGAAAGGTGTCTCTGGACCAAGGTATCCTGGCTCAAATGGATCAAGATATGGATATCGACGAGGATGACGACGACATTGATGAATTACCTAATGTGCATCGTGGCAAGAAACGCGATCGTACTGAGGCAGGGTCTACATTTGGTGGCGATGATGATGAAAGTGGTCCTGAACAGGATCAACATGAACTCAAGTCGAAACACCGGGGCCGCAAGAGGAGAACATTTTCCAAGCGCACAACCGATTTGAAGGAAATGGTTCGTGGCCAGAAGCGGGATCGTGACCTGGGCGACGATGAGATAGAGCGTGATTTTGGAGAGGAAAATTTGCGCCCGTCTCGCAAAAAGCGCGGAAAGCGAACTGTACACATAGAAGCTGAACTGAGTGAGCATTCGAACGCGCCATCGCATAGCTCAATTTCTAGCCGTGATCGTAAAACTGGTGAAGAATGGACTTCCAATGGTGTCAGATGGAAGATAGGCGACAATGGCCAACGTCTACGTCACGCTTTGGTAAAGAAAGCGGGGCAGAGATTTTCCATGGTGAGGTTTTCTGTTTGTTTGTGTAATTGTCGCTAACTAGAGACCAGCCTGAAGATTCTCAGCACCCTGACCGCGAAGCAGACTTCGAGGTCTTCGTTGAAACTTGGCTTACTGAAGAAGAATATCGAGATGCCAAGTCCCGTCTCATTCTCGTTGGACAAGGCACCTCAAAAAGGCTAGAACCAAAACTTGACATTGATGTTGAGGTATGCACCTTGTGTCCATTTGATTTCCACGCACGTCTAACGTACATCATTAGCAGCACATAAACGGGAAAGATCTTTTATGGTCTGCAAGGCCGACGTGGTCTGAATCCCCTACTCCCGGTTCGCCCGAGTCTGATTTTGAAGGCCGTCGCAACAATCGTAACCATCGAATGAATCCTTTCGACCAGACACAGGTACATCATGTGAGACGTATCTCTACGGTCTCAAGGACATCCTCCTCTGGAACCCCTGGTCTAGTGGACAGTACAAATTCCAATCCACATGGTCTGATTAAAACGTACTCCAAACTCGAAAAGCAAGAGCTAGAAGCTCGGGCACTCTTGAGGCTACGAGAGATGCGGAATGCAAAGAAGGTTGAAATCGATCAGTCAAAGATGGACGAGGCTGCCAAGGAGAAGGAAAACCTCGAGAAGGCGAAAACAGCGGTTACTATCCCAGCTATCACTGTAACCGCACCTACTGAGTCATTCAATCAGCCAACACAGTCTGGGTTGCTCATTAAAGCCCCTGAGGCCCCCCAGGCTATTTCGAAGCAAGCTGAACCTCCGAAAGTTCCAAACATATTTTCGTCAGCAATCTCGAAACCCTCTACGGATTCTAAACCTTCTGAGGGCGCTAAGCCGTCTCCCTTTGGTCCCTCAACTTCGACTACAACCTCGGCCTTCCCATTTGCACCGCTGGTACCCGCTGCACCCAAGGCGGAAGACAAGACCACTACAACTCAGTCTTCGTCTGCACCTCAACCTGCATCGAATCCGTTCGCTCCTTCATCAAACCAAGCTTCTTCTGCTGGGTTCTTCAACATGCCCTCGTCTTCGTCCACTGCTGCTAGTAACACGAGCGCAGCGCCAGCATTAGGGTCCAAATCTACGCCAGCCTTTGGTAACAACAATCCACCCTCCTCCGGTCTTGGTGCCCCGACTGGTGCCCCTAGCAGTAACCCTTCATCTTCTTTCTTCAATTTCGCTGCTCAGGCCTCTAAGAGTCCCACCCCGAATCCGTTCGCGACTCAGCCTTCTCAATCTGCTGCTGCTCCGACTGCCTCAGGTACCTCGACAGGTTCTACTGGCCCATTAAAGTTTAATTTTGGACATACCGGTTCTTCAGGCGGCTCATCCGGTAATGCACCTGCGAAACATGTCATGGCGACTTCGGCAACTTCTGCACCTGCAGCGACAGTGCCATCTAATAATCCTTTCACCTCAGCTGTAAAAAATCCTAGCACACTATCAAACTCCTTTACTCCATTCGCTTCCAATGAAGGAGCGAAGGCCGAGAATGGGGCAACGAGCAATTCGGCCGCTAAGCCTACACCCAGCCAATATGGTTTCGGATTTACGGTTCCCAATCCCGCTGCTTCTACCAACAACCTCTCCGGGCCCGTTGCCAAATCAGCATTCGGTACACCTGCTGGGGCGACGAATCTGTTCAGTACCGCCAATACTTCCCAGAATCCTTTGTTCAGCTCGCCTGCACTTGGTGCCAAACCTACAGAGAACAAACCAACGGATTCAAGTGGTACTAGCCAACCTGAAAAACCTTTGTTCAAGTTTAACTTCGGTGCCGGACAATCATCATCGGGTGATGCTTCCAGTTCACAAAATCGTGGAGAAACACAATCATCTTCCAGTGAGGGAGCGGCCAAACCTGCTTCGACTAGCTCCAGCTTGTTCAATGCCCTGGGAAACCAGCCCACAAGCGGTTTTGGCTCTGCGTCAGATCCTAATGCTGGAAAGAGTGCAAATATCTTTGGGACATCAAACCAAACCAGTAGTACCACTGCCTCTGGTTCTACTCCCAATCTATTTAAAGCTCCCCCTACCGTTTTCGGCAACACATCCAATGTTTTTGGGAACCACAATGCGGGAACGAGTGGTGTTTTTGGCTCAAAGCCTTCGGAGGCTCCTAAATCAATGTTTTCTGCATCGCCCGCTACCTCGGCTCCCGATCAACAAAAATCCTTATTTTCACTCAAGCCCCCTCAGTTTAGTTCCGCTACCAACACTAATAATCAACTGACTACTACATCAAATTCAACAGCCCCCAGTTCGGGATCCACATACAGGTTTAATTTCGAATTCAACAAAAACCCAGCTTCATCCTCAACTTCACCGTCGTCGATATTTGGTACATCTGGTTCCAATAATACAACTACGTCATCCAATCCTTTAACATCGATGACGTCGCAACCGCAGTCTGCATTCGGTGCCACTGGCTCTGGTAATCAAGCAACGTCTTCGAACGTCTTTACCTCGACGTCGTCGACGCAACCATCGTCTATATTTGGTGCACCCGGTTCTAGTAGTGCGGCCACGTCGTCAAATCCTCTATCCACGGCTCAACCATCGTCAATCTTTGGTTCCGGTAACACGGCAACATCGAGTCCTTTTGCATCAAGTCCGGCTGTTTTTGGTTCAACCAGCAATTCTTCTCCATTCAATACTAGTGGGGTGTCGGGAGCCCCAGGGCAGAAGTAGAACATGATCGGAACTTTCCGCGCAATAAACATTGGACTTTGTTGCTTTATTTTACTTTCTTCCTCCATTTTCGCGTGTTTTGCAGGAGATGCATTTTTTTTGTGTACATGTCGCAACTATTTAATCTATTTCCCGCTGTCTAGATGGACAATGTATGATAGTTCCGGGTTTACAAACAAGCCGTGGTTCGAAAGTTTGTTTACGCATGATTGTACAAACCCCTACCTAGTGCTCTAAGTTCACTCTGTACACGCTTATTCCCTTCGTCTGTCTTTGCCAATTCTGCCGCAGTGCGGCTTAGGGGAAACTCTGCTGTACTCTAAAACCAAGGGAATTGTCATCTTCGACATCCTTCAAACACAAACCAACAGTCCCAGACATACTTATTCCGACAAACTACACACCTTAACTATCACCAACCATACTACTTCCTGTTCACGTCCTCGCTATTTATTCCACTACGCGACGAATAATATTGCAACGACGAAAATATGCTAACGCGTCTAAACGAGACACCTACTAGGCCGAGGCCTCCCGCTAAGGTCCGACGATCGTTGGCGAAAAGGTCTACCACTCCTCCTCCTGCCTATGCATCAACATTTCCTTTCCCTAGTGACAACCACGACTTGCAGTCACTTGATGCTGCTAATCCGTGGGGGAGAGAAGATACACATATAGAGGAGAATGATGATGATCTGTCTTGGTTGAATGAAAAATCGAAGGACGAGTTAACGGACTTGCTTGTTAAGGCCGATGCCCTCATTAAGGAGAGGGAGAATGGTATGTTGTCTATTTTAATTTGGACCAGTCTAAATCTGAACTTACTGTGCTCTGTTGCTATGTAGAACTCAGCCTCACTTCCGCGGCATGCAAGACTCTATATGACAACAACGTGGCGCTGAAGAACAAACATGAAGCATTACTTGATAGGGCACCATTAAATCAAAGCTCTTTATCATCTCCAAACGGCAGCCCTCGTATTTCATTCTCACCACTACAACCGTCGTCGTTGTTGAGCCGATCCACATCCGCGGTTTTGACTGGAGATTCACCAACGGAGCATGCGCTACCTAGATCCTTTACCAGACGAGGAAACATACCTATGATTGATATATCTTTTCTTGCAGATCAAAATGCTGAATTACTATCAAAGTTGGAGAAATTAGAGGCGGAAGCTTCCAGTGCCGATGTTACGGGCCGAAGGGAGTTGAAAAGATTGGAAAAGGAGATTAGAGTGTTGAAAGAAGATTTGGAAAAGACTCAGGCGAAGAGCCATGAGTTGGAGGAGAAAGCGAAGTCAGGCTTTGGCATGGGTGCCGAAAAGGTTATTGAGGAAGTGTGGAAGAAGAAGAAAGAAAGGGAGCAGAAGTTGAATGCTCTAAGAAGAGCTGGTCGAGTTGTCCGCTCGACGCCTCCGAATTTTGCACCTGATGCACCCTCCTTGCTCGCGTCTGGATTGCTTTCTAGTCCGGATTTGTCAACGTTAGAAGAACTCTCGAGTTCGGGAGAGCAGGTGGCTACACCACCTCGGGAACAATCAACAGCCCAGCCGGACCAACAGTTGATTGCTAAATTGTTAGAGAAGATCCAAGAGCTCGAGACAACGAATAGCAAGATTCTGGAACACCAAACGGAGACGTCGACTAGGTTGCAAGCCGTTCAGCGCGAAACCGAGTTCATAACTCGAGTCTATGAACGACTGAACCAGGACGAGGAGCAGAATGAACATGATGCAACTGAAGCTAGGGATCAACCTAGTGACCTGAACAGCTCGTTCAGTAAATCTCACCGTGGTTTGCAGTCTCAGTTACTCTCTGCTAAAGTGAAGCGTCACCGGAGCTTTCATAAAGGCGATTCTCGGAGTCGAGGCTCCGTCATGGACCTGTTTGATGATCCACCCCCTGACACATCGACTCCTCAGAAACAAAGAAAATCTAGTTTGCCTGTTCCATTCAGCGAATCGTCTTGGCACAGACCACGTCATCAGTCTGCGTTCTCTATGAGTAGCGGAGGAATCGTTTCACCAGCTCTTTCAATTCTGAGCCTATATTCACCACCCCCGCGACACGCAGATGATCTCATTTCCAATGTCACTTCCGGCCCAAGTCTCGCCAAGGAGTTAGGAGACTCCTGGAAGATCGGTAACAGCACAAACACTACTCGAGCGAGGAGCTTATCGGATGCTAGCGTACTTTCTGCCTCCCCCTCTTCTCGTTCCCATTCCTTACCTCCGGAGCATGAAGACAGAGATAGCCCATTCCATCCACAAGCCCCGAAATCAAATTTCTTGCAACTTTCTATTGAGCCGCCAACACCGCATAAGACAGGCTCTCTTACGAAACACCAAGAGTCGTTCCTCATCGGCAACATGTCACCCCGCTTTCGTGTTGCTAGATCTTTGCGAGCTCGCAATTACCTCAATTCTGAAGGACGCTACCCGGAATCTACGGGAACTGGTAAATCTCTTCACCGTCAGGTTAAATTCCTCACGGAAGATTACTCGCCCACCCCATTCAGAGGGCCCTCGGAGGGGCCACTCTTTGCAGAAGCTTTCCAAGTCATGATGGACGAATTCGATGGCACAGATGGCCAGCCTGAAAACTGGGGTGCAGATGTATCACGCTCTCCATCACCTGATGAAGACAAGTATGCTGATGCAATGGAAACGTTGGGCGAAGAGGAAGATGAAAATGATTCTGCAAACGCGAGCATGGATTC
Source organism: Agaricus blazei (assembly GCA_029719445.1). Taxonomy (NCBI): domain Eukaryota; kingdom Fungi; phylum Basidiomycota; class Agaricomycetes; order Agaricales; family Agaricaceae; genus Agaricus; species Agaricus blazei. The sequence continues at coordinate 845,973 of SSNC01000009.1, read as the reverse complement.
TGGAACGTCTGGGACTATACGCCGAATCCATGAGGGGGCATCATCCATGATGTCTACTTCACAAAGGAATGATGCAGCGCCGTCCAGATTTGGTGGAATTATGGTCGAGGTGTGGATGTGGTTACAATTTGTGATGATCATGTTCGTATTTGTATGGGTTATGGCGCGAAAGGGGCCGAAATCGATGTTGAAAGAAGCGGAGAGGAAGAGGACGCTGTCAATCAAGAAGCGAGCTTGACCAAATTTCGCCAGCAGGTGCCGGTGAGATCTGGCAGCCATGCTCTAGACTTTCTTTTTTATTTTCACTTTCCGCTGCCTGGAAAATCACTCATTGCAACACCTTTTTACCGGACCACATTCCTTCAGTCCATGACATAACTACAAAGCGCAATGCGCGCCTTGCCCATTACCGTTTCACGCGTACAATCAAGCTTCAAGTCTCGGTGATGTATATTACCCAATCGTCTCTCCTTTAGGTGTTTCATGTATACCCTGTCAATATCTAGTCATACAATGCATCGCACTCTCATTACAACATAATACAAACACTCTTTTGCTGAATTCGAAGTGACAGTATCTCAATTATTCGTAGTCACGTGAAAACATAGATTTATCAAAATTCCTTCTTTTATTTTTCTCTATTCTTCCTGTTTTCTCTATTCTTCCAGGAGCCGCCTGGAACCAATTTGGGATGAGCTCATCAGGTTCACCTCCACCCACTTCAAATATTCGGTCTACAAAACACGAACGGAAGAGGAAGCCCGAGAAGGCTATCGACTCTAACACAGATTCCTCCGACAGTGATTCGGACTCGGAGGATGGAAATGCTGTAGTAGAACCCGCTGCTCAGGACGATGATGCTCCTGTCTTATCTCATGCTGCACGGCGCAGACAAATGAAACAGGCGAAACGAAAGCAACGGGAAGAAGCGAATGATGATATAGATTCTGCGGGGGCAAAGAAAAAGAGAAAATTAAGCGGAGGAAGAACTAAAGATGTGACTGACAGAGACGTTGCAAGGAAAAACTCTGTCTGGATTGGAAATATGACATTCAAAACGACAGAGGCAGACTTGAGGGCTTTTTTCAAGGATCGAGGATTGGATGATGTCACCAGAGTCAATATGCCCACAAAAGCCGGAGGAAAACCTGGTGTCAAGAGCGAGAACCGTGGGTGAGTAGGTCTTTCCTCTTTTCACACCTCTCATTGCTAATTTTGATCTGGTACGCACTATTAGGTTTGCATATGTCGATTTCGGTACTACAGAGGCCAAACAAGCCGCTGTCGCCTTGTCTGAGCAACCATTACTTGGACGGAAGCTTCTCATAAAGGATGGTATGTAGATAAGCTATGACTGCTTTCACATTCTCAAATGCTGACTCGCTTTCAAGGGGATGATTTTACAGGACGTCCAAATCAGTCCACCGAAAATGCTACAGTGACTATCAATGGCGTAAAGAAATCTCTATCGAAAACGTCTCAAAAAATCCTCAAAAGTCAGAAGCAACCTCCGGCACCTACTCTGTTCTTTGGTAACCTCAGCTTCGATACAACTGAGGATTCGATTCGTGGGCTACTAGAAGCCCATCGGGAAAAGCACAAACGGGACTCGAAGACTGAGCCCACTGAAGAGAAGCCTTGGATACGAAAAGTTCGACTGGGTACCTTTGAGGACTCCGGCAAGTGCAAAGGGTGAGTTATTTGATCTGAAGCCTTTGTCGATCCTGACATAAAGCATAGATTCGCATTTGTCGACTTCTCGAGTACGGAGCATGCGACAAGTGCCCTTGTCAATCCCAAAAATCACTATCTCAATGGCAGAGATCTTGTGGTCGAGTATGCCAGTGCCGAGGCTGTTCGGCGAGGGGCACCTAAGATCCCAAGAACGAAATCGCAAATCGAGGGTGGTGTTGAAACTGGCGAGGTTGAGAGGAAGCCAAGAATGAAAAGACTCCCATTGAACAAAGCAAGACCTGTTGATGCAGAAGAAGCAGGCAGCACAAAGCAAGCAGAACCTCTGAATCTACTCCCGGAGGAGAGTCGCTCATTAGACAGGGAGGATAGGCATCAGCGAAAACCACCTAGAGGTCGCCCCAGACCAGGAGCAGCCCTCGCGTTGGCCAAACGTGAAAGTGCGGCGATTGTACCTAGTCAAGGGCAAAAAATCACATTTTGATCAGTACATGTTCCTATCCGCGAATGATACTCCATCGAGGGCAGCACTAAATATGGAGTATTGATTATGATTATCGTTCGTGGAATTCGCTGTTCGCAGCCGACCTTGACATCATGGGCAGAAAGTGTTCGTGTACCAGTCTGCTTGGATCTCGGTCGAAAGGCGCATACAACTGAGCAGACTGTATCGACGGCAGACTTCGATCTCAGCGCCTATCAGGACAAATTTTTTTTCAATACTGTGCAGTGACGGAAACAAAGCTACTTTACATGAGGTACTGGCGAGGCCACCCTCAGGAAACACCTGGGAATAATGATGCCGCGTGTTTTCGACACAAAATCCTTCCTTATTCGTCCACAACGAGTCCTTCTTCTCGGATGGACACCATCACCTTATACTCTCACGACTAAATCACATTTAGTCATGGGTCTCTCACTAGCTAGCAGCCTTTCTCCCTTTCCGCCACATCGTTTCCTTGTCCACCTTTCCATCCCCTTTTTCTCGAGCCACTGCTTTTGAGATGCTAGATCGCCTTGCGACACTGGATAATGTGGACGTTCGCCACCTCAACATAATTCTTTGGTTCTACTCTCTAATGGATCCGTCAAGAAATAAGATGTACTCGTTATACGTCTCGGAGCTTCGAATTCTAAAAGCCAATTGGAGGAAGTCGCGGCATGAATATGTTGTTGCCCTTGTGAAGGATGTTGAAGATACCGGCCCTGACTCGCGGACACTGTATCTTATGCTCGAACGCAGCCGCACTTCTCAAAATAAACCGAACGAATGGACAGGCCAGCATGGAATTCCCCGTATAAAAAGCATAGCAGATTTGTTGACTATGGAGCAGATATTTGTACCAACCAACAACGATATTGGTTTCAACAATATATCCGAAAACGAATGACTTTCGAACACCCGACTGATGCGTCCTGGTGCCGACCGAAAACGCCTGCCTCTCTTTTCACACCTTTGGATTATGACCCTCGAGGACCTACGAAGGATCCTGTTCGCGTTCTGACAAACCCATGGGTACATGAACAAGACGAAGTTGTGGCAGTCCTGCATCTACCGTCACCTTCAAACTCACCCCCGCGCGATGATACGGATAATCATCAAACGTTCTATGAGAAGCCCATCTTCGACGACTCAATTGAATCTCTTCTTGAAACGCTCTCTCCAATTCACACTCCAGCGATGTTCGATCACAAATCCGAGGAAGATCCTTCTTCATCTTCATCTGATTTGCGACAACAACGACCTCTCTATCTCTTCGAACTCATCATTCTCGCTTGTATTCTCAAACAAGCAAGACCGGAATACGGAATTTTGACGAGCAATTGCTTTTGGTACTGTGCGATGATCTTTCACCTCGTTCGGTTGAGGCATGGACTCGGCATTGATACGTCGATGAGTAGTGTTTCGCTTGAACTTTCGAAACCGCGATGTGTGTTGTTATCTTCGGTCTTGCGTTTCATTGTCAACGCTTTACCCGTCAAACAAAAAAAGTCGAAAAGCGAATGCTGCTGGAGGTGGAAAATGGGACGAAGGGAGGACGAAGATGACAATGTTGATACCGATGCGGAAGAAGATTCAAGACGAGAATACTCTCCTGAACCCTCCCTTTCCAGCCGCTCATCATCGTCATCATCAACATCTTGGTACACACAAAAATTAGGGACCTGGTATGGCATTCGAGTCTCAAGAACCCCAACAAAGCGAGTTCTCCAAAAATGGCTTGCCAAAATGGAAGATGCGATCGACTGGTTTCATAGTGATGCCTCATTGACGCATTACGCTCATAATTTGAGTTCTACGATGGTTACGAAGGATATGGATGAACCGTATGATGAATTTTCTGAAGAAGAAGATACTTCCAGCACGCTTACACAATCGAGTGAAGATTTGTTTTCCCTGTCGGATTCGGAGATGTCATCGGGAAGTAGCTGGTGTTCGAATACGTCGTTGTCGTCGTTAGGGATCGGGAGGTTTGATACGACGTCGGTGAAGATGGATGAGATGGAGAATGAGTTTGAGTTATGTGACTAGGGTTTCCGCTCTCTAAAATTTTATTGCATTGTCGTATTTTCTACTTCCGAGCTCCAATTGTTACATACGCATCCACTTACACTATACATTACAGTCAAACATTGCATAGTTCCGGAGCAAGGTGCTTTAGCTGTTACCTGAAAATCCAACTCAGTAAACATATATTTTACGTTTTTTTTTTTGAAGGATCCAACTTACGATGAGGTAAAGTATAGATAAGAGATTATGAACAGATGAAAGCTAAAGGTGAAGAGAGAACTCAAGTAATACTCCCTCATCAACCCCCCCCCTAGGCATCCTCATCATCCTCATCAGGTTGAAGCGCGCCCACCTCATACTCAGCACATACATCCCATCGAGATCCTTCCGCGGAAGCAGAAACATACTTCACAAACCTCATCACCTTTTCATCTCTCAACACCAACAGTAACCGATTGAACCCGGGATACACGGTTAATAGTGTACTGTCATCGTCATCACCGTAGACTTCCGAATCTTCTACATCCATTTGATCTGCATCTTCGGAGTTGGAGGTTGAGGAGTGTTGACGGATGCTTTCGTTGCGAAGTTGACTGGTGTTTCCGGATTTATAGACGGCAGGATCGTCGTCTTCGTTGTGAGGAGCCATATAACACTGGAAATCGGTATCAGTAAAGTAAGCGAGGTGTCTCAAGTTTAGACGCACCTCCCAACCGCCCCATTCGGAGCCTTGCCAATTGGTATCCTTACTATGACCTTTGGTGTTGGATATCTCTGGTGTCAACCCAAGAACAACATCTAATCTTGCCTCTACCGGTTCACTCGTTGCTAGGGTGTAGTCTAAACCGGGCCTAAAACGCCTAGCTTCGCATATCCACCCGACAGGCACCAGTCTAGCGACGATGGCCAACCAAGCACGAAAAGCATCCGAAGGGAAAAGTTCATCTTGGAGTGACCGCATAATTTCATCAGAGGATACATGCGCGGAGCGTGGTGTGACAGCTTCGAGTTTATGTTGAGATTTTGGGATGAGGGTGCAATAGCGCCATTTGTGTGGTGGGCCGCGTACCATCCAGTTCGAGTTGGGACAGGAAGTGTTTGTAGGAGGTGATTTTGTGCGACCGAAGCTGGAGGGGCGTTGGCCAAAATAGGATGTATGGTCGTTCGAGGATGTTGAGGGTGACGAAGCGGTTCCTGCGATGTGATTTGGGACGGCAAATGGTCGATCCGGCCCTAGACCATCCTTTGCGTCAAGCTCGCGTAAACGGGGTTGAAGGGCTTGAGAGAGTGGGGCGTTGAGGAATTGGTGCAGTTCGAGAGAGGATTCTTCGACGAAGCGAGCTGAGAGTGCCTGCATAGTCCTAGGTTGGAGATATACGGGGTTAAGGAACTCTGAGAGAAATGCCACATGATTGTCGGATAAAGTAGTAGCGAGGGCGAGAGCCTCTTCGTCTGCACGCCCGTAGTGTTTAAAGTCAATACTGGTCGATTGCTGCGAGCATATAAGACAGAAATTTCCACAACGTCGGGACGGATACATACAAGCTGCTCTCTTGAACTTTTGTAGGTAGAAATCTGCTCGGGCACGTAGCCCTCTTCGCCTGGTTGCGCTGCGTGGAACCATCCACTGATACTGAGGCGGTTACGATTGTCGCCATCGCCTCCAACGGTAACTTCTTCGACGGAGTGGAAGCTCCTGCCCGGTTGAACCTCGAAGAAGACAAATTGATTCCAGCTCGGGGGGATCACCTTGGAAGGTGCCACATCGGGAACAAGTGAGCCGTCCTCAGCCTTGACAACGGGATAGAGTTCGAGGGCACCGCCCCATTCCTTTTGCCATGTATGGCGGGGTGAGATAGGCATGTAAAGTATGTAGGAGACCCGCCGGGTAGAGATGACATCGTCATGATTGAGAAGGTGGCAACCCTTCTTGTACGAGTTGACGGACATGTCCTGCTTGATGCCAGAGAGGGGACCGCATCCGGTGACGGCCCGAAGAAAGTCGCGGAATTGCACCGAGTAGAGGGCATCGCGGAGGGTCAAGAGATTCGATAGCTGGTCTCGCTCCTCCTGCCTGATGTAGTTGATGGAGGCGAGGTCGCCGGTTTGGTGGACCTGAGGCGGAATCAGGAGACAAGATCATGAGGGTGGACGAGAGGTGAAGGCACCTTGTAGATGTCCGTCTGTTTTTCGGTAAAGCTGAGGTTCAGACACTCGTCCTTGACGTTGGCCAGAAGATCGTCGTGGAAGAGCTTGTCGAGGACGGCGTGCTTGAAGGGGGCGGCAGAGTGGTACGAGTGGCTGAGGGTGGCGATGGAGTTGTGGTCGAGGAGCCCGGGGGCGAAGGAGGAGGCAGAAGACATGTCGTCCGCAGCCGTTTTGGGGCGCTTGAGGAGCCTTGGAGGGGCGGTGTGGTCTGGAGAGAAGTCCCGGGCATGGGTGCCAGGCATTTGTAGAGATAAACCCGCGATATGTTTTTTTTCGCAGCTCTGATGTCTGATGGGGCCAGACCCGCCTGGCTCTCTCCAGACGCTCCTCTATCGAGATTCGCCCCACGCCGCGGCATGTCCTGCGCCGTCGCCAAACGCCTCCTCCACGACGTCCGGCGCCACGGACTCGCCCCCAGCGACCCCCGCTGGCCGGGCTGGCAGGTCGTCCTCGGCGTGGAGACCCATGCCCAGATCAAGGCCAGACGCAAGTTGTTTTCCCGTGCGTCATCTCCAGCTCCGTTCGTTCGCCATGACGCGACGCTCCTCGCAGACTCCTTCGCTGCTGCGCGCACGCTGCCCAACACGAACGTGTCCGTCTTTGACGCGGCATTCCCTGGCACGCTCCCCGTAGGCCATCGCCATTTCACCTTCAATACACATCGTTCACATCTCGTAGAAATTAAACTCCGTTTGCGTGGACCTTGCCGTACGTACCGCACTAGCGCTGCAATGTCGCGTGCAGCCCCAGTCCACCTTCGATCGCAAACACTACTTCTACTCCGACCTTCCTTCCGGGTATCAGATTACCCAGCAATACGGTCAGACTTCGTTGTATTCGGTCACGGTTGTTGCCTCATATCACTGCCAGCTCCCCTCGCGAAGGATGGCGTTCTTTACATCCGTCAGCAAGTGGGTGGTCAGGTGCCCATCCGAATAAAGCAAATCCAGCTCGAGCAGGTGAACCCCCTGACGCATCGCGCATCGGTGACGAATAACAATCTTTTAATAACTTAGGACACTGCAAAGTCGACATATACTCCTAAGGCTCGTGCATCCCACATTGACTTGAATAGAGCGGGAACCGCGCTCATGGAAATTGTCACCGAGGCCGATCTTCGGTGAAGATTCCATTGGGCATGTGCTCTAATCCTTCATTCTCATGTCTTTCAACGTTTCAGGTCCCCCGAAGAGGCAGCGTCATACGTTCGCTCCCTCCAATCTCTTCTTCGCGCTATGGGCTCCAGTGACGGAAACATGGAAGATGTACGTCTACTTTTCCATCTAGAACCACTTAATTCATTTCTCTGCCTAGGGTTCCCTCCGCTGTGACATCAACGTCTCCGTTAATCGTGTCGGCACGCCTCCAGGTTCTGGTACCCGTTGTGAGATCAAAAATCTCAATAGTGTCAAATTTATCACAGCTGCCATTAGCATGTCTTCTCTTCCTTCATTTTTTTTTCTTGTGGCGCTGACTAGACCCAATATCCTCAGCCTATGAAATTCATAGACAAATTGCTCTGCTATCTTCATCTCCAGAGGCCAGGGTCGAGCAAGAAACCCGTGGCTTCGACGAAATAACATTTGAAACCTTCCGTCTACGCTCAAAAGAAGATGCACCGGATTACCGGTACATGCCTGACCCCAATTTGGGTGTACTCCGATTAAGCAACGTACGAGCAACGCCACAAATTCACCGTCTTCTATCTTATCTCATCTACACTTCAGAAACGCGTTGAAAACATTCGTGCGAACCTTCCCGAGTTGCCGTGGGCGGCCCGCGAGCGTTTCAAAAACACGTATACACTTCCCGACCGCGATGTGGACGTGCTTCTGAGCATTGACAGCGATCGCGATATCCCATATGACGGGGAAGACCTCGGTGAGAGCAGTGCGATAAATTACTTCGACCGGATTGTCAGGGGAGCTGGTGAAAGCAATGAAAAATGCAGGGATCCCAAAGTGGTGGCTAATTGGTAAGCCCGTCGCTTCTGAACAGTAAAATTGAGGCTAGATGGGCGACAGGGTGACACATCAGCTCCTTGGACAACTGGCATCACAGAATAAAACTTTCCAGGGAAATACTATATCTTCTGCGCAACTAGGCGAGCTTATTGATATGGTTCAAGGCAAGGTTATCACGGGTAAGTTCGTATTTGCAAAAGTCTACGCACGATTGGTACGGTACTAAACTGCGGCCTTTGTATATACCCAGGTACGGCAGGAAAACAACTCATCCGGCACATGCTCTCCAAACCTATCTCGGGCTCAGTATTTCAAATTGCCAAAGACCTCGATCTCCTGGCTTTGACACCCTCAACTACGCCTGCCTCGGCCTCGTCTAGCACCGATGAAGATCCTCTGATAGCGTTTTGCAAAAGTACCATCTTGACTATGCCTTCTGAAGTTAGCGCAGCAAGAAATGGTAATAAGAACGTTCTGAATAAAATTATTGGGGCCGTTATGAAGCAGAGCCGTGGAAGGCTAGACGCGAGGAGAGTCAGGGAAGCAATTGAACGGATGATTTTTTAAAAGGACGAGTTCTGGACCGCCTTCTCAGAATCTTTAGTTCCGATTCTAGCTTTCGCTCGCGTGCGCGCTCGCCAGGAGTATTCGAATCTAGAACCATGAACACGATTTTGTGGAAAACAGCGAATCTCTGGCGTATCTTTGTGCAGGGAAGACAGGGGACATGGAATGGAATTAGGCGTATATGGCACTCGTCACTCATACCGTTGTCCCTCCTTGGTAGACTTCATTCAACTGGGGATCTGGGCGCGTATAGACCATGGAGGTTCATTAAAGTGCAACAAGGGACTGCCCGTAAATCAACCTGTTTTCTTCTTCTCCGCAATGCAAGTTCAGCCGCTGACGATCGAAAGGTACTTGCGAAATTCCAATATAGTTACGAGTTTTGTCATTTCATTCGTGCTGTTATTTGTATACACCCTTTTGAGACTATCATTACAACTTTATTACCCACCTTTTTTGATCGTTTCAAAACTTAAGCTTTGGACACGCCACTCGGGAGGCAACATGCACACGTTTCTCCCGTCGCTATCGGTCAGGGACACCTTGATATATTCTCTCCTTGGGGGGAAACTTGTGCGCACGAAAATAACTTACACAGCGAATCGCCCGTCGAGAGGGAGGGTTTTTGTAGCGAAGGTTTTTTTGGTTATTGAAACACCAAAAAAAGTGTATAATTCATCATGACATTTGATCCGTCCTATGTTTTTGGTTTCTGATATGTCAGCTTTCCAGGGTTACCCTTTGAGCGATCTGCCATATACTGCTTTGCTTCAATTACAAACCAACACATTCAACTTTTCTTCATCACCTCTTGTAGTAGTAGTAATCAGGAACCCCGCAAACGACAAAGCACATTTTTAGATTTTTTCTTTTTGGTTCGGGCTTACAAAACCCGAATACGCATTACGATACGATACGTGCTTCAGCTTGACTTGGTATGAAGGGGAGACTATTTTGATCACAACGAAAAGAAGACGTGTTCCTTGAGAAGATATCAGTTTACTTTTAGTATAGCATTAGCACAAAGACAGGCTAGTGCGGTTTTTTTTAAATTTTTTTATTCGCATTTGGGTTTGTTCCCCGCGCGCTGCCTCTTTCCCCCCTCCCCGATATTAACTCACTTCCGATATCGCCTACCCATAGCAACCCGTGTGACTGCAGCTTGATGTAAACTGACTCAAGGTCATGATTGGAGACATCTTCGTTGGCGTGTTCCTTGTAACTACGATATGCGACCTTCGCACTTGTACTAAAATTGATGCAACTATAGAAACACACACATCTAAGAATGTTATCTCTCGGGACTAAAGGAGTATGTTTGTTTTCTTCTCAGGTAATATCGATGCTGTTAGGAGGGAGGAGGGGGGGGGGAAAGTAATATGGAGCAATTTGTCGAGATCTCAGTACTCGTAGTGATCTCTTTCTTCGATTCTGAGAAAATGTTAGAAATGGATCTGGATGGCTTCAGTCCCATGCAGAAAAAAACAATTAACTCCCACCCGTGGGTCTGGTGAAACACATGTTCGTAGCAAACTGTTTCTTTCTTCCTCGTTTAGCTGATGCTAGTCATCGAGTTGCAAGCGCAACGTTGTTTGTCTGGGAGAAACATGTACCCAAGTTGTGTAACCATGTTATCCTAGATTGACCAAGTGCGTATTTCGAGGAGGCATTGACAAAATGGGTCTTCGGTTTCCCATCCAAAGAAAAGCCTTAAATTTAGACAGGAATCGAGATGAAGGCCTTGATACTGAAGGTTTTCTATTACCTCAATGGAAGGTTTCTTTACTCATTGGGGTCTTCTGATGTAGTGTCATAAGTAGTGTTTGAGTCTTATGGAAAAGACATAAATATAGAGAGGACATACCAACATGAAACAGCTCACAGGTAGTTCGTATATCTGTCCGTGTCCCAACAACTTAGGCGAATAGAAAAAAGAAAATAGAAAAGAAATCACTGTTTTGATGGTGGGGCTAGTACTGAATTTTGAATGACTCGACAGGCTTGCGGGATATCCAGGATCCGAAACACAGATATTCTGGCGCTGTCGGGTCCGAACCACCACCAGAAATAAGTTGCCATTTAGTATGAAGTTTAGATCATATTCGTATCACTGTTCATCACGAATACATTAGTGGGAAAAATGATGGGTTGTTGAATCCTGCATGTTTCTGTTTGATGCTATCTGCCTTTTTTTGTCTTAGAAGGGCACTGGGAAACCGTACGGGTCCCTTTCTTTTCCGCGTGTCGACAATCGGGCAGGATTGACCTCGTTTTGCACATGTTTAGCTGGATGATGGATAAGTGTGAGCAGGATACCCTAGTCGGCCATTTAATAGTTACAAACATCTTGTGATATTGCGCCACCAACCAGTATGTGTGGGGGGCATAAGCTTATGCTCATAACATGAAGATTAAATTGGACGATCTTGGGATAAACTCTGTAGAAGTCTTGTCATGTGTCCTTAATCATAGAGGGGTTCACTTCGATGTTTCGTCAATAACCATGGAGAGGAATATAAACCGAATATGACCGAGTATGACATTTCCTTCGGCCTGATTCAACCAGTTCGGTTTCCACTGATGGGACACAGGCAATGAGCAATAACGAGCTGACAAAAGTTTGGCGGAGCGATGATTAATCTATGACATTATCAGGGTTCCATTGCTGAGAAGGATCGATATGTGATGATATGCGTTGATGCGAGTCCCGGGGCATAAATCCTTGATTTACAAGTCATATACATGATAATTGCGGCTTTAGCCTGACTGATGCTTGATCGAATATCTGTGCGGTCCCCCGGAAGTCCGCTTCGTAAAAGTTCCATCGAATTCCATGGATAACCAATCTACAACTGTACTTTGGAAATATCTTCTTTACTCCAACTTCGAATGGCAATGCATTCGTTTGAGGAAGGAATGGTAACACAATATTCCGGAGCGAGGATGCAAGGGTCCTAATTGATCAATCAAGTAGAGTGGAGAGTCTATAAATAAACATTTGTGAGTTTCACGAACATCATAATCAGGGAAAAGCAGTACACACTGCATACTCACTAAGAATCTGCGATTTCAATATTCGTACAATCGTACAAGGTTATGCGTGAGTGGCTATGAGGCTACGAGAAAGCCAAGCCGGCCCACGCACCCGCTATTCCGACTAGCACACCACCTGCGACCGCCTTCATCGTCGATGAGGATCCCGATCGTCCATTTGTTGTTCCTGTGATGAAATAATTGTTCGTCGTGGTGGTTGTACTTTTAGCGGGAGATTTAACCAATTTATCCAGTTCTTCTTTGTAGCGTTTCTCTACTGCATGAGGGTCACTCCCTACGACGATCAACACGTCTTCCTCATCAGTATCATTACCATCAACAACACGGATGTGGAGCTTTGCGACCTTCGCAGAAGCGTATACTGAATCAAGCTCGTGTCTCTTTTGAGAGTAGACTGTCGCAGGAGATGTTTGAGCAAGTGAGGATAACAACAATTCTCTATTTTCCAACGTTTGCGAGCGTTGGACAGGTGTAGGAGAAGAAGCCGTTGACGGCGATGAAAAGGAACCAAGTGGTGATGGCCCAGGCTCAAGATCCAACGATGCAACGGACGTCTGGACGCCTAACGAATTCTTGAGCGGACTAGGCCCCGTCTTCGGACCTCTGTCACCCCTCTCATCGTCGAAAAATCCGTCAACGCTTGATTCCCAAGAGGGAGCCATGAGGGTCCCTGGCATCAATCTCGTTGGACCAGATTTGATTCTAACCTGACGTGGTGTGCGCGCTGCATCTTTTGATCCTTTGTTCTCATCTGGCACGGTTTCTTGTGAAAAGAAATTTGGCTGTGTAAGATCATTAAGCATTTCCTCGGCGGAGGAGGAAATAGATGCGAGCGTCTCGCTTGGTTGGAGTGGGATTGTTCCTGACCTGCGGCGGTCTTTGGCCGGCGAGTCGTCAAGAAACATTGAGCTAAATGCTTGACTAATGTGGTCTTGTAGTGGAACCTTTGTGGGACTTGTGTTGTTGTCTTTGGAAGGTGAGTCCGCGATAGGACACCCACTCCTAGGGTGACCGAGTCGCGGCTGCCCACACTTGGAGCATATGGGCGCTTTGCGCGCTGGTGACGCGTCCGCAATGGCGGGTTTGCCAGCTGGCGACGAATTTGCAGAGCGGAGGGTAGGCGGCATGTCAGTGTTAAGAGGTGACTCGCTTTGTGACTAATTGATGTGTACACAACAATTCTAACACGGTACATAACATCCAAACAGATCCCGTTCGAGCGGCTATTGCTTACAGGGTGACCGGTGATCTAGACGCTCGCGCGATGAAGAATACCATTGACCAGAAGAAAAAATAAGATACACTTTAATGACCGGTATACGACACGACGAGATACAAGTAGCATTGATTTTAACAAACTGCATATGACGGCAGAAAAAAAAGTTCCCAGACCAGACCGTTCCTGTTGAATGAGCTAGGTAGGACTCTCGAGACCAGAAAGTACCTTCGGTCCTTGTATTCCTGTCGAAAGAAAGGATCAACCGAATAAACCAATAACCAGTACGAAGAAAGAGGTGTAGTTTGCTATTAGATTCAGGATCCGTGGCTTCTTGATGTTTTGATATTATTCAATACTTTGAAGAATCGATAGCCCCAAACCTACTGTGCCGCTACAACACCAGTTACGACACCAACATTCTCACCAAAGGGTAACTGCGGGGTTTTGAGGTCCGTGTGTTCCTTCAATGCTGGTGGCGCTGGTAGTGGAGGGGCCTCAGAGACAGATGCTCGATTTGCAGGTGCCGCATGTCCATTTTCTGTCTGCTTGAGCGGGGGGTCCGTTGATGCTGACTGTGAAGATCTGAGGATAGGTGTGGTCAAATGCTATAAAAGGCTCGACACATTCACAAGACGAACCGCTGTCTTTTGTTCGGCATATCGAGTGAGGTGTTGTTTGATTTGCCGGATCCCTTTGTGCAATTAGAGGGCAACACTCATCAGACTGCTTGATTCAAACATTTCATAGCACTTACCTTGCTGCGCTTCTGGGTAACTTTGGCTGGTCGTTCTCCAGGATCAAAGACGTAATCAGGAAGACTGGAACTGGTTCCCTTCAGTGCACCGGCAAAGCAATATCAGGTACAAAAGGTCAAACCTTCTGATGTGACGGACAATTAATCCATGGTTGATTCGTCGTACTTTTCCCACAATTTGACCTGCTTCGTAAACTCTATGGTTGGATAAGATATATCTAGTCGTCGAGGCCCAGAAGAACCGGCTTGGACAATCATAAATCAGCGCATTTCTGTTGAATGAAAGAGCGAAAAGAATTACGTTGTTTGGGTTCGATCAAGAGCCCGATGTAGAACGTCGTTGAATATACAGGACCAGCACCTTCTTTGTCTGTCATGTCTTCTTTTTTACGCGCAGCAATAGCAGGCGACGTTTCTCCTTGAGCGACTGCACGGACTTCCTCTTCGTTGAGACAATATGCGATTTGGTCAAAGCCTTTGATGAAAGGATGTGCCAATGTCAGAGCTTCAACATATTCCAATTTCATGATTAATTGGCGTATTCGAGACTCAACGGTACCCGCCCTTGCACATACTTCAGCACAATTGATGATAACCAGAAATCAAACGCACCATTTGATCTGAAGGTCTGCGTTGCCTGTTGAAGCGATCACCTGCAAGTAATAGCGATACTTGTGAAAGAAATCATGCTTCGCAAAGAGATCTGACCAGGATGCACTTCCAACAATGACTTTATCGACAATGTCGGCACCTTTGACGGGTAATTTTAGGTGACAGATCAAAGCAGGAGAAAAAAAGACTATACCCTTTTTGAACTCCTCTGTCATGATCATTTGTGTCGATTCCGTAACGTTATGCGTTGCACACATAGCGGGGTAAGCAGGTGTAATTATAGGCATACGATGAGCGCGGTCAGACGGATATAGCTGGGGATGATAGATCAGTTATCAGGTCGAAAAGGCTGGGATTATTGCTCACCTTTGGGTTCCAAACTCTGACTTGGAGTGGACCATCTTCGATCTGTTTGAGTAGCACTGGCTGCGGCCAGCACCTGTAAACACGCCCTATGAAAAGGAGTACTTGGGACAAGGGAGATAACACACCATTGATACATAATTATGAAGAATCTACTGACGATAGCACCAGCGGTAGCATTCGGATAAAGCTGACATATTCGAGCCACGAGCATCGCCCATGCGACGCCTCCGAGAAAACCGTTGACATTGGAATAAATGGCCCTTCCTATCATTACATGAGTCACAACAGTCATCAAAGAAAAGTTACTACTGACGTCTCGCCCAGAGCTTGATACATCGTAAAGAATCTCGAAAGACTTGCACGTCTGGGACTAGTCGAAGCATTGCATCAGTCACTCGTGAACCTAACGAGATGCAGTCAGCACATTTGATTTCTAACATCGAGAACTGAGAGCAGACCTCCAAGACTTCGAATGCATCGCTCATCCATATTTCGTAACAAATTATCATCATCTAGTGTCAAATCATCTGGTATCGATGACAAAGTCATTCGTGCCATGAGCAGATCTAAGGGTATTCCGGAAATTTTCGTTTTTACGACAGGTACGTATGCTTCCGGAACACCCTATAGCCCAGGAGCGTCAGCCGATAACAACTCTAACCTTGTGATGGGCTAAGCTTCGTACCGCAACTTCCGTAACACCTTCTAGTTCTCTAAGCATAGGCTCAAAATATTCGAAGAAATCTTCTCTGGTAACGTGCTTGGGAACAACGCATAATGTGTCAATGTCGGAGCCGGGTCCGTGTACACCCAATCTATATGATCCAAAAGTGAATATCTTTCCACCGGCCAGATCCGCTGCTGATTCAGATAAACCCCTTATTAGAGCAACTTTGTGTACGAATTTCTTGACTAGCTGAGCAACGCGGCCCAATACAATTTCCCTGTGGTGTACATGAAGTAAGTATTCGTCAGCCGATGCACTGAGAAGGTGGGAGGCGGTGCATTGAAAAGCTCGAAGCCAGAAGACCCAGTAAATTATGCGGCAAGTGGATACTAAGCCATGCATAACAATTTGGAGAATGCCAAACCGGCTATAGCATGACGCATTGACCAGATAAGGTGGACAGACGAGCGCCCGAATACACAAGGATGATGATGGTCGCAGGACGCACCTCAACTGTGATTCTTCTTCCGACTCGAACATATTTTGTCGCCTAAGTTCTTCCATGAGGGTGATAGTGACCTCCTTCTCGCGCTCCGTAGACTCCGACGTTGATATTGGTGGGGTTACCCCAAGATACCTTGCGTTGCGAATGAGAAAAAAACCCGGGCAGCCTCCGAGACGTTTATACTCACGTTCTCTCTGCTTCTGCAGCCATATTATAGATACGCAACAGGATTTAGACGATGGTCAGGTAGCTGGTCGGATTACAGGAACACCGGACGATGTCAAGGTTGGCACAGGCTGGCATTCAGTCTCATCATTGGTGCTCTCCACTTCACGTGACTCACCTGCGCTCTCGGCCGCGATCCATTCCTTTAGGAGTTTGCATCATCATGCAGTGCTTAACATTAGTTCTGCCAACAATATTCAAAGTATAGCTACACGGGGATAGGATAGTACAATAGTTAACGGTGTAGTATAAACGTCTATCGTCTTGTCCAAGTCCAAACTCGGTCTATGAGTGTTAACACAGAGCACCAGTGGTCAGAACTTATCGGAAGGAAGAGGCTTGCTGATGTTCCAAGCCTTCCTATCTTTTCTGCGCTCGAGCATCCGGCGACGGATGAACCACACCACAACTACGGCTGCAATGAAACCAAGGATACATCCAATTACAATGCCTACGATTCCTCCTCCCGAGACAGCTTTGTGTCGCGGTGGATTCGTTGGAGTCGGAGCGCCAGAAGGGTTGCCTAGTGACGGATCAGAACCAAACGGCCAGAAATCACCGCCATTGGGGGGTAGGACGCAAGTCAGAGAATCGCCGTCCTGTATCCCTTCAAAACCTGATTGAAGGGACAACGATCCTGTCGTGTTTGTATCCAGGATGAATGCTGCTGGGGTGGGTACAGTATCGGATTCGCTACAATTGGGTCCACGAGCGCCAATGAAGGAAGTATTGCCGAACAGCGTGTTTCCCTGGACCGTGAAATTTTGAGCGGACGTTATTGCCATTGCGTAACTAAAAGCGCCAGTAAGAGAATTTCCAATAACCGTGCCAGAGCGTGAAACGTTGGTCCCGTAACGGTCACCAAACCAACTGCGGGGGCCAACGGCAATTCCAATTCTAGACAATAAAAAGATCATTGAAAATCAGGAGGACGCTGGGAGGTTGTTCAGTTGCAACACGCACTTGATGATGGCATCATTAGCATTGGCACCTAACTGCTCGCCCGGTTGCGGAGATTCAGTGGCAAAGCCACCAAAGATGGTGTTATTTTGTACAATAGTATCAGTGTAATCACCCTGAAAGGGATCATAGTCCACCATGTTGATACCGCCAAGTAGAGTGTGCTAAAAGTAAAACGTGAATATGAAGGGAATTCATGCTCAGATTCGCACTTACATTGCCAACCGATATAATATTATTGGTGATGCGGGATCCCGGGGCACCAAAGACCACAATGCCTCCATCCGTAGGTCCTACCACCATGTTATTCTGGACCACGCTATTCTTGCAAGACAAACTAATGCCATCTGCCCACTCTTGGAAAGCGTCCGAACCACAGGGCCCAATGTCATTGTTTTGCACTGTGGCGTTGTTACAAGTCAATGGACCCTCGGCTATATGCAGGCAACTCCAGCTCCTTGGGTCAAAAGACCTCACGAACTCAACAAGTTGATTAGAGTTTGGACCTCCCATTTCAATGTTGGCACCCCCCTGTGTGGGCGCGGCACCTCGTCGTGTCCCATCTATCTGCGCACCGTCAGAGACTCAACATGGAGGACGACAGGTAATGGAGGCCCTACCTGCACATGGCGCAACTTCACCCCCGAACAATTGGCACATGTACCATCCACTGCTGTCGTGTGCCCTTGGCCGTTTGCAACTGGTCCGTTCACGACGAGGGTTGCTCTGTCATTTCCTAATGGATAACCGAGCGTGCTGATTTCCTGGTTTTCGGACGAAAAAAAGAGTGGCTCCTGAATAAGATACTGTGCACTAGGACAGAGCCGAAGAATATAGCCAGGTCCTGAGCTGTTCAAGAGTGTGTTTAGACGGTCCGTAACAGTGTTGGCTGGGTCTGGTGGTTCACAATTATTATCGGCACGTGAAGTAATAGCTAGCCCAGTCACTGTGAGCGGAGCGTTAATGGAAGACAAGTACCACCGACATACTCGAGAAAACATGTCTGCGGCGTTTCTGGAATGCTCTGCCAGTGAAGTATCGCTCCATGGCGGTGTGAAGGAAAGGGGGGGAAAGTGCTGATCAACAAACGTGCTGTCAACAAAAGCAGCGCGCGAGGGCCAAAAATGATGCGACAGCTTTTTGTTAAATGGCTATAGACGTGATACAGGGCCAGCCCTCGCGACAGTGGCGCCCAGCAGACATGACAGTGGACAATAAATCAACGAGATTGAAAAGGTAACCATGTTGGAAGTTATCAACAATAAACAAACGAAAATCCCAATATGTAATAAGCTTCAGGTATGAGCTACGCCCGGGTTCAAATTATGAGCCCTACTGCTTATGGTTGGCCAAAACAGCTTAGGTAGAACATGTAAGGCACTACAAGCGAGAGCTAGTAAAACGGTGGCGTCTGTCAGTCAGCGTGTGCGCGCCGAGGCCGGTGGTGGCGATTGTGGTCGTCAGCCCTCCGGTCATCATCGGAGTAGTCTCTTCGTTTATGGCTCGATGAATTACGTCCGCTAGGGGAAGGTATCCCGTCGTAAACAGGCGAGCGACTCCTAGACCGACGAGATCGGGGGACTGATCGGCTTTGAGGTGTCGTCCCCGACCTGCCATCCGTTTCACGGTGAGCAAGAGAGCTGAGTAGGTCTTCTACTGCCCTGACACCTTGAGACTTGTGCTTTTTGGCTTTCTTCTCCTTCTTGCGCGCTTTTCTCTCCGCACGTTCCTCCGGAGTTTCATCTTTATGTTTTCGTTTAGTCTTTTTCTTCTTAGTCTTCTTGGCTGCGCGTTCTTCCTTCCACTTGGCAATGAGAAAGTCTCGCATAGGGTCTTCGGGGTCAATATCCGGACCAGAAGAGTCGGAAGAATCAGAGCGATCCTGGTCATCTGGGTAGCCATTGAGTATAAACAATCGACGGGCAGCGAGAATCCGTAGATACCGTCGACAATGAGTTGGGGCTTTGCATTCAAACTTTGTTCTTCGGCGTCAACCCATTCGCCATCCTCGTTTTGCACCTTGGGCTGCTTGTAGTTACGGACATGATCGACCCGCAGTGTCCGTTCGAGTACCTTTGCGCCATTGAGGTTGTCGACAGCAAGAACAGTCGAGCGTTGGTCCTCGTACATAACAAAGCCAAACCCCTTCGTCTTGCCTGTTTCCTTGTCGCGGGGAAGATTTACGTCCATGATCTCCCCATACCTGACCGGGGATATCAGGGGCCACTACAGGATGAGAAGCGTGCAAGAGGCGCACTGGGAGAATATTGTGATGACATCCCCTTCTGTCAGGTCGAAAGACAGACCACCAACAAAAATATAGGCCGAGTCTTTATAGTCGTCATGCCACGAGGCAGTTCCTGTGGCAGAGTCGAGTTCCGCTTGATTTATTCTGTTGATCTCTCTGACTACACTAGTGCAGAGATGTCAGTCATGGCTATAGAGGAGCGGAGACGACGCACTTCATTGAGATGGTCCAGAGGGAAACTGCTTTCCCACGAGTACAGTCCCGATCTGCCATTAAATTTTTGATCGTCTGCCTCGATAATGTCTTCCTTCACCCTCCCTCCGATTCACGATAATCCAGACGGCGGCTGGGGCCCTTCAGCATCTAACCTTCCAGAACAGTTCAAATTCAAAGACATCCCATATGCTCCCTATTCAAAATCCGACAAACTAGGCCGCTTTGCGGATTGGAATGATATCTCGTCCGATACCCGCCAAACAACCGTCGGCCTTCCATCTACTCAGACTACCCGTCCTGCTGGCCTCGGCGGACGAAGGAGAGATGGCAATCAAGCATTTGGAAGCGGCACTGCTAGCGCATTTGCTTATTTCCATGTTGAGGACGAAGCATCATTCTCTCTTGTCGATAACAAAGCTACTGCCCCCCGTCGCGGGAGCGCATTCACCCGAGGACGCGGAGCTTCTCGTACGGCGACGGCATACCCTGCCCGGGTGCTGTCAGAGGGGCCCGGGGAGGTGTTACTGCCAGAGGCAGTGCTAATCAAAGAGGTAATGCGCGTAGAGGATGGCGAGATTGGGAAAAAGTCTGTATTTCCCAAGCGTCGGTCAAATTCAAGTAAGAAGTTGATTGGAATTTACAGAACAATCGGACCCGCGAATCTTCCGTGGTAATCTCCCCGCAATGGTCTATGCTTGAAGAGATCGAATTTCACAGACTGACCAAGTTACGGTTGGAAGTTGATGAACCCGAGGAATTGTAAGCATTCCATCTGTCTACGCACTAGCACACTCGTAATGCAACTTTCCACACCTCAGGGAAAATTATGGGCGTTTGTTCGCGTACGACAAGTCATACGACCTGAAAGATGTTCAGGTCGGTCACCCCAATTCAAGTCGATTTGCTGAGAAGGTTGCACGTCAATCACGTTGGGTCTTCCTTGAGGCAACAAATAAGACCGCCAATCGACCTCCTTACCCTAAAGATAATTACAACATTTCGTTAGCGCTCTTCTCGTGAACTGAAAATGGAAGTACTTACCGCCTCAAGACAAGAGTATAGCCATTTGGTCGAAACACATGGTATTCCCAACGCCAACGCCATCAGATACTTTGGCTTGTGGTTACAATCATCTGCCAATAGGAACAAGCGCTGCAGCTCCCTCGGTTCTCCGACCCAGTGCGCATCCGTTGACTCGCCAACCCAACGATTGGATAGGTGTTCCAGATCCATGCTCAAGTATTTGAATAAGTCGTCAACAAGTACGCCCCCACTATCGCGAACAGCAGCCAGAATTTCGGTGCGTGATCGTCCATCCTTCGTCCTGTCGTTCGTACCATTCCCACTCAGGCTAACAATCAAGCCAACTCTCTGCAAAAATTTTGGAGGTAGTCGAGAACCTTTGCCAGAGAGAAAACTCCCAGCGGAACGAGATGGTGACGGTGACGGTTTAACGTCAGAGAAGCGCATAACGGGAGTGATTGTTTGTTTATCGATACGTCGGTCGTGCCAAGAAGAGGTAATATTTTTCACTGAGACACTGATCTCCTTCATAGCAACATCCTCGGCCTCCCCTGCAATCTCGAGAGTAACTTTATTGGTTGCCAGGTTCACTTTATGGACTTTGTGGTCTTTATTTTTCGAGTAGAGCCGAACGAGGTCGCCAGCGCGCAGATTATAAGTTCGCATGTCGTCCGTACCGACAATGCCTTCGGCTCCATCATCGAATTTAATATTGTATTTGCCATCGCCGACCGATTCATGGACAACTCCAGGATAATAGTGTTTGTTTCGACTCCACAGCGCAAATACGCGAGTTGCATTCGCTCTAGAAGTTGAAGACCCTGCGGATTTGAGACGTTTGGTCAAGCGAGTGATTGGTGTGACCGCAGCAACATTGGTATCCTTGCTCTTGGGGGTCTCCCTCGTTTGCGTTTGAGAGATTGTGAAGGAACTTCTGGCTCAAGGTACTCGCTTGGTTCATCTGCAGGTTCCGTGGCTCTATCGCTATCGCAGGTTTCTTCCATTTCAATATCGGTATCTTCCTCTGTTGAACGACGGCCGCGTTTTGACTTGGAAAATGAAGTGACCCTAGATGATTTACGTAACGGGTGCTTTCCCTCTTTCGTAGCAGCAGCTTTGAGTCTTCGAGTACGAGGTTGATCCTGCTTTGGAACAGAAGACGGAACAACACTTTCGTTCACCTTCTCAAGACCTGAACTCGTATTTCGACTGGCCTTCTGCCGGAGTGGGAGTACATCCTGTTTTGCTGCTGAAGCGACCCTCGTCCTGGTGGCCTTCTTGAAATATCTCAACAATAAGATATCTGATGTGAACCAAAGTATTCCTTACCTTAGAACCATAGGTATGCGTTGGCCGGGAAGGATTACCAACTTTTTGAGGGGCAGCAACTGCTGCCTTTGATTTAGATTTGCGAAGACGAGCGGAAAGTGGCTCGTCGTCATCGTCATCGTCTGCCTCTGCTTCTTCTTCTTCTTCTTCTTCCTCTTCCTCCTCTTTTTCTTCCTCTTCCTCTTCTTCCCTCTCTTCCTCTTCCTCTTCCTCTTCTTCCTCCTTCTCTTCCTCTTCCTCCTCTTCCTCTTCTGCCTTCATCTGTTTATTCGTAACCATTTCATTACCCGCTCGGCCCTCTTTTTCTGGTCGTGAAAACCTTCTGAGTGGCACAACATCACTGTCTTCCGTTTCTTCAGTGGAGGCCCGCCCCCGACGCTTTTTGTTCAAGTCATCAACATCCATAATCTTCTCTCCGGAGACAGAGGTTTGTACAATTTCCCGCATAGGTTCCGAATCAGGTACAACATCCATAGCATCCAAGGCCAATGCACCCTGAAGTTGCTTGTGCGTATTTCTTCTGGGTGATGGTTTAGCAGACGGGACCTGCGGAGACTTGCGCTTTGGCGAGGATACTGTTATCTTTGGCCGGTCGGGAACCTCGAGCGATGGGGCTTTTTCAGCGTTGTCGACACTCCTTTTTCGACCACCCATAGAACGTTGTTGTTCTGGAGAAACTGGAGTGTGGGGAGTGTATTGCATGAGGTGCTGATAACGGTTCCGTTTATTCGGATCCATGATGCTAAGTAGGCTGCGAGGTCCAACATTGGTAGAGGTACTAGTTTGGGGAGCAACACTGGAAGGCGTCAGCACTACAGCTTCTTGCGTCGCAATTTGGGTAGCCTCTTGGGTCGCTTGTTGTGTCGCCTCGAACAAGTCTGTTTTCAAAGGAGGCAAGGGCCGAACAAAGCTGAGTTTGGCATCGCGTTTCGTAGAATACAAGTCCTGAACCTCAGCCACTTCTTCTAGGCCGTCGAACCCTTGGGAATGCTGAGAATCCCTACTAGAATCATTGTCGGGCATTGTTCGATCCCCATCTTGGCCTCTTTCAAAGCTATCATCGTTTTTGAGAAGTGACTGGCGCCTGCCCACAGAGTTCGAGTAGTCTGAGCTTCCAGACTGAGAGGGTGTTGAGGGAACTAGAATGACAGGAGGGCATTCACCCAGCTTTTGGTTATCACGAGGTGGGTGGTTCGGTTGTGGTACTCGACCAACAGTCCTTGTCGGATAATCTTCCTCGTCGGTCAGAGAGATATCTGCTATAGGCATGGTAAATTTTTTTGAGGTCACTAGAAGCCTTTCTTCTGAAAACTGCGTATCATCTTGGGCAAAAGAATCTTGAGAATAGTCCGGAGAATAAGAGCGATCGTTATAATGACGCGGCGATTCGGACCTAAGTTTTCCTTTTGACCTCACAGGTGGAGTACTTCTCGTGTTCTTTGAGTTATGCAGATATGAAGGTTTCGCAATTTCTGTATGAGGTACGCTGGATAGAACCTTAGACTGTGCAAGAGAAAGATTCAAAAATGAGAAAAGGTGAAGAGGATGACAGGTTTATGTACCTTCGTGGGACGTACAGAAGCGCTTGACTGTCCGGCCTTGGCTGTTTTATCTTTCGACGAAAACTTTTGAGGGGGTGAGGCGCCCCAATCAGGAGATGGTAATTTCCATTCTTTATCCCTCCCTTTGTTATTTTCCGCCACTTCGAGATTCTCTTTGTGTAAGCCTTCATTTGGAGCAATCCCGCTGGTCTCTTCATTATCAGAGAGAGGTTGTGTTTGTGTGGAAGCCAAACCATGAAAATGATACTGGTGAGGGGAGGACGAAGCTGAGTTTTTCGAAGACGGAAAAGAATGCGTTGATAAATCATTGGTAGACCTTGATCTATCTCTGTCTTCGATGAATCCAGGTGATTTCTCAAGTGCTGCATGAATCAACCGCGTAGCCTGCGACTCCATCGCGTCGACGTCGCTGAATGACGCGTTGAAGCTCATCAATGACACAATGTAAGAAAGGCGTGTTCATACCTTGAATTGCCATCTGATGCTTTCATTAGCTAGAAAGGCAACAGCGTTGATGGGTATCGTGTCTTTCAATGCCGCGTCGACAAAGTAGCGGCAAAGGTGAAAGAGGCCGAGTGAGTGGTGGAGCTGAGCTTGAAGGAGTCGGACAAATTAGTCTTAGTCCTCAGGAGGTAATTAATATTACCTCACCCAGGGTTTGACAACGAAGATTGCCAAAAATAAAGTAAAATATAAAAACAGCAGTGCTGTACTGCAAGGCTACACCGAGAGGACGCAGCCTTGCCCGACAAATCTGAAATAGCATCCCGACCAGAACCTTCCAAGAGCTTAGATCCCACGTGACACGACGCGTCTATCTAGCGAGCGCGGGCTGATTTCCATTCTCGGACACACACAACTTGGTTTCACCTCCACCCCGCACCCTCTGTGTGCGCTGGCCGCAGCTGTATCATACTTGTAATGGGCATCATCGCAACGCGCAACAAACATCTCAACAATGCCCCTCTTCTACCTCGATTACCAGGTCTGGCTCTAATCGGCTAATATACCCCATCGGGCGACTCATATGCACTAGTAAATCTTTTTTGCTCCATCGGACCGCCTTGTTTGAATATCAATTCACCCACACCATAACGTCAGTATATTTCAATGCTATTTACTCGAGCACACGGTAACCACAACGCACAATCCTGAATTCAGGACACCGCGTGAGGCTGGACCTCCACCCTTGAACACACCTAGAGCTACGCCTCTGCGAACTCATGAACGCCAAGAAACATCGACATTACCAAGTTTACTACCTCCTTCAGGAACTACTCTTAACATACCGCCTCAACCTACAGCAACTATCATGCCTATCGTTTCTTCAGCAATGGTAATCGTTACTATTCGTCCGCCGGCTTCCCAGTCGCCCGCCCCAGCTCTACCCCCACAGGGTCAGGGAGCTCTGCGTCATACCTTTCTTCCCATTGCCGGAATTATTGGCATAGCGGTTGGGTGTTTTTTTACCGTAACTTTCTGCCTTATCCTCCTGTTTTTAAGGCTTCGAACTCCCCGACGACGAAAAATTCCTATCCCCTCTTTGCCAAAGTTTGAAGACAGTGATTTTGAAAATGAAAGCATGTCACAGGATTCACCTCTATTTGGACCCAATGAACGATTTTCCCAACGGGCTGGCCTTAATCCTACCTGGTCTTGGGTGACTTTTCCGCTGAACAAGCCTGAAACAAAAGGAACGGACGAACCCTCTTCTGTGCAAGGTCAACAACCATTCCACCCTCCTCAACTACCCCAGGAAATGGCAGCGATTCGTTCTCGGCCCAATAGCTCGTCTCAAATATCTAGTGCGCCTATCAATCAGCCCAGCCATCCCTCCTTGCAACAAATTCAGGCGGCAATCACCCGAGCTACAAATAGGATGACAGCCGTCTCTCTTGATTATGGTTCAAATAGCCTGAGAAATCAAAACAATATTTATACTGGCGACGACGAGTTCACGAGACGGCGGTCCAAATCCCTGCGCAAAAGTAGAGGCTTCTCCATTTATGAAGATCGGCGTGGTGTTTCCCGCGCTTCTATTGGCCTTGCCTATGACGGTGCCGATGTTGCTTCTCCGATTCCCACCCTGAACTTCACGCCTCTAGATTCACCTGAGCTGAGCGAAGATAATAATACGACCAGAGCAGAGAGTCGGACCCGCATACAAACACCTTACTACACAAGTGCCTATCCTCGGATATCCTCTGCTATACCGACAACGTACGGGGTCGCTACTCGGGTCAAACTTGGTGATATGAAAGGCGCGGCATCTGGTCAACCCAAGTCAGAATCCCAACGGGCAAGAGAAACTCAAGCACTCACTCGCGCGATAGGGCTTGCATCACCCCAATTTGAAGGTTTGGCCCCATCGCCACAACCAACATTATATCCCGACGATTCACTCAGTGTAGTGGAGTCCAAACAGTTGTTGAAACAAAGGGTACAGAGGCAGCGCGGTTCGATGTTTTTCGGTGATGATAAGCATTTCCATCAAGTCTCAGAAGGGCGCCATCAATATGTAGTTGCGACTCCAACGCGAAATGTAGTGACCGTTGCTTCTGGAAGCCTGGTATCTGCTGAAGATATCAAGGCGCTAGCCTCTGGCTCTGGTTTACGTACGGAGGCTGGTGCAGCGGGAAAGAAGCTTCGGGCTGATAACAGGCCTCCGCGTGTGCCGTCTCCTCCGCCTCTTCCATCATTGGCACAAATGGCTCTCGAACATGGGAACCCAGAAGGATACGCGGATTACCGGAGTCCAACGTACAGCATCTACAACCTGTATGGCATGGAACGTAAAAGCACTGTTCGCGCACAGCCCTGAGCGGCACTACTTTGGTAGCTTGGCAACCGAGATCTGTTGGGAGAGATAGGATAGTTAAATCAGTTAACCTGTTGATATTCATTGGAGAGTGTTTGGAGCGCAATGTGACCGCAGCACTATTCGTCTTAAAATGGCAAGGCGCTATTTCATAAATAAAAATCTTTGAAGTCTATACACTGCTCCTCCCTCTCCCCCCTCCACCATGGCCCCTTCCGTCCCCCAGCTCTCTCCCTCCCGGAAATCGTCAAACATCCCCGACTCCAACGACGACGACGACCTGGGGCTTGCCAACAACTGCCATGCCCACCAGTCAGCCCCATCGCTCTGGGGAATCCCCCTCAAGTACATTTCGTGCGTTGCCAGTCCATATAGATCGAGCGCAAGCACTCAATTTAATGCGCCAGACTTATAACGCTGGCCGTCCAAAACTCCACGCTCACCATCATTATGCACTACTCCCGCGTCTCCACTCCATCATCTAAAACATACTCCGCGGCTACCGCTGTTCTCATGAACGAACTTTTGAAGGGCCTAATCTCGCTCGTCATCGCCTTTGCGCGTTTGGACAACTGCCATACTCCTGTGTATGACATGACACAGGCGGCCGGAAGTAGAGGACTCGTGATTCGACTGCGGAGGCTGTGGAGAGATGTGTTCAGCCCAGATTGTTGGAAGTTGTCAATACCGGCTATTCTCTATGGTGCGCTATCCAAGTCCCTACTTCTCTCAAAGAAGGATGCTTATTTTAACGCAATAGTCATTCAAAATAATTTACAATATGTGGCAGCCACAAATCTGGAAGCGGCAACATTCCAGGTCACCTACCAAATGAAGATACTCACCACTGCGGCGTTCTCGGTCATGCTTCTCCGAAAGAAACTCTCCTCAACCCAATGGGTTTCCCTCCTATTTTTAGCCCTTGGTGTGGGTATCGTGCAGATCCAGGCCGGAGCGCATAATGGTGCATCGGTTAACGCTACTGCTCATTCATTGGACGCGCTTAAAGGTTTCATGGCTGTGACGGCCGCATGTTTCACCTCTGGTCTAGCCGGCGTTTATTTTGAAATGGTGCTGAAGGGTTCACAAGCTGACCTTTGGGTGCGGAACGTTCAACTATCCCTATTCTCGATCCTGCCTGCCTTGGCTCCTATCATGTTATCATATAGTGGGCAAGAAGCAAATGGCGTCGGGAGTTTCCTCTCCCTTTTATTCCGTAATTTTGGTGCATGGCATGGGCGACGGTAGCCGTCCAGGTTCTTGGTGGCCTCCTCACCGCTATGGTCATCAAATACTCTGATAACATCCTCAAGGGCTTTGCGACAAGCTTGAGCATCGTTATCTCATTCCTCGCTTCCATCGCTCTGTTCGACTTCCACATGACATTCACATTCCTTCTCGGCTCCGCTGTCGTCCTCGTCGCCACATGGCTCTACAATGCTCAGCCAAAGAGAACGTCCTACTTCCCTATTTCCAGGCCCTGTGACCCACCACATGCTCCGTCATTTTGGAATGGAAGGAACGAGAAACGATTATTCGATTCTTTACGTTCACCTATCCCAATCCACCCTCAACTTGACCTTGCAGTGGTTTCTTCAACGACGTCTCTATCTTCTATGACATCCACGCTTTCGTGTTCGCCTCCATTTGTAGAGTCAGAGAAAACGAAAATCATCTATTCACGATAATAAATCATACGCAACTTCCTCTCCAATTTATCATTGGGCAATCAATTATTACAATGAATTTGTGACAGACTTTGGTACAGTATATTATCAATCTTCTGTCCCACTCCCTGATCCGTTTATCGCTGGTAACATGTAATCCCCCGCCTTCGTTTTTCACACAAGTCATCTTTTGATTCAAATCTGGACCATGTGCCTCTCATAATTACATCTTGATTCATCACTACGCTACCATACGCACAACGGAGTCTATATATACTTTCCTGCATGTACCTAACATCTTGGGAGGTGTTTTATGGTAACTTTACCACATGACCTATAATTTATTTAGACGTAGTAAACGCCGACGGCGAAATAGTAACCAACTAAACATGTTATCGGAAGGACATTAGTACAGACAGATGACATGAAATAATATTGCGAAAATTGCGCGAAAAACACTCCATGACAAACTCAATACATACAAAATATCAACTAGAATCAACTACTCAACTAGTTCGCTCCACAACACACTATATTCTCTGTAAAAATCAATTTGCATTGACCTTTTAATTACGCGGCTCCAAACCACGTTTGATAGCTAAAATGATGCGTTAGGGTAAATAGTTTTTCACGAGAACTCCACCTTACCTTCACATGTATCCTTAGCATCCCCGAACAGCATCTTCGTACCGGGCATGTAGAACATAGGATTTGGAACATCGGCTGCGATTGTGATCAGAAGTATTAGCGGCTGTCAGCTGTTCAATTGAATAGAAAGTTTATCACGGACCATATCCACTAGCCAGACCGCGCTTCATAACAATGACTTGTTTGCTCTTCCATGCATGTAACACAGGCATTCCCTACATATTCTGATTAGCCCGACAAACAGTAAGGGGTACCATCAAACGTACAGCGATGGCAGATCCAGCTTCGAGAGCAATAGGGTTAACGGTATCATTGGCACCAATCACCAATGTCACATCTGTATCCTTGAAATCATCATTGATCTCATCCATCTCGAAGACGACTGTAACGACCCCCTGATAAGATAGAAATAGAAAGCACTGAAACGTGATGACATACTGTCGTACGGGACTGAAGCCTCAGCAAGGAGTACATTACACTGTCCTGGCATGCGACCAGCAACGGGATGAATCGCAAACTAAGTGAGTATAGTCCGGGTTTAACAATGGATAAACGCAGGTTATCTTGAACGCTAGAACATACCCTGACGTTGACCCCCCTCGATCGCAACAACGCAGTAATTTCGGAGATAGCATATTGAGCTTTGGCAACAGCCATTCCATATCCGACCACCTGAGTATAAGTATGAGATCCGAGAACATGAATCTACATTTTGAACAACTTACAAGAATGACGTTGTCGGCATTCGTCAGGGACTCGACCGTCTCGTCCACAGTCGTTTTGGTGATCGTACCCTCGATCTTGGTTTCAGTGGCTGTTGGCGTACTGATACCTCCGAAAAGAACATTGGTGAGAGAGCGATTCATGGCAACACACTACGACAAGCAATAAGACGTGACGTTCTTCCAGAAGACGAATCAATTATTCTTACCATAATATATGACAGAATCGAGCCACTGACACCGATCAGTGAACCAACAGTTACAAGGAGCGGATTGTCCAGCATGAAACCCTCAGCCACCAGGGCAAAGCCACTGTACGTTGATTAAAGCAGCGGCAAATTATGACGAGTAATTTTCACTTACGAGTAAGCATTCAGAACGGTTATAACAACAGCTAGAAAACACGATCAGTATTGTGTACCATTCTATCATCCAGAGTACTTACGCATGTCTGCACCTCCAATGGCGGCCGTCGTCGTATAGCCCTTGATGAAACTAAGAACAGTACTCGCTCCCAAGAAGGAAGCAGCGACCATTGGTGTCGAAGGAACTGTAGTCAGGAAGCCTGCCATAGTCGCTGCATTTGCACCCAAAAGAGTGCTGTTAACCAAATGCTTTCCCGGTAACGCCAAAGGCCTGCTTGACATCCTTGCAGCAAGCTTGAGGAATGCAACAACAGAGCCGGTAAAGGTAATACCACCTAACATCCATGATTCAGCATATATCGAGGCTAATCATTACGTATGATTCACATACCGATGACAACACCGAGGTAGGCAGTGACCATATGTAAAGTTGAGAGATGTGAAACATCCTGAAGGACACTGCCAATACTAGTCAAGACGGCGGACAGACCGACAATTGAGTGTAGTAGAGCAACGGTTTGCGGCAACTCCGTTGGCGTCACACGTCTTCCAACCAAAGCACCGATGAGACCTCCGATAGCTGCGACACCAGCAAACTGTCCGATGACCTCTGGAGGGAAGCCGACAGCAGCCAAAGATGCTAAAATGCCAGAACCGACACCGAGGATACCAAGAATGTTCCCTTGTCGTGCAGTGACCTGAGAAGCAAGACCGGACAAGGACCCTAAGTAAAGTAATATCTTGAGCAATACACTTCGAATGAAGGTCCAAAATCCTTACCAATGCAAAGAACGCTACTTGTCAAGTAACCTGCCTGAACAAGACCTGCCATGCCAGTGCTTGCAGCAGCAAGGAATCCACCAGTGAATACTGTAGCAGGGATAGCATATAGCCAAGGATATTCCGGTGGATCGGTGGGACCTGTACCAAGCGTAAGGAAAGGTACAGTTATTATACGAAGACTTACGTTTGAACATGTCAAGCATTCGCTTTGTGACAATAAAGCCACCGGAAACGTTGATGGTGGCGAGCAAGACCGCTATAGCCCCAAGGGCTTGGGGAACCGTACCAGGAAGATAGCCTCCACCCATGACAAACATGCCAGCAACCCCGACCTGGAGAGGAAATATTAAGGGCAAGGAGTAGAAACGTAGGGTCAAAACTTACTAGGCCAGAAATAGCATTGGTTACCGACATGAGGGGAGAATGCAGAGCCGGCGTAACGCCCCAAACCACTCTACAGAACGTTTAAACACATCTTTAGTACTCATCCTGATGATCGCTTACCGATAGCCAACGAGACCCGCAAGACCAAAAGTGAAAAAGCTATCCATAAACGCGGTTCCAGTAGCTTTTCCCAGAGCAACGACAGTACCCATTCCACCAGTAACAAGGGCAACCTCTCTTGTCGCTTTTTGCCATGGTGTGATAGCTACGGAAGCTTCTTTCTCAGCCGCGGTCGGTGTCGGAGGGGGCGTCACTGGCGGTGGAACAGGACGAGGTGCAGGGGGAAGAACATCGCCTTTATGAACAACAATAGACCCCCGGGCGACCTCATCTTCCAGATCTACCAAAAAGCGGCCATCACCACCCATAGATAAGAGGAATTTAGTAATATTATTAGAGTACAAGGTCGAGGACTGGGTGGGAAGCCTGGACGGTAGATCAGTGTAACCTATCTGGGGGTCAATATCTGATAAGGTAGAGGACAAGATAAAATTTACCAATGATGGTGACGCCATCGTGAATGGCTATTTCACCAGGAACAGTTGCCTCACAGTTGCCGCCAGTTTCTGCTGCCAGATCAACTACCACAGAGCCTTGTTTCATCACCGCAAGCATCTCTTTGGTGATCAATTTTGGGGCTGGTTTGCCTGGAATTAGGGCCTAGAGGACGGCCTTCAGAAGCATCAAGGGTCAGGGGAACACGACTTACTGTCGTTATTACTATATCTACCTCTCGACACTGTTCCTTAAATAGAGCCATTTCCGCGTCGATAAATTCTTTGGACATGACTTTCGCGTAGCCACCGGCGCCGCTACCATCCTCCTTGATATTGACCTCTAGAAATTCAGCACCAAGAGATTGCACCTGTTCACGAGCTGCAGACCGTGTATCAAATCCTCGAACAATAGCACCGAGCCGCCTAGCCTAATAAGGAATGAATGCGAAGCCTGAAACACAAGACTCTATAACATACCGTAGCGATGGCGCTGAGTCCAGCTACACCTGCACCAATAACCAGGACTTTTCCGGGGGGAATCTACAATCTATAAGCCAAGGATGCTGTATCTCATAGATAATACCACACCTTTCTAAAGAGAATAGATCCTTCAGACTCGAAAGTAAAGAGACGGTTGAACAGCAACTCACCCAGCTGCTGTAACCTGACCAGTCAAGAATCTACCAAAGTGGTTGGAGGCTTCCAAAACAGCCTTGTATCCCGCAATATTAGCCATTGAACTGGATTTAACATGAGTAGTATACCATTTATCTCCTTTATTCAATGATCTAATTACCTGAGGGCATCGAAGACTTGTGCGCGAGAAATTCTGGGTACCATATCCATCTAGAAAAGCGCTTAGCTTGCTGTACAATGAATACGCTCGAACCGGCAACGAACCGCAAATGCATTAGCTTTACGAGCAGCGAGAGCATCGACGATTGCCTTGTTTTGGGCCGGATACAGGAATGAGATCACAGTGCTGCCCTCGTTTATCTTCTCGGCCTCTTGACCGACCAACGGTGGTCTAACCTTCAACATGATGTCTGAGCGTTTGAACAGCTCGTCTCGGGATACGAGGATGGCTCCGGCCGCTGTGTAGTGTTCATCCAGGAACTCTGCTCCTACACCAGCTTGGTGTTCAACAAGGACGTGAGCGAATCCTTTCTTGCGCAGAAGTGCCGCATTTTGCGGGGTAAGAGATACCCGACGTTCATTCGGGAATATTTCACGTGGTATACCAACGGTCAGTGAGGAATAGGGGGTACCTGGCGGCGGGGTAGCAGGCTTGTTGGTATTGTCGTTTCGACGGTAGGTGGTGGTTTGAAAGTGCCGGCGCTTTGGCCAATGACAGCGTTGAAGCTCTGTGTAGCTTCGTCGTACAATGTATCTCAGATACTTGGTGAACACAGCGCACCGATCCTGGCAGTCTTGTGGATATGACGGACGCAAGGAGTCGACCTTTGGACGCCATTTCTAACGCACAGGCTGGCCCCTGAGCCATTCTGTGGAGCTTGCAAGAGCGAGATAGTGGAAACGGATGTTGACCTGGCAAGACGAGCTTCTTTGGTTGATTTCGAGGCAGATCCGGATTAAGTATTTCGTTCAGACTGCCGCCTGGTGCCGGAGACTCGGGGTGGTTCAACTGTCAGAAGCGGGCCGAGTTCCACGTGCAACCCCGCTAGTCGACACCGTACTCAGAAGATGGGCGCTGAGATCGTCGCATCACCCCGTCGCAACACGAATTCCACCATACGCCGTCTCCATCAGCTGATGCCTTAATCACTTGGCGAATGACTATCGCTGCCTGGGGGTGGCACAGTCACTTACGTGTTGCGTTGCCAAGATTGATATCACATCACAAACCGATGAAACCCCATGGATGTTGCTCTGGCCGTGCCTGACGAATTAAGCCACAGGAACGAAAGTTCGAGAGGAATAGATAGTTCGAGAAGAGAACGTTGAATACATAAGTAGTACAATCATGGGAACTGTGAGTAGGGTTCCCGATAACATTGAAAAACATCTCTGGCCCAAGAACCAGCCACTAGAACTTCATCAGAGCTAATAGATAAGCACTTGTTGTCACTTCACACTACCCAAGTTTATTACTGAGTTCCCTCTCGAGCCTGACGACATCTTGCGTGTGTGGGTGCTCCCAAAGAGACGTGGCGGCTGAAGCAGGTAATGGGGGTAAGGGCTTTCGGGGTGCACCGCCATAGCCATGAACCCGCTCAATTAGATACTTCGTCCCGGC
Organism: Agaricus blazei; assembly: GCA_029719445.1. Classification (NCBI taxonomy): domain Eukaryota; kingdom Fungi; phylum Basidiomycota; class Agaricomycetes; order Agaricales; family Agaricaceae; genus Agaricus; species Agaricus blazei. Next base: position 812,089 of record SSNC01000009.1, on the reverse strand, counting down.
TATCGAGGCTTTTGCGATCGTAAAATCAGCTCGTGCCAAGATCCCTTGTAATCTCTGAGCTTCCGGAAGCAATGATAAATCTTGGCGGGCTCCCTCTGACAATTGGAAGAGTTTCATAGCAGCGTTCTTGTGATATGACATTGAGTCCTGATAAACCATACATAAAGAATATAGCTCACTGGGGCGAGATTTGCAAGTCCAGTGATAGCACCATGGGCATTAGCAAAAAACGAGGGGGTAAGGAAATCCGCGTAGCCTCCCAACACCAAAAATGGAGCGTTTGGATTTTGGCGAGGGTATGCATCAACAAAAGATGGATTCGATATCTCATCAGCGATCCGGGTCAGTTTGCCAACGTTCCCACAACTACCGGTGGTCTCTGTTCAGATCAAGAGCAAGGCGTGTGTTTGCAACGTACGTGAGTTTGACGCCGCAAACGTTTGGGCATTCTTTGGCCAGATCCGTAATTAGATCAGAGTCAAGGTCAATCCCGCCACTTGCACCAGGATCTACCGCATGGATATGAAATAGCTGTTCATCTAGGTAAGAAGACGACCTCACAGTTGTATATCATGACGGGGACCGGACTCTTCTGAGCAATCTCAATCCAGAAAGACTTCAGTGCCTCTCGGTTGGCCGCCAGAGCACCTGCAAAGTAACCGCTGACTATTACGAGAACATAGTCTGCACCAGCACGAGCAGCTTCCTTTGTCAATTCTAAAGTCTCTCTCGTACTGCCTGCTCCAGTCCCAGCGATGACTGGCATATGGACTAGTCCAATATCATCCAAGGTTCTCCTGGCTGATTGGATGAGAGTCACTCTCTCGGCATGCGAAAGGTGGATGGCTTCTCCCATCGAACCGGCAATGACTGGAGCAACACCAGCTCGCCCAACTCGAGCAATATGCCTTTCGAAAGCGGACAGATCTGATCAAGAGTCACTCGGCTGAACAGAAATGATTCGATACAGTCACTCACCAAGATCTTCGGTATCGGGGAGGAAGAACGTCGGGATGGGAGCATATATGCCCGGCTTTAGGGCCTGACGATAGAAGAATGGCCATTAGACAAACTGATGTTGTTCGAAGTCATAGGTGGGATGTCCGTGGAGGGCTGATAGACAAGAAAGCCAGCGGTTTTTGCGCCTCCATGGTAAGTATATAAGGCGAGTTAGCTGGTTCGGACCGGAAAAAGCGGACCGAGGAGCAGAAGTGGGATATCGCCGGACCGCCCCGTGATTTTCCCGCTCACAGTTCTTAAGCCTCAGTGCCTCATGCGCGGCTCCTGTTCATGAATGCCTCGCTGACAAACGACAGAGTACCTGAATAGAAGCCACAGAAACATCAGAAACTTGTGCCAACTCGCATGTACAAACTGGATCTCGCCCGTTTCTTGAATGGAGCTTTGGAGGCCGCCCCACTCCGATTGCCAGACGGGAGACCGATATATGACGAACCGGATACCACTCGGACAGCCCCTATCAACGATGCCGAATTGAGATGGTGTTCGGAGCTATGACTTGGGAAGACGGCGATACAATGGGATGTACTTCTTGTCGCGTGGACGAATGATTGAAACACTAATATATGGATACTCGAACCTGTGACCCTGCTGTTGTCCATTCTAGTACTATCAGATTTCGTGCTTCAAGGATCACGGGATATCTACTCAACAACTTCTAGTTGATCCAACACTTGTCTCTCCCATTTGCTCAAGCCGTTTGCATCTGTTTCCTCTTGCCCGTCTGGTACCTCTTGGAAAACCTCCCAAGGTACACAAGCAATATCACCCTCTTCTGACGCTTCACCCATCACAAACTTTCCTTGACGTGATCTAGTCAAAGTGACGACATGTCCGGCAGAATCCAAGTGGTGGGCTAAATCATGAACGATGGAGCGAACGTATGTCCCCCCTGAGACTCTCATCTTAAGCACGAATGCCAGAGGGTTTTCTCCCTCAGGAGGATTCTCTACTTCATCTTTGAGAGAGACTTCACCCTCAGAGCTTTTCAAAGCTGTTTCCATAGCCTGCTTTTCATCGACAGTGAGTGAATCCTGTGGCCATGAGAACCCATGATCAATGCCCCGCCATTCAACAAGCTCCAACGAATGGACCGTGACTGTGCGAGGTTCAATCGGCCGAGGAAGCGGTATGCCTTTTCTGGCGTATTCGTACAAGGGTTTGCCGTCCATTTTTAGAGCAGAGAAGCTGTTGTCATTACGACAGTGAGTTCTGATCTTTCACGGGGAAGTGTGACCATGGATTTACATGGGAGGAGTTTGTAAGATTTCACCGGTGAACCTGGGTAGCGCAGCCTCAACCTTTTCCCTGGTGACATGGCGCCATGGAGCGAGCCGGACACGTTTCCCTTCACTGTCATATGAGTCTGTTTCACATCCGAGTAAACATGTTGTGTAGTACTCCTGTGAATCTGTAAATTTTGTGTGAAAAGCGGATAAAACTCGTCAAACCTTGGTGCAGTCTAAAAACTGGGAAAGATGCTTTGTTCCCCTTCCTACGCCAACGACTAAACTTTGTTGTCGAAGTTGTCCGATACATACATATAACCGGCCGTGACATACCAAGGACACCATTCGCAAGAGGATCAAGAGTACCACCTTGGCCGATTTTCACTGAATCTAACCTACTCCGTTTTTTTCGAATTTTTTCTGGACGGGTTCGGCTTTCCAAGTTTATCAGCATCCACGAACAGTCGAGACCTGCCAGCAAGTTTTTTGATATCCGTCAGAACAGACATACTTGTCGGCCCGGATGGCTTGACTATTCCAAAAAGCCCGGAAAGCGGTAGCGACGGGATGGAGATCTTCGGCATCCTGTTGAGGCAGAAGGGCCCGGTCTGCGAGCCAAAATTGCCAGGCCTGAAGTTGTCTTTAGTTGCACGTCTAACAACACTAACGCATCAACGGTGCTACCATAAACCAGGGCCGGTCGGTCCGGACCCTTGTGAGAGTAAACACTGTACCCTGCTAACGCCCGGATGACTCGAAAAACTGAGAGTTTCATCCTTATACCCATGCTTTCCTCCCCTTGGGTACTTGAAAATCCGTTCACCTACGTCCGCCCTCTAGGTCCCACAGAAAAAATCTTCTATTGGGATGCAGCCTTTGAGGGAACAGCGGACTCGATACTGGCTTCTGAAATAGAGACCCAGCATGTGTCCCGAGAGTCAATTATTTCACAGGCGAATATTGAAGCAGTTTGGGTATCACTCAAGCTCAAGTATCCATTGATTGGCTCTCAAATCATACAACGTCCCGATCGATCTCTGTGGTTTTCCGTCGACACTAACCGACTATCGTCCGTTGGGCCAGGGGAGCTTCATTTTTATGATGTCGCATCAGCCGAAGAAGCTTCTGTAATTTGTTCACGTCTACTAAAGCATCCTCGAATGCTCTCAAACGACCAACTTGCGTGCGCACTTGTACTCCGCCGCACTGATGATCGAACTCGATTTCATATTGTGACACTCCTAGCTCACTCCATCACTGATGGGAACGCTAATGCCGCACTTTCCCGATTCTTTCTTGATCGCTTGGCGGGTGACACCTCCTTCAAGTCCGATATTGGAGATATTAAGGACAGACTGGCCTTGTCGTCATCTTGTGATGACCTCAACCCGGCACATCATTTAAGCGTCCCGCGAAGGCGATGGCGCCGGGCCGTGGGTGCCATTATCTTGAAAAATCGCATGTCAAAACTACGCGTATGTTTTTTTTTTTGGTTCATGGCCTCAAGTTTGATAACGTTCATGCTAATCAATTGCCCATCAGGGAGGCCATACCTTACCGTGTAAAGTCACAAACATCACCGCCTACCAGCCAGCCGGCTCAGGACGTATATCAATGGCCTTCACCGAAGAGGAAACTAAGGCCATCCGGCAAGGATGCCGCCAAATAGGGCACACCTTTGGAAATGTTTATAGTATAATTGGACAAGTTGCATTGACCCGTATACTTTGTGCAAAATATATTCAGGGGGAAATCAGCCAAGCCGAATGGGAGTTCCGAAAAAGGGAGCCCATGGTCACAGCTGGGCCCCTAAACCTTCGGCCATACTTGGATAAAGAATGGCAAAGAAAGGGCGGAGAGACAAACGCATTCGTCGCCATCGGTTTCTACTTCTATGGCCTGCTCTTCATGCCTCTCGGAGCAGCCGCCAACATCCAACCAGGAGACCCCTTACCATCCTTCGACGACCTATTATCGAAGAAACGTTTCGCATACCGCTGTTCCCTGGTCAAAAAACAAGCTGATCTCGTCCTCCGTAATCCTCTTCAATACGAGATCGGTGCTGCCAGATACACAGGCAGGATAGCCCTTGGAAAAGATATTGCCGAGAATTGGAAATCTAAAACACTTTATCCCTCTCCAGCTGACGACCGGGTTTTGTCACCGCAAGAGCTGGCAGAGGATGGGGTAGTTTTAGGGCACGGAGGTTCGAGTTTTGGCAATGTAGGTTATTCTTAAGCCTTTGGCTCTTCACACCCCACTAACTGTGATTCCTCAGACCGACCACTTATATCCTGAATTCTATCCCATTTCTAGCAAGCAACATACTCTACGGCTCATCCGTCCAAATGTGCACCTCCATACCCGCCCTAGGGAACTGTACCTGGGAGCATCAACTGGCCGCGGACAACTCATGATGTTTGTCTATTATGATACTAATGTATATGATGAGGACCTTATTAAGGAGTGGCTTGGCGAGGTGAGGGATGCCATCTATCATTATCTATTGCCCAAGAAGTATAATTCTAGCCACCTCTGATTTTTGGGACCATGCATATAACAACGGATGTCGATACATACTCCATGCTATATATACACAAGCTGTACCAATGTACACTCTCAAATAGCGCTTATCCACGGGCCTCCACAAATACATCTCATAGTCCACATTTTCTCCCAAACTTTCCACTGATCAGACGTGGATTCCGGTAACGCCGTATTAGGTACCATGACAGTCGACCCACCACATCTCAAACACAACAGATGAGGACTTTGCGTCGGCAATACGCCCTTTGTCACAATATTTTCATTTTGCTGCTTCTGTGTTCCAGTTCCAATATTAAGATTGATCACATCATCGACGAGATCCCCTGGTTTAATGAATAACGCCATTTTGTTGACCACGTTCGGGGTTTCAGTGATTTTCCTGACAATTACGGATAATTGAGGCCATACTGCTTGTGTTGGTTGACAAGCAGCCAATGCGATGCGACAATCTTCCGCTTCAATTTGAAAAACAGTCAATCAGTTGTTCACCCCCTGCATTCAAAGATGTACTTACGTCGGAGATTTTCAACACTCCGAAGACTTGACTCTAGAATCCCTTCCAGACCGTCCAGATCGATTCCGGAATAATCAATCATATCAGTCAATAGATCTTTGGCGATTTGTGACGTCTCTACTCTAGCGGGCAGGGATTGGAGATATTGGTAATACTTCTTCGCATGTCGTAGGGCCGTGATTAGGTTTTGAAGAGCGAATGGGTGTATGAGGTGAAGTAGAGTTGGTGAAATATACCAAGCGTCTAGAAAGAAGAATTTGAGTTCCCTGCTTAAGCAGTAGTGAAATCATTTTACCTGAAGTCGGGCTGAAGAGATCATCTTGAGGTCTTTCAACTCTAGGTTCTTCTGGAATATCACAAAACAGTATACACTCTTTTATGATTTTCTCGAGTAATGAGATGAACCATTTAGACAACCCGATCAATTGCCAGGCGGCCTCTTGACGAATACAGTCAGCAAGCATCCAGCTTGCATTATCGAAAAAATTTACCTAAATCATATGTATTTCCATTGGCACAGTTCCCAAATACCACGTTGGTCGCGGCAACTGAACACATATCTTGGCCTGTACGCCACTTATTTGTTAGGCACTCCTTTGTTTCGTCATCCTTTGCGAGTGATGCCCGTTTACTGTTCATAGCGCCAGAGGTTGAGCAAGGGAAGTAGTACAATAACAGTACCATACCGGTAAATTTCCACAGCAACGCCTAATAAATCCCAAGTGAACTTGTACTTGAGTCCATTATTATGGTTGTCCAGAAGCGTCATGGTCCCATTCAGAGTGGAAGTGACTTCCTCCAGAGATAGTACAGGGAGCGATAGACAATGGCAGATGTCTGTCGGGGTTCTGCGGTTTAGGATGGCTATGGCTAGGGGATTCAGGAGAGGTAGATCTACGTCGACACTTCAGTGAAAAATGAAGATACGGTAATTACTCGACACCGACTTTCGGAACCTTGGCGTGAAGGTAGTAGGTGAATTCCCGTTATAGGCTGAGGCGATGACAGTGAGGAGGTATATATTAAAACACCATTAGGGGAAGAGATTGCTTGCAGGGGCACTATTGGGATCAGTAAAGTTCAAATGTTATCTTGGTTAGCTCACAGTTTGTCCCTGCGGAATCGAATGGTGCACGTATCACTGAGGGCTCCCAATCCGGCTTGTTTTCCAGACCTGGTCTGAAGACAAAAACCGCGCTCTTTGAGTGAGTAACGAGTGCCGGGAAAATACAAAGCCTACAATGTTAGCATATGCACTTTGCCTGCAACAATGTCTTTTGGTGGCTTCCTAGGTGTGGTATTTGCCAATTGTCCTGAAACGTCTAATAGGATGACTGGTAGAAGGTGCTCCCTGGTATAGGGAGAGTTTGAGGTAATATATGTCAGCACATTCGGCGCGAAAGTTCGCGTTGCCTCCAGCTGATGGCCCTAGACTAAGGGTTAACACGCACACACGAAGAGGATTCATAGAGGCACACACAAAAGTGGGCTTGCCAACAGCAGACATTCGGCGGTTGATGGAGTAGATAGACAATTGTGATTTAGGTGTCGATGAGTCTATCTTGTATTGAGTTACGCGGACTTGTTAGAAGAAAAAGTTATGATACGGACACCCTTCAAAATCCAAAAAACTCATAGCAAGATACAGCTTCCACTTGTCGGGAACAGGCTTTTTGGCGGGAGATACAGAACCTGGTAATGGTGCGTTTGTCGGGCAGGTCAAGAAGTCGAGCTTTAGGTGACCAGGGCTGTTGATGGGTATCGGGGTAAGCGGTTGAGAGAATATAGCTAGATATGCGGTGGTGAGGGGTCCGGTCGTGTTCAAGGGTAGAGAACATACCCATAATGGCACCATCAAAACGAAGAAAAACCTGGCTTATTTCTACCATGCATTCATCGTTTCGTGAATCCCACTGATGCATTTCCTGATCATCACTTTGCGTGGCCACAGGCACAGTCAAGTCCATTGGGTCAAAATGACTGCTGCGAGAAGGCGATGCAGTGAAGCGACGCACGCGCGCAGCAATGAAGATGGGGTCCATAGCTGTGGTGCCTTAGTTTGTATACGGCAAGTCAATTCGATTACAACGCACGCTGGTATGTCATGGTAATGGCAGCCTCGAGACAGACTTTGACAAGGTCGGCTGGTTCGTCTTCAGGGGGCACTTGGTTATACCGAAACATGTTAATTGAGTCTAGAGAACACTTCAATATCTGGAGGGTCGGAGGGTAGAACTGATAGTAGCAGATATGGATGTGGTAGTCCCGCGTGACGAGAATCAAGGTGGGGTTGGGAGTCGGGAGAGAGAAGCCTTTCGAAGGGAGTCGCTCTGGTTTGCCGTGGCTGTCTATTGTCCACTAGAGAGAAGTGAGGCAGCAGACGAGGAAGAACGCGACTAAGGCTCACTTCGCGGCGTGCGCCCAACCAATCTGCGGCGATGGGGGCAGCCTGAGGGGGGAAACTCCACCATTCCTGGACGGTCCAACTGTCTATCTGAGATCCTCGCTTCCAGCGGCAGCCGATGCCTTCGCCGTTGGTCTTCGGAAAGTAGGCAAACAGGGCATCGTCCTGGGGGCGACCGAGATAAGGGTGGGGGGCAGATAGGCAGACTGGGCGGCGGCGATGGGGCCGGGGGCGGGGATGAAGAACTGTCTGGAGGAGGAAAAGTGGCGGGCGACGAGGAGGGGCTTGGAGGGGTGGGCGGAGAAGATGAGGGACGAGGAGGACCACTGGAGCGGGCTGGGCAGATGAGGCACGTGAGCGCATATACGAGGGCGGGCAGACTGACCGGAGCGGGCGTTCTGTGAGCGGGTGGAGGTCCCACCAGGACGAGTGCCACTTGGTCTTCATGGTAGGAGGGCGCGCTGCATCACGTGCCCCATGCAGCATCTCCACCAGCCCGTCCACGGCGTCCCCACCGACGTCGTCGTCCAGCGCTACTTGGACCGCACATTCGTCCTCGTCACCCAGCTGGGCAAGATCGGAACCCTGGTGCCCGTCTCTCCCCCAGCTCGGTCTCGTCGTAACTCATGTCTTTCAAAGATACAAGCTAGTATTCCGCCTACTACCAGCCTGCCTCCCCCCTCAGACCAGCTGCCGGCCCCGCCGTCCGCGATCCACCTGACCCCGCTCCTTGGGAGCGCGCCATCAGAACACATACACACACTGCACTCCCTGTATGTCTCCCAGATCGCGACCCTTGTCTGGATCTATGACACATCGGCTGCTATGGATTCGGGCCGGAAAAGCGTAGTGGTCGGGCTTGCGCTGAAGAAGCTCACAGACGGAGACCATGACCTGAGCGAGAGCGAGAAACTCGTGTTTCGGGGAGTCATGGATCTGGTGCAGGACATGTTGAAGCAGTACTCTCGACAGTGACAGTGTATTAAATAGATGTAACTTGCAAACGAAGCTTATTGCTGCTCGAGTGCCGCCAGCCTCTCCGTACGCTCGCGCCGCATTTCGTCACGTTTCCACCGCACGAGTTCAATCAGGCGTTGTCCCGGAGGGGGCGCCGTGCGGGGGTGAGTTTCATGCAGATAATAGGCGAAGAAGCCGGTAAAGACGCCTAATAGGGGGTCGACATATCTGTCCGGACGGTGAGTGGGCAGAAACAGCGAGAACGAGCGAGGGAGACAGATACCGATGCAGGAGGGCAGGCATGGGGGGAGACACTAAAGCGATCAGGGTGGGTGTACAAGGAAATTTTGACCCGGTCGATTGTCCCGCGAGAGCCCTGATCTTCACCTCATTGCGCTCTCTCTCCCGACTTCTTCCATACTCCCATGTCTGCCGCTGCCGCTCTAGCTCTTGACCGCCAGATTCGCCCTGTCTATGGTGCGTTCCCGTACTGGCCACGCGCGTCTCCATCACTCACCTCCAGTCACAGATGCCCTTGACACCGGCTCTAACAAGTCTGCGATCGTCACCTGCAACAAGCTCCTCAAAAAGTATCCTCGGAACGAACTAATCAAGGTGCTTGGTTCTTGTCGCACCACTGATAGTGACCTGCATCCTCATCCGGGATTTTCCAGGCACTGAAAGCACTTGCTCTCGTGCGCTCCCAAAAAATAGAGGAGTCCCTCGTCCTATGCGAAGAAGTCTTAGAAACGAAGCCCACCAGCGATGCAACTCTCACTGCCATGATGCATGTGTTAAGGGGTCTTGGCAGACGTGAGGCTCCGTGACCTACTCGCCATGACGCCATTCATAATAACCGTTAAATGCAGACAAGGATATGGTCAAAATGTTCGAGGAGGCGTACAAGCAACAGCCTCACAATGAAGAACTCGGCATCCAAAATTTCTTTGCCAACGTTCGTGCAGCGCAGTGGAAGTCGGCCCAACTCGTATGTCCTCGTGTTTCCAAGGTGGTTTGGTAAATTTATCTAACGTCATCTTTCGTACAGGTCGCCACACGCATGCACAAGCATTTCCAGGATGATCGTTATCTTTACTGGACTGTCATTAGCACCGTCCTGCAGGTATGTCCGTATTTCTTGGCCTTCAGGAGGTTACCCAATGGCTTCCAGGCAGAAGAACATGGCACTCCCCCTCAATTGCGCGAACTGCTTTACAAACTTGCGCACCGTCTTATTGTATCGTCGCCCACCCCATCGTATATTAATTCGGAACGTTTTCATCTGCACCTTTCGATCCTGCTCAAATTGGATCTCATCGATGATGCTCACAAATTGCTGGATAGCTCAGTCGGAAGGAATATATGTGCAACAAACCTGTCGTGCAACGAGTTACGAAGGAAAGTGTGGCAACTGAAGGGATTGGTACAAGAGGAAGGCGAGTCAGCAAAAAATCTTATTTTAGACAAGAAGTATGTTTTTAAAGCGCTCTGCCCGAACATTTTCTGATCTATGACTAATGTAGCGACCGCAACTGGCTAGAATTCCTTGCCGTTCTCGAAGCCACCTTTGCTGATCTTACAGACAAGGAGGATGAACCTTCAGAAGAAGCGCTTGAGATTACTCGCACGAGAATTCGCGATGCGGAACAAGTGTTTCTGAAGGTTGCGGAGAAGGATGGACCGAAAGATCGTTCCGGTCCCTTGGCATTACTAGAACTTGAAAAACGTTCCCGGGTTCACGGCCTTTCTGATGGTACGAGTTAGCAAATTTCACCAATTCAGCTATCATGGCTCACAGTTTAATAGACCAGAATAGGCTTATCACCCTTCTTCAGGATTATTTCGAAAAATTTAGCCACAAACCCTCCTGCTATCAGGATCTCCAATCATATACCGAGCTCGAGGGCGAGGAACTGCAGAGCTGGAACGCGCTCTTAGATTCTTTCTCACTTTCATTTGTGCGTAGCTCCATAGCCACAGGCAATTTCATCCGACTAAATGCAGTCTTGACAGTCGACAGAAGAAGAATTAACTCGTGTCATCAACCTGCTTAAACTCAAGCGTCACAACTTACTGCCGTCTGAGGTCACTCATGAGACGGAGACAACTCTTGCTGGTCTCTACACAGAGAAGTACCTTGAGGGGCTCAAGTTTGGTGCTAGCCTGCCTAGTACAGAGTTGCAGCCTGCAGATGATCTCGCCCTCTTGGCTGCAAGTAGCTACGTGAGCTTGTGGAAGTTGACAACAGATGATGGATACCTTTACTCGGCAGTCGCCCTTCTGGAATATGCATTAACCAAGAGCAAACAGTCGTACTCTGCAAAACTTATGCTTGTTCGCTTATACCGCCTACTCGGTCCGTTCATTCCCTAACACAGTGAATTGTCTTTTGACCAATATTGTTTGATAGGTGCCCCGGCACAAGCTCTTGAGCACTATAGAGCACTTCGTGTCAAGCAAGTACAGAATGAGACCCTTTCTTACTTCATTCTGTCTCGTACTTCGTTGTTCTCCTCGGCTGCTATCGGAGACCTTACATTTGCTTCGGAATGTCTCGAAGCCAATCAAATTTATCTCAACAATGCTCAAGAGGTTTGATAGTTTCAAGATTTACATTGTGGTTGCTGATATGTTTTCTAGACCGGTGACTTCATCATCAGGGCATTCACATCAGAAAAATACTCACAGGTATGATTGCACATCTTTGAAGATACTCCCCACCTGACATTTTATCCCCTTGATAAGATTCCCGAATTCGTCACGTTTGAGGATAGACTAGAGAACTCTCTTCAACGTGATCTCATCAAAATAGAACATCTCAGGATGCGCTTAGCACACGAGAGCATTATTCCTGATATTGTTGATTTGGAGCTCATCGAACTGAAGTTCATCTTTGACCGAGGTACGAGTCTAGTCGCGAGCAAGAATGCATGCTAAGGCGATAATAGTTCACTATGATAACCGAGATACCACTATCTTGCCCAACTTCCAGCCAAGGTGTTCTCCTGACTTCAACACTCAGACTTTGTTGTTCAACATTCATGAAGGAGTAAGTAGTATACTTGACGCGACTTCTGGGAGAGGATGGCTGATACGTCTAACAGCATGGATTCCTCCGAACATATTTGAAACTGTATATTCGATGCTTACAACAAGGCAGCGACCTCGATGATACAGTAGAAGAAAAGCTACTGATTGGCGACCGACCGAAGAAGCGTACAGACTTGCCCTCTGATGTAAGCCTACGGGATCGCCTGTGTGAACGCTCAGAGGAGGATTTGAAAGAGGTAATGACATCCATTCAGCCTTTCAGTTTCACCTCACTGACGAGTACGTGATTTTGCCAGCTTACCCAAGATGAAATCTCTCTTCTAGAGTTTGCTGGAGCTCTTGGTGACTGGCTGGAAAAGTATCATGATTATGCCCGACCTCATCCATCAACTGTTTTGGCTGAGGCTTCCAAGCAAACGGAACTGAAGACAGGACACCCCCTGAAAGGTCTTGAACTCCCGGTGACGAATGGGAATGGCCACAAGAAAGATGAGGAAGCACCTTCTTTTGTTGAACCACCCGAACTCGTCGTTCGCTTTTTCGATGGTAATTAGGTTTATTATTGGTTGGAATGGTCCATTGACGATTTCTGGCAGAGATTAAGTCTAAGTTCAACGAGCTCAAAGATGCTAGCTCGCCTATTGATGCACTTCACGTTGCAGCCATTGCGCAAGAGGTGAATATCATTGATAGTTCATATTGGGATGATACTCATAAAATGGGAAGGCTTTCCTTATCTTCGTTGTTGAAACCCTCCGATTCAAGAGTCAGACAGTGGTGAAGCAAAATAAACTCGGCACTGTAAGATATCCAGCAATAAGTTTGAACTCGACTGACAACAGCGCCTGTAGCTTGCCGCTAGCGTTAAAAGCATCCGGGCTAATGCTGTAGCTAACTTGAAGGATATCTCTGCTGGTCTAATCAAGCGCGCTGAGACCGAGGGCACGGCAGAATCTCGTAAAGCGTTTGTGGAGGAGTGTTCCATGGTCATAGATGCTGGCGTATGTATTAGTCTGAAAACGTTCTCTGCGTCGCTTGACTAAATTCAATGATAGATCGATCACGACTTTGTCTTGGGCGTCGCTAAAAGAGGATTGGATGCTAGGAAGAAGGTTCTTGAAGGTTTCGGAAAGGGCATTGTTCGGATTTGCACCAATTACAGTACTAATTAAGCTTTGGGTATTAGAGGATGGATGTTGGATGTTGTATAAATTGTCTAATGGTTAATGCTACTCCCCCACTCAATTTTGTGTAACGCAATGCCCGCGAGAACGCGTGATGTCACAGGTCTTCGTTGGATTAGGTCGCGTTCATCTGGGTTTAGTACTGCTTGTTACCTGCTCGTAACTACACGCGCGTCCAAAAAACATAATGATGTCTCAAAGTACGTTCCTGTCAAGCCATATGCCAAGGATTCGCAAAATAATATGTGTCATGCACAGATGAATACTATGGTGGTGGTGCGGGTGCGGGTGGATTTCTTCAAGCTACCTCACCTTTTAGTCAGATGGGAAGCCCTGGAAGTGGGCAGGCAAGCGTTGTGCTGTGTTTTTATTTTTTGGTAGCTCATATTTTTTTATCAGAGGAATGAGGCCGCAACATCGCTGCGACCTATAAACACATTTCAATTTCGGAAAGCAGAACAGCCTCATAATGAGGCAGCTTGGACGTTAGACGGTTTTGAAATTGGGCTTGTATGCTTTTCTTTTTGGCTATACCCCCTTCCACAACTGATACTGGGAAGTCTTGTACTGATGTTGTTGATGTCAGGTCACTATGGTTGGACATGTAGTTTCGGTGCAGCTACAGACGACGAACCATGTCTACATGCTCGAAGATGGCCTTGGTCAGGTTGAGGCGAGACATTGGTAGGCTCTTCTGGTAATACAGAGCAAGAGATGGAGAAGTGGGGTGACATTAAGTAAAAACATCATATTTTTTTTCTTTGACATTTATTGACAAATTTAATCACAGGGAGGGGATTTATGTGCGGCTAACCGGATTTCTAAAAGCTTTTGGAGGAAAAAGATATATCAACGCCACGTATATGCGACCAGTCACGGATTTCAGCGAAATTGACTACCACTTTATGGAATGCATCACAGTAACGCTAACATTGGAGCGTGGACCGGTGAGCGGTTCCTTGTCAGTGTGTCATTCTATGAACCGCGCTGACCATTCGAGATAGCATTCCAGTTTTGGGACTGGGCAGCAGCAAGCTGTGACTGGTGCAAAATCTTCGGCTTACCAGATTGACAATTCTATGGGCGTTCCGGGTCAATATTCTCATCTTCCTCCTCTGGAACAACAGATCGTCCGGTATCTCCTCTCGCAGACCCAGCAAGATGGGGTCCATGTTGGAACAATTGCTCGCGCTATTGGTAAATCGGACGAGGATGCGGAAAGACTTAGGTTTGTCCTGTGTTCAGTCCGCTGCGAAGTGATACTGACGGCAATATTCAAGCACTGCTATGGATTCTTTGATGGACGATGGACTTCTGTTCAATACTATTGACGACAATCATTTTGCAATTTCACGATAGGCTGATAATTTTGTATAACAGCAGACTTACTTAATGACACGTTGGGCCTCGTGCCGTTGACCTTCACTTTCCGTTGATTCCAATCTTGTCTTCCGTCTTATCGACTTGATTGAGGTTAAAAAACTGGATTGCATTTCATGCCTTTTCCCATGGACACCGAAACACCTTATAGTCCCGGATCACCGGTAACTTGATAGTCATACTCGGCGCGTGAGCGCGAACTCATCTTTGATCAAATCATTTAGTCCGCCACTCGACGCGACAATTCGGACCCTATTCAGCATATAACAATTCGGCAAATCTTAACCGCTAGTCATGTTCAGACTCGCTTTATGATCAATGACAGGGATACCGGTTTTGTACAAGTGATCGCTAACGTGTATGATACCAACTTTACGAGGGAGAAGGTGGAATTCAGGTTGGATGATGGTACAGGCAGAATCAAGGCCACCAAGTGGGATGTGATAGATGAAGATGAGGAGCGGGAGTTTGCTGACTCCCTGTCCAAGTTTGTGGTTTCTTGTTTTATTCGGGAGGACGTGAATTGAGCACCCTTAACAGATGCTTTCAATATGCTCGAGTAGTTGGCACGATTGGAGAATTTCGCGGGGTGCATTATCTCAAGGTTATCAGAATTGTCCTCGTAGAGGACCCCCATGAGATATACCAACATTTATTGAAGGTAATGGTCGAGTCAGTGATGGCGCAGCGCGGACCTCCCCCTGTAGTAAGTCTACTTTCTGGTTAATGTGTATTGTATGACTCACAGAATCTACCTCATGGCAGAATCACTCTGTTACACAGTCGGCTCAGTCACCCTACCAGCCAACAGAACCATTGTCATTGCGCTCTCTGGAAAGGACTCTTCCTTCTAATGTACACCACGACACGGGTGATTTTCAGTCCTCTGTACAAGACTCCTCGAGGGTATCTGGTAAACAACCGTTACGTACACCTGTGCGTGAACGACCTGTGACACCTGTCCAACAAACAGGAATGTTCATAGGAACACCTCCCAGCCGCGAAGCTGCCGAGTCGCCAGACGGAAGTCCTATTTCTGTTCGGCTTATAGGTGGAGGGCCTTCAAAAAGAGGCTATCGCATTGGTGATTTTCCATCATCTCCAGAACCTAGCCGTGAACCAGCCTCCCCATCGCCTGCCGCTAGACGCAGGCAGCCATATTCTCGCCCATCCCTAGCCCCGGGACGGTTGAAGTCTTCTGCCAACCAAGGGACAACGTCTACTGCGACAGTGTCCCGTTATCAAGCCTCTCCACAGTTCATTTTTTCGGCAAGCGCCCTACCACCTGAAGCCAGCAGACATCAGGAACCCCGAAGTATTCCGCAGCCCATAAATGATCTCTTCTCACAGACAACAACGCAGAATAGGAGGTCTACAAGGATGACCACCTATATCCGTAGTGATCCGTATTCTAATTTATCAAACTTACAGAGGGACATTATTCTAACCATCCAAAATACGCTGATGGAAACTGGAAATGCTGAGGTGGGAGTGCATCTTAATGTGATAGTTGATTCAATTGCTAGACGGAGTCTGAGCTTTGATCGGGAAAGCTTCGGGTGCGTGCCAGTTTTGGGAGGGACTTGATATGTGCTGAGGACCTTTTAGGAGAGATTTCGTTTCTTTGGTTGAAGAAGGGTATATCTACAACACGATCGATGATGAACACTTTGCTTGTACCTCTTGATTGATATACAGAATATGTACTGTGCTTGAGCTTCTCCTGCCGATGCAGACCGGAGTATTCCAAAAGGGGAAGTCACGGTTTCAGCAGCATGACCTCATGGTTTCAGGCGTTCAGCTGCGTGACTTGAGCTTCACCCTCGACAACAGCCAAGGCCTCGATACCATATATTTCTCTATCCCTGCAGGCATTTTTCATGTCCTGGTTCTATTCTTGGTTGCCGGAGCTACCAAACCTCAATCTCAATCTCAACCTCACTTTACCTACCAGCATCCAAGGACGGTTTCTGTCATTTGTGCTAAAGAAAACCCTCGGAAAATTCTTCAAACCCGGTCAACTTGATGTTCGTCAAATTGATTCTCAGATTGGGTCTGGGTTTGTGCAGGTGAACGATCTTGAGTTGGAACACGAGGTGTGTAATGCCAATTTGTTCTGTGTGTGCTTCTATAATTCCGTCATCAGGCAATTAACAACCTCCTAGTCGGATTACCCTTCGTTCTTCGTTCAGGGACTCTCTCTTCCGCGACTGTTCGAATCCCATGGCCCAATCCCTTAACATCGACTCTCGGATTCTCCCTGAACTCCCTCCATTTGACCTTTGAAGTTGCTTCTTCTCCTCCAGCCTCCGTTCCTGACATCGATTTGGCTTCCTCTGTAGCCTCCGTCGCTGAGACATTTCTTCACGAGGAACTAACACCTCGTGAGGGTGCCTCTCTTCTCGATTCCCTTCACTCCGAGTTTCCTGACACCGAGGAGAGAGATGTTGTACCGGGAGGGTTAGATCCATTTGATGTGGACGTAGGGCATGAGGCACACAGCGGGGCTGAACCAGGGGGATTTCATTATTTGCTACCCTCATTGAGCGTTTACTTTCTAGGTTTGAGTTCGATGCTCGAGATATCCGGGTCACTCTCGTTCATCCTGACAATGTCAGCCTCACTTTGACATTATCGGAGCTCAAATATAGCGCCAGCATTAAGCAAACAGATGTTCCGCAACACGCACCTGATAACCAGGTCCCGTGTGTCGATCGCTCTTTAGCGGTAAATGGCATTTACTTGCACATGAAGAATGAACAGAGAAAGCCTGTGCTCCGCCAGGAGAGTCGGGACGCGCATGCCCCAAGACCGTCTACGAAGTCGGGCCCATATGAGTGTGCTAGTCAACCGGACTCTCCCTACTCCTCTTCTTCATCTCTAGACGAAGATACCATGTTGGCCATGTCCCAATCCCTAGCAACCCTTCCACCTCGCGTCTCATCGTCTCAGTCCATCGACAATAGCATGTATCAAAGTGCATTATCGGCTATTGATGAGGAAGATGCAAATCGGTCATCTAACCCTCCGTCACAACCCTCTCGCCTCTCCTCCGTTACCACCAGCGTTCCGCCATCGAAGGAAAGTCAGGATGAGACCATATTCTCCTCAGGCACAACTCCGATGACTTTTCGAATGATAACTGTGCCTCCAATCAACGATGGTGATAACTCAGAGCGGGGTGATGAGATAACATTTACGCTGCAAACGGGCCTTTGGGCTTGTGCTTGTCGTCCATGGCACATTAGAGGACTTGTACGCCTGGCTAATGCAGTAGCTTCCGGGCTGCCTGCACCAGCGCCCCAGCCGTCGAAACCTAGTAAAACAACGGAGGAAACTGCTTTTCCTCCTGCTTTCGACGTAAAGGGTTCACTCGATCACCGAGGAATCGTGGTCCTTCTCCTACCCTCGGAATCGAAAGCATCAATAGACGACCTCCAGAACTTTTTCCTTCACCCACTAATTCCTCCCCGCTTGCCATCGGGTTCCATGCGCATTCACGTTGAAGGTGTCGCAGCATCTTTGAGTCTCCCGCTCCAAACGCGTGTGTCCGTACAGTCTAATTCATTTCCTAATGGCCATACAAATATGAAGGGGACTTTCTCCATCCATAATATAGACATATTCGTGTTTCGTCCTTGTCGCGCTGACAGTGTTTCAGCTTTCCCCCTTCTTTTCACGGACCCACACCTTCCTGGTCAATACCCCACTTCACACCAGCATCCGGTGGAGACGGACGAGGCTGTTGGCAATTCTCTGCCTAAATTTGATATTGTGGACTGGACAAACGCGGAGCACCAGAGGAAGGGTGTGGCCCGACTATCATACTGGCGTTGCAGATCTGCACGGCAGCAAATGCGGCATAACTCAACGCCACCTGCTGCGACCATTTCCCCTCCCCTCCTGGAAATGATCTAGGAGTCCATGATCGGGACGCTCCTGCGATTAGAACGACCTTTGAAAAACTGCAGGAGTGCGGAGAGTCAACTCAGCTCTCAATTCAAGGGACTGTGGCTCCAATCCATATACTTATCGATTTGGATAACATCATTGGAGATGATACCATGATGAAATTCTTGGAAGAAGCTATCCAAGGGCTTAATGACGATATCCTACGCAAAGGCTCTAGCCACGCTGGCGCTCTGCTTGTCGACGACACGCCCCCTTCAACGCCTCGGATACACCCAATCCCAAGACGGAAAGTGCCAGTGCGACACCAGGGTCATGACAGGTCAGGTCCGGACTATGATTATGAAGAGATATATACAGGAGCTCACGATACCACGAATTCAGGAAAGGTCCGTCTTTTTTTCATGAACCATTTTCAGACTGCAGATTGGCTTATAATCCCCGTCTAGGAATCTCAGTCGGAGGATGGTGTTCATTTCTCCTTAACCTTAGCAGCTGTACGCTTGGAGCTACGCGTCCCGTCTCCACACTCTTTTCCTCGTTCTGGTGCCTTAGTTTTGGATCTTCATAATATTGAGCTTCGAGACGAACCTAAGAAGGTTTCTCGACACCCACACTTTGCAGCTCCTGCTCTAGATCATCCTTCGGACTCAACCACAGTGGATGGTCAGCCGTTATTGTATGTCGAGTGCCAAAGGATCTGTGTTGCTTTATCCCTAGTCGGTCAAGCCACGGCGACGACATTCCTATCCCTAGGACCTTTGAGTGACCCCGATATCTTGCTAGCCGACCATCGCTCTCCTTTGCAACCACGGGTCACAGTAACTAAGTCTCAGGCGAACTCGAGCGTTATCACTGCCTTAACTTTCGAACTACCTTCAGCGCACGTCGTCATACGTAAGGATCTTTTAGATGCGGTACAGTATTTCGTCGACGATGCGAGCCAGCTGTTTGAGCGATTCTCGCAGCGTGTATCGAAGCCGAGTGGGGACACGGGAGAGAGTGAAGACGTTAGTTTAATTGGAAGCCATTTTTTCTCAAGGTCTGGGGCCAACAGTACAAGTGCTATGATGAACAGCACTTCTTCAGGTAGTAGCGAAACCGTCTTCAAAGTTATTATTTCAGAAGGTATGCATACTTGAGCGCGGCTCAACATCTGTTAATTCGTAATGTAGCGGTTCTCCGGGCTTGGGTTCCGAGGTCTGACACTGAAGCATTGTCCGTCAGGCCCTTTGACATTCGTGCATCGGAGTTGAATGCGCTTGTAGAACTTAAGCCAGAAGGCAAGGTATGTTTATCTTATGTTTTTGTGCAGCTAGTGTTTTGCTCATTTCTCGAATATAGGAAGAAACGGTAATAACACTCGGGATCTCGGATCTCAAGATCTTGAATGCATTTAAATCCGGCAAGACAGAGGCACTCCTGCAATTGACGGCTTTGAGAAACGCAGTGAGTTAATCCAATTGTTTTAAGGGAATTATACTCACCAGCCTTAGTCAATCACACCGAGACCCCTTATTAAACTGAGATTAATATCAGCAATGTCTGCGGGTAGCGCGGCCAAAGATACAAGAGTGAAAATGACATTGTGTGATTTCACCTGCAATATCTTTGCCGACATTGACTGGGTGAAAGACCTTGAGTCATTTGTCAAATCACCTCCTGGGGTAAGCTAGTTGTTTTGGTATGACTGAAGCTCATATTTTACAGACATTTGAAGCTGTTATTCCCAGTGAACACACTGGTATAGTCCTGAAGCTTATGGATGGAACAGTACGATTGTATGCGCCAACGATACCTGGCGCCATCATCTTGTATGCGGGTGACTTGGATCTGGCGACGAATATTTCAGGAAAGGTGCCGGAATCAGTCGTCACTATGGGAATCCAATACCTATCTCTCCTTGCTATCGATGACGTTGGAAGCAGCCGAACTGAAAACATCCGTTCTTCTGATGCGAAGGGCGTAGCGTACTTGAAGGTATTTGTCCGATACTTCATCCGACAATCATCCACTGAAGCACTCCAGCGTTGTGGTTATGCTCTCGTCGCAGAAGTTGCTGACACAAATGCAGTTGTTACAATCACAAAGGCGGAACCTATACAAATCGATGTAGGTGAAGTAAAATCTCGTTGACGTATTGGTACTGAGACCCCGAAGCTGCTTCTTGATGGTGTTCAACTGCATCTCCACCTCGCAGCGGATACCCTCAGTTCATTATCGGCGTTAATAAATGATATCGCTTCATCGTTCACCTCGTCTGAAGAGCAGTATGACATCATTCGTGGCTTTAAAAACATAACCGGAACTGATTGATAGATAGGATGAGTCCAGTCTCAAAAGACCCAATTATGCTTGCCACAATGAGCGCTTCCCGTAATCTGATGGGTGGGCATTCATCGGTTTGAGCAAATAAAGTGACTGACCGGTCTATATAGCATCTGTTGAGGACATTGCATTTCAACGCCTACCAGAGATTGGCCCAGCTCCTGACATGATTCACGATGACCTTCCCACTAACCGAGATTACCTAGATGAGTCTTTTGGTGCAGCAGCGGGCTTGATGGCATTCTCCGATGACGAGTTGGAGGACCTAGACGATAACAGTGACGCTGAAACAGAAGCAAAGAATGTTTTGTTCACGGAAGTGGAACCGGGTGGTGTCTTCAATTTTAATGGCGAAACCATAAAGGTCTTCCCGGAGGGAATTAACATCATTGAAGAACATTACGACAATATTCCCGCGGAACAAGTGGAAGCTCCCATTGGGTATGCTACAAATTCAAAACAAAAATTATTTCTAATATGTTTGTCAGCGAGATCGAGAGTCAAGTCAAGATTCGCATCCGAGGAGGAAATTTGACGTTATTCCTCTACGATGGCTACGACTGGGTCCGAACCCGCAAAGTTATTGAAGAAGAGGTAAAGGAGATGCGTCGGCGCCTGGCCAAAATTCGTCAATTGGTTGCAAATGATCAGATGCAAGACTTTGACATGGAAGAGACAAACACTGTGTTATTCAACTCAGTGTATATTGGTCTTGACCAAAATGTTGATATGACGGAAACTGGCGCTCTACTGGAGGCCATTGACGAGGAGCTGAAGGAAGATGTCGAAACGGCCACACAAAGTTCATGGCAATCTCTAAGACCCACTGGCATAGCGCTAAGCGGGGCAGGAAAGCCACAGAGCCGGCCGCCTCGGGTTCATGGTAAAAAACTCACTCGCTCGAAAGGACCTAGTATGGAGTTCAAGCTAATGGGGTTGGATCTGGATATGGACCGATTTTTCCCTGATGAATTACTTGTGTCCAAGAGCACCGTCACCATCAGAGATCTTGAAATTCTAGATCATATCAAAACCTCAACATGGAAGAAGTTTTTAACAGCGTTACGTTCTGATTCTAGAGGAAACATTCGCGAAACGGATTCGAACATGGTGAAGATTGAATTACGAGGTGTTCGCCCAGCACCAAGACACCCATCAGAAGAGGCACGTCTTCGAGTAGGTTTTCTGTGTTCATTTTGAGTTCAGGCTCTAAACATTCGTAATCAAGGCCAAAATTCTCCCGCTGCGCCTTTATGTTGATCAAGATGCTGTGGACTTTTTGAAGAAGTTTTTCAGTTTCAAAGACCCACATGCTGTTGAGAAAGAAAGTGACGATTCCTCTGCAGAGGCCTACATTCGTACGTGCCTCGAATACTCTAATGAGAATATCTGATATTTAAGTTTCCAATTTCGTAGAGCTTGCGGAAATCTTCTCTATCGATCTCAAGCTTGACTACAAGCCGCGGCGGGTTGACTATCAAGCACTTCGGGAAGGACGGACGATTGAATTGATGAATTTCTTCCACTTCGACGGTGCTGAAATGACTTTGCGTCATATTACGCTTGCCGGGGTAGGTCCAGCTATCTTCTTCATATTCTTTTCTTTTAACCACAGTAACAGGTTACAGGATGGCCTAGATTATTTGAGATGCTCAACGATCTTTGGACCCCAGACGTCAAGGCCACACAATTAGTTGACGTAATTTCCGGCGTCGCACCGATTCGTTCTATGGTCAATGTTGGTTCTGGTGTGGCAGATTTGGTGCTACTCCCGATTGCACAATACAAGAAAGACGGACGAATAGTTCGTGGCATGCAAAAGGGTGCCACCGCCTTTGTGAAGTCCACGGCGATTGAAGCAATCAAATTGGGTGCACGGCTTGCGACAGGCACTCAAGTAATATTGGAACAAGCTGAAAATGTGCTAGGCGGATCAGATTCATACATGACGGAGACTGTCCAGATACCGACGTTTGACGAGGCTGGACAGCTTGGCGTGGAGTCAGATGATGAACCAGGATTAGATCTTATTTCAAAATATGCGGAACAACCGATGGATGTTCGAGAGGGATTCCAATCTGCATATAAGAGCTTACGCCGCAACCTCAATTCCGCTGCTCAAACAATACTAGCGGTCCCTATGGAGGCATATGAGAGGTCGGGTGACGAGGTTAGTCTTCTACTGCTGGTCGATACTGAGTTTGTGGTTCTGACATGATCCTCACAGGGACCAGTACGCTCTGTAATACGCGCAGTACCAATTGCTGTGTTGAAGCCTATGATTGGAGCGAGTGAAGCTATCAGCCAGACTCTGTTGGGACTTCACAATACTCTTGATCCCAATGTTCGGAGGGAGAATGAAGCTAAATACAAACACCGGTAAGGCTCAGATTTTTAGACTTCTTTCTTTCATTGTTTGCATCGTGTTTGCAATGTATATTATCGCACGTCAACAGTGTAGTCGCTATACCTCTAATACTAATTACGGAGCCTCAGAGGAGTTGTCTCAAGTCTAAGAACAGTGCACTTACTATACTCAATCGACCTCCATACCCATAGATCGTCCATCACCTTGCACTAATGAACTTTTTGTCTTTGATGGCACCTTGATTCGTTCTGCGACCTTCAGACCCTCCTCTTCGATAACCATAGGCTCGTGTAGTTTGACAGATGCTTTGGCCTTCTCCAAGGCCTTTTGACGGTGTGCTCTTTGCTTCGCCTTTGCGGTAGCCATCCTACATTGCGAATTAGTGTCAGAGAACACAAAGTTGGTATAAACAAACCTGTTCTTAAAGAATGCCCGCTCTCTGCGCGCTTTGATCTCGCCAATCCGCTTCATTGCCTTGATTGTGGTCTGAACCAAATCACGGTCGTAACGTACGGGGACATTCCGTCGTTTCTCGAAGTCGATCGTCGAGTCCTGAAAATTCGAGACATAATTAGACATGCAGAAACCTCACACAGGCAAAGACCACTCACAACGGTCATCTCTTTGCCCGCTGCCTTCCTAAACGCTTTCGTCCATCGCACTTTCCGTGGGTTACGTTTCATTCTGATAACAAGGTTAATAAGATATAACAGTGAATGTAAGCTTCTCGAACTTGAAATTTTTATGGCATCTGAGGCGTGATCAGTATGGATTTTCCAGGCAGTTGAGGATGCGTACTTTGATGTACAGAAACGGAAAACTTTTGCATCGTTTCGGACGAATGCAGTTCCTAAGTACTTTATGAGCACACTGTTTTCTTCTTTCTGAGATAATACACACCGTGCCCAGGGTATACGTTTGTAGAGCAGAAGTAGCACTTCTCAATACGCATGTCGAGATTATGTTTTAATGAGACTACAGGCTAGAATGACTTTTTGATTGCGTGGGAACATAATCCCAGACTGGTAAGCCGGTCCATGAGCTTATCGTGCGGTCGAGGCCTGGCTCTGAAGGTCAGAGTAACTATATACTCTAGCATTGGCTCACGTCTCAATGGAAGGAAGCGATTCGAATTGCTCGTTCTGCCGCTTGAGCTAGCCGTACCTGGCTACTAATACAAGCTAATTCTACAGCGCCCAAATTGGCGCTGACACAAGTAAACTAATTCTGTTCGTGGCCAGTGCGGGCTACTGCTAGGCACTCGCTTTCGTGGCCTTTTAGCCAGACCACTTCGACTCCTGCGTCTTTCAGCATTTGCGCTCCTTCGCATTTCACGAAATCGTCTGGTTCTCCTACACCAATGAAACACCTAGGAATTTTAGCCGCAATGATGGCTTTTGCACAAGGGGCTAATCCTGATGTTCGAACTGAGCAAGGTTCGAGGGTAGTATATATATCAGACTGAGCGAGGATGTCATTGATTGACAGTTGGGTCGGTGATGCTGTTGGGAATAATGACTGAAGTTGATTCAGAGTGAGGTTCCTCGCTTTTGAAAGGGCATTCGCCTCTGCGTGCGTGTTTCCGGTCAGCTCCCTTGAGTATCCTGAGGAAAGCACGACGGCATCGGTTGATGTCATCGGCCATCGTACAGAAATAACGCATCCGACACAAAATGCGGTTGGAGTGGGTTGACATTTGCGAGCCTCATCAATAGCCAGGCGCAAAAACCGCAAGTGCTGCTCGTCTGATTTTTTATTTTTCAGATATTTGTTGGAGAGCCCAAAGCAAAAAGTAAAGACCGACCGTGAGGATTGACCATTGGGAGCGGACTAACATTTGTAGACAAACTGCTTTTGGAAGCCGTGCTTACGTATGCAACACACGACTATAAAGCTCGGTTCCTCAATTGTAGACGGCTTGTTTAACCTCTACCCATACCACTTCCATGTCCTCACCCCAGCCAGAGCAATTCCACGCGAATCAGGCTGAAGAAACAGATGATCCTATGCAGGGTTTAGGTCAGGATGGGGAGGAAGGAGAAGGAGATGAAATTGCTCCGAATTTGACAGATGACAGCTCGGAAGAGGGAGAAGACGATGAGGAAGAAGCCCGCAGAATCAGGGAGGGTTTTATTGTTGACGAAGACGAAGAGGAGGAAGACGAGGACGAGGAAGAGGAAAGGCGGCGGCGGCGGAAGAGGCGTAAGAAGCACCACCGCAGGCGTGAGTATACGTTGATATGCCGACTGCTCATAGACTTATTAATTAATAGGTGAAGAGGAAGAGGAAGAACTGGAGGAGGATGATTTAGAGCTGCTGGCTGAAAATACCGGTGGTACATTTAAAAAGGGTCGACTCACTCGACTTAGGCGCGGACGCGTTTCACAGTCGCCACCGACTGCATCTTCAAGGCGGAGAAATGTAGTGGAATCTTCTGACGAAGACCTCGATAATGACGACAATCTCCCTCAAGTCCAAGATATCCAAAAAATTTGGGATGATGAGCGTGGTCGGGATGATGAAGAGGAATACGGTGATATGGACATGGACGATTTTATTGAGTATGATGAGGAAGGTGGAGGTGCTATGGATGAGGCGTCCCGTGCCGAACGCAGGAGAGAGCAGCAAGAGCTACAGAGACGCAAGAGGGCATTAGGTATAAGAACCGCCCTCGGCGGAATTGATGCCAAGTGAGTTACAAATTACACTCATAAAATGATTGAACATCTGATAGTATACGTTTTCTAGCGCATGGGATGAGATACATGATGTTTTCGGGGACGGCCATGACTACGACTGGGCATTAGTTGGAGAGGAAGATATCGAGCAAGACGAAGAGCATCTCAAACCCGACACTAAGTATCACGATGTACGTCGTTGCATCCCTCATTGTTTACACACGCTCATATAATTTTCAGGTGTTTGAGCCATCAGAAATCAAGAAACGGATGCTCACAGAAGATGACGATATAATTCGAGCCCAGGATACACCTGAGCGCATGCAACTTGCCACTTCTTCTCTGTCGTCCAGCACCACAATCTCCACGCATACACCATTAACCGAAGCTGACCTTGACGGGGCCGCTATGTGGGTAACACAGCGTATTTCGGCACGCAAGAATCGCGAGTATTTCAGCAGTGATGGACAATCTCAGCATTTGAGAGGTGCTCTCGTCATGGCTGTCACCTTTGCGCTGCGTTATCTGTTCGTTGAAGAATTCGAGGTCCCTCATATATGGGCGCACAAACGAGACTATCTCTGTCACTTCGATATCTCCGACATCCGCACGCGCAGGGAGCTTTTGACCTTAAATGAATTATGGCGAATCTTTGTTATGGGGCAAAAATACAGATCGCTATTAGAAAGGAAACGAGCTTTGTCGACACTCTATGATCGCCTTCAAGTTCATGATGAAGTTTATGAGAAAGAGATCCTTCCCAGAGTGGACAGCGTAGAACTTGTGGCCGATGCCACAGAGTGGCTCCTCTTGAAGTACAAAGAAAAGAAAGCTGACGCTTTTGAATCTCGTTCGCGTGAAGATGAGCCGGACATCAGGAAGCCCAAAATGCCCAGTCGTATTTCAGCTTATGAGGTTGCGAAAAACAGTGTGGTATCAAAGTTGGCAGAGGTAAGACGCTTTTATTTGCGGTTGGATTATATCTTAAAATGACCTTATAAAGGGATTTGGCCTGGAATCGTATCAAGTAGTAGCGAATTTCATTGCCTCGGAACGCCTCTATTTTGTGCAAGACCAGGAACTCAATCCGACCATCTACGCCGAACAATTTGCCGATCCCGACCCTATTAAGGTTCAAACGCCAGAGGAACTTCTCAGACGTGCTCGATTAATATTGTCAACCGAGCTTGGCAAGGATCCTTTATTGAGAGATCATATCCGTAGACTCTTCAGAGAAGAGGCACAAATTACTGTCGAGCCAACGGAAAGGGGTATTGTGAAAATTGATCAGAATCATCCGTATAACGTGTGTCTTCTCAAAGTGATGAAGTGATGAGATTTGCTCATTTATCTATCTATAGAATTTCAAATATCTTCTCCGGAAGCCGATTCGAGATATGCTAGAGACCGCCCAATTTTTACATATTCTCGCTGCGGAGAATGAACATCTCGTGACCGTCTCGATATTCCTTCCTAACGAACTGAAAGCGGATCTTGAGCAAAAACTGAGTAATGCGTTCAGCTCGGATAACTTCAGCGAAGCTGCGAGAGCATGGAATATTGAACGGAATCAAGTAGTTCAGGATGTCACTGAGCAGCATCTTATTCCCTTGGTGCCAAGTGGGTGAGAGAGTACCTTCGTGAAGAAGTCGAAGACTTCCTTGCCCAGAGCTGCGCTGCTAAGCTGCGGAAGGTATGCTTTTTCACATTTGTGATAAACATTACCTAACTATCGAGCAGCGTCTGAATGTCGCTCCTTATATTACCCCTGCCATGAAAGCTGGTGACACCTCATCAGTCCTTGCTATTTCCTGGGGCAAAGGTGATCCTCAAAAGGATGCCATTTCGATTGTATTCCTTGACGAAGCAGGACGTATGCGCGAGCACACTAAAGTTGACAATCTATATGACTCTGATAATGTCGACGAATTCATCGATCTACTCAAACGTCGGAAACCAGATGTTGTAGTGATTGGCGGATTCAGTATGGCAACTCTGAAGCTCAGTCAAAGGGTTAAGGAAGTCATACGAGGCGGAAACCCTCAAGCACAAGGCCAGGAGTCAAGCTGGGGGCAAGTCACTGATGTCCCTGTCATCTATGTTTATGATGATGTTGCACGAATCTACCAACACAGTAATCGCGCAGCTGAGGAGTTCAATGGGCTCTCTTCGACCGCAAAATATTGCATCGGTTTAGCTCGATATGCCCAAAGTCCTTTGAATGAATTTGCTGCGTTGGGCCGGGATGTCACTGCCATTACTTTTGAAGAGGACGACCAACATCTCGTAAGTATCGTACCGATTAGATTCCAGAGGTACCTACCTTTCTCCTTAGGTCCCTGTGGAAAAACTCCTTCTGGTGTTCGAGCGGGCACTCGTTGATGTCACAAACAAAGTGGGTGTCGATATCAACCGTGCGGTTACGGACGGCTACTATCAGCATCTACTCCCGTTCGTCTGCGGTTTGGGTCCCAGAAAGGCCCAAGCCCTGGTGAAGAAAATTGGTGCTCTGGTATGTTCAACCTTTGTGAAACAGGAAAATTATTCACCTTCATCCAGGGCGGGACACTCCTAAACCGCACCCAGTTCATCAACAGCAGCTTGCTTACTACCAAAATCTTCATGAATGCTTCTGCTTTCCTGCGGATTGCTCGTGAGGACAACGAGATGCGTACCTTCAAGAATCGCCGCGATGATGGCGATGCTCCCGACCCGCTTGACGATACGCGGATTCATCCTGAAGACTACGAACTAGCTAGAAAAATGGCTACAGACGCTCTCGAACTCGACGAAGAGGATATCCACGATGAACACCCTTCACACGTCGTTACACTGATCATGAATGATGCGGACAATGAGAAGAAACTTATGGAGCTGAATCTCGATGAGTTTGCAATCAGTTTATACCAGGCAAATTATGATCAGAAGCGGCACACACTCAATGTCATCCGGGATGAGCTTCTCAAATCGTATGCGGAACAGCGTGATGCGTTCCTTCTACCGCAGGACATGGAGATCATTACTATGCTTAGTGGTGAAACCGAACGAACCTTGAGGCACGGTCTCATGGTTTCGGCGGTCGTGTACCGCACTGCTCGAAGTATGGCGTTTGTCCGCCTCGATTCTGGCGTCGAAGGTGTCATTACATCGAAGAGTCTCTCGGACAATAATACTCAGGTTGAGTCTTTCCTTCGAAAGGGTCAAACAATTTCCGGTATCATTATTCATCGAACCATCGATATTGCCCATGATATATTCAATGTGGAGCTCTCGTGTCAACGTCAATTACTTGAGGAACGGGATGACGAGATTCGGAAGGTCAGGCCAGATATGTATTATGACGCCGTTCGGGAGGACAAGGATAGGGACATGCTCAACAGGAAAAAGAGAGCAGAGACTGATCGCAGTCGGCGGGTGATCAAGCATCCTAACTTCCATAACTTCAAGGCTGCCCAAGCTGAGGCGTTCTTGGAGAAACAGCAACGCGGAGATGTTGTTATCAGACCTTCGTCAAAGGGTATCGACCACCTTGCTGTGACGTGGAAGGTGGACGACGGTCTTTATCAACATATTGGTCTGTCCCACTGTCTTTTTGAAGTTTCATTTACTGAAAGAATTTTAGACGTGACAGATTCTAACGCGGATCCGACTGGTCAGACTACTGGCCAGCTGATTGTGGATTCCAAGACGTACGCTGACTTGGATGAATTGATCGTCAACCATGTCCAGGCGATGGCTCGTCGAGTTGAAGAGCTGATGGCGCATGAAAAGTTCAAGCAGGGACCTGAAGATGAATTACGTGAGTACCTTTCTTTCGCGGCGTCAGCACGCCGTTTATCGTATTTTTCTAGATCTTTTCCTCAAGAACTCCCTGGCTGCCAATCCAGCGAAGAGTATGTACGGCTTCACTCTCAATCGTAAGAAACCTGGACATTTCAATTTGTGCTTCCTCGCCAACAAGAACTCTACCGTGCAAACCTGGGTATGTATTGAGTATTCGTTTGACAACTTATCACTCATCTTCCTTTCTACCTAGCCTATCCGTGTTGGACCGGAAGCGTACTTCCTTTTTGAAGCGGCTGCTGTCGGTGTTCCTGAACTCTGTGATGCTTTCAAAGTGCGGTCAGTAAATGTCAACTTCCTTAATTAGGATCATAAAATTCACACTCCGATGTGTAGGCACCTACATGAGAGTAAGGTTTCTAGTACGTCCGGAAGTAAAACACCGTTTGCAGGGGGACGTACACCGGCTCGTTTGGGTGGAGCAACTCCCGGTCATGCATCTGCTCGACATGTCGGTCGTACACCCAATCCTTATGGCGGGCAGACGCCCTACGGCGCTGGTCCACTACCGCAACAACCGCCGCAACCACCACCACCGCACGCGCATCCTTACCTCCCTTCAGCCTATGGGTATCAAACGCCTATGCAGCGACCGCCACCCAATTACCCGCCAGGCGTTCCGAATCCCGCCCGACCTCCAATGTTACCGCAATCTTCTAATCCGTGGGGTCAAAATGCTGGTTGGGGCTAATTTTATATTTTGTCTGCTACATATCGATTTTCTTTTGTGTTTGTATACAAAGCAAGCGTATGTATGATATATAGATTAGGAACTTAATATGCATTACTACCATATCACCTTCGATCAGATTTTAGTACTTGTGTTGTTCGAACAGTTCAGAAATTGGCCTTGATATCATGCACAAATACCGTCTTGGTGGAGTCACCATGCCATCCACGATTACTACTGGCACTAACCAAAAATTTACACCCCGGATCGACAACTATATAACAATTCATTGAATTACTAAATTTGTGGAGATGTTCGGAGGAGAAAATACACTCACGCATTTGAGAGACATATCCTCCATGATGACCAGGTATGATCTTGAACTGCACTCCACCCTTCGTTCTCCCAGAGTCCGGTTCCTTGGCTTCGGCCACGTTCCACAACCGCAGATTATCAAACGATGCACTGATACAATAGATACGTAAGCACCTTGTGCCAAGGACCATGAGAAAAGAAAAATCAGGGAGAAAACTTCGTGGACTACTCAAAAAAAGAAAACGCCACCATGACGGGTTGAATGAATGATGGAAGGGAACTAACCATGCAATATGACGGCAATCTGGGAAGGCGACCACACAGGAAACTACTCCGGAGCTTGTAGGGTTCCGGAGAGTCTTTAGAAGACGAGGGGTTTCTAGAGGACCTGAACGGCCGAGGAGTCGAACATCCCAAACGTCAACTGCACCGTTCCGCCTGCCAGCGTAGATTTGACTACCGTCTGCTGACCAGCAAGCCTGAGATAAAAGTATGTTAGCGGTCATCGGCGGAAACTTGTGACATGGTGCTCACTGATAAGCACCACGGAGGGGTCTTCTCGCTAAGGCATAAACGCCCTACACCTCTCTTCGGTGCATGTGCTCGCCTATCCCATAGAATCACTTGACCGTCAATAGAAGCGGTTAATAATAAGTCAGGTGAAAATGTAGCATAGTTGGCCGGGTCGAGAAGAGGTGGGGCGTTTTTTGGTGCGGCCACGTTTGTAGAGGGACGTGGAGGTGGTATTGCAGGAACTGCCGGTGTTAAATTTTGTTGACCAGGCATGGCAATTTTGCCCTCAAACAGATCTGGTTCTGGTTTGGGTAGTTCAGTTTCCAGAAGGTTAAGCTCTCCATCATCCCCATCGAAAAGAGGGTCAAAGGAGGCATCTGACCTATTATCTGAATCCGTTGCCGGAGGTATATCTGGTTTCTCGGACTTTGTTGGCGGGACACTAGCTAGGGTTGTATCATTCATTAAAGTATCCGAAGAAGTTCCGCCAGCGGAGTCCTGCAGGGTTTCTTGCGTCGTATCGGGATATGTCTGAGTTTCCTGTTTAGGTTCGATTGTGGCGGTCTCGGTGCGTGCAATCCCCGGAGTCCCAGAATTCACGTAACCTGAATTCTGCGGTCGAAGGGCAATAGCAGCCAGCTGTGCCCCGTGGGATGTGAAATTGCGAGCGCCTTGTCCTGTATTTAGATCCCATTGCTGTACAAGTCTTAACTGGCGTTGATTGGAGTTGTGTGAACGAACTCACGATTGCCTCACCATCCCAGCCCGCGCTAAAGACTGATTTTTCGTCATAGTCAAGTGCGAGTGCTGAAATAGGACCTCGGTGCCCGTTCATGACGTGACATAAACGACCAGGATCATGCCGCACGGTGAAGAGATTAATATGCCCGGACTGACGGAGGATACATGGTCTCTATAATTAAAAAAGAAAAAAAAAGAAAAAGAAGTGAAATTGACGTACATCAGAACCTGATAGTGCCCATAATGCATCGGAATGCATTGCTAGACTATAAACTGGTGCATTACCGGCGTCATCATCAGCGAGGGTTATCCCGTTCGACTTCTTTGGACTCGGGGCGCTGGGATTCTCCCACCAACAATACAGATGACCAGCCTTCATCAGACCTTCGACCACACCGGCGTGATGCCTCTGAGGTGCAGATAGGAATGTTTTGCCGTTTAGGGCAGTATAGATATTATAGTCTCGTATGTAGCCGTCTTCTGAACCGGTGAGAAGGTGCGTCATGCACATTGAAGATGCCAAGGAGTGTACTGGCCCGGGATGGGGCAAGGCGCATAGAGCTTCGACTGTGAATGATCTGGGTGGAGCAAAGTTTGGATTAGGTGCATAATGAAGGGCTTGACGACGTCGAGCCGCAGGCGAGGGTGAACGTTTCCGAAGTGGTGGTTGGGTTGCTTAGAAGGTAATGAGACCTCAATAAGTCAATTTTTGGTCAGAGATCCGATAAGCTTACATGGAACGCCTTGTTGTTGTTGTAAATTGGGGTTGTTGGAATCATGAGCGGTTGTCGAAACCGTTGGAGTTGTATGAGGAGGTAGCGGCGTTTCAGGAGCATCTACTTCCATAATCTCGCCGCTACCAGGCTCTTCATCCTCGTCATCGTCATCTTCATCTTCGTCCTCGTCATCTTCGTCCTCCGAAGACTCCTACGGCCATTAAATGAATATAGTTATACATCCTAGTGTGGGGGAATACCTACACACCTCGTCGCCGTCTTCCGTTGCATCGTCCTGCGCGTCGATCAGGCCTGTGTCATCTTCATCATACTCAGCTTCGAACTCGAGTTCCTCAAGACCATCGTCCTCGGAGTCGCTCGCCATGGTTGATAGAAAGTAAGATTATCTCCGAAAAGGGAAGACATTCCCAGGAAGCTAATTACATTTGTCTACCTCTCCCTCCACCACCAGTCATGGTTTTGGCAGATCTAGGACGTAAACTCAATGCAGCACTATCCTCGCTCAACAGGGCACCCGTCGTAGATGAGAAGGCATGTTCCCCTTCACGGTCGCTCGTGGCATCTCTGATTACATGACTCGCCACAGGTCCTTGATGCAATGCTCAAGGAAATTACTGCCGCTCTGCTTGAGACGGACGTCAACGTCAAGCTGGTCGCATCGCTGCGGAACAAGGTGAAACAAAAGGTTAAAGCCCTACTAGAGCAGAATGCGGGTGATAAAGCAAAGGAAATGAACCGAAAGCACCTCACGCAAAAGGTATCGTAAACAATTGGCACGAAACGCACTTCATCAGTTACAATATCTACATAATACAGGCTGTCTTTGATGAACTTGTATCACTCGTAGACCCAGGCGTCGAACCGTATAAACCCAAAAAGGGTCAGTCCAACGTCATCATGCTCGTCGGTCTTCAAGTGCGTCTGACCTTTCTCTCGTCATCCCTATATGTGAAATTTAGTGGTTAATTTCAGGGAAATGGAAAAACGACAACGTGTACAAAGCTCGCTGTACATTATCAAAAGCGTGGATTCAAGTCTGCAATTGTCTGCGCAGATACTTTTCGTGCCGGTGCATTCGATCAAACTCGTCAATCGGCCACGAGAGCCAAGGTGGCGTATTTTGGCTCATATACAGAAACGGATCCGGTTTCTATCGCGGCTCAAGGTGTTGCAAAGTTTAAAAAAGAACGATTCGAGGTTATCATTGTCGATACGTCAGGACGTCACAAACAAGAGTCAGAGCTGTTCCAGGAAATGGTACAGATTGGCGAAGCCGTGAAGCCTAATATGACAGTATTGATCTTGGATGCGAGCATCGGGCAGACTGCTGAAGCACAGAGCAGGGCATTCAAGGAGAGTGCTGATTTTGGTGCTATTATTGTAACGAAAATGGATGGTCACGCTAAGGGGGGAGGAGCAATTTCTGCGTACGTCACTCGCAGAGACAATTCAATATCGCGTATAGCTGACATTTGCAAATTTAGTGTGGCTGCGACGCAAACGCCTATCATATTCCTTGGTGTTGGGGAACACTTGCACGACCTAGATCGATTCTCTCCGCAACCGTTCATTTCAAAGCTTCTAGGTCTGGGTGACATGCAAGGATTAATGGAACACATGCAGGATCTTGCGACGCAGAACCCGGACAAACAAAAGGAAATGGCGAAGAAGTTGGAAGAAGGGAAGCTTAGCATCAGGGACTGGCGTGAACAAATCCAAAACGTGATGAACATGTGAGTGGCTTCAGACTGCTGGTCGATGTGGCTGACCATCGGGGTTCATAGGGGGCCAATCAGCAAGATAGCCTCGATGATTCCCGGCCTACCACAGGAGATGCTGCAGGGATCGGATGAAGAAGGTTCACAACGGATGAAACGGATGATCTATATTACGGACAGTATGACGGCGGGTGAACTGGACTCTGATGGGACGCCCTTCATGGAACTAGGAAAGGACGGGAAGCCCACAGGGCTGACATGGCGGGTGACTCGAGTGGCGCGGGGAAGCGGGACGAGTGTGCGAGAAGTCGAAGAACTGCTGTGTCAGTATCGCATGATGGCCAACATGGCCAAGCAGGCCGGAGGAAAGAATGGATGGTAAGTGGATGCTGACGGCATGTGTGAGAGTCTCCGCTGAAAGATGGTGTACAGGCTGCAAACGATGCAAAAGGTGCAGCAGGCGGCGGGGGCAAGGGGCGCGGTCCCAACGGGATGCCGACGCCTGCGCAGATCCAGGCGATGCAGCGGGCTATGCCCCCGGGGATGCTGCAGCAGATGCAGCGGCAGATGCGGGGCGGGGGCGGGATGCAGGAGATGATGAAGGCGATGATGCAGGGGCAGGGCGGCGACCAGGCCGACGTGGAGGAGATGCAGCGTACGTGGACCGCGACTGACTGTGTGGCGCGACGGCTGACAGGTTTGTGCAGGCATGATGGCGCAGATGGGCGGAGGGATGGGCGGACTGGGCGGGCTGGGCGGGCTGGGCGACATGATGAAGATGATGGGAATGGGCGGTCGGTAGAGAAACCTGTATCTATTAGTAGTGACGTCACCGGGCAGACCATCATCTTTTTTCTGCCCCTCGACTCTCGTCCTTCATCTCACCAAGCACCATGCCAGACTCTTCAGACGCCCCTTCCCTCTCTCTTCCCCTCCCCCATGCCCAGCCCCCCAGCCCCCCTGTCTTCGCCTACGTCGGCGACGACGACTCGGCCTACTTCCGCTTCCTCTACGGCAGAAAACTCAATGTCCTCAACACGACCTACCTCCTCCCCGTCGACGACGACGAGGTCAAGGTACTCGCCCCGCTTCTCTCCCATTCGCCGCGTCCCACCTCATCGCCGCCCCTCTCAGCGCTCAGACCGCCATCACCGTCTACTTCAGTTTGTCTTCCGCGGCCACAACTACATAGGCCCCGTCAAAAAGGTCCTTCAATTTGGCCAGCAGCGAAGAAGTACGCATTGACCGGTCTTCATGACACGTTTACCAATTGAGAGTTTCAGTCCTAGATTTGGGAACCGGCGGCGGCTCCTGGTCTGTGAATTAACTCGCCCCCTTACCGACCCCCTCATTCTCATTTGCGCACCCCAGGGCGATAGCCATGGCTGACGAGTTTCCTCGTGCAGAGGTTATCGGCATAGACCTCGCCCCTATTCAGCCAAGGTATCCGTCCCTTGTGTTTTTCTCTTGAACCGAATAACCTTCCAAGCCTGCGCATCCTCGTGTTCGTGCGGCCGGCGTGAAGGTACTGACACAACCCCTTTCGCCACAGAATGGTCCCGTCTAATTGCACGTACGTATCCATTTTAGCCTTCATGGAGTCCTTCTTCGCTTGATCTGATATCTCGGCTCAGCTTTGAGCTCTGTGATCTCGACCAATATCCGATTCCTTACCCAGACAATTATTTTGACCTCGTTCATGCTCGTTCAATGCATACTGGTGTGCGTTTCCTTTCATCCCCGTCCCTTCCATTATCTAATAATTTTTTGCGCAAATTTTCCGCTGAAATCGCTCTTTTCTTGCACATATGTTGTGCTTCTCTTCTTTTGCCAAACAAATATTCAGATTCGTGACTATCCACGTTTCCTCAAGGAGATCGCCCGCATACTCCGTCCAGGTGGTCTCGTCCTTCTGATAGAGCCCGATCTACATCCCATGTTCTCAAATGTTTCTGCCCCGGTCGCGGCCCCGCAACACCCTAACCCATCCCCTTCCTTTTCGCCGCCAAAAACGCCACAACTTCTCACTTCCTTTGCAGACGGCAGGGCTAGTTCAAATCCCCTTGTTGTTCAAAAGTCACCTGTTCTTAATGTGCCCTCGACCGACATGACTTCTGTCGCCGAGTGTTGTCCCACCGGCAGCGAACAACGGGGATGGATTGAATTCTGGGAAACATATCGGTCCTGTTTACGTCTTCAGGGTATTGACATCTTCGTTCCGGGACGCCTCTCGAATCTCCTCTCTGACACCGGTCAGTTCGAGAAAATTGTCGTGC
Source organism: Agaricus blazei (assembly GCA_029719445.1). Lineage (NCBI taxonomy): Eukaryota > Fungi > Basidiomycota > Agaricomycetes > Agaricales > Agaricaceae > Agaricus > Agaricus blazei. The sequence continues at coordinate 775,707 of SSNC01000009.1, read as the reverse complement.
AGGAAGCAAATATTCCCGTCGGCTTTTGGCCCAAAGGTAAGTGTCAACTTTTTGATTGACTCCTGCACTAGTCTATGATGCTAACGCTTTTTAACCAATACTCTTTTCGGCTATCATTTTTCAATTTTTTGAATGTTTCACGACGTCCGGCAACGTTAGACGAGTATCTCTTGACTTTCGGCCAACTGCAGTGGATGGACTATGAACTTTTCCTTCCCGCTCTCAAGCCCTTATTCCTCTCCAAGGGTATCCCTCCCTCTCGGGTCGACCGAATCATAAATCTCGCACAACATGACCTCTATTATCCCTCAGTCTGTCAATCCACCCGTCTTCATATAGTCTACGCATTCAAGTGTTTGTGTTGACTGCCAACACTCTTTTTGCATGACGTACCACACACTTTCTCTGAATATTTATTGTTATCAATATTATCTTTCTTGCATGTGTGCACCATCATTTTCTAATCTCACGCCAATTCAAAGACAAGCGGTTGTAATACCTCTTTCCCTAAGGTAAACACAAAGAAACGGCCTACGCCGGACTCTCTCTACAATGGTCATAAGGACAGCACATGATCAGCCGTTACACGTCGGATGCAGACACACGGGGAACAAGAGATACAACAACAGCAGCAGTCAAGAGCATCGTCATGAAAAGCAGGGGTGATGGCGCGGGAGAAACGTGAAAGAACGGACGGGTCACAAATGAACCCCACAAGCATCAAAAAAAAAGGCATAATCCTACATAAATTTGCTCATTGCTGAGGCTCCTTGGTGGTGAACTCTTGAAGAACAGTGTTCGCCTCTTGAACCTTCGCATTCATTGCCTCCTCAGAGTCGAGCAACGCAAGAAGCTCATTGTTGTCCATCTCGAGAAGCATACCAGTGATCTTGCCGGCCAGCTCGGGCTGGGAACTGAGAAAAATTTAGTTTAAGACCGGACAGAACGGATTGAAGTGACGAGAACTTACGGCACAATCCTCATGTAGATAACCTCACCAAGCATTTGCTTCTGTTCCATGGGAGATGCAGCCGCCAACTGGTCCGCAGTGATACTAGGTAGATTGGATTGCTGAGGGACAGGCGCAGCGGTTGGTTGAGAGGGTACAGGAGCTCCCTGAGGGCGAGTCTGAGGTTTGTTGTAGGCCGGTTGAGGTGCACGACCAGGGGCAGGGGCACCGGGTGGAGGGGCGCGGCCTGGAGCTGGGGCTCCTTGAGGGGCAGGGCGAGCGGGAGCGCCATTTGGAGCAGGTCCATTCGCACGGGGCATAGGAACGCTAGGATGAGTGGGAGAAGAACCAGGCCCGCGCGCAACAGGAGGACGAGGAGCACCACGAGGAGGATAGCCTGGCATCCCATAGGGCTGAGGACCTTGACCATAAGGCCCAGGAACTGGCGGCATGGATGGAACTTGTCCATTGGGGTAGCGGGGACGAGGCATCATGCCTGGTTGACCATAGCCCATCATACCACGACCTTGAGGAGGGAAACCAGGCCCGGGTGGATAGTACATAGGACCGTTGATGTAACCACTAGGAATACCAGCAGCCGCGGCTTGTTGCATTCTGATCTGGTTGCGTTGGGCAATCTGGCTTTCAAGTTGCTGCCTGCGAACTTCACGACGCTGTGCAAGGGAAACGTAGAGGGGCTTGGTTCCGATCATCTTGTTGTTCATCTCAGCGACAGCTTTGGTGGCCTCATCAGGAGAAGAGAAACAAACGAAACCAAAGCCCTTGGAGGTGCCCTTTTCATCGCGCATAACCTTGCAACTAGTAATTGCCCCGAAAGGCTCAAACTCGGCGCGGAGCTTGTCATCATCAAAGTCGTCTTCCAGATTTTTGATATAGAGGTTAACGCCCTGGTATTTGGACAACTTTTCGAGTTTGGCCTGTTCGTACGAACGGCGTAGTTCTTCTTCACGCTCCGACTTCTTCTGAGCACGAGTGACGAAGAGTTTCTTGCCCTTCAAATCAGTGTCATGCAACTCGTCAACCGCCATTTGAGCTTCTTCATGCCTCTCATAATTCACGAAGCCAAACCCCTTGCTTTTGCCCTCTTCGTCCGTGGCCACGAGGGAGGAAGTGACGTTGCCATATCTCGAGAAAAGCTCTGTGAATTCTTCCTGGGTAACTTCTGTATCCAGATTCTTGATGTAAAGGTTGGTGAACTGCGCCTTCATTTCGTCGAGCTTGGATTGGCGCTCCTGGGGGATTTTTTTTTTGAACATATGCTTCACATCGAATGAAGGTGTAAAGCGTACCTTGCGAGAGATATGATGACCAACATATACCTTTTTGTCGTTGAGTAGCATGCCATTGACGGACTTGATAGCGTTTTCGGCGGCCTCAGCAGTCTCATAATGAACGAAGCCATAGCCCTTCGAGCGGCCATGCTCATCAGTAGCGACCTTGCATGACAAGACGTTACCAAAGGCCGCAAAGGTATCGTGCAAAGCCTGCGAGATACAATGAACACTCTATACCAATCAAGACAATATGTATTACATACTTTGTTGTCAATGGCCTCATCCAAGTTTTTGATGAAGACGTTGCCCTGTCCAGTTTTACGAAGGGCAGGGTCACGCTGAGACCACATGATCCGGCTGAGATAATGAGACAAAAGTTGGAATGATACGCGGGAAGTAACGTGAATGGCTGCACGCACCATGCACGGTTTTTGATCAGCGAGTAATTGAGTTGTTCAAGAGCCCTCTCGCCTGCCAAAACATTAGTCATAACAACCCCAAAACAAGGTTCGATAGGGAGTTACCATCGGCGGCATTGAGGTAGTTGACATAGGCATAACCGAGAGAACGACGAGTCACTGCATCGCGACAGACGCGAATACTAAAAAAAAATGATTAAGACGGGCGGTGAGCCAAGCAGTAGAGCATACCTGGCAACAGGTCCAATCATGTTGAAAATCTCAAAAAGCATGGCCTCAGTAACGGTAGGGTCGAGCTCGCCGACATAGAGGGAGGCAGAAGGAGCGGAGGAAGTTTGGGAGGCAGGGGGTTATAGGGGGCAGGGACTGGGACAGAAGGGGCGATGGAGGACTCCGCCACCTGGACTGGTTCGGGCTGTTGGACGGCAGGAGAGGACATAGCTATATGATTTTATGAGGAGTGAGGAATCGTTACTGCTTTGTGAACTTTTTCTGCGACTAGAAGAAGATATATCTGGTCATCAGAAAGATGTAGATGTGAGGGGCAGTATACATACACGGAAAGAGGTAACAACACAACCGCTTGAGTATATAAGAATTTTATAAGTTTTTATGACTGGTTTTGGCTTCTGGGGGTCAGCGCGGGCGCTGAGGACGAGGAGACGGGTCTCACCTTTAATGAGATGGTCGGTTAAAGAAAGCATCGCACCGCCGAGCAAGCTCAATTTTGATCAACCATTTCAAACTCCGCTATGCGCACTGTTCATTTCCACATTTGTCGGCAGGTGTTATGTTTGGAATCGAAAACATAATGGCCGCGCTTTGTGGGACCGCGACGTGCTTTGCACCCAGGACTGATCATCTTATCATCCAAAGAGGCTCTGGTCAAGCTTATCTATACAAATGGACAAGAATTCGGAACTGTCCTAGGTCCGATGTGATACACTACAACACGGAGAAGAATCATAACGACATCTCAGACGGCCTGGAGTACAATACATGCTCCTTCATCCTCGCGTGAAATATGCTTTTGCACCATGTGTGGCCAACTCTGTTTTGGCCTAAACGAATGGAAGTCATTCACTTTACACACTAAAAGGTAGCAACAAAAGAGAGCTGACCTTTTCCATTGTATGGCCCGCGGATCGATGGTGCTGATATATCTGTGGGGATATTGTTAGACGGCCCTTTCTGTTGTGCAAGAAGGAGAAGATAATTTGCCTGGAGATAGTAGAACGCATTACCAACTCCCTGGATTATCCAACCAATAGTTGCTATGAGGCCCAAGATAGCGGCAGGCCAATGATGATCGATAAATTGGCGGATAGTCTGGAACAAGCCGGCTGATCCAGTGCTAGAACGAAGGTATAAGTACACAAAGGCCTTCTGCCTCGGACTTGAGCTGATGAGTGGGATGCACACCTCGGTATGCCAATAATCCTGTGTGGCGAAAGTGAGGACTAGCCCATGGAACTGCTTGGGTAAGGTACTTACATGTAGGCACTGAAGAGAAGGTGGAATCCCCGAAAAAGAAGTATAGGTCTGTATAGAGAAAGAGATTACATCGAAGTGCGGACTCTAGTCGGCTGACTTACAGTAGTACAGAGCCTGCTCCTGTAATCAATCCCAAGTCAGTAAACGGTCTTTGCTTCCTGAGCGTGTTTTGCTTTACCTTCATATAACCGTTATAGATGGGTCTGAACTCGAGATAAGGGTAAGGAGAACGCGAAAAGAGGAGGGTGCATACCGATACCAGAGGAGGAAAGAGGTGATTGGTATAATGAACATATAACTGGAAGCGTGGATCAGAGTTAAAGGGAGTGGTTTCTGTAGAAGGACCAATTTACCCTATACTGGCACCCAGATCGCTGCCACCTTGACTGGAGTTGGCAAAAAAGACGAAGAGGCAGGCGACAAAGTTCAGAACCAGTGTGAGCAGAAGAATAAGCCATAGGTGATACAGTCGTGTGATGAGGAACCGTGAAGGTTCTGGTATTTCTTCAGGGATAGAATGGAAAATGAGGGGGTAGACTGGGAGAGAATGAGCCGAGTGCGTGTACAAAACGTTGTTTACCCACAAAACGGCCAATTGTTTCTACCGTGCACACGTATATGTTCGGCCTTTCGATGTAATTCAGATTCTCTTCTCTCTAGATCTGCTTCCCTGCGCTGAAGGTCCTCGAGCCGAGCTGCATGTGAATGCTGCTGTGGTGGATCGTCGAACGGATTGATGTCGAGAGAGTTAGACGAGGCAAACGGATTCTTGTTATAATCGGCTGTGAAGGGCCTTGAATACGGAAATGAAAGGCAGTTGGGGACAACAGAACGCACTCATGGTCTGGACGTGACGGGGTTGGTCGACGGTCGTCTGCGCTGCGCTTCCGGGCACGACTCTGAGCAGCGTCGGCAGTAGAGACCGGCATCCCCCGGTGTTTGGCACCCGAGTGAGCAGCCAAATTGTCCTAATAAGGCAAGTAGTAATACTGCTTGACGGGCACCAGACGCCTGTGGCCTGATCCTGGAGGCTGTCCTAGGCCGAGGATTCGCTCGGAGTCACTGCATCCCTAGACGACGGGGCGCATGGAGGAGATTCGCAGAAAATCTTGGCCAAGGCACAACCGGCACACCCTTGCCGCCCGCTGACCATCAGGCCGTGTAACAATGTTGTAACAATGTCAAGACCGGTTTCTATTTTTAGGCGGTGAAAGCAATATAAGGCCAGTCCGCCACTGAAAATTGCAAGCGCGTGTTGAATCGCATCTCATTTCTCCATTCACTCCTTCTCTTCTCAAAGTATGTTCTCATTTCCCCTCTTCCCCTTCCTTCTAGCTCACTTTCGCTCATCAGATCTCCCGTCTCTGCGTCCTTAAATACGGACCCACACCCTCTTTCTCCCCCACCAGTCTTTTGAGCCTCGGTCTTGACCCGCATCTCCATTAACCCCTCTCAACTGCTAGTCATGTTCAACATCGTCTCTCCCGCTCTTTTTGCTCTCGCTGTCTCTTCCGTGACCGCTCTCGTCGTCCCCCGTGGTCCTAGTGCCCCCGCTGACTGGTCCAGCTCTCTCGAGGTAAATTTCTCACACTTTGGTCGACCCTGTGACCCATGCGGCTCTAGGACTATGCGGAGGTACCATGCCCGCTACATGGCCATCGGCTGCTATGCCAAGCACAGTGACCCTTTCTTCGACCGCTGTTGCCATCCTCTTCAGGTACGATACTTTGTCTGCTGCGGCATCATTTTATTTATGGTCCGTTTCAGAACGGGGCTCAGCCCGAACCTTCCTGCCAGGCACCCTCGGGCGCTGACAGCTCTGACAACGATGATGTCGATGACTGTGAAGATGAAGACGATTCCAGTTTGACAGTTACCCCTACGACAACTCCTACTACTACTGCTAAGGCCAGCCCCACTGCGACCCCTCACAGCACCTCTGCCGCAAAAGCCAAAGCTACCGACGCCGCCGTCAACGTGGACGCCAATATCTTTTCCGGCGGAGTGTATGTGACAGACATTTATAATACGTCGGCTGCGACGCTGACCCATCATCTCTTAATCAGCGCAACCTTCTATTATCAAGGAGGCAATGCAGGAGCATGCGGAAAGTATAATAGCGACGACACCCTTATTGCTGCCATGGGTCAATTTTCTTTTCCTACACACGCCGGCCGGTTTCTGATTATTCCATGGAACAGATTACCGAACATACGGTAACACTAGCCGCAAATCGCCCCTGTGCGGCAAGAAGGTCGAGATCACAAATACAAAGAACCACAAGGTACATTATCTCTCCTAACTTGTGCTATATAACTAATGTGCCGTCCTATCTTTCAGAAAGTGGTTGTAACGGTTGCTGACGCTTGCCCTACATGCAACAATAAGAACTCCATCGACCTTTCCGTCGCTGCCTTCGAGTCAATTGCCACCAAGGCCGAAGGCGAGGTTCCCAGTACGTCTAGATATCTTGTCCGATATCTCGATCGCTGATGTGTTCTTTCCTAGTTACGTGGAAGTTCCTTTGAGCATAACGTTTACTTTTCATAACTGCAATTTTCTCTATTTCGTCTGCTCCATTGTTTATCTTTGATCTTTCTCCACACTCTCTCCATGGGGCTGGTTCTCTACGACTTGATGTCGATGGGCGGCATGGGAATCAATCAATCATGGTCATTGAGGCTATCATCGCTGAGTGATGGTGTACCCTCCTGGCGACCGGGAGATTGATGTTCCCTGCATAGTCCGTCTTTTTCTGCTCGGCTGACCTGGCGTCGGTGTTTTTGTACTTTTCTCCTGCATCCCGAAATTACTTTTGTTATGTGCCGTTGTCAAATGTACCGCATAGAGGGCGCTGGTCGATATGAATCAATGGTTTTATGCATATAAATATCTTTGATAACTAAGCGAATAGAAGTATGCGTGACTACCATTGAGGTCACTGAACCATCGACTTCGGTGAAACTAGAATCTATGTGACTTCCGTTCATCACCATCAGCTATATCGACATCCGCTCACAGACAACAACTTCTATCAGACGGACATGAACTCTGCCTTGCAACGCATCCTCGTTGTAGGGGGAAACGGGTTCGTCGGTAAGCGTTTGCCAAGCTACGAAAGTAGCTTGTTGGTACTGACTTATTTGTAGGTTCTGCCGTTTGCAAGGCAGCCGTGGCTCGGGGAATCCAGGTCACCAGTGTTAGGTCAGTTCTTGTTTTCTCTTTGAGCATGCTATTGTAACCTTTCTGACTTCAACGCATCTATTTAATGCGCATAATATCTCGACTTCTAGTTCATCGGGACGACCATACCGCACCGAGAAAGGACACACGCCGGCATGGGTGAACAAGGTTGTTATGAAATCTTTCTTTATTCTTCCCCCTTCTCCCTCTGGCATTGTTTTTCCATCTTCGAATTCCCAAGAACAACAATGAGACACGGTTTGGTTCGCCGCGCCCTCGATAGTCCTACACGGCATCCTCACGTTCCATTCTGTCATTCCATTTCAATTAAACGTGCGCACCCTTTGAAAAATTTCTCGACGCGAATTCCGCTAGTGTGTTCGATCCCATTCTTGCTCTTCATTTTATTTTGAACGCGTGCGCCCCGCGTGTCGTCTTTGACTTAATGTGGCACCCACCATTTAATTTCAAAGACCTGCAAACTGGTTCTGGAATTTGCGAAGAGCATTCTGTGTCTTTACAATGGCGCTGCGATCCACAGTATCCCTGCACACTCTTGTTGATTTCACAAAAATGGGGATGAACGCTTTGCTTGCTTCGTGACAGTTCGTCATTAATGTCTCAAGGCATGCTCACCCCAGCACTTACTACATGTCTACCTTTAAACCTTACCCTTTTCATTCTCATATGAAGTGGTTCCGTAACTAACAAACTTTTCGCGCGTTTTATAGGTGGACTGGCAGAAGGGTGATGCTCTTCAACCGGAGTCTTTTGCTCACCTGTTTGCCGATGTGTCAGGTGTTGTGCATACTTTAGGCACTCTTATTGAAGACGCAGATGGAACGTATAAACGTGCCATCAGGTCCGGAGACGTTCCTGGATTACTCGGCAGTTTCCTTAAGAATACCGTGGTTGGTAGCGAGGGAGGAAATCCACTTGAGAAGCACCAACAACACTCTGAGAAAGAAAGAACAAGGGGTACTTATGAGGTTATGAATCGAGATACGGGTGAGTCTCACTATACTTGCTTCATACACCCTTTACCCTATGCCTGCCTTATCTTGCTTTGCGAATTTGAGGTTAATGGCGCACGAGATATTGGCATTTTTAATTGCTATTTGCCCTCTCCTACGGTCCCTGAATGCCCCTGAATGCTCCTGGGATTCTACGACGACCTTCCTTTCATGATTCTCCTGGTCCCGATGCATCCGTGGTCTTCATGACGTGAACTCATCTAGACTCCCATAGCATTGCGGGTATGCGAGGCGTTCATTTCCTCGGAATCTTCCTCTAGTGCCGCGAGAAATGTGCCGCGTCCGTTCGTATATGTCTCTGCCGAAGATATTTTCCGCCCGGTGTTCCCAGCCCGATATATTGAAACGAAACGGGAGGCAGAAAGGGGCATTGAGACCATGATGGCCAATGCTACTGACTACCGAGGTGTTTACGTTCGTCCAAGTGCGTAACGCGTTATTTTTTCCTCGTCCCAGGATAGGCGTTCTAATTTTGACCCGTTCTTTCCGCCATTACGCAAAACTCATTATCGCGATACTTGGCCTCTTCCCCTCTGTGCCGGATATGCTGCGCTTGGTGACTCGTCAAACAAAATCGACATTTGATCATCTTCCTTGCCTCGCGATTCTATAGGTCTAATCTATCACGCTCATCAACGTCCCATTACAACGCCGGTAGCATTCCTCTTTGACCTCTCTGCGACGCTGCATGCCAGAGTACCTCCGACTGTTCCAACGCCGTCGGGCATTCTTCGATCGCTCGGCAATCTGCTCTCTTCCGATGCCAATGGGCGTGGTCAAGCTAAAGGGGCGGTGGCGAGAGAGATAGGAGCAATGGAACCAAAATTATCTCAAGGCCCATCATCTCCAGGATCGCCACATGGCCCGGGAGCCGTAGCGCCCTCAGTACTAGAGTCCATGGCTAATGCATTGGTGATTCCGCCCATTCACGTAGACCACGTTGCAGATGCAATTTTGGCGAGTTTGGACTCTGCGAATGGTGTTAGAGGCGTAGTCGGAGTTAATCGTATGCGAGAATTGATTGGGTGGAGGGAAAGCGGCGGTAATCATGAGAGTGGGGGTGCGGATGTTCATCGGGTCCAAGCTCGGCCTGGGCCGTGATCCTTGTGATATCGTATTCACGTTGTTTACCTTCGGACCCGGCTGATAGTAATGCAGCACGTAAACGAAGAGTTCCGACTCTGTGAGAAGAAACCCACTTGCTGTTAGATGTTCAAAAGCTAAGATTGGATGCTTCTATTGACATGGGGATTGGTCAGTGGTGGCGAGTGTGAATAAGCTGTGAGTATGGATGCGCTTTTGGTGGACGGCGGAAGTCCGTTATCTCTAGTTTAGTGGATACCTGTGTTACTCTGTGCCATGGGATGCTCTCCTTCTCGGCATCGACTCAACATTGCGCCGAGTGGGGCTCTACAAGCCACAGTATATATCTGCCTTTTGCAAAAAACCACTGAAAGACACTGTTTCTCTGCGCGTCATTAGTCTTTAGATCACTACTCACCCGGTCTGGAACCCCGCCCTCCTGACACAGCCGCTTGGCCGCGCCTCGAAAAATTATCGTGCCATTCTTGATTACTAGTACGCTCAGGGTCAATTACATTCCCCTCATTTGCTTATCACGGCCCGATGATAGATTTCCGTACATAACAGGCTACTTCACATTTTTTTCCCCCACTTCTTCACTAGAGCTCCTCCTTCCCCTTCTCCCCCACCCCCTCCCTCGTATCACGCCGCTTCTCTCTGTCCCGCGTGTCAATTATGCAGACTCCCGCAACCAATGTTTGTGCAACTTTCTATCACTCGGCTACGAGGAACGGTCCCCGTATGAATGCTACTAGACAAATTATGCGACGGTATCTCAGCACCTCTCTGCCCACCCGTAAAGCCGTCTTCCTAGATACACTCCGAAAAGATTATAACCCAACGAGGGTTCACACAATTAGTGGGAACATTGGCAGACATGTCAGTTCTGCTTCGGATGAAGTCGAAAAACCAACACGGTTTCTCCGAATGATCATGTTTGGAAAGCCTGGTGCGGGTAAAGGTACCTTGGCTCAACGTTTGGTAGAGAAGTATGATTTGGTGACGGTCTCCACTGGGGATTTGTTACGCCAACATATTAATGAACGGACGGATATTGGACGAGAGGCGGAGGAAATTGTTGCGAGAGGTGGCCTTATTCCTGATGGGATCATGTTGAAAGTTGTTACCAACAAGTTGAATGGCTTAAGGAACAAAGTGAGTACGCGTGACGGTTGACCCATTTATTCCCGGTTTAATGTACGTTTAGAATTGGATTTTAGATGGCTTCCCTAGAACACTCGGACAAGGTGAACTCCTAAATGCACACCTCAAGTAAGTGAACAACAAAAGGCATACGAATTCTGACTCAACCTTCCCCCCTTCTTTTTTTTTTTTTTTCCGCTCAATCAGCAAGCATAATACGCCGTTGACCCTGGTCGTAAACATTGATGTACCTGATGATGTGATTCTCCAACGAATTTCCGACCGCTGGGTCCACCCTTCGTCGGGGCGAGTCTACAATATGTCTTACAATCGACCGAAAGTGATCGGGATCGATGACGAAACCGGAGAACCTTTGACCAAGCGTCGAGACGACAATCCAGTAAGTGTTCTTCCACTTTTCCCTGACTCGATCTAAATGTGTTATAGGAAACATTCGCCCGTCGTCTCGAAGCATTCTACGAAACCACAGCTCCCCTTCTCAAGTACTACAGCAAGCAAGCCGAGGGCACCCAGGCAGTTCGCCGTGACAGTCTTCAGCATCCCCACCAGGTGTCCTTCCACCGCCCTCACAGACTCAATTTAGTCACACTCAGTGGCGCTACGTCTGACGAGAACTGGCCAATTTTAGACGAACTAGTGCGACGATACCCTAGTCTCAAGGAACGACAGCACAAGACAAACAATGTCAATGATTTTATAGTCGCTAGTGGCTTGGCCGCTGCAAATGCCTATCGCATGGGTCAAGCACAGACAACGCAATAGATGACATATGGTTCAATGTTCTATTATTGAACTGCTGCTCTGTCGTTGCAAACTTTGCTCTGGATTGCTTCCGGGTTCTTCCGTCGCAGAACGGGATTCGATAAACCCAATCAATCTGTCCATTACCCGCTCGTACTGTTTACGCGCATTATCGTGATCACTTGGGTCGTCTTATGTAGCTTGTATATTCGTGCAGTTTTAATTGTTGTTGCCTCATCTGAGAGCGTACCTGTGCATGCGGGCTTTAGAAACAAAACAGACCGGACGAGTTGTACGACACACATTTTCACGACATACAGGCCATGCGGGAGGCCTTCTTGGACTTTGTCTTGCACCAGGTCAAGTTCGGCTGATTGAAAGAGTATTTTCCATGCCTTGTCCGATCTGGGTGGCAATTAAATTTTCCGGTGACGTCAAGGATTGATTAAGAGCTCACCTAGTGAGACTAGAATCCTGATCGTCAAAGACGATGGTGGCCTGACCATCGGAGTCGGGACAACAGTTTTCCTTGACTACAATCACACTTTCCTTGTCTCTCAGTGCAAGTTTGCACCGCTTGAAGAAATCAATTAGATCTTCGTTTGATAAGTGACCAAGGCACCACTGGCACCAAATCACATCAAAGCCCATGCCAATATCGCCCTGTGGTCTCGCTGGTTCATAACCGATTCGATCCAAAAATCTGACGCGATGAGGATACAAAGGATCGAACTCTTGCAGTGTTCCTTGTAGAAAGGTGACACTCTTGGTCTGTTCCGCGATGCCTCTCCAGCGAAGATGTTCTGGATTCGAGAGATCAACACTGGCGCGGCCACGAACGAGGGCTTTCTCGATGAAGGACTCCACGGGCTCAAGGAGGATGACATCATCTACTAGATGAAGGAGGGTGTCAGAGGTTACGCGACCGATCCCTGCACCGACATCGAGAGCTCGGACACGCTTCGATCGGTCGCTAGAGCTAGCGAGGGGTCTAAAGGCAGACGGGACGGATGATAGGTCTGGAAGCAGGTGGAGAAGGAAGAGGCGAGAACCGAGAGATTCTATGCGCGGCAATGACTGGGATTATCAATAAGTCAGCTTTCGGAGAGAGATAAGGCGAAGTTACCCCAGAGCCAAAACCGCCTGGAAGCACGGGTGAGCGAGAGGGCGCCAAACACAGACACACACGCACCAAGCACGCCGTCGTATGTCGCCGGCTGCGTCTTCCAGTACTCGAGCCCGTCCGCGACCACTGGCTCTGTGGCCATCTTTTCAGTCACGTGCGTCAATCTCCCTCATTTCCGTGTCTGGCCAAACAGGCTCAAACAACGCGTCCCTAATTGGATGGCTTCTCTCGACGAGATCTGGGACGCGCCGGTCACCCCAAATTCCCCCAAAGCACCCAGGACACTCGACCTCGATGATGATGACGCACCATTGGAGCCCCCTGCAAAGCGGCAGAGACAGACCCTCTTCTTATCCGACTCCGAGGACGATGATCAGCCCGGTGCATCAGTGCCGCGGGGTGCCACTAAAGCCCCTCCACGCGTAATCAACCCACCTATAGATGAAGATGTCGAAGCGCTCTTTGCTGATGCAGAAAATGATGACCAGCTGAGCTTCAAGAGGGTAGGCGACTTTGACATCGCTGCCATGGAGAAAGAGGCCGAGGAGAGGCATCGCCGAGCCATGCCATTGACACCTCATCCTGTCATGCCGTCCAGCTCCCCGGCTCGAGATGGCGAGGCTACAGCTACAAGTGGAGCGAATGGGAAGGAAAAAGAGCCTATCAAACGTCGGAAACCCTTGGTATTAAACGAGAACCTGTTGCTTGGACCAACTGGCTTCCCTGACCTGATCTCGCAACTCAAGGATTTTAAAGTCAAAGGAAAAGGGCATGAGGTGTGCCCAGTTGCAGATGTCACCTGTATTACTGATCGAACATGGGTTAAAGGTTGATGACCTCACGCGGCTCATGCGAGTATACAACTTTTGGGCGCATAGACTCTATCCCAAGGTCAAGTTTCGAGATACCGTTGTACGGGTTGAAAAACTGTGTCACTCCAAGCGAATGAATGCAAGTATTCTCAATCGGTATCACTCTCTCTCTGAGTCTAATGTCTCCTTGTCGTAGGTTGCACTATCAGTGTGGAGAGACGAAGCGAAGGGTAAAACACGAGATCCGGACGCGGACCTCTCCCCTGATTCGGACGATGACGATCGAGGGTTAGCGAATGCGGATCGGGTCCAGCCCTCTGGGGCCCCCCCACGACCTCGTTCAGAAGCAAACAATTCCTCAGTGCCACCTTCTCCTCGCGCTTCCTCACAGCCGCCGACAAGTGGTTTTCAAACTGATGGTGATCTGTTTGGCCCTCCGACTTCTAACTCGACACGAAGCACTCATCCTGCAACCAATTCATCATCAACGATTACAAAGAGAAGGATTATAATTGATGATGACGAGGATGATGACGAGGAAGAGAACCTTTGGAAACAATTCGAAGAAGCAAACGCCCAACAGCCGGCGCAAAATCAGCAACAACCTGCCTCTATGCAGTCTTCAGGTGATCTTGATGACGAAGAGATGTGGGCTGCCTTGGATGCAGCCTCAACCTCAATGAAACCTGCCACAGGGATCAATGCCGCAGGTACTGGCGAGATGGATATTGACGACGAGGACATATGGGACATCGTCAAAGAAAACGAGAAAACACCCCCTCAATCGTCCTCAGGTGGCGAGGAGGAGCCTAATCCCACGATACCGATCCATGCGAATCAATCTTTGTCGGAATCCGAGATGGGTTTCGATGACATGTACACTGATTGACTACGTAAATTGCCACCTAGACTTGTCTGTATCTCTAACTCACTTTGCTACTGCACATGTAAAAATTTGATACCCCAATGCAATTGACTTTGTAAGTGTTCATTGATGAGACGTATAAGCTCAACTTCCTCTGAGCCGTATTGTCACTTCTACAACCTCGCTATCCGTTCAACTGGTCCTTGTGACCTTTAAGCTCCGGAATGTGAGGCGTTGATAACGCCAGGTGGACGTCGAGCTTACAAAGGTCAGATGAGTTTAATATCATCATCGGCTACCGGTGAGAGTGACAAGGAAAATTAAGTATATGGTCCGGCCTTTGCTAAGATAGGTATAACTTCAGATTCAGAAACATCAGTTGAAGGCCAGTTCCACAATCTAGAGACAACAGTCTATTCAAGTATAAATATATGTATAAGATAATTGTTCACCTCAACAGAGCCTTTATACTCAAGACGTGCCAATATCCCCTGGGGCCCAAAGGACGCAACGACCACTACCATTACCACTAGCAGCACGTTCAACAATATTGGGGTGTGAACATGTAACGGCCTGAACAGCAGAAATTCTACAGAATAGGTTGAGTGGCTGACTTTCGCAATTCAAGTAGAGATGAAATTACCGGGACGGATCTGACAAGCGGGCAACAAGTTCTCCTTTGCCAGAAAAAATGTCCAATGAGTGTTTCATATTCCCGATCTGCAGGACTTCATTTGTGAGGTATTCAACAGGAATGGTGGATGCCACAAACCGTAAAGTGAGGATAAGCATTAACATTCGGACTCCATTGCGCCCGTAAAATTGTCACCCAACGCCCCTGAAAATGATATTAGCTTTTTACTATTCATATATCTTTAATGCAACTGGATTCACTGTTTGGCAGTCATGACGTATCCTAGAGAGAGGCTTGAAGCTTTTGAATGGACCCGAACTATCGAGTGTTGCCTCATCGAGATCCCACACTGTAGAATGGAAGAGGTCAGGTTCTGGGAGAATAGTCGAAATAGAATGTTCCTTACATCGCACCGTATCATCGTAGCTTGTGCTGACTATTTGTCTACCTCGGGGATCCCAATATGCTGAACTACAAGACTTGTCATGAGCCCAGTCTCCACGAAGTAAGCCTATCCCTTTCTTAGAATCGGCAAACTTCGTAACGACATCGTGAGTGTATGTGGTCTTGGATTCCAATGTAGAACTAGGTTTCTTCTTTCGTGTTGGTGATGAGTTTGACGATGTTCCGTTAGGAGACTCGCCAGATAAGACTCCTAACTTGCGGATATCCCAAATCCTGTGACGGAGGGGTCATAACCCAAACAGAAAATTATCCGACGGAACTCACTTTAAAGTACGGTTGTTACTTGCTGTCAGGATAAAATGAGGGCGCGACGGGTTGATACTGACACATCCAATCTTATTATCAGATAATTCGTACCGCCGAACTTTGCGTTGTCCCTCGCGAAGGTCAAGATGTGTAGCTCCGCCCGCTCCATCTGAGATCCACATTTCGTTTCCCGAGGGTGTAAGATCTACATGATTAATGAGGATGCCATCTTCGCTCGCGTAAACCTCTTGCGAAACCCCAGTAGTGAAGGAAAGGCTGCGTATAGTGCAATCATAAGACGTAGTATACACCTAAAAGCAAATCAGAATGCAAATACAAGGGAGAGTATCAATTAGTAACCTACAGTATGCGCATCAACTGGGTCAAATCGGATACTGGATATCGAAGACTTTGATGTAGCTGGCCAATGACATTGCAATCGCCAATACTTGCCACCTTCACGTGTACTAACTTCAACATCTCCATCCTCATCCTCAACTTCATCAGGTGCCGCTCTTGCATCCCAGATACCCAATTCACCATGCTTATCTGGTAAGAACATGAGAAAGAAAGTTTAACGCCACAAGAGTTGACTAGCATACCGCCAAAGAAAACAAGGTCTTTCGAAACTTCAGGATGATATGCAGCGCTATATATACGATTCTGGTTCACTTTTGCTCTAGCAACGACTTTCAATGACCGGAATTTCTTCTTCAATTGTTCAACTTCTCGTGCCTCCCGCTTGTCGGTGTCATAAACAAATGCATCAAAATCTCCAATACGGCGAGGATGTGGTTCATTGACAACAGTTTTGAATAAAACATCGAGAGTCGAGATATCTTCTGGATCCTGATCCACTAATTTATGAAGGACCAGGTCTTCATGGCGAGGCCTTTTGGCAGTACGAGCCTTTTCCTCAGCCTCATACCGTTCTTCTTCCTGTTTTACTCGAAGAGCCTCTTCTTCCTCCTATGATCCGATCAAGAAAACATTTCCTGGACACAGATAACTAACATACCTTACGCCTTTTCTTCTGTGCTGGAGTCTCATTAGGGTCTACTACACTCCTTCTCAAGCGTGCGGACTGTCGTCTAGGGATCTCTTCAGCATCCTTGCGTTTTCGCTTTGCAGGCTGTACCGGTTTTGCAGCTGGCTTAGGTTTAGCTATACCGAGCCCAGAGGCACCCCGATTGAGTTCGAGGTCCTCCATAAGTGCACGATTGCGGGCAATATTAGCCTCGCGTTCGAGTTCACTGGATCCCTTGAGAATACTAACAGAACAAGCAGCAACATAGTAGACTCACTACTCAGATAACTTGGGCATTATAGACAGCTAGAGCAATGGCGTTGGGCTGTTTCGACTGGCCCAATGATACGCGGGATGTAACACCACGTGAACCGTGTCACTCCGCGTCATAAAGTATCGACGTGTGAGGGTAGCAGGGACAGAGCCCTGGGGCATGGTAAGCTTGAGGGACAACGGCGCGTGACGTCACTAAGAATTACGAGTACATTATTTTATTCAATCGTATTTAGGAAAGGAAAACGCTATTAGGCACATAAAATGTCCGCACACGAGTAGGGTATATGATTTTTCGGCGATTCGTGACGATGAAATAGTAAATGAAGCTTATGTGATATCCATGATAGAGAGTTCCAGGATCCGGAACAAATCTGGATCTTTCATATGTTCTGACCACCCAATAACTTCCCTCCAATTGAAGACATTTGCTTCTTTCTCCCCAGCAGTAGCGAAATCCCCGAGATCGTCGTCATTTAGACCTCTCCAAATCAAGAATAGTCGAGTAAAGGTACAAGGATTCACTTGTACAGTGATATCGATTGCTGCTGCAATCTTCGCCGGAGTCAGGAACCGGTACGCAATATTTTTATGGGTAGACCATGCAGCAATATTGTTACTGAGAGAAACAAAATCAGTGCTAGTAACATAAGATGGAAATGAGAATTACTTGATAAAGTTTGTACGATCATGGATGGAAAGGCCTAGCTGATCGAGCACGTTCTTGAGATGTAGCAAGAAATCTCTGAAAGGCATAGCGAAACCATTGCGAGGAGTGATGAATGACTTTAGGTCAATCATGGATGCGTCAGGTCTGCGGAAGATGAGTGAATATCGAGATGACTATATTCACGAAAAACACTCACACTGCTTCATAGTAGAAGGCCGTTGTGACGGTCTCGCTACTATAGTGCTCCATGGCTCCCCCAGGATGACTTTGGAATAAAAGTTTTATTCTGTTGGGATCTCCTTCGACAGGTTCTCCCGGGGCCAGACTATGCTTAGCTTCCAATAAGGTGATGTTTGCAAAGTCATATCACAATACTGAGCGCCTGGACAGACAACACTGAGTTGACACTTGGCAACAGGGGGTTTAGAGGCGATAGCGAGCCTAGAAATAGTCTTCGAATCAAACATGACATCTGTAGAGTACCCCGCGCCAGGAATTAGCCTGGTGCCAGAAAAGTCGAGTGTATGGGTGTTACCTTGATGAACAATATCAAGTTTTCCCCGAGATCGGCCACCTACGACAGTGCCATCATTTATTCTTGTCATATCTAGTTTATCAGAGACAAGCTTACGCTTTCTCCTCTGTGCTGGAGTCTCATTAGATTTATATACACTCTTTCTTAGGCGCGTAGACTTTCGTCTAGGAATCTCTTCGGTGTCTTTACGTTTTCGCCTTGCAGGCTGTTCTGGCTTTGCAGCTGGCTTGGGTTTAGCTATACCGAGCCCGGAGGCACCCCGATGGAGTTCGAGGTCCTCCATAAGTGCGCGATTGCGGGCAATATTAGCCTCGCGTTCGAGTTCACTGGATCCCTTGAGAACAACAGAACAAATGGCGACATAGTATACTCACTACGCAGATAACTTGGGCATTTTCTGACAGCTGGAGCAATAGCGTTGGGTTGTTTTTGACTGGCCCAATGATGCGCGGGTTGTAACACCACGTGAACCGTGTCACTCCGCGTCATAAAGTACAGAAATCATAGATCTACCCCTACGAGCACAAGATATTCCTCCACGAATTTCCTCCGACGTCGCTGAGCACACGCTCAACCTCGCCTTGTTCAATGTTTAGTAAAACTCGTCTCTCATCCTCCGGTTTTCGCGATACCGCCACTCCCTCTTCCACAATTATTGCTCTAGACGCTAACAAAGAATCCCGTACCATTAAAAGCTCGTTCTTCGTTGGCTTGGCCTTCGGATCCGAGTCCGAGGGAATCACACTCATATAGACAATGTGTTGGTAACGGATCTAGTGGCAAAAAAAGGTTACTACAGTGAAGAAAGCTTTCATAGATGTCTCGTGAAAACTTACCTCACCCCACTTGATTTCTTCCACACCCTCGCGCTTCATACATTTCACGAGCGAAGCAAGCATGAGTCGTTCATGGAAGCTGCAATCCTGTAAATACGCAGCAATAGGGTTATGTTGCATTGCACGGAAAACCTCTTGTACGTCTTTGATCGTAGATGTTCTTTTATCCGACTGGGCGAGTTCAACCGTTCGTCTGTAAAATTGAGTATTGCAATCATCAGAAAACGGACAAAGTCTCACCTGCATATATCCAGTACTCTTCGGGCATCACCACTGATACCACTGACTTTCATAGAAGCCATCGTAATTGCTTTTTCCTCGATAACATCCTGTGATTCGTCGTCCAAGCTTTCCTTCGCGGACGCCAGTCGAGCGCGAACAATCGTTTCCAGTTGCGCTCGGGTATACGGCTGAAAGTTAATTCGTATCATTCCTATTTGCTCATCTTAGCAGCGAGTTTCGACTAGTAGTGGTTCGGACTGACCTAATCGACTTCTCACTCGCCCACTCATCACCCTTTCTGGTAGATCCATGGTATTAGCCACCGCAATAACTACAAGCTTGCTCCCGGCAAGCGTAGGCCAATTGAAGAAATTGTATACTACATCCTGTTTATTTGTCACGAGTTGGTCTAGTTCATCCATCAATACAATACTGCAGTTACAAAGTCATAAGGATGTCCGCAGTATCAAAAGAGATAATGGCTCACCATGCATGTCCTCCAGGCCCTCGCCCTGCTCCTCCACTGAAATATCTAGTAAGAGCCTTCAAACTCTCTTTGGACGAAATACCCAGATTACCGTCCTTAGCGACATCGTGTCCTGAAATAGCTTCCCATAGCAAATTATACGCAGCCGAGGGTTCCGGTAGTCGAAGACCATTGATCTCAACAAACGTGAACGGATTTGTTTCCTAAATTCAGATTAGTATCCGATTTAAATGAACAAGAAAAAAACCACTCGCATTATTCATTGCCATATTTTTTGAGCTCCATCACAACAGAGTGAACAGTAGCCGTCTTCCCAGTCCCAGGCACACCTGAAATATCTTGAATCGACCATAAGTTTCATCGCTAAGGGAGAGTAGAACAGAAACACCCACACACGCAACCTCCACTACCCTCTTCAAGCATTTCACCAACACACCTCAACACATTCTCAAATTCCGCATCTCGACAAGGTAAAGAATCCGGTCTATTCCCAACATGCAACATATGCATCGCACGTAACCAAGGATCTTGAGGCAACTGCATCAAACTCGAATTCCATTTCTGCATAGCCGAGGGGAGCATGCGCGGTCGAACCGTGAACTTTTGCTTTTTTTTCGAGGGGGACGCTTGCAACCTGCGCGCCGCAGCTTTAGAATGTGGTGTAGGTTGCGCTAACGTCTTCATGCGCTTCCGAGGAGTAGTAGTCGCTTTACGACGCGGTTCTCGACGAGCCCTTTTCTTGCTCGGCGTCCGAGGTTCCATAGGTTCTTCCTCTTCTTGTTCATCATCTTCAATATCAGTACCAGCCATCTCAATGTCGTCGTCGTCGTCGTCGTCGTCGCCAGCATCACCTGCATCTTCCGGTGCCTTGAATTCATCCTCTGAATCAACGTCGCTCTCATCTTCATCCAATTTTCGTTTCTTTCCGCCCTGCTTTTTAACACGACTCGATTCCCGTTTCGGCTCTTGTATTTCCACATTCCAAGGAATACCACTGCCCCATGAAGAATCTTCTCCTTCGGGGACACCAAGCTTGGACATACTTTGTCTATGAGCATCCCAATGAAATCCGTAGAAAAGCCCGCGATACGAGTCCACAGCCACTCTACAAATGAACGTTTCGTCGGAATCTTGTTGTTGTTCCTCCTCTTCCTCCTCCTCCTCTGGTCCTTGACCTTCATTCTCGCTCAAATGAACAGAGTTTGCACGCTTCCTCTCTTCATGTACTGATGAGACTGTGCGTTTGAGAGACCTTTGATAATTTCCGATGACGACACAACGCGAAACGACCACCTCAGGCAGAATAACTTCGCTAGAATCTAAGCTATAATATATTTCATTCTAACAGTTGTTAGAAAATATAGTTAATGATAATAAAAAAAAATCCGGACATACTTGGTCATGAGCGCGTTTTGCACGAATAGAAGCCATCTCCGTCGGTCGCAAAAACCAATGTACCCTGATTCTCATCCTGCTCGAATTCGCCTGTTCATCCACAATCTCATCCTTGTTTCTACACTCCCACATCGCGACTATCACAGCAATACTCGGTGGTCTTCTCACTCGATAGAACGAGTCGGTCTCGATGAGAATAGTATCCCCGACGTGATAAATTTGTTGAGTCTCTTCAATAGTCCTTCGTCTTTTCTTTGCTGCATTATGGATTTTTGCTTTTTGCGTCTTCATAGATAAACTATCGTAGAATACCGTTTGCATACTGTCGATGCTGTCTTCAGAAATTTCGTCGCGTTCATCCTGGAGTAGATCGAGGTCGAGGTTGATTGCTCTAGTATACACTGACGAGCCATCCCAAAAGCAATCTGGCTGAGCAGTACGTCTTCTTGATGGTGTCGCGAGAGGTTGAAATCGCTTTGAACGACGCGTGGGTGTAGCAGGAACAGCGCTCTGGGACATGGTAAACTTTAGGGACAATGACGCGTGACGTCACTAAGAATTACGATTACATAGCGATCAACGAGTACATGATTCATTCAATCGTATTAGGAAAAAGAAAAGCTATTAGGGATAAATGAACCAGAAAAAAACAGTCCGCATACGAGAGTGGGGTATTTCTGCGATCCGGGACGATAAGATAAACCCAATGAAACTTATGTGATATCCATGATAGAGAGTTCCAGGATCCGGAATAGATCTGGATCTTTCATATGTTCTGACCACCCAATGACTTCCCTCCAATTGAAGACGTTGGCTTCTTTCTCCCCAGCAGTAGCGAAATCCCCGAGATCGTCGTCACTGAGGCCT
Source organism: Agaricus blazei (assembly GCA_029719445.1). Classification (NCBI taxonomy): domain Eukaryota; kingdom Fungi; phylum Basidiomycota; class Agaricomycetes; order Agaricales; family Agaricaceae; genus Agaricus; species Agaricus blazei. The sequence goes on along the minus strand of SSNC01000009.1, from coordinate 753,885 downwards.
CTCCAAATCAAGAATAGTCGAGTAAAGGTACAAGGATTCACTTGTACAGTGATATCGATTGCTGCTGCAATCTTGGCCGGAGTCAAGAACCGGTACGCAATATTTTTATGGGTAGACCATGCAGCAATGTTGTTACTGAGAAAGAAAATCAGTGTTCGTAACATAACATGAAAATGAGAATTACTTGATAAAGTTTGTACGAGCATGTATGGAAAGGCCTAGTTGATCGAGCACGTTCTTGAGATGTAGCAAGAAATCTCTGAAAGGCATAGCAAAACCATTGCGAGGAGTGATGAATGAATTTGGGTCAATCATGGATGCGTCAGGTCTGCGGAAGATGAGTGAATATCGAGATGACCATGTTCACGAAAGACACTCACATTGCTTCATAGTAGAACGCCGTTGTGACGGTCTCGCTACTATAGTGCTCCATGGCTCCCCCGGGATGACTTCGGAAGAAAAGTTTTATTCTGTTAGGATCTCCTTCGACAGCTTCTCCTGGAGGCCAGACCATGCTAAGCTTCCAATAGGGTGATGTTTGCAAGGTCATATCACAATACTGAGCGCCTGGACAGATGACACTGAGCTGACATTTGGCGACAGGAGGTTTGGAGGCGATGGCGAGCCTGGAGATAGTCCTCGAATCAAACATGACATCTGCGGAGTACTCTCCACCAGGGGGTAGCCTAGTACCAGAAAAGTCGAGTTTGTGGGTGTCACCCTGATGAACAATATCGAGTTTTCCCCAAAACTGGCCATCTACGACAGTGCCATCATCCATCCTTGCCATATCCAGCTCATCAGAGACAACAGAGACGTCAAGCGCGACCGTTTGTCCAGGTTCCAGCTCCAAGCTGAAAGTTGCAGGCATATCAAGAACTGGAGGGGGCCTTTTGAAAATGATGAGACCGAAAAGCATTCTGAAAATTTAGGGCTTACGGAGGTGGGCTGGGCAGATGGTCAGAAGTGGCAAGACGTTGGATGTCGGCACTCACGGAGGTTCGTCGGGAGGGGAGGGGCATCGCTGACGATCTCTACTCGAAGACCGTATACCCCTTTGATAGCGATCTGGTATGAGTCGTCCCCTGCTAGCTGTATGACATTAACATCAATATCTAGGCACTCGGGTGAAGAGACTGACATATATGTACAACCCCGACACCAGTCGCTGTTGGTGCATTGATTAACAGTGTCGACAGATGATGTTTGATTGACGTACGGCAGCATGTACCGAGGCATACTCGATAGGAACACGGAGAAAGAATTCTGCACCAGGGGGCGGCTTTGCCCAATTTCGGGCAAGAGTTTCAAGGTCCTAAAATTCATGAGAAGTCGACAACAGTGTTTCCTGGATGCAAACGCACAAAGTACGTTGGGGGGAGCTGTTGTAGAAAGGATGAGATAGGCTAGGGAAATGAAGGGAAATGTATACCTTGTGGATCGATTCCTGTTCGCCAAAGACCAGAGTCAGAAGCCGCTGAGCCTCTACTGACATCTGCGCAGCCTGCTGACGGAGATCCGGCTCCCTGTTTTTGGGTTTGAACCTTCCCCAGAACCCCGTTCCTGTAGGGGGGAGGTTGATGTTGGACGATCTGTTGAGGAAAGGCATAAGCGTTGGAGGGGTCAAAAGAAGAGGAGATGCGCGCACGTCGGTGTGAGAAGCATGTGAGAGGTGAAGAAGAGATTAAGTATGATGGGTTCAGGGCCTAGGAGACGGACACAGGGCGGGCGCTAAGATGCTGTAGGCCACGACGAAAACACGAGGCTGATCACGGTGGCTGCTAAGTTGGGAGACTGGGCCCGGCGAGCAGCACAAGGCCCGGCGACTCTGCAGACGGCGTGGCGGAGGGACAGCGAGCGGGCGACTCCAAGTCGTGCGTGGGCCGGGAGCAGCAGCGAGCTCTTTATTATCTATAGCAGTCACGTGCCTCGCCACTTTTTCTCTGCTCGCCAGACGCCATGCTCTCCCGCCTTGCTCGCCTCCAGCCCGCTCTCCGCGCCCCGCCACGCCGAACGCTCGTCTCTGCCGTCCTCCTCACCCGCACATGGGAGAACGAGTCCGTCGCGTCGCTGCGGAAGGAGGCAAAGACCAGAGGTCTTTCCGCGTATGTCCCCCGGCACACCCCTCCTGTCCCCGCTGACCGTCCCCCAGTAAAGGATCCAAGGCCAACCTCATTCTGCGGATTTCCGAGCATGAGAAGCACGCAATCTCCTCTCCTACTCCCAGTGTTCAGCCACCCCCATCACAGAAACCTGCCGGTGCACGGCCCATCACGCACACCGTAGCACCAGGACCCGGTGTGCCAGCGACAGCAGCCACCTCTGCCCCTCCGCCCCCGCACCAGCTGCTCAACGTTGTCCTCCCAGACATTTCCCAGCCCGACCCAGAGCCCCCGTCGAAGCCGTGCGTATCTCCAATTGCATCATCATTCAGCTCACCAAAAATAACCCCAGCCGTATGTCCCCGACTTTTGGGATTCCACAACACTCGAAAAACAAACCGCACCCGTCGAGGAGAAACTTCCCAAAGTGTTAGTTGTTAGTGGGGTGAGCACGTATGGTGACAACGGCCCACTGCACCACCTCGAGAGTGTCTCCGAAGACGAGACCATCGCTGCAGAGACGACACCAGAGCAATCCACATCAGCCTCGACGGAACCTGGCCTTTTTGAAGACATAACCCAAGATCTGGGTATCCCACCACCAAAAGAGCTGAAGCAGTCATTGTGGAAGTTTTTCTCGTAGACTAGTAGCCGTACTTAGCGCCTCTAATTTGATTTGCAATTACCCACGGCCCGTCATGCCTCTGCCACTTTGTCGGCCAGTCCTCCGAACACATTTTCGCCTCTTTCATGCCTCCGCCAAGTCTGCCCACCTCGTAGCTCCCCCAGACCCGGTCTCCCACATCCGCCCCATCATCTACCAAGACTCCCCCCTCTCTCTTCCTCCCTCTTCACCCACGCTTCTCCGTCATCCCTACTCCCTCTCCGAGTTCTCAAACACCTCAAGCAGTACTCCTCCTGCCGACCTTGAGCTCCAATTTCACTTACAAAGGCAACAGCTCGACGCTTTCAATCATAATTTCTGGTTCGACGTAGGTACCTGCCAAACTTGATCAAAGCACCTATAGCTAACTGTCCACAGTCCAACACACGGTTCGAGGCAGCTAAAGAAGCAGTCCTCTCAGCTCTTCCAGAAGAGGCCACACCTCTGGACAAAGAGCACGCTCTATCACAATTCTACAGAACATGGATTGAACAGGAAAAACACCGCACCGATGCCTACACTTCCGAATGGCGCCGTCGCAATATTGCCCTCATCATGCTCGACTTCCGCGTCCACATACAAAAATTCAGTTCCCGCTTCAACAGCATATTTTCTTCATCACCAAACCATCAAAAGTAACTATGATATATACGAGACATTAATCAGTATTTTATACAACACATCCTTTCTACTCTTCGTCCCACACCGCATCTTGACCTGCCAACTCTCGCACTCGCAAAAACAACTCGTCATCCAGTTCCAACTCTCCTAAAGCATCCATCTCATTAGTATAATCACCAATCACCGCGTCCGATTGCTCTGGCGACATTCCCGGCCATCTCGTTGATATTTCTTCCGGTGTAGGAATCTCAAGCGCTTCATCAGGCTTGATTTCCAGTTCCTCATCCGCTTTGTTTCTCGGAAGTTGAATAGAGAGGACAGTATATAGTGCTGTCCTTTTGAACCGTTCGCTCAGCTCGGCATCGGAAACATTGACAGTTTTTCGAATCGTATTCCAGCTATCGTTATTGTTAGTCACCGGAAGCTTGCCATCAAGCGGGAATAAGAAAGTACTTACTCGTCATGGAGGTATATGCGACGCCAAACCGTGCGCAGTGCAGACTTCCTGCGAGCTTCGGGAAGGTTCTGCACCAACCATAAGTCCCTCAAGCGCACAAAATAAGATCATAGTTACTCACTGCCGTGCGCGACACTAATTGCAAAGCCGTCGCAAAATCTTCAACTGTCTCTTCGTTGTCTTTGAGAGTCAACACATCAACAGCGTCTTCTATTGACAATGCTTTTCCCTGCAAAAGATGCTTGACCAATTCTTTGAAAATCTAAGTCACTGTGTTAGCCCATATCGCACTCCAGAATCATTAAGACACCTCACATGCAACATCCCCTTATTTTCTGCAAGCCTCACCGCCTTGGCCTTCACAATCGTTTCGACTTGGTTATCAAACGAATGCCTCCCCCGCGTGCCCACCAGTGCGGTTTTCAAGTCTTCCACTAATGCCTCATGCACACTAACAAAATCGAGCTCATCGTGATACCCTACAATTTGGTCAGATACCACACCTCACATTTCGACCATTCACCCGACTTACAATCAAGTGTTTTCTCATTCATGGATACACCATTGTCATACACCTGAGCCAAATGCGCCAGTTTGCCAACGCTCAAACAAAACTAACCGAGTCAGCCAAACATAGGAGCTCAAATATACACCAAATCACTCACATGCTTAGATTCCAGGTTCACCGCTCCCCGCGCCTCTTTCAAAAGAGCATCAGAAGCAGCATCAAAACGCTTCTTCCCAATATCATGTATCCAAGATATCGAAGCATTCGGCTGGTCCGCGAAAAACTTGTCCATATATCCCTTTTCATCATCTCCCGAGAACATAACGCGCAACTCGCCATGTTGGATATACCATTGATACAACTCTCTCGTAAAATCGTCTTTGAATCGATCAACGTACGATTGGATTCTTTCCGCGTTAGGATTGAGTTCAGGTGGGTAGACAACTTCACGATGACACAACGCCACCAAGCTGCTAAAATCGCGATATTGTTCGCCAAGGGCAAAAGCCGCCTTTTCGTGTCCACAACGTCCTAAGTTCCTTCGGTGAGCAATAGCAGCTTCATGAAATCGATGGATTTACTGAGGGTTTCTAGGACCTCAGGCCTGAGTAAAGCAAACCTCTGCTCTAACTCATCCTTGTCTCTTTTAGCACTCGGTTCATCTGAAGCAACACCACTGCCACAAATTCAATATTGCGCCCGCGTGAAAATAAAGACACAGAATGCTGACCTTGCCAACCAGTTCAACCTTTCTTGAATACACGCAAACAGAATCTCTGCAAGATCTGCTAGTTGAGATCTGGACTCTCCTGAACCCGGCTGATTCCCCCCGCTCGTACCCTGACTCTCCCAAACCTTTGTCGACGCATCAAATAAGGCGAGCACCACATCAATAACAGAAGGTCGACTAGTCCAAGGCCTGAGCATTGGTAACTCTATCCCATAGACCCCTAGATTGTAGTCTCGATAATCGAATGCCGAGCGCAAAACAGTGATCACAATGCGGTTCGCCTCGGGCAAGAATTCAGCAATATTGCGACTTGTAACACGAGCAGCAGTAGTTGCAGCATCCTTGACTTTCTTGATGAGTCTCCCAATATCGTTGACGCGAAGGCGGAAGAAGGCGCGCAACACATCTTCGTGGACATTACTTTCACCAATCTCACTCATGTAGCCATGTACAGCATCATTCAAGACGCTAAACTGGGGATTCGTACTGGGTTGAGGTATTAGTCGAAGTCTTTGAATAGAGCTAGACCACATACGCGAGGAGGTCGTTGTACTGTACCCAAAGTTGGTGCGCTGCATACAGTTTCTCAGCATCTGTCGCAAGTTGTTGTCTACTTCTTTGAGACATCTGCAAACATTCAGTTCGAGTGATTTATTTAAATGCCAATAAAGGTCTCTCACCTTCGCCAGAACAGCGTTATCGTTGATAAACTGAATCAACCAGCTGAGTCTTTCTTTTCGACTGACCAATTGCGACGTCAAATCATGGTTTTTCCGCACGACATCCGGGGCTAGCTATAAATCAGAATCACTTATGTTGTATATCATAAGCACCAGCGTCTCACCGGAGCGTAATACAGCGTCGCTTAGCTGTTCAGCTCCTTGCATTAGCCTTTCCGCATCAACTTCGGGAGGGAAACTGAAATGCAAGGGGTTCTGATGATGTAGTTCAATATGCCGATATCGGATGTGAGAGGGGGGCACAAACTTCGGGGAGGGCACCATATAAGATAGCCTGCATCATTATAGACTTGATCAGGTTTGTAAATCCAATCCTGAACCAAGCAATGGGTTGAGTAAACATTGTTACAAAGAAAACACTTACTCGTAGTCAAAGGTTTCAATCTTTTCAACATCCACCATTACTCTCATCATTGTAGAGGCTGTCAACATGAGAAGAGTACCGTCTGACTCGTAAGCCCCAACACCTAGAGTCCTATCTGTGACAGACTTGAGCTCTAGTCGATCCCGATAATTGGAGTCTATTGTCTGATGAGAACATACACCGAATAAAGAGGGCCAGATTAACATACCTCGAGCGATAAATGTTACAGCATCACCAAATTGTACAACCGCAACGGCACCGTTAGCTAAAAAATAAATTCGGGGATGCGCTGGAGCACCACTTGTAGCTGTCTTCAGAATTATTAGAATGAATAAATAGGCGAAAAAAACAGCTGATAGTGACTCACGGTTTGATAAGGGACCGATTTCGTACTTTCAATTTTGAATGTGTCTCCGTAGACAGATAACCTGACTAGAGCAAAGACTCGGCGCATTCCCGAGATGTCTGTGGACATCAACGAGCTCTCTTCCGCATGAGCGTACGAAACCAGAACAACGAGCTTATCCTCGCTGTGAGCAGTTCAACAGGTTTATCTTGCCAGTGCTACTAAAAAACCTACCTCTCGAATGCGAGATCAATCAATTCAAAGTCCATCGACTGGTCATCCTCTTCACTAATCCTGAACTTATCCTTCACAGCTGATTTCAACAACCCTACAACATTCCTGTCAAGTATTAGCTCCTCCCACCCTTCAGGTTTCAATTCCCACTTCTGTATCCTTTCATTGACTAAAACCCAAACCTCTTGCTCGCCCGTAGCCGAAAACTTGCCCAGACTTATTGAGCTCACATACGCATTCATGGCATCTGCCGGCCTAAGTTCTGAGGCACCAAAGAAGGATGGGAAAAATCGGGAGAGGTTGAGAGAGGCGGTAGGCCTGGCAAAGAGATGGGACACAAGGCGATATTTGCCTCCAGTAGGCGTAAGTGTCAAGCGGAATAAGTGCCCAGAGGATGTTGAAGCAAGGAATGTTTGGGCCTTTGAAAATTGAGAGTCAAAGAAAGTTGACTGAAGAAATGGATCACCTCACATCTACTCGGACAAAGTTCGTCACATGCTCGTCCTCTTTGATATCCAACTCCATCGTAGAATAATTTTCGCCGCCTGCCAAACCGGTGCTAATATTCTCCCAGAGTCGGACTTGACCCGAATGCGAAACGAGAATGAGACCGGGTTCGCGCAATGGAGCATGGGGAATGAACGCGTGGAGAGGTGGGCTTGCTATAGTATGATCTTGAGGGCACGAGAATATGTAACAAGTAGGTGTGCCACGAATCGCCTGGGAAGCATAAGGATTGACAATGAATGGGTTATTCCAGTAGAAGCTAAGGATGTGATACCTGGACATGTTGCCACACAAAACAGGTTTGTGCGGAAGCTACGAGTGCAAATCCGGCGACTGTATCAACAGAGCCAGTATAGGGATCCTTGAAAAAATCTTCTGCAGATGAGCTGAGGATGAATGTGGCTAACTTAAGAGCATACCGGCATTCCGAAGTACTTGTTTGACCTCTACTGGTAGGCTGGCATAGAATGAGACTGTCATCTCGTCCGACTTGGCATATATGGCTTCCCCATAGACCTTAGTAACGCTGCGTTCAGTCGCTACAGACTCGGTCTCGTCGACATCCATAAGCGTTGATTGTTGTTCACCAAGGCCCGGAGGGTTTTGATGCGCCACGGTCTTCTGCGTTGGAGCATATCTCAGCGATTTTCGCGTAGGTGAAGTTCCCTTTTGTCGTAGCCTAGAAGAAAGGCGTGGGGCTGGAGAGGGAGAAAAGGTCGCCATATGTACTGTGCTAGTTGGTGTTTGACCATAAATAGAGCACAAACGTGAAATGCGCTAAGCTTCAACACAACCAAACAGGCGGTCAAATAGGTTTTGTAGGTGTCATGAATAAGTTATGCTAATGTACAAGAAATATAGCGCAAATTTTGATAATCTAGCTTCCGGCCAGCATGCCAATAAACATAATACATGGGAAAGGAAGCTCAATCAAACGCATCTATTTGCCACCTGAGGAGAACTTGGTAACAGACTTGGTACCTGCAAAACATATTGAACAGACTTGAATACATAGACTAGGTATCGCTTACCTTCTGAGATAGCATGCTTGGCGAGTTCACCAGGGAGAATGAGACGTACACTTGTCTGAATTTCGCGAGAAGAAATAGTCGATTTTTTAGAGTAGGAGGCGAGCTCTGTAACAGCAAATTAGCCATCCGCGTGCAGGAATGAAAGAACCAAAGCTACGCACTGGAGGCCTCGGTTGCAATGCGTTCAAAGATATCATTGACAAACGAGTTGAGAATAGCCATGGCCTTGTTGGAGATACCAGTGTCAGGATGCACCTGCTTGAGCACTACACAACATTGAGTCTCTAATCCTTCCTCAACATAAAGGAAGACAAACCTTTGTAAATGTAAGAGCTGTAAGTCTCCTTGCGAGACTTCTTGCGCTTTTTCTTTTCACCATCAGCAGCGCCACTCGATGCCTTGCTCTTGCTAGCAGTCTTGGCGGCGTCCGACTTTACGGGAGCCTTAGAGGCTGTGGAAGCAGGAGCTTTTCCAGCAGTAGAAGCGGGCTGCAATGGATGTCAGACGATGATAACAGAACGCAAATAAGTTCAGCAGACTTTAGGAGCCATTGTTGGGTCGAATACGGTCTGGTAGCGGTCGAGGAAAGAGAGACGTTGGGGTGAGCTGGTGGACGCGTCTGCCTTTAAGTGCCGTCGCGGTTGCGGACTTCGAATTCACCATTAGTCCATCACGTGCACTGCAGTAAACGGGGACGCGTTCATCACGTGTAGTTACCAAATTAAATCTACCGATCCAGGACTCTGTATTAACAATACACTGAGCAAATGAAAGCTCCAAATGCTCGGGGTATTAGCTTACTGTATTTCATTTGCAGGCATCTTCGGCTGTAACAATTGGAAATATTCGAGGTCTTACATCGTGTGCGTTGGCCAAAGCCTTCCTTGAAGAAAGAACCTTGGCCCATCGCTACTTAATGTTGACTGTTACTGAGCAACGAACTCATCTATTACCATTGACACTATACTACGTTGAAAGTCGTGAGTAGCATTTTCTGGTATTCAGGGATTCATTCTAACTTGGTCCCAACAATAATCCGTTGTGTGAAGGGGTTAGCTGGCAAAAGCTTAAGTACCACAAGCATGGGATAAACTAGAGAGAAAAGGTTTAGAAAGGAATTGCACCACTTGTCCCCATTTTGGCTTGACAGGTCATCGAATAAATTTTCTTTTATATAACTTTCAGAGGACAATTCAGTACTTTGTTTTTCTAGATTCTTTGAAAGGTGACCTCCACCAGTACCAAGTGCTTATTTTTTCTGTGCGACGACTACCCAGCTTTGGTATGGGTAGTGAAAGGTACCAGCAGCCTTGTCTATCCACTCCTTGTCTTCGCCCGCCTCGAGAATATCTCTGATCCTACGGCAAACGTCTTCTTTCTCTTCGGGAGAAAGGACCGCAATATAACTTTTGCTACATGCCCTGTTGACGACGGTTTCCTCCGTTCCGACAAGAGAGTACGACCATACAAACTCCTCAGGAGCTTCAAAAAACTCTTTGTAAGACGGTGTGTCGAAAGTCTGTCTCCATAAAAATAGGCGAAATTGAGGAGAGTTATTCTCATATTGCTCAATTGTGTTCCTGACATGCGCCACCCATCGGGCTGCCTCCCTATATAGAGTGAGTGGGAAATTCTAACAAAGAGCCTCTCCCTACCTATCTTCGAGGTTCCATACATATGCGACTGTTCCTTGCGGTTTCAGTATCCGCGCAAACTCGGCAGACGCAAGATTATAATCTGGGCACCAGTGATAAGCCTAAAACAGTAAACTAGTCAGGCAGCCCTTCACCCAGGTCAGGGAAAGATTGTACTTGTGCAATAATAATAAGATCGGCCCATCCAGTTTCAACACCAGTTGACTGGAAAGTGCCATCCTGCACACGGATGCGTTTATCGCTTAGTGACTGCTCAAAGACACTGCGCATGCCGGCACTAGGCTCAACCGCAATGTATTCGCCTATGAGTGGGTTCCACTCAGGATCACCGAGGATCGCCCTAGTAAAGATTCCTGTTCCGGCTCCAATTCTTGGCAAGCCCCGTCAGTTGGAGGCCTTTAGTTTACTTCCTGCTCACCCACTCAACGATGTTATATGGTCCTGGTTTTCGCAATGCCTTGCGAATGTGCTCAAGGACACTCGCCTGGTAACCAGGGCGGGCACTGCGGGAATGAATGCATGACAACGCTAAAGACGGCTCTGGGGCGCACCGGTCGTAGAGTTCGTTAGTGCCAGTTGCGAAGCCGGCTTGTGCGACGGCATGGACGAAAGTCATTTTTCTGTGGGAGTGAGAGATGAGTGTCGAGATCGAATTCACGTTTTCGGTGAGTCACTGCTCCGTGGCCCGTACATCGATCAGAATGAGGCGGAGTCAGCATAACCCCTTTAAAGCTAGGGTTGCATTTTCCAGACAAATGACGCCTAATTATACCATTTCTCTTGTCCAGCACTCCCACCTGCTTCCATGAGTATACAGGTGGCCACGCCCTTTTCCAAGTATTCTTTCAATCTCACTGACACCTCACTGGTCGTGACCAATGGAGGCACGTTCTCTTTCATCTTGGACCTCGCTGCTCCAGCTGACGCCCACCAGCATCTCCGCAACACACTGTAGCTCACCATTATGTTCTTGGGAGTGAATACGACGAAGAGGAGGCACTCATGCATGTTTCGTACCTTATTGAGAGGCCCGAGAAGAGGAAAGGAACTTCGCTGATGCTTGTAAAAGTTAAAGGAACCGTAGAAGACAAGGATTGGGCGCTTGAGTGGTCGGAGAAACTGATGAGCACAGTATATGACGGTGAGGCTCATTTAATGTCCTTCCTTACTCTATCAATGACAAGGGTCAGGTTATGGCATCCAGCGCGCTCGCCGCCTTAGAGTTCTCGTCAATCCGTATGGAGGAGTGGTGCGTCGCCATCATATACCCTCTTTCCCTTTGTTCACAGGCCCTCGCCTCGCCAGAAAAAAGGCGCTACTGTGTTCTCTACCATCGTCGAGCCTATCTTTCGTGCTGCAGGATGCCAACTCCATACCACTCGTAGGCCGCCCTTCGCCTGCCTTGTTTCATAAACTTGCCCTCACATCATCTTTTAGACACCACACATAATGGTCATGCCCACGACATAGCCAAGGATCTCGCGACCAATTACGATGCTGTTGTTGTGGTCTCAGGTGATGGACTCGTTCACGAAGTGCTCAACGGCTTTGCCGAGCATGTTGATCCCATCAAAGCATTTAGCATACCAGTAGCACCTATTCCTACCGGTTCTGGCAACGGCCTTGCATTAAACCTCCTGGGATTAGAGGTGAGTAGATCCATGTTAAATCAGGCAAATTTGTCTCATGCTTTCCAGGATGGTTTCGACGTAACAAAAGCTGCATTAAACGCCATCAAAGGTGCGCATGTATCTACTTTCCCCTGAGTATCTTCTGACACTCTCGCAGGGCGGCCAATGCAGGTGGACCTATTTTCATTCACACAAGATAACAAGAGATCAATATCTTTCATGTCACAATCCCTCGGACTGATGGCTGACCTCGATATTGGAACTGAGCATTTACGCTGGATGGGCGATACAAGGTTTATCGTAGGCCTGCTTAGGGGACGTACGTGTTGAATGTCTCCAACCTACTCCAACCTAACTATTCATTGACATATGCATTTCAGTCATCCGATTCAAAGCTTGTCCAGTTCAAATTTCTTATAAAGTCGCAGAAAAGGATAAGCGCAGGATGGCCGAAAGTGTCGCTGCGTATCGAAAGAACAGAGATCCTCTGGCCGCCAAAAGCATGCCCACTTCGGCGCCCGAAGGAGATAATGTCGAAACATTACCGCCGCTCAGATTCCGACCAGAGGATAGCGATGGTTGGACGACACTGGATGAACCTCTGCTATATGTTTATGCTGGCAAGGGTCCATTCGTAGGGCGGTAGGGGGATACATTTCATTCACGCATTATATTTGACTGATCAGAGCATGTCAGTGATTACATGGCTTTCCCTGTTTCGCTACCCGACGATGGCCTCATCGATGTTATGGCGGTGCCGTTGGTCAGCGAAAGTTTCTTTAGTTTGAAGCCTCTGTTTCTGACATGGCACTAGTCTTCAAGAAAGGACATCGTTACTGGAATGGTTGGAGCAAGCAAAGGTGACACTTACTGGTCGCCCAAAGTGAGGCTAAAGTTCGGGTTCCTGTGTCCAACTTCATACTCACTCTATAACAGTTACACTACATTAAGGCACACGCATACCGAGTAAAACCTCTCAAGAAATCAGGCCGCCTTTCTGTCGACGGTGAAGCATACCCCTTTAAGGAATATCAAGTGGAAGTACACCAACGCCTAGGCACTCTACTCAGTTGTTATGGATATTACGCTGCTGACTTTGCTCCTTATCCTCCCACCGACATCGAACCATCCGAAAACAAAGACAGAGGCTGCAGTATTACATCCATCTGCCCGTGGTCTGCCCGGTAATATCATTATTTCGCCTATTGTTTATTTTGATACCCCCACCTTCTGTATATTGTCCCATTGTTTATATTTTAATACTTGTCGATCTCTGTACCGTTGTAGGAGTGCAGCACACGGCTATACTTTAATCCGATTTCTACTCGTGTGACGATTAATTGTGTGGGTATAAACATCCGAAAAAAACATCAACTTGGTCAATTCTAATTCATGTCGTACAAGCCACGCTGTTATCCACATACACCTCCTAGACCCAAACATCATTAGTATGTTGCTCAGGCTCCCCTCTCGCACGTTGTCCTGCATCTTTCGTGGGCGTAGGTATCACTCCGACGCTCTTGATAAATGGATGAAGAACCCTCCTATTGTGACTCTTAGTGATAGTCTTCACTATGACAAACTATCCGATCTCTATGTCACTCTTCCTACACGCGACGGTACCAGGAAGCCCTATGTCGAGCCCAAAGTCGGCGACCCAGCACCCTACGGAGTGCAGCTTGCATTCTTCCATTCGCGCGTACCCGAACATATGCTGCGAAAAGATGGAACTGACGAGGAGATATCGCCTCCAGCTCCGTTCCTACGCCGAATGTGGGCCGGTGGTAAAATGACTTGGGATAACAAGAATCCGTTGCTTATTGGTTCCAAAACATATTCAACGGGAAGCGTTGGAAATGTCACCTTGAAAGGTGTTGACAAGGGAAAACCAATGTTGTTCCTCACACAGAACGTTGAATTTGAAATGGATGGGACGAAAGGAACTCCTTCGCTGATAGAAGAGAGAGCACATGTTTACTTCGAAGTTAAAGGTGAACATGAGGCAAGTAAGCCTCCTCCCAAACGTAAGTATTCTAGTGCAACTCCATTTGTGTTCGTCGCTCACGCGCTTCCCTGTCATCAGCTGTTCAAGGAATACCGTCTTCGGTAGACTTTTCTTTCACATATGTGCCAAGCGTAGTTACGCTTTTCCGCTTCTCCGCGCTTATGTTCAATGCGCATCATATTCACCTCGACAAGGAATATTCGCAGAAGAAAGAGGGATATCCAGGTAACTTCTTAATCCTCTTTACCTTGTTATCATTTATCAACTATGTTGATCCTAAATTACAGAGCGCTTAGTTCACGGACCTTTGACAGCCCTCATGCTTCTCGAGACTGCGGTCTTCAACAAACCCGATATTCGAATCAAGTCCTTCGAATATCGTGCAACCAACCCCATGATAGTAGATAGGGAGGCAACAGTCAATGGCAAATGGATAAGCAATGACACAGCTCAATTATGGTGTATTGACGAGCAAGGGGTAGTTGGAATGACCGGGAAAATTACAGTCGAGTAGATACAATGCGAAAGAGGTGATAATTGTCGGTCCAGTGCAGGAATATTCGTCCCGAATGCGATATGGCAGATCCTCTAGAAACCTGTACCAGATTTAAGCGAAATTCTCTTCGAAATGGACAGTAAGTTACCATATTTGTTTCCTGCCTCTTTCCGGTTTCGCCTTCCCTCGGCAATCTTTTCCTCCAGTGTCTCCCTGTTTTCATATGCATCCCTCAATAGGGTTGAGAGCTGATGCCTCGACCTCGCGATACCACTTAGCTTGCTCGCCTATGAAAACACCTGATTAGTATTGCATTTGGATTCAGTAAGAATAAACCAACGCTGAATTTCATCTTCGGTTCTTCAGCGGGGCCCGCAGTCTTCGTAAGTGCCTTTCTTTCTTCCCTTTCTTTAATCTCCACCTTGGCCTTCTCCATCTCTTTCATAGCATCAACTTCCGATGCTTCCTCCTCGTATCCTTCGAAACCCTTGACTGCACCTTTCTCCAGTTTACGCACGTAAGCGTCGTACTCAGTTTGCCACCTTTTCCTGAACTTCTCGTAGTAAGCGGGATCATGTGCAGCCCAAGTACCGGATGGTAATTGGTAGTAGCCAGGATATGGGTCTTGGGGGGTCGGTTCAGGCGGTTCAAATGTTGGTATTGAGGGTGCAGAGGAAATCGTTGGAAGTGAAAATAAGGAGTTGGTTGAAGTAGCGGGGGGAGTTTTTAGTTTTCCTATAATATGTGTTGAGTCGAATATTTCCGGTCATATTCATTATATCCAACAAACCTGATGACAAGTCGTCAACGGGCGGAGCTGATGATACACTGGCGACCGCTTTTTTGATAGTTTTCGGTTGATCTTCTAGAGATGTATTTGGTTTGCCTTTGACCAGAGAGGGAGGTAGGAAGGGTAGTGACGATCCGCTGCTGCTCGTGTCAGCCGTTTTGTTTGGAATCTTTGGCCCCTCATTACCCTCCTCCAGCTCTTCGTCTCCTTCGGTGAAAGCTACACTTGCTAGTGATGGGGCACTCTGCCGGGTATTGAATTTCAATCCAGGTCCCTTTCCGCCGCCCAACACACGCTCTGGTGGTGGTGGTGCAGCGGGAGTCTTCTGCTTGGGAGCAGGTAGCATGGTCAATAGCGAGGAAGCACCAGCTCCCGTCTTCTGTCGCTTTGCAGCAGGCCGTTCAGATTCTATGCTGTCTTTCTCCTCATCGTCATCTTTACGAAGCGCAGGAAGCCCAATAGCGATTTTCTTTGACGGCCGCTTCGTTGTTTTAGGTGGAGGTGGCGGAGTGTTTTGTGTCGACAGCGGTTGAACGGGTTTTAGACTGGCTGGTAGAGCTTTCTTCAGTTGCGGTTTCTTGTCTTCACTTTCACTTCCGCTTCCGCTGTCGCTGCCATAGCCGTCTAGTCCAAGCATGATGATGATGGGTGTAAGTCAAGCTACTTAAATAAGGCTCCATTGACTTTAATCAGTAAGCACATAAACATTATTCAAAATAGCCTATATACAGTCCCTATGTCCCAATTACAAATGTTAAGTGTATAAGCGAGCGATATATGTCAGAGAAAGATATCTACGGTGTGAATTACAATAATTATCGAAAATTGTTATGATTGAAACCCATGCACGCCAAAGCGTCTTTTGTAGAAAACCAAAGTAGTCCATCAGTCCGAATGAGTGTAATTGTAAAGCTAGAGTTTGTGTAGTATTGTTTTTTGATAGTGACATTATGGCCGTGCTATTGAAGAACAACACGTCAGGATAAAAGAGATAAAACATTCCATGGTGCTCACCAAGTTGTTCCTTGCGGTAGAACCAGAAGTAACCGAGTACGATGATTAATTGGCAAATAAGAGCAAGCCAGAATGGTGCAGACGCCATTGGACTTCCTGAAAACACACATGTGGTTGAGTATTTTATATCGCATGCCTAAAAGAATTAGTTACCTTTAATACCATCGCTGAAGTCCCATTTTGAGGCATCCGGAAATACGGATCCAGGTCCAAGACGATTGGGGGCAGTGGCACGTGCGACCATGACACAAATGGAACCAATGACTTGAGCAAATGCAAGCGTGGCACAAACATGAAGACGAGATAGTGTCTGCAGCAGAATCATACCCAAACCAACACCTTGAATAGCGTCTAGCACCCCTAACCATAACCACAGCGAGATACCAAGATAAGGACCACTTCCACCGGCCCATGGTATGTAGAGTGCCAGTGATGATGTACCCCATAACATCTGGCACCACCGAGGAGCACCAAGGCCCACAGCGAAGACAGGGAGTAACCAAGTATGAGTCTTACTGAAATATGTGAGGATGACTAGCAGAATGGCCCAAACGAAGATGAAGAATGTGATTACGAGCAGCAAAATCTGCCATTTTGGCACATCCACATTCCAGAGGAAGCTCCAGTTACGTCCATAAGGCTACATTAGAGATTCATAATGTTAGAGTCATAACAAATAGAGGGGATTTACGGCGACTTACTCCACTGAGCCAGTAGTCTCGTAGAATTTCTGAAGCGAGGAACCAAAGGACCAGCTTGCGACGGAACAGTGTCTTGAGGAAGTGAGGCACTTTAGGTGGTGTTTGACGGTAATATTCTGGTAAGCCATAGAGCATGACGTAGGCAAAAACGAGGCTTATGAGAGCGAGTGGCCAGACAATCAAACAGATCCACCAAGGTGGAATACTCTCGGCTTGACCGTTGAGTGAATTGCCCCAATACCATAGTGCAGCGACCCAAATCTGCTGAGAACCTTGTACGACACAGGCTCGCATTGTCCAAACCTCGGTAGCAGCCCCCTACACATTGTTTTGTCAGTAAAATTCAATACTAACAAAGGGTTTATACTCACAGCTTCTTCACCGAAATTCAACCCAAAGAATAAGAAACCGGCTGATGATGCAACAGCATATGCCCATGTTGCAGCATTTGCTAAACCATCATGGGCGTGAACGAAGACAGAACTGACTGAGGGCAGACCAATAAGGAAAAAGGCCAGACCAAAGAATACCCAAGGCAAGGATAGCACATAGACGGAAGGCTTCAAGCGGAACATAGGGTACCAAACAGCGGACGCAGCGAGGAAGACAGCGCCAAGTACGTAGAGTTGTAGATCATTTTGGCTGTTACGGCCTGTAAGCAAGGTGATCTGGAAACTGGTGGCGCTCAGCATTTGGCCCAGAGCTATAACGATGGTATACAACGGCCATCCCCCAATTTCTCGCGACATAGCAATCTGCAAGCCAGTCATAGGAACTACGTCGGGTGGAGGAGGTTCATTATGAAGATTGCCATCATAGTCTGTATGCGAGAATCCATGCGTGCTAGGTGCTGATGGAGAATGAATACAAGTGTTGTAGATCAGTATAAACGAACTTACAGTCAGGACGAGAGTAGATAGACGGTGACGGTGTTCCCCAGACAGAATCACGTTGAGACGACCTAAGACTGGCGGCACTAGAAAGTTTGTCCTTGCGCACTTTGCCGAAGAAAGCTTCTTCACTTTTCACGAGGTACTTTTCAATCGATAACTCCTTTGAAGAATTCTTGGCGTCGAGCATTTGGAGTTTTTGAACGAATTCAGAAGCAACACCACCATCAGCATCCGTGAACTGCACAACAAAACGCATGAATTTCCATATCGCAGGGTGACAGTATACGACCTACCGAAGCAATTGCTTTGTTCAGTGGCGAATTTGACTTCTCCTCAACAATGGAAGAAATAGATTCCACGGAAGAGATCCTTGAGTGGTCACCAAAAGGTCTTGAAGGCGATAGGCCTCCCTCCAAAAACGGATCCGGGGCGCCCCTCTGGTCTTTAGCGATAACCTTGTTTGCCCTCTCCAGGAAATCTGTATAACCTTGGCCCGGAGAAAGAGTGCTGCCCCTCTGGCTAAAGTAGTCTTCATCACCGCCAACTCGAGGCACCTGTGCCAACGTCTCTTGACTCCTTTGCGCAGGCGAGTTCGAGTAGCTGTTTGTGCTCCTAGCGTCCCAGTCAGGTTGGTTAGGGTAAGCTTGCGCAACCGGGTTCCAGTCATCCGTATCAGCCATAGTACGCATAGCAGTACCTCCACCATCGGTAGGTCTCCAAGCATTAGTACCAGATAAATGTCGACTCGAATTGATACTTCGTTTATGGAGATCTTCCATCCTCTGGCGCCACTCGACAACAGGGAATCTTTGGACGGCTGAACGGGCGCGAAGAATCGCACGCTCTTCTTCAGAAGATTTCAAAGCCATTTTGATGGTTTTCGTCAATTGCGAGATCAGATGGGCCGTGGACATCGATTCAACGGGATACCACTGTTAGGTATGGTCAGAAACTTATCACAAGTGACCAGGACGAAAAAAAAAAAAATCCCACTCACCCAACCAGGCATAAGACCAAGACCACCCAAACGCGAACCAACACCAAGAGCACCTTTTCTTCCGAATTCGACAGCAACCAGACCGAAAGGTTCATCACGAGAGGGAATCAAAGCGAAATCTGCACCACTGAATAGATAAGGTGGAAGAGCAGTGAATTCCGGCTTGGAGAAGACACGATCAGGATACATCTCCATCAACCTGGCCAATTTCTCTGCCGCAAATCTGCCATATAAATCAATAACAGGGCCAACAGTGATCAATTGAATCGAAGGTCTCTTCTCCAGCCTATAGGATAATTCATAAGATAACGTTCCGACTGAATTATGCAAAATAAAGCGAAAACTCACAATGAAGGCATAACATCAGCAATCAAATCAACACCCTTCTGTTTCGACCAGCGACCGACAAACACGAACAGATCAGAATCAGGATCCTGCCGAATACCAGCCCATTCCTGTGCCTGCCTCTTCAATTCTGGCCTAGCCGCTTCAGCCTCCTGATCAATTTGTACATCTTTAGCCTTCGTTTCTGTTTCATCCAACGCCGCAATATCAGACGGGTCAGGATTAGGAAGTGAATCGACGTGCTTCAACGTCCACAATGCGGGATACCGTGCCCAACTGCGTTTACCATATTTGTCAGACACACCAGCCACACCAATACTCTTCTGGTGCGAACTAATGAACGAAGCGCCAGCGTGTAACAGGTTGAACGTGTTTCCAAATTGGACATATTTAGTGCAGTGCTCCTTGCTGATGTTGAACGCCGAACAAACTTCCTTCATCTCTTCCTTTGTTCGCAACGGCCATAGACCCTGGAACTCGGCATTATGCAATGACAGGCAAGTGGGAATAACTTTAGGAAGGAGATAGATCGGCGCGAGAGCCCCGTGGTAGTCATTGATGTGATAGATGTCGATGTCGGCGTATCGGCGTATAGTGGCCGCTATAGCTTGATTCCAAGTTGAATAAAAGATTGCAGAGCTAAGATCGTCCATGCGAGATGGGTAAGGGTCCGACTTTGTCTGGGCACGGAAGACGGGGCTGTCCAGAATGATGTAGGTGATGTTGTCCAGTTGATGAGTCTCGACTTCAATGAGATATGGTTCACCGAAGATGATCACTTCAATGGGTTCCGCTGGATCCCCGGCTGGATACTCGAGGTCTTTGACTTTAGGAATGACCCACACAAGATCAACATCCGTCATAGCCTTGCCCATCAGACTTGACATGACACCGAGACCACCAATCTTGACCTTCAACTTCCAGTCGATAATTTCGTATTCCAGGGTCGCGATCAACACCTTTCGCCGTTTATCCTTGATCTCCGGCCATCCGATAGCTTCCGCAGATTGTTTATGCCCGAAGATCTTTTCCGACATTGCCACGCCATCCTTGAAGTCCGACGTAGATTTGTTGCTGAAAGCCGCTAGGATAGGGAAATAGTTTGTATGGTTCTTCGCTTTGACACCGTATTGATTGTGCTTGATTCCATAGAAAGTCCACATGAAGACGAGAACGGCAAGAACACCCGTGATAAGGGGTATCGCAAGAAGGAGGGAATACATAACAGCCCCGACGGCTGCCTCGCCACGAGGTTCGAGCGACCATGTCATGGAGGCATCGTCGATGACGAGTGACCAAGCAAGATGCGGTTTTGGAGGAGCAGACATATTCAGGTAGTTGGCAGCGACACTATTCGGTGGTAGACGATCCAAAACACCATCACCGTCGGTATCACCATAGAAATAATCATCATAATCCCAGACGTTGACTTGGACAAAGGTCGGCCAGGCAGCCATGATCTCGAGCTCCCATTTACCATCTTGATTCAACTCCATCTTGGACGGTAAACCTTGATCAAAGCCCCATTGATTATAGGGACCACGGACAAGAAGTTGAGGCATCCGGCGTTGGGGACCACTATACTGCGTGTCGGCATGCATGACAGCGGCAGCAGAAAGTGTGGCTTCGCTCCAGTCTGATTGGATCATGAATTTAGTGTTTCAAAAGGAAGCGATGATTTCGAAACCTACATTGAACCATGATGTGATCACCGTCCCAGAAGTTCTCGGGCTGCTGGAAGACCGAAGCTTCTATAGTAGTCGTGTCCTCCCAATTTTTCCATTCAGTCCAGTTTTTCCCGAAATTCCACGAGAATCTGGATTTATCGGCGCCGATGGCTTGATGATCAAATGTGTACTGCCCGTTGGAAAATTTGAACGCGTCGTTGTCATCGTAGTCATTCTCGGGGAAAACCACGACATTATTAGCAGCACCTTTGCGTAACATCAGATGGTCTTTCGCCTGCAAGAGAGATCAGCTTTGATGTATCGATACGGATGGAAACATACCTGTGTCGTGGCATTACCACCTTGCGCAGGCGCGTTATTGACAGTGAGCGTCAAGACTCCATCAGAGAGGCCTGTCAACGTCGCCGACCAGGACCAAGATGAGACATCAACACCAACAATTTTTGCAGGGTCGGGATTCGACACGGCTCCGCACTTCACATTTGTGATACTCGGTTTTCCGCCTTTTCCTGATGAACTCAAGTCGAGAGTGATGCTGTCGGTAACACCCTGACAGTCCATCTCAGTATTGAACTCTAGTTTGACATCTACTGTGCTCGCGTTCGAGCTATTGGGGTCAGCAAGAATGCGGTGATCATGGCCGGGAATGAACTTGGTGATCCTGGGAAGGGGCGGGACCCATTGCTCCTTAGGGACGAGAACCTTGTAACCATAAGGATCCATAGTCACTTGCCCAAGACAGCCGAACCATGGTGCTTTACTGTCATTATTGTAAGAAGACAACGACTCCTGGAGGGTATAGGTTTCGTAAGGGTATAGGAGATTGCGAACGACGGTATCGGAAGTGAAAGGCGATGAAATCCATAGATCCTGTTTGCAGTTATAACTCCATGTCTTGGTTGAATTCTCGTTCGTAAAGAGCACCCAAACTTGATCGTTGAAGGTCCCACTTAATTTCTGGATACCCGCAAGTCCAGCACGTGAGACGGACCATAAGCCCATCTCAGTCCCGGTCCCATTGGAACCAGGGCGTTCAATCCAATATGTCCAATTACCACGTTGAACAAGGTTGTAACCGTCTTGAAGGGAGCCGTACACTTGCCGTAAACGAAGGAAATGGGCCATCAACCGCCGAGTATCAGTAGTTGGATCAAAATGATCGAGCGCATTCCAATCGTCGTAACAACCAAACAGAGCTTTTTCCAGTGGCATGTTAAAGTATTGCTCAGAGCCCAGGGTGTAGCAACCATGGCGTTTCCATGCGGGAGTGCTGATCATGGCCTGTCGGCTAACGAAAGCGTCAGATGACACATTAGACACTGATAAAAAAATAAGACACATACCCATATAGATAGTTAGAAGCACCATTGTCATACAAATAGAAGTTTTGTTCTTCGCCATAATAAAACTTGGGCCGATTGAGCGGATGGTTTCAACATAGTAACCAAAATGCTTACCAAAGGGATTCCAGGCATAACCAACGTAGTGACAAAAGTTGCCAATGCACTTCTCTGCGTTCCATTCTCTAGACTTGGCCAACGGAAAACATCAAAGTTACTGGTCCCAAACATATGACGGGGATCCAATTGGCCGTTTTGAGCATTGAGGAAATCATTGTTCACGAACATTTGATTCCAAGCGGTGACAAAATTCACGTCGAGATCGTATGCAACCTGGAGATTGCCGTCCATTCCAAGGAAACGCGAAAGAGAACGATAAATTGAATAATGGAAAGCTGCGCCATCCAAAGCGTTGAGAGGGGCTTCTCTGAGGAAAAATTGATCCTGATTCGCAGAGAGGTTGGCTGCCGCTAGGAAGCCTCCAGGAAGCTGGGTCTGGGTGCGACCACGCCCACTGGCAAGATGTCAGAAATGATTTGCGAAAGGCTAGATAGTCGGCTTACAGGTATAAAGAGCCAAAAGTGTCACCACCGGTAATTTCACCTGGGATGTAGAAATTGCTTTTGCCGAGACGCGCAGCGCATGCTCTCGTGCTGGAAGCCCAAGCGGCAAGAGCATCGACAGTGACTTGAGTAGCCTTGTCGACACGAATGGCATCAATATCGAGGGCTTTAATAGCCATACAAGAAAACACTTTGATCCTATTCATGACAGACGGTTGCCACTCGCGAAGACGATCCTGTACTGAAGCGAACTTTGCAAGCTGACGTTGCCAATCAGGATGGACACCAAAGGCTTCCATGTCTCCATACTGGTCGAAATCGGACGCCATACAACCACTTGCATCTAACTCTACGAGCTTTCCAGAGTCATCCCAAAACTTGGGCATGACACAGGTAGAGTTATGGTCATTGCTTATCTAGATAGGGCACGGTAAACGGGAATTGTTGAGACCCGATATGAAAACCCTTCACTCACCGCGAAATCACGGTACTCTGTAAAGTTCCATGGCATGTAGTTTGGCTGTTTCCAAATAGCACCGTACTCGTCGAGGCTGAATGGAGTACTCGTGTTGAGGTGTCTGCAAAAGCTAAATGAGAGCTTGACAACATGATGCATCAGCTGACGACAAACCCTTTGAAGGCGATGAGATCGGACATGGTGCCGACAGTAAAATCAGCCATAAAGTACATGCCGCGCGCGTGAATTTCGTCAATCAAATGGCGCCAATCATTGACGTTCCCCCAGTGAGGGTCGAGGACACTAAAGTCCAGGGGCGAATAACCTGACGGGGGTGAAGAGATAAGTGCCAATGGAGGGAAAGCGGGGCGAGGACTGACTGTCTGCTTGCCAGAGCATGTTCACAAAGGGGGTACCGGACATGAAGACGACTTTGACGCCCATGCCTTGCAGGTAATCCAGACGCAGTTCTAGCCCCTTGAGGTCGCCCCCGTAGCGCAGCTGTGTTTCACGGTAGTCGGCCTCGTAGGGAGTGCCGAAATAGTCGTTGTTAGTGGGGTCACCATCTGCAAACTTGTCTAGGAGGATAGTGTAGACGGGGAGGGCGCGCCAGTTTTGGGGAGACGGGGTGTATGTTGCGTTTGGGCGTTCAGAGTCGTATTCTAGGGGGGAGTTGGCGTTCTTGTTGACGTTGAGGTTGTAGTCTACGAGGTCCTCGCGCCACGGGGAGGCAGCGACGAGGCGGGCGAGCAGGGGGAGAGCGGCGAGCGCGGACAGGAGCCGCATGGCGGGGAGGGGGAGGGGGAGCGAAGACGGGAGGGGATGGAAGGAGAGAAAAGAAAAGATGGAGGGTGATGGTTTTGAGCAAGTTTCTGGCCACGGCGACCATCCCCGGCTGAGCCGAGCCTCCGCCCAGGACTCGTGCCTTCCGACATCCCGGCATGCTATGCTGCCTCTATAATTAGGTAGCCTGGAAAATTTCCGACTGTATTATGGGCCCTGGCACTGTCTCGCTCGCTGTTGCGGGTGGCAGGGCTGGCTGATGGTTGCGCTGTCCATCCGTCCATCTATCGAGTGACATAACTGGGCGTTATTGTGCTCGAGTAACACATTTGATCATCATCCGCTCGCCTGATTTCCGTTCCTGGCCCGCCAGTCTCTCTTCTCCCTCGGCCACCCTCACACTCGCTGCCCCCCACGACCCAGACGCTCCTTCCCCGGCCCAGAGCCCGCCATGTCCGCCCTCACCGCCAACAACGCCTTCCACGCCCTTGACGATTCCCCCTCGAAGCCCTCCTCGCCCAGCACCCCGACAGGACAGTACACCAACTCCCAGCCCTCCGTCGCCCGCTCCTTCATCAACCTCAACCCGGAAGTGAGAGGCCACCACGCCCCCTTTCCGATGACCCCCACCGCCACCGCCCTCAGCACCCCACTGGACCCTCCTCTGGGGGTATCATTCGCCGATTATCTCAAAACGTGGTCAGACAGCCAGACCGCGAAATGGCTCGCAGAGTGCAAGTGTTCTCATCATGCCGAAACATTCAAGGCAAATGACATTCGTGGCGATATCATCCTGGAAATGGACCAAGCCACTCTGAAAGAGATGGGCATTGCTAGCATCGGTGACCGATTGCGCATCTTAAATGCCGTCAAACATCTCAGGCAACGCGCATCTAATCGGCCATCTTTCTCGTCAACTCGCCACCCCGAGCTCGTATCCAGCAACCAACCCAAGACTGATGGTATTGCGACCACCCGATCACATGCGAAACGCCCTGCACCTCTCAGGCTCAACGATTCTATTGGGCACAGTGAATTTCCTGCTATCGCACGCGAAACTCCTCCTGATTCAGCTAGAAGCACCAACGTTGGTGCTGGCTTTCGTCCACTTCCTCAACAACCGGGTTCACAGCCCAACCAGTCCCTCGGTTCTTCCTTCAGTAACCCCACTGGCGCCCACCCCAATACTCCCAGTCATCCCCGAGCCCAACTTCCTCCACTTCCACCCCCATCGCGTGCGCCGCCCCCTCCCCCGGGACGTCGCGCAGGGCAATGGGCCACTACACCTACCCAGGAGGCACCTCCGAGTTACACCTCTGGAGGCCTACCCCCGCAACCACAACTGCTTACACCCTCGGCAAACTGGACCGGTTCTTATCACTCACCTGCGGACTCAAGACAAGGTAATTCAAGTAAATTGACATCGCGCTCGACCTCTCCCCTTCCGGGTCGTGGGGTTCGGCCCAATGTGAGCAGCCCAATTCATGGCCGCAATGGATCAGGTTCCCTCGTTTCGCCCAGCACACTCAATAGTCCATCCAACAAATTGCCCCCTCGACCATCGACAACTGGTACCAACTATCATCCCTATGCCAACCCTCAAGCCACAGCCCTCCAACCTCCGCCAGGATACCCGGCACATGCCCTTTCTCCCATCGATGAGCAATTCAACGCATCATCATCTGCCCTCAATAGTCCTTCTCTGGCTTCTCAGCACTCCTCCAGCCGTGGCCCTACCCATGGAAATAGCGGGTCTGGTGGTGGACAGCAGCTGTCCTACGAGGAAATCAGGCGCAAACTTGTCAAGTTTGTCCTGCCCGACGAAGGCCTCACTTATACCATAGATGCTATAACGTGTACTGGTGGCGTTGAAGTGCTTGAGAAGGTCCTCAAAAAGTTTGGTAAAGGTGTTTCGAGACCCGCAGACGGTGATGCGCCATTGGAGTACGCTATTACGCCTCAAGGTGGTCTAACGGTCGATGGCTGGGGCGTCTATCTCGACTTGGGCCAACAAGACGGACCTGGTAAGTTCTGCTCCTTAAATCGCCTGCCATTCCTCATTCTCAAATAACACGTAGGTGAGCCATTGACTGAAGCAGAGCTGATGTCAATATGCCACGCTCCTCCTGATCATCCAACTCGCGAACATGGGCTTGTGCTTCGCCGAACTAAAGCCTCCCGTCGTACCGAGAGTCCTTCCAATCTCAGTTCTTCTGCGTCAAGTAAAACGACAAAGCGTGCTAGCTCAATCAGTATCCTCAGTTCTCTTGGCGTTCGGAACCCTGAACGTACACTTGATCCTCCCTCTCCTACCTCTACTTCAGGTCGCCTTAGCCCAACGAGCAGTGCGAGTGCTAAGCGTCCTTCTAAGTTGCGCCACTTCTTCGGCCACCGGCCACCTAGCGAGCTTATTACGAATCACCTCCCTGAGTATTTCCCAAATACCGAGAAGAAGATTCTTGAACGGACCGCTCGGCATAGCATGATGCTAAAGGCAAAGAGGGAAAGCTTTGCGTCTGTGAGGGACCAACCACTACCTTCGAGATTTAGCATCAGCACCCGGGGATCATCCTCACCCTCCCGGACTTCCTTATCATCTAGTCTGGCACCACCTGTACCCGATAAACTCAATGACTATAGGGACGACTTGCCTAGGATGTCACTATCCATGGAGGATGGCAGGTCAATTGACTTGGAGCCTGAACTTCCAACCACCACATTACCTTCAACTAGTACATCCGACTTGAGCGGCAAACCCCTATTACCCCCAATACCATTCCCGACGGAATCACTTTCGGAGGTGATTGAAGGTGTAACAAGGAGTAGAATGGCAAGGACGACATCGACTTCATCGAGAAGAATGAGCTACATGACAGAATTGAGGAGCAAGAAGGATAGATCAGACACGGCTAGCTTAATGACTGTGGATGAAATTACCGCTGAAGTGGAAAGTAGAAGAGGGAGCAGCACGGTTGATGGAAGCCCGGAGTTGGATGATTGGACAAAGGTGGACGTAGAGGAGACTCCCGATGCACCAGTAGACGAGAAAGATGTTGTTGCTGAACAAGAAGAAGAGGAAGTCAGCGATGGGAGTGAGGATGAAGATGAAGATGTAGACGACGGAGTAGGTGTCACACTCAATGGAGAGGATGATGACATACCTAAAGGTGTCGAGACAAATCAGAAATGTAAGTTTTTGCTTTCGAAATTGGCTTTAACGAATACTTATGTGAATCACGCCAGCGAACAAATGGATCAAGGGTGCTCTCATTGGTGCCGGGTCTTTTGGCAAAGTCTACCTTGGAATGGATGCATCCAACGGTCTCCTTATGGCTGTGAAACAAGTCGAGTTACCCACCGGTTCCTTGCCTAACCAGGAGCGTAAGAAGAGTATGTTAAATGCTCTCGAACGCGAGATTGAACTCCTCAAGAACTTGCAACATGAAAACATCGTGCAGTATCTCTGTATGTTCTATCATATTCAAAATCCTTCTCGTTAACTGATATTTGCTAGACTCGTCTGTTGATGAGGAATATTTGAATATTTTCCTCGAATACGTGCCCGGTGGTTCTGTCGCGACGCTTCTTCGCAATTATGGCGCTTTCGAAGAAACTCTGGTCAAGAACTTTGTCAGACAGATCTTGTTCGGTTTGAGTTACTTGCATGAACGGGATATCATCCATCGAGACATCAAGGGTGCAAATATCCTTGTCGATAACAAGGGCGGAGTCAAGATTTCTGACTTTGGTATTTCAAAGAAAGTCAACGACAGTAAGTCTCAGCTAGTTCTATCCAGACTGTATGAGCTCATTCAACTTTGTTACGTGAATTTTTAGATCTTTTGGCGAGCAAAATGCACAGGTTTTCGTTACAGGGTTCGGTATTCTGGATGGCCCCTGAGGTTGTCAAACAGAGTGGACACACACGCAAAGCCGATATATGGAGTGTAGGATGCCTTGTCGTCGAAATGTTAACCGGTGAACATCCTTGGGCGCAGCTGACACAGATGCAAGCGATCTTTAAGGTGAGTTTCCACTTTTTTCCTGTCGAGCCGTCGTTGTTTTGACCGTAATTATCACATAGATCGGATCCTCAGCTAGACCCACTATGCCTTCTGACATCTCCTCAGAAGCTGTCGATTTCCTGGAAAAGGCGTTTATACTAGATCAGAATGCGCGGCCTTCAGCACAGGAACTTTCACAGCACCCTTTTGCTCAGAAAAAATAACGATTTACGATCATGACTTCAAGTTGTATTTGTTTTTTTTTCTCCTTTCTTTCTTTCTTTTTTTTTGTTGGCCGTCTACCTTTTGACTCGCTTGCTTTCCACGTTTCATTCATGTTGCTTCGGACTGTGTTTTCCAAGTTTGAACTCGAGCATGCAATCTACCTTTGATATACTGTATAGGTCAAAGCTTGATATCAGAGATATCACAACAAATAATTTGTATTCTACGCTTGAAATTGCATAAATTTCCTTTTGTCACCAGCATCATCGTGTATGAATAAAAACCGTCGAGTCGATATATACCAAAGGATGGTGGTACAAGAACTAATTGTCAGTTCCCTCGTCATTCCTTTTTCTCTTATTCCCACTCCCGGAAATGGCTTTCGTCCCAGGACCCCAGTTGCTGGTTGGATTTTGTTGATACCTCACTAGTTTAATTTCACTAGAAGGTGTGATCGAGTCGGGGTGTCGTTTGAAATTAGCTTGCAAGCTGAGGTATACGGTCAGTTGTTGAGTATTAATAAAGTGAACAGACTTAATAGCCTGACTCACCGAGACTCTTTGGCTAGCAACTTGCGCGCAGGTGAAGTCTCGCTGATATTCTCCATCTTGACTGGATTTTTCTTTATCCAACCACGCATGACATCGTGAATGTCTTTATGCGGTGCGGTAGTTTTCAGTGAACCGGGACACGCATGCGAGCGAGAGATCTTATGTCCAGCATGTAGGAGCGCGGAACTTCAAGGAAGGCTTACTATCAACCCGAGATTACTTGATAGTGAATTCGACTTACGCGAGGTCATTTAAGGAAGGGCTGCAGCAGTGAAAGGCACTTGCTAGTTTAGAGGCGGTAAAGTAAAACGGTGTGCTGATTTCCTATGTGCCAATGAGTTTGGAAGAATGGATCATCAAAGTGAAGATATTTACCTCTTTTGCCAAAGTTAGCATACCCTTCATCCGTGCAGCAGTCCCATAGTGATCTGTATTCTCCTGCAAATGTTCGAGTACGCGACTAACAAAGGCAGAATCATGTAGAGGTCCGGACCACATGGGACCAGCAATCTGTCCATTTTTCCATTATAAACAGGTGTTAATATCTGAAAACTCACTTACGTGTAGTGTCGATTCACACTCTGGACACTTCTCTGATACTGTTGGCCCAGCTTGTGTTTTGAACAGATGATTCACTTGGCCAGTTTTTTGATGGATTTTTTCTACAACCCTTCCAAGAGGTTGTTCATACCAAGATTGGCAATGAGAGCAAGTATAGTAGTTTGCTGCTTTACTGAAATGTTCATGAGCCGAGCATAAGTGCAAAGAGTGGGTGCAGAAACGAACGTAAGAGCTTTTTTTGTTTCTAGTGCACCAGAGTGCACACGAACGAATAGTCGCACATAAAAATCGATAGATAAGGAGAGCAATGGTTCAATATAACGGCCATAGCGTGCCGCCGATGTGGATAAAGAGTTAAGCACAAGCCTAAGAGCCTGACATTCTTAAACGAGGCATTCTGACGGCGACAAAGAATTATGACTCACGGCCTCATGACCATATTCAGCTTTTACAGAAACACCGCCATAGTTCGAAAAGCTTGGGCCAAATTTTAGACTCGAATACGAAGAAAACGATGAGCCTTACCATTTTTCGGGATAATTTGTTGTGGCGAGTACAGCTAGATCGGTGCAAGTCACGCAAAGCAGTCCTAGAACGAGATCAGAGTGGCCATTAGCATAACGAAACATACTCACCTCCGTCATTGACGCATTGTACGGCCGCGTCGACGAAGGGTGCAGCTGTGCCGTACGGGTCAAGATCAACCACGTCCACTCTTTTGCTATTATCCCGATGATTGTACATCAAAGAACTGTTCTCGTGGTGAACATCTGCATGGTCTCTGATAGGATGCAGACCTACCAGGCATCACCTTCATTCACTCTGACCTTCCCTAGATTTTCATTCACTGGATCAGGGTTATGTTCATCGCCTGGGCCTAATCCGTTTAATTCAACGTTTCTCTTCATAGTGGCGGTGGCAGTATCTGACAAGTCATTCGCTATCACATATCTATCAGCGTCATTAGTGTTACCAAGGAGCAATTAGTTCGCGTAAGTAACCAACTTGAGCAAGGGAATCTCCTTTGCGTA
The DNA here is from genome assembly GCA_029719445.1 of Agaricus blazei. NCBI lineage: Eukaryota > Fungi > Basidiomycota > Agaricomycetes > Agaricales > Agaricaceae > Agaricus > Agaricus blazei. Next base: position 723,851 of record SSNC01000009.1, on the reverse strand, counting down.
GCGGATAGATCGTAGACCGGTGGCCGAAAGTGCCTCCAGCAAGACAAACTTATGCGGTCGAAAAGTGTTCTTCGAGAGAACAATTTAGTTTCATTAGGCTGATGAGAACCGGTCAATGCACCTCGTGTGTAGGTTTATCGTCCTTAGGCTGCTGCACGGAAGCCTCGCCGTCCTCAGCTTGATCACCTTCATTGACTACTGTCGTAGCGACAGGTTTCCCGTCATGATCTGGTCAACTGGGTGGTCAGTAAATACATGGGAAGGTATTCACATGCAACATACTTTTGAGCCTTTTTCGTGCAGCCTTCTTCTCTAAAGCAGCCTTCCACTTTTCTTCCTTGGCCTTGTTCAAGTCCTCACTCCATGTCCTAATGCAAGCAATGCTCAGATCGCGGTTGAACTCTTGCACGGGATTCAAGAACGCCTCATTCGCGGAAAGTAGGATATGGGAAGTGTTTTCGGTGTGGAGGCGAAACCCATCGGGAATTTGAATCTGTTCCGCAGACGTTGACATCGACATCCGACAATGAACCACTAAAAAGGACCTTCGAGCCTGGCACAAGTGCCTCGCGATCGGAAAGAAGCTAAAAGCCGTTTTGATGTACAATTTGTCACTGGTTTATAGCAGTGACCTGGTGACACAATTGACGGGGGAGGGACCTTCTGACTTTCTGAACTTAGAAAGGTTCAAACTTTGAAGTTTTGATTGTTGACCGGCTACTTGTACGGTCAACGTAATTGTACGCATACAACATAAGTAATTTAAGTATATCGAGGTATGCCTCTGGCACTTGGTGGTCCACTTACATCAAACACAACTGCCTGAGCTACAGGGTAAGATAAATCCTTTGGTTGTCAGCTAACGGCGACAGGATAATGCACTGGACTCGAACACAGAGCAAAGAACAGATGGGACGTACGGCACAGCCAAACACGGACAAATTCTTGACCCTCAAAATCATCAAAATTTTTTTTGCTTCTTTCATCGCAACCTTTTAGACAGTGCCTGGCCCATTTTACCTTCTACTTTGGGTCAGGCGATTCAGGTCTAGCGTAAAGTGATGCCTGGACGGGATTAAGAACTTATCCACCGATATACTGGTGAAGTAAGTGTCAGACCTTTCCTACATCCCAACGTCACTTGGCTCCCTCAGGCTTAGCTGCAGTAGTTGAATGGTGATTTCTTGCTTAATATCCAATTCACCCACTGGATAGTGTCAATTAGCTAGTCTGGTTCTGCTTCGTTTTGAACGTTCCGTCAATTTTTGCCGATACCTAAACATGATAGGATTATTGGATGACATTTCCTTCAGCCTATACGGCTTATTTCATATTGTGTTTGATGCATTGGCTTCGTTTAGCATTCGTTAATAAATCTTCTGTTTTTTTTTTTTTCTTTGACAGTGCCCGAAACTAGCGGAGAGCACAGTGCGTAAATTGGCGATTATAGACAAGAATATTCAAGGCAATATTCCTTTAAAAACGAATAATCCGCCGACGAGGCTGGTGGATTGGCAATAAGAATAAAAATAAACAAACTTTTACCATCTCCCAGCTGGAGTCCCTGGACACGGATGGCTTGGTATGCCATCGAATAGTATCACTCAATGCCCGCACCTTCACTTCATATTCCTTTGATGTTCGAGTATCAGCGGCTGAGCGCTTGAAACCAACCTCGTCTGGTGACCGCGTAATAGTACGATCACCAAATGACTTACCTTTGACGAACATACTCAACACTTTTCGCAATCTTCTGAATTTTAGCAATAATATTCAAATAACAACACACACTTCAGACTTTAGGCTGCAAGCTTCAAGCTTCAAGCCTCAGTTTATTGGATAGTCTCACCAGAACGGACCTGTGAACGGGCATTGTTTAGAAACCATAGCAATAAGATCCGACAAAGGCCCGGCTCACCTCCTTGCCGGTTTTCTTAATCTTCTCCAAAATCGCATTATATTCCAATTCTGACTTCACCAGGACTTCTTGTTTCTCCAAAGAAACATCAAAGGAGGACACCTCTAGTTTCTTCCATCAGTAGCTCAATGTAAATGACAGGCGCTGACGCACCTTTATTCTCCTTCGCCTTGTTGAGGGCACGGGTGATGGCTCCAGAACATCCGCCACAAGTCATCTAGTCAACATGAATCCCCTATCATAGTCAATTTCCACTAGGTAGACACACCTTAACATCGAATTTGTATGTGTGCTCCTTATCGGTAATAGTTGGTCAGGCAAATGAATTGATGTGCCCGACTATCACTCACAGACATATCGAATTAATCTGCAACTGGAGATCAGAGATCAATTCGACCCTAATAAATCATGGGGCCTCGAATATAGATAGATGCTTACAGGTGAAATTCTCACAAAGGAGGGAATAAATGTAGTGCAAGTAGCGATCGAGGCGAATTTATATGTACCCTCTGCACTGCCATGGTACTCACGGCGATGACGCCACCGTCCCACGTTGATGTCCGGCCAATGAACACAATGAATCGGATAATTGAATTCACCCTCTACCAATCGCAACACTGCTATTCTCTTCTCACGTTTCCCTTGGCCAGCACACAAAACGCGGATGGGATGATTACATCAGGTGCAATACTGCTATCATAAATGGGAATCGTGGTGTATCTAGTTTGTATAGGTGATATGGGTATCATCTACGTATCATGGTAATGCGTCGCGAACATATGTCGCCATTATACTACTAAGCAATGACGGCCGTCCAGGGGACAAGCCCTTCAATTATCTTTCGCGAACACGGCCTTCATTCATCTCTACTTCATCAGGTTCAGTTGATACAGGGACCCAGCCATCACCAGCGCGGTGCCGTCCAAATAGTCGTGAGTTCAGCTTTGACAGCCAGACTAATGAAATGAGCATGAATAGGATGTCATGGACGAGACATAAGACGCTTACCCGAAACTCGAGGTTGGTTCCCGTTCCCTTGAGTAAGGTAATACACAGGAATTCCAGCCAGGATAAACCCACAAACAGCCAAGGCCTCTAAAGGGGCGGCAATGATTGGCATACACAACAAAAACAACGCCACCTTTGGAAGAGATTCAGCTGACTTCTGACAATGAGATTGTTCGAGCACTCACGGCACAGAAGATGAGCGGTGTAATGATCCAAGTCCGATAAGGTCTATAAGATCTCTTCAGAAACATGGGAAGGACAATGAGCCATAATACCTGCCTCTCTAATAATGGTTCCTTGATACGTAGTACCACAACACCAAGGACCTATAGGGAGTTAGTCTCAAAATATACACGAGAGGAATCAAGTAGATGACGAGTAAATGACGTCTAACGCACAGTCAGAAAATAAAAGGCCCAAGAGGCCACAACAGCGAAGTTGATAAGAGACCGAAAACCACCGCCAAGGGTGACAAATACGGTTGTGATCGCTGTTTGCAGTAACGCCGCATTTAACGGTGTCTTCCTTGTGCTATGTAATCTTCCGAATACCGCAGGGATGAAGCCTTCTCTGCCAGCAGCACAAATGAGGTGTGTTGATGTGAGGAACCCACCTAAGGTCGAAAAATCTCATGTGAAAATCTCCTCCAAGCATTTATCGCGGAAAATCTCACCGTTTAAAGATCCAAAGCACGAAATAGCGACCAGGATTGCAAAAATAGTTGCACCTATCGGACCGAAGAGATCGCGGCCAAAATCTAATGCTACCGTGTTACTTAGACCGACGACGTCCTGATCACCAGTTATTTTTTTAAGTTTCGAAGCGGTGAAAGAACGCAATTACCCGATCCAGTACAACAAAGTAGGACACGTTTGCGACCAAGAAAAGAAGCTGTACATGCATCAACTTTCGGAGCCGATAGCAAGTACCACGAGACTTACTATAACAATTGCCATACTCGAATGAATGGCTCGAGGGATATTCCGCTCAGGATGGCGCATCTCGCCACCAACGTAGTTAGTCTGATCCCACCCGTCAAACGCCCATAGCCCAGAATACAACGCAAGAGCATACGCAGAAGGACTTCTACTAGAGTCATTAAACCAGGGTTGGTGAAAAGTAGCAGTAGCCTTTCCACGAGCTAACTGTATAATCCCCATGATCATCACGAACATCTAGTCAGGGAGTTAGAGCGTTCATTCAAAGTTCATGAGGAATAGACGCACAAGAACTGCGATCTGCGCGTGGTTTTGCATGAGAAAAAGAGAACCAGAATTGAATCAAGGACACTTACCTTGGCAATAGTGAAAATGACAGCTACCCTGGTGCCCAAGTTCCGTGTCGCAACACCAATCAACAGCACTGCAAAAATAGCTCCAATGGCAGTGAGTTTTATGGCCCATTGAGGAATATCATCGGCGGATAACTCTGTCTTGTCACCGCCGAAAAATAACCTGTTCAGATATTCGGCGAAGACGAGACTGACTATTGCGCCAGATCCTGCGACCCAGTCAAGCCCTGCTAATACTCATCATGTATAATAACTCACCAGGTTTCAATGCGATGATAGCAGTCCATGCAAATAGATATGATGTTAGTGGGCCATACGCGTATGAAAGATACGCTTGAGCTCCACCATTCTGAGGTATTGCAGATCCGAGTTCTGCATAGCTACTTGCTCCAGTCCAGGCTAGTAATCCAGACAAAAGCCATACCACTAGACTTGCTCCGACGCTGTTAGTATTTGCCACCACTACACCAGGCGACGAGCTGAAGGATGTCAAATCACACAACAAGCATTAGGACAAGCCACACATACAAGATACCGGATCCAATCTAGCATTTAGCTTTCAATCAGATGTCATCATTAGAGCAACACGGAAAATGTACCTGCAAGCTGATGCACAGTGCAATGCCTAATGTAGAAGAATATGAAAGTGCTTGAAAAATATTAGCTACGGATTCACGCACCATTCACCAACCCCATAGTTTTCTCCCCGTTATTACGCGTTGCCTTTGGCTCCGTCATGCTTGTACTTAGCGGAAGCTACAAGAGATTTGTCAATATTTCAAGTCAACACTTTGTTTCCGCACTCACTAGGTCATGTTGAAAATTGAAGCCGGACAGGGAATAGGATCGAGGCCTGCATAGTATATTGTCAATCATTTTCCCTAAAAAAATTCATAGACGACTGACCGACCGTGTCTTGACGGTGCTGAGGACGGACCCTGCTCCATTTCCAGTGCACGTAGAGACTCTTCGGAATCATGAGAGGAATGTCGTAAAGTCGGTTCTAGGCTACTTCTTATGGGCGAGCGCAATGCAACATACTCCTCTCGAGTGTACCCCGTCATGGATGTGAGGGACGCAAACACTCGTTGTCGACCTACAAAAGGGTCGAGGGTTGGAATGCTGGATCTGATGCTATTTCGAGGGACGAATATTTGTTTGGTCACGACAAACAGCGTGTATCTACCACGGAACAGGCGTAGTACAATTCATGTCTATGTCATCTTGGCAAAAAATTCGATTTAAGTAGGGTTGTGGCTAGAATAATCACGGAGAGCCTGTGCTACGATTGCATGTATATCTGTGCAACGACTCTGACATTTTTCCATAGTCTTACGCAAAGTCATTAGAATAATCGGCGGTGCATAAATTACTGGAATGGCTTACGTCGAGAGCATTTGTGGGCGATATCTGCCCACCTTGCCAGATACTCGTCACAGTTCCCAATGCCGGGATACAGGATACGATGATTGTGCCCTTTGAATGAGCAGCCTCGTCTTCATTTGGGTCCAACCAAAATTTATCCCCAACCACGGCCTGCATAATTATGAGCCATGGAACCCATTGGTGTGGACACTCCTTACCGCAGAACACGATACGACCAATCCCAGAATCTCGATCCCGGCATCCGCTAATGCCACGCTCACAGCGATTGAAGCTGACGCGATGACACCCTCAATCCCGTCCGCTTCAATGACTGTGACGAACACGTCGATTGTTGATTTGGGCAATAACTCAAGTCTGACGGAAGAAACGATAGCTTGGTGAACCGCAATTGCAATCGTTCGATCTTCAGCATCCTGAAAGATGCGGCCAAGTTCGTTTGTAATTCTGTTATAGTTGGCGCTGGAGCACTCACCCGTAATGGTGCTCGTCGACGCCGACAGGAAAAGGGAGCAAATTTAACTTCAACATTCAGATGTCCATTCTCGCTATACGCAACGTTTTTCGATTGTCGGGGTCCATAGCTAATTAATTCATCAGGTTTATCGGACTGCCGCTGATTTTGCGAAGCACGGACACGGCGCAAGCTATCTTCGTTTGTTCCGTTTCGATATAGGCGGAGCCATTAGCTTGGGTGATCAACCCAGGCTGCAAAACTGAGATTCACTGTTGATGTCTACTCTTAATTCTTGAACAATTTGCCAGGTGACGCACAGATAGGCCGAATATCCAACGGTCCTCGTTTCCTCCGTTGAAACGGGTCATATTCATTCTGATGCTCCTGAGGGGCGAATACCGGCGGAAAACTTTCTTCTGGTCCATTCACTCGTCGTCGGTCAAAGTTGGAGAGTGCCATGATGATGATGATGACGGGATAGCAATTATGCAAGGAAGTTAATTTAGAGCGTGACATTGCCATTTTCGGCCTTACACTTAGTCACTTGCCAATGAAGCTCTCTTTCTCCCTCGCCAAACCAAAGACCTCCGCTCCTCCCTTAGCTGTATCCCGGCCTTCTGCCTTTGGGAATGGCGATGATGATGAAACCGTTGATCCCTCTTCTACTCCATCGTCGAGTAGCAAAACCCCAATGAACAAAGTTGTCCTGGCTCAGAATGTACAAGCGTCGAAAGCGATGAAGAAGAGGATGGAGGCTGAGAAGCAAGTGGACGAGACTGTATACGAATACGACGAGGTATGGGATAAGATGCAAGAGGCGAAATTGAAGGCAAAGATGGCCAAGGAGTCGGAGTCTAAGGAACGCAAGGTATCTAATTTTCGTCAAGTCGAATAGCTGGTGCTGACTCTATCACCAGCCGAAGTATATCCATGGTCTCCTTACCGCCGCCACTACAAGAAAACTAGATCATCTACGCGCGGAGGAGAAGATGATGCAACGTGAACGTGAATTAGAAGGTGACGAATTCAAGGACAAGGAAACCTTCGTGACACAGGCATACAAAGACCAAATGGAGCAGGTACGCCAAGCCGAAGAAGAAGAAAAGAGGAGAGAAGGTTTGTACCACCGTCGTCTTAAACTTGTTCAAAGTTGATTGGTCTTCAGAATTGCAAAAGAAACAAGGCGGTCCTTCCACAGGGATGGCGCATTTTTATCGGAAATTGCTGGAGGAATCTGAACAACAGCATGAGGAAACTGTCGCTGCCACGCAAGGCAAACGTATAATTGGGCCACAGGGGCCGGTGCCAAACCTCACTATCACGAAGCCTCCCGAACTTATGCCGCTATCAGATTTGGAACTGGCGAAAGCGGCGCGAGATCAAGGCAAAGAAGTCGAGGTGAATGACGATGGCCAGATAGTTGACAAGCGTGATCTTCTTAGCGCTGGCCTCAACCTTTCTCTACCAAATACGAGGCGACTGGGCAAACAATCACAGGATACTGCAAAAACTGTGTCGGACAAGCCAGTTGACACACATACGGCTGTGGGCACAGCCGCCAGTCGGCGGGAAATCAACGAAAGAAGACGGCGTGAAATAATGCAGCAGATGGAGGTGGAAACTACGAGAATAGAACATGAAAAGCAGAAACAAGAAGATGAGAAACTACGTCGCACTGTGGCAAAAAGACACAACGATTCTGATGTTCAGAGTGCGCGAGAGCGGTACCTCGCTCGAAAACGGCAGAAATTGGAGGAGAGTGCGACAAGCCCTGACGACGATGCGGACGACAAAAAGTAAATTTTGCTCTTTACATGCACTGATGTATGCTGGTATATGTTCGTATTATTACATGCTAGACCTCAATCTACTGGAGAAATGTTCAATGAGATCCTTGACCACAGAATTTGGTCTCTAACCTATCCTCATTTATCAGTGGTACCATCTTGTCAAAAGCCCTGAGAACAGCCATGCTGGTGGGTCTGGCTTCTGCACGCTCACTCAGCATCGGGCCCACGACATGCATCAATTCCGGCACATAACACTCCGTCAACTAGAAATTGATTAGTCCAAGTCTGCAGGGAGTATTATAAATTTCACCTTGCAAATCCCTAGTATGAGAATACCAAGCGCCCATACATCTATTTTATAAGGATCCGATAACTTTCCCTGGTCACATTCAGGTGGTACCTCGGTGCCCCTTCGGCAGGCGATCCGGGGGTTTGGATCACCATCGAACCGGCGGGCAAGTTCGAAGTCGATATAAGCACATCGACCATTATAGTTGGAGAGCAGATTCCTTGGTGAAATATCAAGATGCGCGATTTTTAAACTATGCATGAAAACAGCATGCTGCATATTAGGCTTGTGTCAAGCTCCGAAATGAAAATCTGATGGGAAAAGTGGCCCACCTCAATGCACTGGCGCACTCCGGCCAAGAGATTGTTGAGACAGCTGAGTCCACCATCAATGATTAATTGAGATGACCATTCTTCCATGACAATAAATCCAGTCTTGTCTGGTGGGTGATCAATCAGATCAACGACGGCTAATGATCCAGTTTCATCCATAGAACATCAAGGCCGTTGTATAAAATTACATACGTATCGTGTGGTTTCTTGGGTCGCTCCGCAGTGGCTCCCTTGAGAGGCACCGAATGATATCATATTCATGGCTGAGCAGGTGGACGGCTTTGACGACTATCTTGAAACCGTCACACACCCGAGTTCCCCGAAACAAATTTGCAGGCTGTGTCGAATTTCAATAAAATAAACTCCGAGGGGAGAGTGAATACAAGCCAACTAACAAGACCCTTATCAGGGCATAGTGCCTCCTCTCCACGTTCATTGTCTATGCCTAGAAGCGGGGTCCTGGGCAATCGTCCGTGGTTTTGGTAAAAGCGTTTGACGTCGCGAATAGTGTCCAGACGGAAGCCCCTTGAGCTAATGAGGGAGCGGTATTTGGGCCAGTAAGGAGAAATACGCTGGTTGACTTCCTCCTCATCGAAGGAAAGCTCGGAAGTCGAGGAAGAGCAGTCGCTGTCGCAGTCAGAGTCGAAGATGGGCTGCATGGCGAGGGAAATACAGCCAGAAAGAGATGGAGCCGGAGACGAGTTTTATAGACTCGGGCAGCTGGAATGATTGCCCGAGTAGGGCATGTCGAAGGGAAAGAATAACCATAGAGAGTTTATATTGGGGACGCCATTTGTTACAGGGATCAGATTTTGCCCTCGAGGCCCGAGCCTAGTCTGGCGAGAGAGGTCTGTGCTTAACCGCATTCCGCAAGATCTTCCCGATAGGGTAGGGTTCGCCGTGGCCAAAGGAGGCAGGCGATTCCCAGCGCCAACGGGACCGACAGAATTTGCCGACAAGTGGCCAGGCAGCCGGGGATACAATGAGACCCGGAGAGACGCGAATGGCAACTGTCCCACGCCATCCTCCTAGTGCACCGTTGATCGTGCGAACTTGGCTCCCTTCTAAGTCGCCGTTCTATCCTACTGGCCTGTCCACATGGAAGACGGCTCAAAGTCCAAGAAAACCGTGTTCGTCGGCGGCTTGAATGAGGATATTGATGAGGCTGTCCTTTACGAAACTTTCTCTACCTTTGGTGCGTCTCTCCCAGTCTCTTTTGCCTCCCCACCGTCGTAACGCCATGCGTCATGTCAACAGGTGATATTCTCGAAGTGCAATTGCCGTCAGCGGTTGTTGATCCAAATCGCCAGAATGGTCAGTCCTGCTTGTTCTTGCCTCTTGCTTCTCACAGTTTATCCAACACTTCAGAGCCCAAACACCGCGGCTACGGATTCGTAACCTTTGGGTCCCCCGCCGATGCTCAGGATGCAATCGATAACATGGACATGAATGAACTCAAAGGCAGGGTCCTCAAGGTCAATCTGGCCCGGCCCACGAAGGGACCAGTACAACCTATGGGTAACAGGGCTGGTGCGTTTCTTGTCATTGTCACTTTATATCCACTTACATTGGCAACAGTCTGGGAATCAGAAGAGTGGCTCAAGGAGAATGTCAAACCCCTCGCTCAAAATAGAGGTACAGATTTTGCCTAAACTTTCACTTTGTATCTCATGTTGGTACAGGCGCAAAAGGAAAGTCGGCAGATCAGGAGTTGGGTGAAGATCAGGAACAACAAGAGCAACAAAACGATGACATGATGAAAGAGTAGTCACTGTCAATTGAGTCTGGATACACTAAAAACATACACCAACGCTGGCTCAGAATCCTTCACGAACCGCGCGCTAGGGCATCGGGCAAGACCAAACATGTGGGGCAGAACGCCGCTACCACGGGATTGACTGCTAGTCGAAGAGATGAGGAGTATGTGAAGCTTAAAGGAGGTAGATGAGATATAACTTCGAGTTGATCTCCTGAACGTCAGCAGTTAATCATACCAATCAAAACTCCTTTGGGTTGTGAATGTCAGACTCTTCAAACTGAGCACGCGCGCGTTTGATATCCTCCTGCATGAACAATAGTTCTTCCATCCGGGCCAACTTCTTGGCATCTGCGGGCCTGGAAAGGACACGTCTAAGGTCATCAATTGATAGACGTGGCTTCTTGTTCAGGCCCCAGCCTGCTGGCACTAATGGAAAGAATCGCTCGTCAGCTGAGGTCCATACACATGGAGAAGAAGAGTACGAACAACATCGGTAATATATTCTATCAATATCTCTTCCATGACGTTGACCGTGTCATTGGATGGATTGCGATCATCGCCGAAGCCATACATCAAGCTCTTCACTTTGTAAAAACAGAAACCTCGGTCAAATTTGGCGAACTATGGTCGCGATGTTCGGCCAGTGCTCACACTCTTTCGAAAATAGACCCTTTAAATTCGATTGTTTACGGGTTCCTCTAGTACTGAAACTTCCGGCCATTGAATTAGTGTTGTTGTCTCGCATATAACTCGGTTGATAAGTTGTAAATGTGGCGGTCCTCTGGGGCACAGGCGGAGGCACAGGGACACTACTAGAGGTGGAAGTCGTTGTCGACGTTGCAGTCTGGGCCGTCGCTGTTGTGGGTGTCGTCAGAGAGGCTGGACGCTGTACTACGGCGGGGGGGTGCTGGATGTAGCCATAAGGATATGGCCAAGCATAGCTCGTTACACCGGTCTGGTAGGCTGGTGCTTGGTAAGGGTATGCGCCGGGAGTTTGCGCGTATGTTGTTGGATGATAGGCACCATAGGGGTACGTCGTTGATGTCGGGGGTGCGTTCCCGTAGGCGGTGTGTAAGGTGTGTATGACATGGACGCTCCTGATCAGGCAGTCAAAACCCCTCGACAAAATCTACATGTATTACGTAATACACTTGAATTCAATCAAAGAAGCGCTCCAATCAATCTTCTTCCCCTCTCTTAGCCGATATTTCCAAACGGTGTGCGCTATCCATCATGGTTTTCAATTTCTGCCACTCTTGATCGATGATACCACGTTCGTCGAGCCATTCACATAGACCATCAGCATCCTGGGGGTCTTTTGGTGGGAGCTTTCCGCCAGCAAAGGCAACACGGACAAACCCTCGACTTTTCCGTGCTGCTCGGGCGTCATCGAGTTCGGAAGTGATGGCACTGAATAGATGGTACTGGTCCACGAGCACTTAGCGTCAGCAGTGCGATGAGAGTCAAGTACACTCACTTCCCAATGGCAGAATGAGTGATAAATACTGACGCGTCGCGCACAGAAGCGACCCATGTGAAACTCGAGAAACCCATGTTTAGACTTTCTGAGATGTGTAACAGATTTTTCAGAGTCTTCGCTTGAACCATCTTCGGAATCGCTCATAATCTAGCATACAAATTGAGTCAGCGGCCAATGGTAGCCGGGTGAATGAACTTCACGTTGTCCACGAACCCAACCTTGTCGTATGGTATGCCACCAAGCCGACCAAGGAGGGTTGACATTCTGCCGCCAAGATGGCAAGCATCACACAAAGGGACGGCAAAGTCCAATGGTACTAGTTCAAAGGTAGGATGGGTTTCGAGTGCCTTCTTGAATTTTGGTCGCCACACTGAAGAAGCTACAAGAGAGTCTCTGAGTCCTGATAATTTTCTCCGAATCATTTTTAAAGGGAAGGAGAAATACTCCTGATCTATATTCTATCAGGACTACGGTAAAGAACATGAGATGAATCGTACGCTTCATCTGGTTCTCCATAAAACTTTGTCGGTCCATGCTGGGGCGAACAGCGACGTGGACAAAAAATTGGAAGACGATCTTGAACTGGTGCGAGAGGTCGTCATGGGATCGCATGCTGAATTCACTTGGAAGCTGCGCAGTGACAGCTTGAGTATCATCTTCGACAATGAAAGAAGAACTGTCACTGTCGTTTTCGTCTTCAGTAAACAGGGTGTCGTCAACGGTTGGCTTGGCGCCTTTGAATGGTTTCAATTTGTCTTCCTCAGAATCAGTCTCTTCTCTATCTTCATCTTCATCTTCACTTGACTCCGAAGACGACATCGGCTTTCCACTTTTTTTCCCTGGTAAGGATACACAATAAACACATAATCCTGTAACTCTTTGGTTTAATGTAGACTCACGTTTGAGTCTTTCCAAGTTTTTCTGAAACGCGGTTTTCTTGCCGCGAGCTCGTAGACGCGAGTCCATGATACCTAGGTTGATGAGGCTACGCTTTCCATGGAAGAGACCTGTCACATACGGCTCTCATCGACTTCGTCGTCATCGTCTGAAGAACTTCCCGGATCTTTCTCCTTGAGTGCAAGGCGTCTCGTGGGGTGCGACTCCTCTCCAGAGCTGTCTAGGGCCTTTTCAGCTAGTCTTCTGAGTCTCCGCTTGCGAGGCATCACAACAACGCTAGATACAGAGTCTGAGGACTGTCCTTCTTTCTCGTCACTATCACTTTCGATTATCACCCGTCTTCTCTTGACTCGGGAAGACAGAGAATGTGACTGGTCGTTCTCATCCTGTTTTGCGGGAGTCGCTGGTCCAAGCCTGATAGCCCCAATATCAGAAGAGTCGCTAGAGTCGCGTGTTCTCTTTAGCCGGTCAGGAGTGGGGAGCGCGCGAGATGACTTTGCTAGGGGTGATGTTGATGGTCGGGTTGGCGATGAAATAGACTCAAAGAGAGTTGTTTGGCGTAAGGGCTTCACACTCGTCGCCTTTTTGGACGATTTCTTCTTCCTGTTGTCAGGCATGACTCGTTGAGTAGGTGACTACTGTAGGGGAGTGAGCGTGTATGATGTAATCGCAAATAACTTGGTTGCTAATTTTGGGTTGCGCCCATCCTCTCTGAACTGCCATGAGTACCGGGCAGCCTATTCTTCCTCGCATAGACACTGATTACTCCGAACGAAATTTCCAATTCTCCCTTGATACGACCTCTCCATTCACACCTACTGCCCCAGCCCCTGACCTTCCCTCTTTTCGGTTGTCGACTTCAACCGAGGATGATACCACAAAAGACGTAGCAAGGCCTCCAAAATCCCACTCAGTTAATCGCACAAGGGATGAAGGTCGAAAACTTCTGGCGCACATCCTATCTCAATTGTGCAACCGGCCTATGCCACCCTCCGTCCTCGATACGATTAGTGCACTACACCAGGAAACCACACGCGAGCAGAGTTTTGCAGACGCTGTTAAATCACAGATGGGTAGGCTGGGTCGCGGACCGCTCAGAGGCGACGACTCGGATGAGGAAGAACAGGGCTATTCCGTTGACTCTACCTTTCGCCTTATGATTCAACTACAAGAAATCTTAGTTCTGTCACTTGACCAGCGGTGGAACATCTTTGAGAACACTGGGTATGGTACAAAGTTTAACTGGATCTAGAATTTCCTCTGATTTTGGTTATAGCTCGAACCAATCCGTTTTCTCGTCCAGCTCTACCAATAAGCCAGCTTCTTCGCCGTTTCGTCGTTCGAGAAACAGCTTCTCCAACAGTAGCAGAAAGTCAAGATCACCATCGCCAAATCATAAGAACCAAATCTTCGTCTCCGAGCTTTTAGCCCTCTGCATTTCTGTTCTTGCATCTGTGGTGGCAGAAGACTGCCGCTTCCGGACGACCTCACCTCGACCCTCGTGTCCTCCGAATGCTCTACAAGCAGTCTCGTTGAACGTAGCACAAGCATTGCTTCATATCAACGCTCATGACTATAGCACGATCTCAAAAATTGGTCTAGCTCTTATTCCGGCGTTCTCAACCTTTAATGATGCGATGTATCCTCGGCTTATCTTGTTTTTCAATCATGGCATCATCAGGAATGCACTTTGGCGGCTAAAAAATCTGCAAGGTTTTGATACCAATCAGATCATTGTTGATGGTGAATCTCGATATGTTCAAAGATGCGTTAAGCTGATGCGACTTTCACTCTAGATTCAGTTAGCCACCCTCTTGTTTCAATTCATGTTGATGAGGTAGCTGAAGATAAGCCACAAACTCTTCAAACTAAAGCTCAGGGCCCTTGGGCTCTCGCAGGCAAGGTCTTGAAGATCCAGTCCACGAATGCGCCTGCCCAACCGATGCCGATTTATTACCTGTCATCAGTGATACCCCTTTGCTTGGCTGCGCACTCGACAGTATCGAGCCTGACGCTTCGGACAGCAAGGGTCTAGTAATTATTCAGGCCCTCCAGAATTTGCTTGATACCATAGCCGATCTGAAAGCTGACGCCTATCTGGATGTGCTCCAAATTATTGCTTACCACACTCCCAGAGCTCGGAGGAATGCAATTGCTCTACTGTCAATTTTTTGGCCAAGGTCGATTGGACATATTTTTATCAGCCAAGCACCAAGGGTCCATTTTACTCGGGCCGCTTCACCAAATAATTGTTTACTCGAACACTACTTCATCCCATGGCAATTTAGACCTCCCAGTCAGCACGAGTGCAACGTGTGTAGGAAAGGGCTATATGGCTTTGGATTGTTTTGTTCGGATTGTACTTGTGCCGTCCATCTTGAATGCTACGACAACCCCGAGGGAAGTTCAGTTGTCCAATATGCCCACATTGCCGATTCACATACCCAAAGGGTTGCGATGTTTCGATACTCCAAGTTTTGGAGCGACATTTACCCCGGGAGTACAAAAGGCGACCATCGATTCCGCCAAATCAGTCTCTTCACCCTTTCACTCTGTTCCATATGCCAGCTGCCCCTTTGGGGGTGTTCTTCTCATGGTTTACGTTGCGACGATTGTTCGCAATTTGTGCATACGCAGTGTTTGGGTGGTGCTACTGAGAAATCATGTGTGCCTGCCGTAATGAACTCTGCGGCCTTAACAATTTCATTTTCTTCATTACGGCGGTCTTGTCTTGAGGCCTACCACGGCGTCTTAGATCTGACAAAACAGGAATTATCGAGGAAATCATATGAAGAGATATCTATTTTCCAAGATGTTCTATCGACACAACTCAGAATTCTGAACCATGGTTTATCGCTGGGAACACTGCTCGTTGCACACGAGGATGAGAGCATGAACCACGACCACCAAAGCGTTCCTGACTTCGAACTTCATCATACTATCACCTGGTGCGAGGAATTGTTATCTAGCGATAGCTTATTTGCGTCTCCGGTCACAGAAGAATACCTTCAGGAAAACAACCTTTCGCGCAACGAGCATTCTATGCTCTACTCTTGGTCCAGCCTAGTGCACACGGCTGCTACTGTGAAATCGCCGTCTGCCACCCTTGCTACTTCGGTCAGCACCTCTTCTGAGTTTTTGAACGTTGCCCATCTCGATATGCCTCCCGACGCCGAGACGGCGGAAGCGTCACACCCCTTCGATACTGTATCTCTTTCCTACATGCGAGATGTCCTCAGTCATGAATTTCATATACACTCGGATGCAGCAGCGTGTATGCTGCTCTCTCATCTACAACAACTGAACCTTTTCGTCGCCAAAAATGGGGAAATATCTACAGACCTGGCAAAAATGTGGCGGGAACGGACCCAACCTTGTTCTTTTCCTCTACCCCTCGGCCTTGACCTGTCAATCGATGTCGAGACGCTCGTTTCAGCTATCGAGGCATGTCTATCGGATACTGACCTTTACGTCAACGAGTCTGGTTTTCTGCTCCTGGTTAGAAGGATGTGGCCTGATGGCCTCATGTCGGACTACGGATTAGAGCGGCTGGCGCGAGCAGTCTTCACTTGGATAATAAATGAGGTCAGTAACCAGAGGTACTGCAACCCTCCACGTTGTAGTAAAATGAATGGTATTCTAGGATAGCCAGTTGGCAGTCGTTTTCCGCGACTACCTTGCAAAAGGCAGGCCTTTACCAGGGATGACGAGCAGCTTAACTAATCAATGGCCCCCTATCAATTACGAACGCCCCGTTCACACTGGATCTGTACAGAATGGCGGGGACTACCTGACTTCACGTCACGCTTTATTGGATCACTACGCGCGTCATTGGCTGCTGGCTTTACATGACTTAGCCGTTGATTCATATTCAAAATCGCTTTTCGAAAGCTGTGATGACTTAGCTCATCAGAAAGTACAGGTGGACTTGAGTTACAACAAAACAGCACCAGAGGTGGGCTATGATTTGTTTTCCGCTGTCCCTTGTATTCTGACGATGGGCCAGCACTCGGAGCAGTGCGAGCAAGTCCTGCATCATATCTTACGACTTTCGCAAGCTCACGTATTGTTTTCGGTCGCCGATAACATTTACTTGCGATGGCTAGAGTTGGCTCATTCACATGAGTTTTTAGACAAGGTAAGAATCTCAGTGGCTTGATTTTCGAATGTTGTTCAGAAGGAGCGGTTTATGCACAGGGTGTCTCATCAGCGGCGATCCTGAAATTGTTTCCTCAGGACACTGATTACCGTACCTCAACTATATCAATTACCGGAGATTTCTCGAGTATGTCCCCCGCCATGGAGACAGGCACCTGGTCAGCTATCATGAGCAATATCCACGGGTCGCAACTGGGGCTTGAGAAAGGATTGAGGTGGTTGGGCCTCCTCTCGCGGTCAGGGGTAGACATACCTCTGGGTGTCTACAGTCAGTTCATCGAGGAGCTCAAATCTAGCGGGAATCCCCTTGACGGAATATGTCTATTTTTCAAGGCGGTCCTGGCTTCTCTCTGGCTGAGGTCCCTTGGGCGTCAGCGATGTCAGCAACTTTTCGCAAATTATCATTTTTCAGCTGTTCCGGAAATCCACAATGCTTTGAAGCACACGCATACTCGGTCAAAAGCGTACGTCATTTTCCAAGGAAACGCGACATAATGATGATTGTAGATATAGATTCGATATCATCCGTTCCACTCTAGCAAGCTGTCTGTTGCTTTATGGATGCGATAGGACGTATCTTCTTTCAACCGGCTTGGTGGAGAATGACTTTGTAGCGTCACTCCCTTCCAGGTGAGCGGATACGGATATACAGCGCGTTTGTTACGCGTTAATTATGTTCCCTCCTTCAGACGTAGAATGGCTAGAGAAACTGCCGATGTCGATCCGATCTTCATTGATCCTGCAATCATGAAAGCCATTGCCCTTCATATCAAGGTTGAATTTGAAGAGGTGGTGCTGATGATCGCCAACTTCTTACATGCCTTCTTCACCTCGTCCCCTTTGATAGAAACTTACGAAATGGACAATTTTGTTTTCAAGAATGAACATCTCCTTGCGAAATGGTGAGTGTTCGTTTCTATATTCTGATAGCTTCTGAAATGCGGATAGCGTATGGAAATTTTATGGTATCCAGCGATCTGAAGTTGCTGATCTAAGAACCGTGGTCTTATTGCGTATCTTATCCGTCGATCCAGTAGCATTTCTCAGCCTCCTGGAGAAGCGGCTTTCGTCAAGTAGAGGATGGGAAAAACGGTATTGAAAATGTGGTTTTTGTCATAGCCAGAGTCTCACTTTCTTGTCTTTTTTTCTGGTTCCGAAATTAAGCGCAAGATCCGCGACTCGCCTTTTCCGTATCATCCAAGACGTGTGTCATCCATCCTTCAATGTTGACGGACGTCAATGGAAATCCAGCGTCGTGAAAGTATTCCAAATATTCTTTTCTCTCCTCTGGTCAGACTCCGAGGTATATACCAAGCCACAGTCATTTGAAGAATAATACTGACAAAAAATGTTAGGAGGAAGTTCGACTAATAGCAAAAACTCATTGTTCTAGCCTTTTGCCGGCCCACTTTCAATCAATCACGTCTTGTTTTGACGAGACGGCTACCCGAGCTCCGATATCTGATCGGCTCAAATTGACACTATTCCTCAGAAAATTACGGACTCATGTTCCCAGATGGCAAGGTATGACTTTTTTTTTTTTTTTTTTTCATTTTTGTGTTTTGACCAATTCTTTCTTCACCTGGGGGTTGCAGTACTCTCATGGGATTCAATACTTAAAGTTCCGAATGAATACGGCCAAACCGTCTTTCCAGATGCTGACCCCGTAAGCATGTCTCTAATTAGTCTTGAAATAGCTGACCATTGTACAGAACGGCTATGATGGGCCGTTTAGCTCACCAGATTCCGACTCGATGCGCCTCGACGTAAGAACGAATCCGTTTCATTGTAAAGACGAATTCTCCTAATCTCTGAATTAGGTTTCTTTGATTGTATTAGCCCTTGACATGCTCTCTGATGGCGTGAAGATTGACTGTCTCTCCTTAATCAAACTCAAAGCACAAGTCATGAGGGTACTGGGTTTTCAAGAAGTATCAGTCGCTCTTCCCTACGCCAACGGGCATAATGCCCAAGTAACCTATGGCGAGATCCGATCAGTACCTGAAGTTACACTTCCATGTCTTGGTGGGCTGGTGTCGCTTCTGGATTCTTGGCACAAAACAGAGCTACCTGTTTCTGTCATTCTTTCACTTGATAGTGAAGAGGAGGTTGAAGTGCTTATTGGCACCGCATATGCCGATATACCTCTCAACATGCTAGCAATGTACGAAAGGATACTCGAGCTACCGGCCCTTTCCATCAAACACATACTTGAAGCGGTCCACGTTATCATATATAAACATGACTTTGAAAATCGTGATAGCAACATCTTTTCGAGTCAGACTTTCAGGAGGGCAATCACCAGGGCACTTGATGTCTTGGAAGCGGATGTCCCCTACGAAGTGCGAGTGATGGCACTCTCCGTTGTTCAAGCGTTTTTCAGTAAATCAACGACCTTTACAAGTTCGCTCCTGTTGTATGTATATCCGCCACTGCCGTTCGATCCCACGTATTGATTATTTTACAGCAATGTCATAGAGAGAATCCTGAAATTAGTGAATCCTCAAGCAAATCAATCAGGACAAGATCCTTTGGTAGAACAAGGTCTTTTATTTGTTGGAGACATTCTTGAAAAGTAAGTCCCAGCGGTGCAATTTCTTCATAGCTAAACTGTTCGTTAGGTACTCTAGATCAGGGCTTTTAATCAATCTACTAAGGGTAATTAGCCTCTCACCATTCACCAAACACCCTAACTGATGTTGTTGTAGCGTCCCTTGGACAAAAAGATATTTGTGGCACTTAAACGTGCAATAGAACTCCACAAAGGTTCATCATCCTTGAGTGATGACTTACTTCAAGATGTACTTTCCCGGCTCTCTGAGACGGACGCTAGTCCGTTGCAGGATCTACTCTATAATGTACAGCATTTCGTGGAAGTTGTACACCACGAACGCTATAATACCGAGTTAATGAATCGTGAGTACAAGCAGTTCCTGGGGTCTGGTCTGGCGTCTGATCGACGACATTGAGTCAGTTACTCTCAAACAACTCATTAATTTTGCACAGCGGCTGTCAGACGGCAGTGGTGCAACTATAGACGCGTCACCATTATTCATTATAGCGGCAATTGTGCTCCAGCATAATAAAAGTAATAACAGCGTCAGTAGCTCCCTTTAGTACTGTTTAGACGAAAGGTAACTCACTGTCTTTCAGGATCTGGCAGCAAACCTTGATGCGCTACTCCGTATCGCGTTGATCAGGCTACAAGTGGACACCAGAAGTATATCTCAGCTGTTGACCGCCGTAGGCGGAAAGAAACACTCTCACGACTCACTATCAACTGCCACTACTACAGTGTATGAGATTTTAAATGAAGGGCTACGACTGAAAACACGAGTGTCGGCGAATACCCTCAAAAATGTGCTCGAGGTTAGGCCGCATTCGAGTTGAATTGACCCCATCTGACATATCTTCAGGCATTGGACATGGCACAATTGTCCCCTGGTATCACACCAATCACGTTGCACACACAATTATATGTGGGATTGGTGGACTGTGGGGGTTATTGGCTTGATAATTATTACTGGATTGATGGGCAGATAGAACAAGACTTTAACGCGTCACTCGCAGTTGCAAAGATGATTTTCGGTGCTACGCTGTACGACGCAGCTGCCTTGCAAAGGTTATCCACAATAACAGAGGTAAGTAAAAGTTATCACAGCTTCTATCCTGGAGGTAACCCTGTCACAGAGAGATTATCGTCCTCAATTACGTAGTATCAGGGCATGGAACCTTCTGGCAATCGTGGCGCTTTCGGAAAAAGCAGATAGCTCCTGGACAACTCAGCTCTTTAGGGAGCTCAAATCATTTGCTGTGGTGTTCTCGGGTGCCCTATGGCCTTTCATAGTGGGGACAAATCGTGGTGTGAATTTCGCCACGGCAGACATCAACCAGGCATACTTGGCGATAAAACTATGGCTAATGGTTGCGAAACGGTCAACAGATGTACAAGTCAGCTCTATATATCATTCTGTATGGAACGAACTTTGGCCACCATTCGAATCCATCATTGGAGTCCTCGAAACAGAGGAACAAAGCAGTACATCACATGTCAGTTTCCAATACTTTGATCTTGGACATCGGAATCTTACCAGCATTCTCTCCCTAGATAATGGCCGAGTTCATAGCATCATCGGTGGTGGATCTATTCAATTTCCTGGGGTGCCTACGAATTCCATTACGTTTGGATAAGGCAGCGCAGAAAACCACGCTCAAACGACTTCAAGCCGTGGTCCGCGCTGATTCTGTACTCATGAAGGTACGCGAGTCTTGTAACGGTCTGGGATACAGCCCTCAATCATTACCGCAGATAAACAGGGCTTCTGATTCGCTTTCAGAATCACCTCCAGAAACACCGCTGGAGGTTTTGTTAGATCAAACGGCAAAGAATATTGTTGCAACCGAGAAGCTGCGGTTACTAGAAGCGAAGCGTGAACCAGTGAAGGTCACAATGGACCGAAGAGCTAATGTAGAAAAGAAGGCAACGATGGACCTGTTGAATTGGAAGGACATGAGGCTGCACACATAGTCTAGTACATGAACCTGCAATTATGTGATTAATACACAAAATAAACTTATGCTGTTCTGAGCCGAGCCTTTTCAGCCTTTTTCTTGTTCTCTTGGGCAATGGTTCGGCCAGCGAATACACCAATGACGGTGAGTCCTATCACGAGAATGATGGCGGGAAGTCGGACAGCCCATTCACGAGAAGGAAATAGACCGTGTATGTAGCTGGAAGAATCGAAGAATGGCTATACCAAGGGTAAATAATTAGTCTGCATAGGAAAGGTGGCTTACCAGTAGAATAGCCCACGTCGTGTAGTAGACGAACACCACCGATGCCGTCAACAGCATGGCACCTCCAAGTACTTTATCGCTTATGCCCTAAACTATGGCTCAATGCGGTTTCATGAAGAGCAAAGAAGACACTAACCATGGTAGACGGGTGCTTGGATCGACGTGGAGGGATGACACTGTGTTTTGTTTACTTACTGATGGGATTCCATTAATTGACATCAGCCACTCTTCTATCCCTCATAAACACCCTCGCTGCATGGGCTATGGATAATCACGCATTTGCTTCCCTCGCACATGTTCAAATACTCTTGCTTCCTGTTGGTACCACGTCGCAGGCTTCGTTCGAAAGATATGCCTCCGAAATTCGTGGATTCGATACGATAAGGCTTGGAGATATTCCGGCAGACGCCAAAGGGGAAAGAGGTAGGCTACTCGATCCCATATTTCATTTCAGAAGCCGAGCTGACGACAGGTCCTGTGCCTAGCTCGATTCATGCCGAATCCCCTCTCAACCGGTCACCTTCACCTTAACTTCCCTACCCACCCTCCACCGCCGTCCCAGTATTCGCTTTCTCTTTTGCGACCGTCACACTTTCCTCTTGCTGTCATCGGAATAGCATCGTCTTCTCAAAAGAACACCCTGAAGTCGATTTGTTCTCAATTCAATGCTGCACTACTCGACATCTTTCCAGCTTCAAATCAATTTCCCTTAGCTAGAACATGTTTCGTGTTCGAAGAAAATGACTCTGCTACCAGTATAAGTAATAGTAACGATCCTCCTGGAGTAGTGGTCATACCAAGTATGATGGGCAACAAAAGGTTATATATCGGAACACTACTCGCCGACCTGTGTTCACAAATACTTGGAGAGTTTGGAGTTGTGGTTCGTAAGCATCTCATATGCTTCTATACTTGCATCGTTTGACATTATCGTAGATGCAAGCATTGGAAAGTTCATTTGGAAATGAGTATCTCAACGGCTCTCTATTAGCCACTTTACCACCCTTATCAGAACTTCCGCTATCTCTTGACTCGGAGAAGAGAGGATCTCTCCCAAATTTCAGTACTCCGGATGTGGTGAAATCAAATTTTGCGTCTTCCTCGACGCTGTCCATGAAACGCAACTCGTCCTCTGGGCCAAACTATCGACTAGGTGTACAGCCCCCAAGAAACGAATAAGTACAATTGGCGCGGCTTCATCTCATGCACGTCTGTATAAGATGCTGGGAGATTTCTTCCTACTCGCTGGTCGTACAGAAGATTCAACTATCTGGTAAGTCAATCATCTCGAGTGACTCCTCAAGTCATTCAGTTGACTGAGCAGGTATACCGAAGCACTACAGTTATTCAAGAACTCTCAAGATCACGCATGGCACGCCGCCGCGCTCGAGGGTTTGGCCACCATCTCCGTTGTCGAAGCTTGGTCTGCAGGACACGGTTTGGTATTTGAAAATCTGAACTAAATCTTACACTATTCTGACGGGCATCTTAGCAAAACTCAACTAGTTCCTCGAGAGAACCCTGGTCAGACGCCATTGAAAAACTCACGCAAGCTACTTCATTGTATCACAAATCGCCTCTCTACTACGAGGGAGAGTCCATCAGCGCACCTCTTGCATATCTATATTCTTGCTGTGTCTTGCGTCATACTTCATTGCTGTTCGCAATATGGTCTGCTAAGGGATGGGGTCCACTAGCATTTACTACAATGCTACAACCTGGATCTAAGGCTCAGCTTCCGCCGACCTTAGCACACGATGAAGCTGATCAATGGCTTAATCTAGAACGCTTAACCAAATACTCTGGCATCCCGCGGTCTTCAATATCAAACGTTCTTGGCCAAATTCACGGCCCTTGGCTATTACACCTTCATCCTAGGGAGAGATTATCTATCCTTACTGCTATGGCTAGCACATATGCATGCATAGGCTACAAGCGGAAGGAAGCATATCTGTTGCGTGAAGTATTGGGATGCGTAATGGACCTCATAGTCTGTGGACGAGAGGAGGATGGTATTACCAAAGGATCCGGACCTCAGAGTGCGGGGGTCGGTATCGAGAATGGAATCACCACTTCTGCGAGTCCTTTGGCATATCTCGACCAGGGGTCTGTTGGTGTCAGAATGAACGAAAGCTCATCAGGGAATGACAGTGTCCTAAAACTGCTCAAGCAAGTATGCAAAACAATGGGTATCGATCTAGATGCTGTCAAGTTAGTGGAAGCATCGACTCCAGCGGCTGAATCGGATAAAGACGAGGCCGGCTCCTTTGACGATGGCTTGGAACTTGGACGTCCTGATACCCACGGGTGGTCAGAATTACAAGTCGGTGTTGTCAGAGAAGCAGTGGCAGTGGCGGAAGCATTACCCGGTGAGCTACACACTTTTCATTTTGATGACCATTCACTGATATAGACCAGATTTTCCTGCTGTCGCTCAGTTCGCTTTGTCATCTTTAAAGACTCTGCAATCAGTGCTTTCCCCGGGAGATCAACACCACCTGTATTCAACGTCTATGCGTGCCATTACGACAGCTCGTCGGCGAGGAGATTCAAGATCTGTCGAATATTGGTCCGGACGGCCGTTAGTTAGTATCTCTCTTGCTCCGTAGGTGGTACATCTGTTCATCATCAGGATTTGCCTTCTAATGCGCTGTTAGTACTCCACTCGTCAGACTGCCTCTCGAAAAGCACATGTCGGTCTTATCGAAAAAAAGGTCTGATGTGGTTCCCATCATTCAGGGAATTACAGACCCTTTTCTCTACAATCCTCGGAGGGCCGTCACGAAGAAGGTCGGTACGCGCCCATTATTATGCGGATATACTGACAGACGTATTTGTAGGGCCAAGAAATCGTGGCTCAGAATGAGGTGCTGGAGTTTGTCGTCGTGCTGCAAAATCCATTTATATTTGACCTAGAACTCCAGTCACTCTCATTAAGGTGAATTGGACACCGTGTCCGATCACGAAGGCACTCAACTGTTTCCCTAGTACTTCAGGCGTGGATTTTCAAGCTGAGCCGGTCCGCGTTGTCTTGCCAGCAAACTCGTTTCATCGAATAGTCATTCCTGGAAAAGTAACGCAGACGGGTGTTCTCACTATCCGAGGGTGCTTTGTGCAAGCGCCGGGTGGTATCACTCACGAGTTTATACTACCTCTGAATACAGAAGAGGAGGAAGAGCGAATAACCCGGAAAAAGAGCGCTCTTATGTGCGAGACTGGACGTTTTAAGTATTCAGGTTTAGAGTCACTTCCCTGGGAGAAATCAAAGAAGCCAATCCAATATCGCTCCAGCCTGCTTAATACTCGGACGAGTCTGCGTTTCCTAGAATGCAAGGTCGTTCCCGAGCAACCGCTTCTGAGAATACGTCGAACGTCGGTAAATCATGGAGCTTTAATGCTATACGAAGGAGAACGGTGAGTCCGATTCCATTGCTCATTATCACATACTAAAGGTAGCGCAAGCTCGACTCTACGCTTAACGCTCGAGAATATATCGTCACTACCCATAGACTTTGTGCATCTAGCATTCGACGACTCCACGATTGAACCTGCCCAACAGGCTTTAGCAGAAGGGGAGATGTCCAATTCAGATATTTACGAAACAGAGCACAGCCTTATCAACAAGCCTGTTTTCACCTGGAACAAACACGAAGGCAAGCTTATTCCTCCGGGGCGCACGTTAAGTCTCAGTATATCGTGTTTTGGAAAATCGGGCTGGTGAGTAGCCTTTTTCATCCCAGTTTCTTTATTAATAAACTCGCCAATAAGCACTAACGGGAATGTTCATGTTTCTTATTCATATGCACATCGTACAGACCTTGAGCAACCACCTGATTATTTCTATACGCGCCAGCTGTCACACCCTATCATGGTCACCGTCTATCCGATGCTCCAATGCCAGAATATGGATTTGATCCCATTTCCGTCATATGCGGATTGCGTGCAGACCACATCAACTACCACGTATCATAATAACTTGGGCGTAGACGATGGAACGAGTTGGTGTTTATTCTCTGTCGAGGTACGCAATGTGTATGGGTCACCATTTGAAGTGACATTTGAACGCGAGCAATCCGGTACGTCGGCCTAGATGTTTTTGAAAATCCATTAACATATAAATCAGGGACCTCCCCTTCTTCTACCACGACTACTATACCGCCTGGATCTACATCAAGGTCTGTCATATTGCTCACTTTCTTTATTTCAAGGATTGACCGTAGCATAGAGTGGTTTTGCCCATGAGGAGGATGGTACTGTCCCGAGAGGATACCTCAAAACCTATACCGACTTTATCGGACCGACAATTCGTGGTGGCCAAGGACAAGCTCTCAAGTGCTGAGCTCTGTTTGCAGAGAGAGCTATTCTGGTACAGGGAAGCGTTGTTCAAAAGTGTTCACGGTCACTGGAAAGAGGTCTGTTCTGGTCGATCCGTCTTGTGTGCTTCATAGATTGATTACAATTGTAGGCTGGAGGTACCCGTACAGGTGAAATATCGCTCCGTCAGCAGCGGATGACTCTCCCTATGTTGGATGTCTTCAAATCCGATGTAGCACGACTAGACCTTTCGCTAATATCTTGCGATTTGTCTAAAGAAAGTATAGTCGATGGGAGGCGCGTTTGGAAACCGAACGAATTTTTGAAGCTAAGAGTACGAGTCACCAACTTGTCTTGTAAGCTCTCCCTTGCTCTGAGCGCTGGAAGTCGCTCACAAATGAACTCTCCCAGCATCTGCCATACCCCTTAGCCTGACTCTTGATCTTGAACCAAGTGACAGTTTAATCTACGAGGGGGTTATCAGTGATATTCCTGTCGGGCGCTTGGATGAGGGGATGACTCGTGTGATCGAGCTTCCCATCTGCTTCCTAACGAGTGGTCGTTTCGAACTAACAGCCCAAGCCCAGGCTGTAGGATTGGATATCAAACCTGCCAAAGCAGGAATCACTGCGTCTGTCCGTAGCTGAAAGGACCTTACAGTCGATTTCCGTAATTTTGGCATTTTGGTATATATATTGTAGCATCTGGGCAATTTTCCGGGGGCAGATACAGAATACAAGCTATTATAATTTGACTTGTTGAACAAGGGATGTGTATGTATGTTGTAGGGCACAAGTTCATTACAAGACAGGAACGTAATTTGGCAAGCGAATACATAGTTAGTCGTATTCAGACTCGGTTTGATTGAAAGCAGCGGAGTAAGCCAAAATTGTGCCGTAGACAAGTCTGCTCAAAAT
The DNA here is from genome assembly GCA_029719445.1 of Agaricus blazei. Classification (NCBI taxonomy): domain Eukaryota; kingdom Fungi; phylum Basidiomycota; class Agaricomycetes; order Agaricales; family Agaricaceae; genus Agaricus; species Agaricus blazei. Next base: position 697,061 of record SSNC01000009.1, on the reverse strand, counting down.
GAGTGAGTATGGGGTATGCCTCGGGCCAAGATCAATTTGACGTACCCTCCGCCCACAATTGACATGGCCGATGCCTTCGTGTCGATGATTCCGGAATGAGCGAGAACAATAGGGAAAGCGAAACCGGTGACGACGACGATAGAGGTCAAGAAACGTCCTAGGTCGACTGGCCCAGAGTTCTCATAAGACGCGAACTCATCCGAACCGCAGTGAGAGAAGACAGCATTCGGAAGGGGTGCAAGGACAAACGTCAGCGCTTGACCAATGTAAGATCAATCGAGCGAGCAGTGAACAGGAGCGGATTGTACATACCAACAAGGAGGGGAAGCCAATTTGACCATAAGGCACACGAAAGAATAATTAACAGGAACCCGACGGCGAGGACGAATGAGAGTAGGATAACGGCTATTAACTTGTTATTAAACCAATGAGCAAGACCGCAACGGTGGGTATACCAACTTCTAAGGCCTGCCGCCATGACTATGGGTGTCAAGTACTTGTGGGTATTGGGGCCTGCGGAACTGGGGAAGAGTCGTATCGAAACGTGATGTGGAGACCGACGTTGAACGACAGCTGCTTACGTAATAGTACAATATTGCAAGAAGAAAAAATACGAGAAAATACAAAATTGGACAAATAAGTAATAGGTGTAGAAGATACTATGCATAGTGGTATAAGGCTATCGTACGAAGCGTTGGGAGCGTCTAGTGGCCATATTCTTCATTCGCGACTCTACAAGAGGAGCTGGACGCGCTACGGGATGTAAACCACCTGCAGAAGAGACCCGCCGTTTATTCGCATTTTGAGGTGGTCCCGTGATTTTGCTACGTGTATTGAGCTCTACAGAAGAGGCTTGTGTGACGGGGCTGTCCTGTGTGGAGGAGCTTTTTGAGGAATCACTTGGTGTAGGTGATCTAACTTGGTCTGAAATAGAAGGTGACTGCGTCGAATTTGCTCCTGTCGACTCCCCGCCCTGATTTTCGATTTGGGATATCAGTGAAGACGACATCCTCGCCGAATGTGTTGTGGTTCCATTGGGTGCCGAACCCTTCTCACCGACTTTCCTTCGCAAGAGATCTTGTCGGTTCTCTGTAAGGTCCCAGTGGTCAACGTAATCCCAGACTTTCTTCCGTGGCGTAGCTCCCGTGGGTAAATCAGGCCTGGTGCCTTGATCCGTGAGCCTCTGATTGGCTACACGCATTGAGTCTAAATCATTGCTGAGGCTACCATAATAATCCGAAGACGAATCCAAAAGTGTAGATGCCTGAGAAACGAAGTTATTTTCTGCAATATGGGAGGCGCAAAGGTAACATACGTGTGTGGAGATGCCATCAAAAGCAATCTTCAAATTCTCAGAACTTGACATCAACCCCTCTCCTAGACGTCCATTGAAGGATTTAATATCGTCACCTAGCCCGTTTATGGCCTCTAGCCTTGCCCGCTTCGCCCCTCTGTGTTGCTCGAAAGCTGAAGAAAATTTCAATGAATAGGCAGATAATGCTTTCCAAGAACAATACTCACCATCTGACGCGGAAGCTGCATGCAGCGTTGTTTGCTCGGTCGTCCGGGTAGTATGAGACTTGATCGAGCTGGACAATTTGTATTGCAAACCTTGGGTTTTCTCCTTTATCGTTGACCGAGTCCGGTTTAGTGCCTTTGGGAACAACAGATCAGTCTATCTGCAGACTGCATGTGCATTTACGCACCTTAAAAGCACCATCCCGCGTACGCTTAGTCGATTCACCCTGGTTCTGTAATGTTGTACGTAGGGAATCTCCACTACCAGACATATCACCGACGAGAGCCTTTTGTTGCTGCAGATATGATCCTAAAGCTGTTTCCGCCCGACGGTTGTTGTCGCAAAGTCCGTTCACGTTCACCTCCATTCGTGAGTACTGCTCGTTCATGAAAACATCCAGCAATTCGGACATTCGGTGCATCAACATTTCTTTCGCCAGATCCGCCTTTATCTTCTCCTCTTTGAGTATTTGGATGAGGGTTTCGTTCTGTTGTCGAAGGTGTGTGATTTCGGCCTGAGTGGCATTATTTGCTAACCGCTGCGATTGTTCCAGAGACGATAAGACATCTTTGATGTATTCTTGGATTCCATGAAGGATAGAGTCCAGAACTGAGTGGACGTCTCCAAGTGCCTCTTCCACTGTGGTCAACCCCTTCTGACTAGAGTTTTGCAGGTCCTCACATATCGCAGACGACGTTGATGTGAGACTCGTACTCCACGATATAAACTCATCTTGCAGCGTCTTTTGCATTTCCCTGAAGGATCTCTGGATTGCTTGGAGTGCTTCATCTTCAACTTTATTTTTTTCCTGAATGGTGCCCAGAGTACTTCGAATGCGAACCAACTGTTCACTAATCATTCTAGAGAAGGACGATAATTTATCAATGTTGGCTGTTGCTGCTCCCTCTGCCAGTGACTGGAGTGTCATCGTTGCGTCTGTTGTGGATTTATGGAGATTATCGAGCTTTTCAGCGACAGCTTCCGTCAGTGAAGCTATCGTTGATTCGCATGCAGAGACAACGCCAATGTTGGACGTCAGCACTCCGGAAGTCCTATCTAGAAAAACAATGATCGAGGCAGACTCTCGAACACAGTGCGGCAATTACATACCCAGCTTTTCAAACAAACCACCGATATCTCGCAAGCTTTCAGTTGCAACGTCTTTCAGATTTTTCGCCACTAGGTCCAATTTTGATTCTGTGTCCTGGTGCGCTGTCCGTACGATGATTTCTTCATTTAACATGGTCCTCGTCTCTTGCAACCGGCCTTCTGTATGGTTCAACGTTTTTTTCGTATGCTCGAGCTTCCCCTTGGTTTCTTCAAGTTCTTCGTCCCGCTTCATCAGCAGCCCGATACTCTGCTCGAACTCTTCTCTAACTGCCCGCATTTGACTCTCGACAAGTCCAACTTGTTTCTGCGCCTCTTGAAGCTCAGTTCGGTGAAGCTCCTGCTCAGCGCTGATTTGATTCCAACGTTCCTCAGTAAGAAATATACCACTTTTTTCTCGTGCGGCTAGGAGGTCAGCCTTGAGGCGTTCTATTTCAGCGATATACTCCTTGAGAAGTCCGTTTCGCGTCATACGCTGGTTGAGTTCGGGTTTATTCCGTATGGACTTGGCTCGGAGAGCATAATCCAAGGTTGAAAGGGTCTCTTCCATGTTGGAGCGGGCAGGAGATATGGTGGCAATAATGCAGGTTTTAGTGCGCCCCCGAGGGAGTCTTGTAGAAGGCGAGTTAACTTTGATTCACTATATTCGATGAGTAATGCATGGCCATCAATTAACAGAGGATATTCACCGATAGGGGACGTGCTGAGCGTTATCAACAAGTGCATTGATGACTCGGCCAAGGGTTAGTAGACTTTGGTTGATCATTCCTGCTTCGCGGGCCCTTTTATTCTCTGCGCCAGAACGACCGATGTTCTCTGATCCGGCGAGGTCAACTAGATTGAGCTTGCCGACCTTAAGGAGATCATCGCCCATGTTGGAGGTCTCCTTGACATGAACAATGATGGAAAAAATAGAGTGGGATCGACTGGAGTGATCATTGAAACGAGTCGCAGCAATTTGCCTTCGTTCGCTCCCTTTCGTCAAAAGAGCCAAAGCATGTTTACAGTCCTTGACAGCGATTTCCTCCAGGCCTTGGATGAATACACCCTTTTTGCTGGCTTCGTCAAAAATTTTGAGTCCCTCTGTGGCCTTGTCTTTTGCTCCAATACCCATTGGCTGGGTTGACCCTGTCGGTGGAGAGAGTTCACTGGCGAGCAAATCTCGGAGCTCTTCATTATAGAGTTCAACATAGGATATTTTGACGCTGTAATCAAATTTTGCGGTTTCGAGGGCATGGAAGAGGCGAAATAGGGTTCTCGGGATCATTCCAGCATCAGTGGATGGGTTACCCATTGGGGTCGGATTCAGATCACCATTCATAGTATATCTTTGGAACAAATGAGCATGCAGATAAAAACGATTTTGTGAGTACGTACGTCTTTCCGGTTCCTGTTTGCCCGTAGGCGAAGAGTGTGCAGTTGTAACCTGTGATGACTTCTTCCAGCATCGGGCTTACCACGTCATGGTAGATCATGGCCTGGTCTGCTTCAGGTCCAAAGACAAGGTCGAAAGGATATGTGCGCAAGGGAGGTAAAGTAACGACGCCGAGACTCGACTGTGGGGTGCCAGTTTCAATGGATATCTCCTTGCTCTTGGCGCCATTGGAAGTAACGATAATCGGGGAGTTCTCAAGCACCTCCCGATCTGAACGATTACGGCAGCGAATAATCACTTGGATATTGGATCCAGCACTCTCTGAAGTCTTAGCCAGCCCAGGTGCTATCGAACTGGGAACAGTGGGGGCATGGATTTCGCGCGAGGCGGTGCGCAGGCGGTTCTGGGACGAGGCCGGGGGGATGGCCGAGGGCTTGGGCCTGGTGGTGGTTGGCCGTCTGGAGGCCATCTGGGCAGCGGATGGCTGGCTTTCGGGAACAGCGTCCTGGCGCCGTGGGAATACAACGGAGCGCGTCTGGTCTCGTGACCGGAACCCCCTTGATCACATGCCCACGGACGTCTGCCCCCTTCGTAAAACTCTCAATTTTTAGCCGTGCTCGGTGTCCTTTCTCCTTCATGGGCAAGCGCAAAAAGTCTTCTAGGAAACCAGCGCCGGCACGCCAGAAAATTCCACTTGGTGAGTGCAAACGACCTGCTCTGCCTGATCTTATACTTCTACCTCCATAGATACCACGTTTACTTGCCTGTTTTGCCACCATGAAAAATCAGTGACTGTGCGCATGGACAGGAAGGAAGGCGTAGCCAATTTGGTGTGTCGGGTGTGTGATCAGCGGTATCAGAGCAAAGTCAATCGTGAGTCGCCCGTCATATTCTCCCGGTGGCGGGATTCTCATGCAAATCTATCTTCCACAGACTTGACGGAGCCCATCGACATATATTCAGAGTGGATCGATGCTGCGGATGCTGCACAGCGTGAAGATCCTCCTCGTCGTCCTGCTGCATCGTCCAGTCGTGTGGCCCGAGCTCCTGCGTACGACAGTGACGACGAATAATGTCTGAGTATGGGGTAGTTTGTAGAGTCCATGATTGTTGTATACTAGCTACATTCTCTGCAGCCTAGGTGGTGCAGGTGTAATATACTGCAATTTCCAGATGGAGGTTACAGTAACAATGATAAACACACGCCCTTGCAACGCTCGTTTACCACCGTATCCCTCTTCCCCTTTACGTCTTATTATTACCTTCCTTGGATACTCTTTCGATTATCCCAGTCTTAATTCTGCCTATCGGACGCGTTCTTTGACTCCCCCATCGCCCCCTGTGGTCTGGTCAACATGGCGAGCTCGACCACCAACAACATCAAGGTCGTCTGCCGGTTCGTTCTCATGCCTTTCACATGTCGTCTATTCTTAAGCCGTCAACGTCAGCTTTCGACCCGTAAATTCCATCGAGGCTAGAGAGGGCGGCGAAGTCGTAGTTTCCTTCGATGACAGTTTTCGGACCGTGCAAATGAAATCCGCTCAGCTCAGTTCCGGGCCAGAGAAGGATGGATTTACCTTTGACAAAGTCTTTCCGATGGGCACAAAGCAACACGAGATCTTCGAATACGGTGTCAAGGAGTAAGCATTATAAAGCAGAGAACCTTCTCTTTGCTGATCACTTACACCTGCAGTATCGTTAAAGGTACTTTTTACGTCCCTTAACCCTTTGCTTCTTGGTCTCGCTAAGCACTTCTTCTATACCCACACCCGCTTGGTGACTTCTTTACCTTGTTTGCGCACTAGATGTTCTTGATGGATACAATGGCACGGTCTTCGCATATGGACAGACTGGAAGTGGCAAGACGTTCACAATGATGGTAAGCCCCTTCCTTGCCTTTGGAATTATCGCACACTGACTCCAATGCTATCCTCCAGGGTGCCGATATAGATTCTAATGAGCTTAAGGGAATTATACCCCGAATTACTGAACAAATCTTCCAGTCCATCGTCGAGAGTGACCCTCACCTCGAATACCTCGTGAAGGTATCATACATGGAAATTTATCTAGAAAAGATCCGGGACTTGCTTGCACGTGTGTAGCGCCTATACCATGTCTGGTGTCAACCTGACGTTCCGTAGCCCAGAACGACAATCTTCAAGTTCACGAAGAAAAATCTAGGGGTGTTTATGTCAAGAACCTGTCCGATTACTATGTTAGCAATGCAAGGGAAGTTTACGAGATCATGAGGACTGGTGGTGCAGCAAGGGTAGTAACATCGACAAGTGAGTATTACCCCTTGGGTCAACTCATGCGCTTCATGTTCCCTAGATATGAATGCCGAATCATCTCGTTCACATTCGATATTTCTAATTACAATTCAACAACGGAATACGGAATCGGGAGCACAGAAGACGGGCAATCTATACCTAGTCGACCTTGCGGGTTCAGAGAAGGTCGGAAAAACAGGGGCTTCTGGCCAGACCTTGGAGGAAGCGAAGAAAATCAACAAATCTCTTTCTGCTCTCGGAATGGTCATCAATGCATTGACAGAAAAGGCCAAACACATTCCCTACCGCGACTCGAAATTGACTCGTATCCTTCAAGAATCACTTGGTGGTAATTCCCGGACAACTCTTATCATCAATTGTTCGCCTTCATCCTACAATGAGGCTGAAACACTCTCGACTCTGAGGTTTGGTATCCGTGCCAAGTCAATCAAGAATACCGCTCGTGTCAATGCCGAATTATCACCACTGGAACTCAAAGGACTATTGCAAAAGGCTCAACTTTCAAACACGAACTATCAGAAACATATTGCTGCCCTGGAAGCAGAACTTGCCCTTTGGCGTTCTGGCGGTATAGTCGAAGAGGCAGATTGGGTAACACTCTCCAAACCAAGCTCTGTACCACCGAAGAAAGCACCCACTTCACCCGCTTCGATCCCCAGCTCTCGTAGCATGACACCTGTTAACCCCGCCATCGAAAGCTTAAGGGATCTGGAAAGTCGACCACAGACACCAACAGTCGTTGCTTTAGAGAAGGATGAGCGTGAAGAGTTCCTAAGGCGGGAGAATGAGCTTAGCGATGCTTTGGCAGAGAAGGAAAGTGCTTTGGTTACTGCAGAGAAGCTAGTCAAAGACCTCAAGGAAGAGCTTGTATTCTTGAAGGAGCAAGAAGCATCTATAAACCAGGTGGGTTTTCCTCTTGAGTATATCCCATCAGAAGTTGACAGATTATGTGCAGGAAAATAAGCAAATGTCAACCAAGCTCAACGAGCTCAGATTACAGGTTGAACGCCTCGATTACGAAGCTAAGGAAGGAAACATAACCATAGAGACTCTTCGCGAGCAAAACAATGATACCACAATTGAGCTTGAGGCTCTCAAGAAACAGATCGCTGAAGTTAAAGCGACACATAAGGATGCCTCTGCAGATGACAAGGAGAAGCGCAAGCAAGAGAAGATGGCGTTGATGATGGCTAAATTTGACACGGTACGTCTCGCTTCATGTCGGAGCTTCTGGGCTGACTGCACCCTTCGTTCACAGCAAGGAGCGTTCTCCGAAAAGGATGAACAATTAAGACAGCTTCTTATGAAGCTCGACAACATGGACAATGAGGCAGCTGGCGCTTTGTCATCTGACGATTTGACTGCTATTCGTAGACAGCTTGGAGAGGGGCAGACGGTGTTGAGAGAGACCCTCGATAGACTTCGTCAGAGTCAGGAAGAAACGGAGATGGTTGTGAGAAGGAAAGACGAATTGGACGCGCGAGTCGCTCAATTGGAAGCCGATTACGAGGAACTCCTTGGTAAGTCCATCAGATACGCCAGAAGAGTATTTATCAACGGCTCCGCTAATAGAGAAGACTATCCATGACGAGGAATCTGATGATGCCGAAACCATGCAGGACTTTAAGGTTTGTTCTTCTTTCTTGTCTTGTCCGATCTGTTGCCAATCCTTTGAAATTTCCAGAATAAACTTGAAGCTCAGTATGCTGCTAAACGAGATGCTCATCTCGGTGAGGTCGCCGATCTCAAGCAGCAATTGGAGATGAGGAGTAATGAGATTCGTACTCTGAATGGCTCGATTGATAGTCTCAAGAGCGTGAATGAAGAACTTAAGGTAAGGTCGTGAAAACTAGCCGCCGGTCGAGTCTCATCAAACTATGGCTATAGCGTGCTTTTGCTGTAACATCTGCTGGTATAGAGGGTGGCAAAAATCTTGCCGAGAGCGCACAGGACCTTGAGCGGACAAGGAAAGCGATCAATGTGCAACTTGCCGAATTCGACGGTGTCAAGAAGTCTCTTATGCGTGACTTACAAAACCGGTGTGAGAAGGTGAGTTTATGAGGTTAACTTTGGGCCTATGCGACCGGCTGAAGATATTCTTGGAATAGGTTGTCGAGTTGGAAATTCAGCTTGATGAAATTAAGGAACAATATAATAATGTAATTCGAAATAGTAACAGTAAGGCCCAGCAGAAGAAGATGGCTTTCTTAGAGCGCAACCTTGAACAACTTACTCTTGTGCAGAAACAGGTGAGAACAAAGTTTGATTTCAGTTCAGGGTCCGTTACTCACGCCTGTAAAGCTGGTAGACCAGAATTCGACACTCAAGAAAGAGGCCGGCATCGCGGAACGCAAACTACTTGCTCGGAACGAACGTATCCAGAACTTAGAAGCCCTTCTTCAGGATGCTGATCGTCGGCTGTCTGCTCAAAATCAGAAGTTTGAAGCACAGCTCCAGGCTGTGAAGGAGCGTTTGGACCAGGCCAGAGGTAAGCTTTTTATAATTGATTGACCAATACAAATTGATCCCGCTTTCCCAGCTCAAAAAGCGTCTACGGCATCGCCATTGAGTTTCGGTCGTATTGCGAAACCGCTGAGAGGGGGTGGTGGTGTAGCACCGCCTCCCGCAGCCGCCACCGGGCCCCCAGTAACATCCAACCCATTGGCTCGCATTCAGGAAGAGACAGGGTAAGGTTTTTAGTCAACTTGTGTGATCTGTTTCTAACGGGGTTCCGTGTGTATTGAAAATTAATTGATCTAGTGGTGAGTATCATCTTCTTATTCTGGTTAGACTGCAGTACTAATGAACTTTTCCTTTTCTCCTAGCGAAACGCGCATCCTGGTTCTTCAACTCGACAAGATAGGCTTTCGTTGTATACATTTGTTTTTGCTTTTTCTCCACTCTGCTCTCTAGCATACTCAGCCTGTATCTCACGTAGTATTTACTATTATTCCTTTTCGGCGTGCATTCAAATTTTATGGTAGGTTCGGGAAGGTACAATTCATAAACCCGTCCTTTCCTTTTTGAACTTCCCGACACTACGAGACCACTATCATGTGATGCATCGAGATGCGCATCAGGATCGAATTGCTTACAGAATCGACGAATTAACGGAACGATACGATAGCGAATGGTATTGAAATGATACATGCAATTTTCTGACTGACCAGGCCAAGCTTGAGAAACGGGGTTTCACGTAACGGAAGGTAAAATTTTTATGTGAGCGAACGTCATGTCTGTTTCACGTGTTAGCTGTCGATTCCTCCAACTTTCAGGGACGAAAACTCTATGGCTGAATTTGTACTTAGCGCCTTCCCGTTTTTATGCGACGTGTCACTTTGGCGACGCAGGGTGTCCCTACGGCCTACTCAGCTCTGGTTCGGCGTTGTGTAACGGCTAGGGAAGTTCGCTTTGAGGCTGCTTTGAGGATTTTGCGCCTACACGAAGGCAGGATCAATTGAAGAACAATAATGGCTGTGCAACCCGAAGGGAATGGAAGCTGTTCTTACGTTATTCGACGTGCTATACATGGAGGCTATTGCCTGTGTTGCCCGAGCCAGTGCTAGGGATTGACAAAGCGTGCAAACACCATTCCTGTCTGTCGCAACCGTAGTCGGACCGGTCCAGTGGTAACACTGTTCGCTACGAAAACGTCAGGAAGCCTTTGTGACGTTGAGATCCAGGCGGGGACCTGAAAATAGATCAGGATCTAATTCAGATGCGTTTTAGCTGATTTGCAATTTTATTCATATTTCCGAATTCCGAGAAACCCCACGTTATGCTAATCCCGTTCGACACCTCATCTTCCTGAATGGAGACTTGGGTGACTGTTAGTGCTAAGGGTCCGGGACTTCTTCTCACTGTTTTTGGCCGTGATGTTTATCCTCTTTCGCTCTCCTCTTCCCTTTCACTTTGTCCAGTCCCCTCTTGTCCTCAGCCACGTTTTACCACTAATAACGTTGTAAGTCTCTAGTTGTTGTATTGTTGCACTAGCTGACTGTTAGTTCTGCTCGCTAATTCCGCGTCCATCGCGTGCAACTTCATGTTGGATATTCGATTGCCCGGGATTGACTTCTAGCTCAATAATAATTGCCCTGCTTAATCGTGGGCTCGTTCTTCTCTCTGGGATTCATCCTGCTCACCATACGGTATAGCGTATTCATAATCGTTTTATAGAATGTCTACCGTCTGCTCCCGTAATCCGTCTGGTTCCACGAATCCTTCAAGGAACCATTCGCCTTCGCGTTCACCAACTAATGTATAGACGGATTATTATTTAGACGTTATTGAGTTGCTAACAAGTTCTTTCAGATTCAACCACAACGATTAATCAACACAGGAGGTTCTTATAGTGCTGGGGGCAACCTCAGCGGTCTAAAGAACTTGAATTCCGGGTGGCAGGTAAGCATTGTCATCCCTGATTGACATACATCCCGAGCTCCTTCCGTGTCAGGTTTGGTCTAGTTCGCATTCGAAAAACACGCCCGGATCGTCGGTTGCGAGTGTCCAGGAGATTTCGCCACCGCGCAGTGGCAGTCTTACCGACTGGACGTCGCTGTCTCGACCTACTACAAGCAGGAGCTGGGACGAGGTACATGATCATGTTAGACTGGTAGGTGTTCTGGTTGGGTTTTATATTCTCTGTTTGATTTTCTATGTTAGGATTCTACTACGAAATCTAGACAGGGAGCTATTGGACAGGCCGGGGTTCTGTCAATTCCTCGTATTGTGAGTAGACTTGGTATAAACATCTCTTTGCTACGAGACAAATAATCTTCAACTCCAGGAACAAACACTGGTTTTGAAAAATGGTTCGAGATTTTCCTTCAGATTTTAGGTTACGCATTGAACTTCGGTTCAAGGTCTAGTCTCCACTAATTCTCCAACCCGTTTATATGGCTCGGGATATCAAAAGTCGCCTGTTGCGACTAGTTTCGACGCCCTCCAAACGGCCAGGAGATCCCCTAACATGGATGAACTTAACTCGGCTATGCGGGGGATGGTAGTTGAAGACGAGCATGAGCTTCAACGCCAGGTCTCGTTGAATTTACAGTCGCGGAATCATCTTTCCTTTAACCCCGCGTCCCAACCGTCTTTTCCTCAGCCTAATTTCAATACTCCCTATCAGGTTGCACGAGAGCATTCTTCTGATAGCCCATTCAACTATGATCCATATCGCACTAATTCTGAACCACCGGCATACACCTCATCTTCGATAGCTAATGGAAGTTCGGCAGCAGTTTATCCTAACTTCTCAACACTCGATCTCCATCGTCGTCCAGGATTTACCTACGATTATCCTGCTAATCCGAGGCCTCCAGCACCGTCGTTTTATTACCCACAAAGTTTATTGTACGGGCCGCCAGGGCCTTCTCCTGTAGCAACATCACAAACTTTAACTCTTGGTAATGTTTCCAGCGCCGACAAAATGGAGTTGCAGGTCAGTTCAATAAATATTCTTTGAAAATGAATCTCAAGTGCTGGCTAGTACCCTACATTGCCAACGCCCATGCTGACACCTATGGCGCCTCTTATCCAGCCTCACAACGCTAACTTCGGTTCAATGGACTCTAATTCAAGGCATCTTCTTCCATTCGTCGCACCTCATATTTCGCCGTTTGTACCAGTGGCTCCCGTTTATCCCGGCGGCATGCTTCCATATTCAAATGGCATCCGCCTTACTACCGTAGTTCGAAGTAATCTTTTGGAGGAGTTTAGAACCAGGAAGTCTCGAAAGTGGGAGCTGACTGTGAGTTCATGAATTTCATTTGGAGTTTATCTCGCCTGACCCGTCTTAGGACATTGTTGGTCATATTGTAGAATTTAGTACAGATCAATATGGTTCGCGTTTCATCCAGACCAAGTTAGAGGATGCTGGACTAGACAAGATTCGGATTGTCTATGACGAAATTGTACCTCTCTATGCCATGAAACTCATGCAAGATGTCTTTGGCAACTACGCAAGTCTTGCAAATAATCTCTAGGCTTCACGTTAACTAATAGTTGCTTTATAGGTCGTACAAAAGTTGATGGATTTCGGAACTCAAGAACAACGTGCTGGTTTGACATGTCTCGTCGAGAATGAAATCGTGGATCTATCGCTGAACGTCTATGGTTGTCGTGTTGTTCAGAAGGTGGAGCATTCTAAAAAATTCTCAAACTCTATTATTAACCGAGGGTGTAGGTCATAGAACTGTGTACTGCGGAGCAACAAACGCTGCTTGTCCGCAAGATTGAACCGCATGTGCTGACAGTGGTTAAGGATACCAATGGTAACCATGTTAGTGTTGAACTCGTGAACTTGAGTTCCATCTAATAATTCCTCGCAGGTCATCCAGAAGTTTGTAATGACTGTCCCACCTGAGCGCCTTTCATTTCTCAGAGTTTTCCGTGATGCTGCTCGCCAACTTGCCATCCATCCTTATGGGTGCAGGGTCCTGCAGCGTTGTCTGGAGTACCTGCCTAATGATTATTGCCGTGGTATGATTGATGAGCTTCATGGTATTGCAGAGAGCTTAATGCAAGATCAATTTGGGGTTCGTGTTAACCTATATTATCCTATGCTAGTTGCTTACACAATGGTCACTCAGAACTACGTCGTTCAATATGTTCTGCAGCATGGCCAACCGCATGACTGTGTGATCATTGCTGCACAGATGAAGGGGAATGTATTGAAGATGTCTCGACACAAGTTTGCTTCGAACGTCGTGGAGAAAGTTTTAGTTCACGCAAGTCCCGAAACTAGGTCCAAGCTGGTTGACGAAATCTTGACCATTGAACACGGAGTTGATCCTGTTCATGCTCTCATGATGGATGCCTACGGCAGTAAGTTGTATTAGCTCCTTACCCTCTACTGTTGCTCAGCCTTGGTACAGACTACGTCATCCAAACTGCCCTTAATCAGGTAGACAGTGAACAGAGAGAGTTACTTTACGCCCGTGTAAGATCACACCTCATGTCCATAAAACGTGAGCCTCGACCAAAGATTGAGCCCAAACACATCGTTGCCAGTGAGTATTCAAGCACTATGAATTATTTTCGTATACTCATTGGCTGTCTACAAATTTTAGTTGAGAGACTTCTATTCGGAGACGTTTCCGATACTAGTGGAAGGTAGTTATCGCCTAGGTGTCATATATTTCAAGTTCCGTATAATTTTCTGCAAGTTCTATTATCGTGGAATTAGGTGGATTTGTTCATGCTTTGGTAGCTGTAACCTTGGGATTCTATAACTTTTTATCGTACCCCTTGCACAGTGTTTTTGGACTTTTTCGGATTGGAATTATACACCGTCCCCATTATAATACTCGTTTTCTGCTATATAGTAATGGTCGTTTTGATATACTGGTGTGGTGGCGGCGAAGCGACTTGTTTTAATTTTGCTTGCCGAACTCTGATCCGGAACACATGATTTTTCGGAGTACGTGACGTGTCCGGACCCAAAGTGAGCCAAATACCGCTTGAAGGCCTTGAGTAGGACTGGAGGCTTGGCGGCTTCAGAACAGCCTCGTCCCCCCTGTCCTTATTTCTATCATATTGTTGCAGTCCCTATACCAGGATGAGTAGTACTGAGGCTGCGGCTTCGCTTTTCGGCCCGGGGATTCGTCGTCGTCGGACCCATTTGCAACACTTGGAACGGAAGGGAACCAGGAGAGGTCGGACGACTTTTTTGCTGGAGTCGGAATAGACGATTCAGTGCAGTCTGCACCTGATTCGCACAATCCTGGTGGCTCGTTCTTACAATCCGGCGATGCGACTAGCGCTTTACACGCTCAACCCGCAGCACAAACATACGGATCTTCTCAATATTACACTCCGGCTCGTGCTGGTAGTGGAACTGGTGAAGTGTATGGACTACCTTCACAGCACACTGACAATCAATCATACTACGGTACACACCTCTCAAGTGATACTTTTCGCGTTTTGTAACTATGGACTTTATACTAATGGACTCAATAGGCAATGCACCATACACACCACCGGTCATCCACGATCCATATGTTCCACCAGCCTTAACTTATGCCCCTTCGTCAGATTATAAGCCTCCTGCGTCACAGGCACCCACCTCTCCATATCCTGGGAATACAGTTCCCTCGTATGGCGGATATAATTCTTCTCATTTGACAAGTTCGCCCCACTATCCCGCCTATGCATCCACTACCACCAGTGGAATGTCGACCGTGCCAGCGTCATCTTACATTGGCCCACAATCTTCGTCCTATGCTTCATCGCCGCACCCACCCCCGAAAGCATCACTGGCGACAGTGCCTTCTCCACCCGTCCCCACCACCACCCAAGTTACAAGACCCAAAGTTTCCAATGCTTACGATCCACCGTTTCCTGTAACGTCCTATAGTCGTCGAAATGTTTCCGGACCAGCAAAATTTGGGCAGGCACCTATTTCACCTGCTCATTCAACTTATGCCACCTACCAATCGCCTCCCCCGCCTCCCCCGCCTCCGTCTGCCCCGCCACCTCCACCACGTTCTCCTGGGTACACTTTCCGGCATACTCAGGGACCTGACTACAGCCCAGCTCAGGCCCCGGGCCCAGTCCCTCCACCCCCTAGCTGGGCGGGCGAAGTAGATCCGTCACCCGCTGTAATTCACCCTGGCCATATCTCAAAGACTTCACCGCAACTACAATCGGAACATGTACCTTCACCGTCTCGCCCGATAGCCACAGAATCAGAATTCCCTATGTCTGATTCTCAACCATTCATTGAAGCAACTACACCGGCAGAGGTATCATCTATAATTGACGCTGGCGGGTCTGATTTACAAGATGGTAAAATTGACTCTGAGGCAGGAGCGCCTGTACCTTCATCGGAGTTTCAACCACCTCCCGCCGCTGTAACACCTCAGACGCCTTATTCTCCGGATTACAGTAGCACCAGTCCAAAAACATATCCCGCACAGGGCCCTTCGTCCGGTACATTTAAAACTACTAGCCCAGAGAGGGCATACGAGGTCTCTTCTTCTTTGTCTCGAACCAGTCTCGATAACAGGAGTAATCCTAGCCCACGACAAAGCCCTCGGCCTCCCTCAACTTCCTCTCCAGTCTATACTCTTCCCGAATCTCTTCGTAGATCCCCGGAACTTTACAAAGGCTCGATTACTCGTTATGACTATACACCGAGAGCGCGAACCACTTCTCCTGGTATTGACGGCTCTGCGAACGCCATCAACCCGTATGCTCCACCCCGGAGCTCGTTCTCGAAATCGAAGTCGGCTTCGTCTACTTCCCTCGACCAGTTGAACTCACGGCAGTTATCTTCGATGACTACTCTCGATCAGGGTGCACCTCGAAACGGGTTTGTACCTAGTGTTTTTAGTCCTGAACGAGTCAGGTCACCACTGAGTAGTGCCCCCGTACGCTCGCCCGACAGCCGCCAAATTTCAAAGCCACAGCTTCCGCCATATCTGCCCCCTGTGTCCGAGTCACTGCCTCAACAAGAGCCAAAACTAGCTGCAGGATATGCCTACTCACAATCTCAACACAACTATAATATTCAACCTTCCTCATCGACTGGACACGAGCAAGCTGTTTATGGTTACAGCCCGGAGTTGTCACCTCCCTCGGAATCTAACGTGAGGCCCACAATGACTCCTTATGCTCCTTCACCTTCTTTGATGGGAGCCAATGATCCACTCGGACGCACCTCTGTCCGTGTTCCAGTATTTAGTTTTGGCTTTGGTGGAAAAATCGTTGTGTGCTTCCACAATGAGGGCATGTTGAACACCGGCTTCGACGTTGCATTGTCGTCCCGAACCTCTACAAAAGTTCAATTGCGGAGTTGGAAGAAACAGATTCCTGAATCAGTTCAAGATTCCGCGGCAGGTTTCCCTGGTCCTTTGCACGCTGATCCAGGCCCTCCCACTACCGGAATTATGAAGGCAACATCTTCAACCCAGGCGAAGACTAAGAAAGCGCAATTGATTAAATATCTTTCTGATCGTATAGAAGAGATCACCCAGGGATTGGGATACCAACATAGTGGTAGCCCTGAAAAGCGCATGGTCGAGGGGAAGCTGATTCTTGTCAAGCTCTTGAAGATCATGATTGAGAATGATGGTCGTTTACATGGAACGTGAGTAGCTCAATATAACCTTGCTGTTTCTTTGGTTAACTTTTCTCCCAGGCCTCAGTTGGATTCTGCCGTTAGATCTACACTTTTACCCCGACTTGAGGGTATTTTATCAGCGAGTGACTCAGCGGGCAACTTCGCACTTGCCACCGATGCCGCTACCATGTTCTCTGAATCTTCTTATGCATCAGCTGGAGCTGATGCGGCACCTATATCGGTAACTACCCTCCGAGCGAGTGCATTAAATAAGATCGAAGAATTTCTCCTCCGTGGTGAGCGTCGGCAAGCGTGTCATTACGCTCTTGATCAGAAACTATGGGCCCATGCTATGGTGATTGCGAGTAGTATTGACAAGGAAGCTTGGAAGGAGGCTGTTAACGAGTTTATCAAAGCTGACCTTGGAGTCAAGGGAGAAGCGACAAGTTTTGCACTGCCTGGTCGCAATGATTCACCGGCTACGAACGGACGAGAGAGTCTGCGGATGGCGTATAGCTTGTTTTCTGGACAAGGAGCTGCAGCAGGTATGAGTCCTTTAGCACTACCTACGACATTGCGCTCATGTATTGTATCTAGCACAGGAATTGGTTCCGAGAGGTAGCTTGGGCAGGACAGGCAACCAACTGCCTGTTCCTGCGTCAAGTGTTTCATCACCACCTCTACCCCAAGGTACTCCTAGAACACCCAATTTCACGGTTCCGATGGTCGGCACTAAGATGCCTATCGAATGTCTGTCCAAGTGGACTGAATCTGCTGCAATGATGCTACTATCACCGTTTACGAACGATGCCTCTGCGGCGTTGACTGCTCTTGGGGACCAACTCATGACTAACGGTTGGTTACAAGCTGCTCATGTTTGGTAGGTGATACCACGTTTTCAGTTTGAATAACATATTAACATATTCACACCTTACAGCTACCTTTTATCTCCTCAGACTTCACCTCTAGGTGGTGTCGGCAACCCTACTGCTCGAGTTGTATTATTGGGTTCCAAGAGCCCTGCATCGTGTACAACATTCTGGAGGGATCCCGACTCCATCATATTTACCGAAATCCTTGAATATGCTTTGTCGATTGCCCCTGTTCCTAAAGGCCAGGAAGCCAACCACGGTATTCCGCACTTACAGGCCTATCGTCTGCTACGTGCCTTTACTGCAGCTGAGGCAGGTGACCTAAGCCTAGCTGGCAGGTTCGTCATGTTTTATCTATTCTATCTTCAATTGTGTTAATCTTTACCCAGGTATTGTGAAGCGATCACGGCATCTCTTGTTCGAGGGTCCGCCTACTATACGCCAGTCATGCTGGAAGAGCTTAAAGGACTTACCGACCGACTCTCGGGTGTGTCTCAATCTAACAAGGCAAGCTCATGGATGGGAGGAAAAATATCGAAGCCAACTTTCGACGGATTACAAGGTTGGCTCGAAGGCAGCTTCACTAAACTTGTTACCGGCGATTCCGACCATCCCTCGTCCCCTAAAGAAGACGCAGGAAAGATGGACATGCGGAGTTATACGGGACCATTCTCGCATTATAATACCATATCTTCAACAACGAGTTCTGCGCGATCATCACCTGCGCCTAGCTTTGTGCCGGCTGTACATGCTATATCCCCACGAAGTGACTCTATGGCCCCGAACAAGGCCTCATACGGATATGGTACGGATAGGCCCTTGCCTCCAGCGGATACTATGAGAATGAGTTCCCCAGGCCCTTCTCCACCGCAGGGACGGTCCCCCAACGCGGCCACATCACCTTATCCACCTATTCAAACGGAATTGAATAGCAGTAATAGCTACTCAAATGGATACGGTAGCCCAGGTTCGGACTTGCCAACGCCCAGACCACCTATTCGTGATGGAAAGGATGACGAGGCTAACGTACAAGAAGTGACTTGGTGGGGGTCATCTAATCATGGAGATATTGGGAAAACTCCGACGGCAGCGCGGTTTGAGCAGGCTGGAGATGCATACGGTGGGACGGATTCGAATGGGTATTTCTCGCCGATGGCGAACCAGACGTTTGGGACCCCTTCACCAGCGACACCTTCTACGCCTTCGAGGCAGGCATCAGTGTACCAAGATGATGATGATGACTTGGGCTTGGGAAACAATGCGAATAAAAAGAAGGGGGAGGCGACACCGGTTAATGGTGGGGAGAATACCCAACCTCAACGTGCCCCTGTGCCAGAGGAAAAGAAGAAAGATGGTGTGTTTTTTTTGAGTATGGTTTTTGTTTAAGATGGTTGTCTAATTAAAATGCAGATGCACAACTTCCTCAAGCGCAATCTTCTGGGTGGTTCTCTCGTTGGTTCAAGCGCGAGAACTCTTCGGGTGGACCGGTAAAAGCTAGTTTGGGTGAAGAGAGTACATTCTATTTCGATAAAGATCTCAAACGATGGGTTAATAAGAAGGTAAGGCTTACGAAAAAAAAAGTATAGAGCTTTGACTGAAAGGATAATTTATAGGCAGGAGAAGAGGCGGCTAAACCAGCACCGCCGCCCCCGCCACCTCCTCGAGCACAGACCGCTTCTCCGGCGATGTCTGGACCGAAGCCACCTGGGCCTGGAGCAAATGGAATGGCTAATGGAGGTGGATTTGAGATGAGACCTACGAGTGCTGTTGACTTGAATTCGCCGCCCAATGTCAAAGGTCCGATGCGGGTAAGGTCTAGCCTTGCACCTCCCGGGCTGGATTCGGCGCCTCCTACACCTACGGGTAATAGATTGATGGCTGGCGGTGCATCGACTCCACCGCCGGGTCGACCGAGGAGCCAGGCATCGCAAAAGAAGAATGTACGGAGTCGATACGTGGATGTGTTTGCGCAGGGTGGTGGAGCGTGAATGTGAATTGTTTTATTGCTTATTTGATTTTTGTTTTCTTTCGTGGTGACTCAGTTATGGAACAGGCGAATGTGTAGAAACTTTAACGTGTTCGATAGACAATTTTCTAATACGCTTTTTTTAAATACACGGATACCCAGAGTCTTTCCAGAGGTTAGAGGAAGAGTTTAAAAGGGTATCCACGGTTCTTGACACGGAAGAAGGAAACGAGGATGGAATAAATAATAATTAGAACGGCAGACCAGAGGTAAACTTGAGCGCGTTGGCGAGAGGGCGAGCTTTGGCTTGGTACGGCAAGGATGAGCATCAGGAAGGAGAAGGAAAGTAAAGCGTCTGCAAAGGGCGATGAGTGGAAAGTTAAGAGAGGACAAGGGAAAGCGTACAAATGAAAGCGACGACGTGAACTTCTTGACCATATTGGCTCTGGAAACCAGAAGCGATCCAACCGTTTGCACCGACATATGGCATGCCTCTGATGCGAGTGAACATGTAACCAGAAATCATGATGAGAGAGGTGGAGACGGTTCCCAAAGCCCAGGTCCAGCGGGACTGGAAAATGGGAGAAGCGAAACGAAGGACGAGGATGAAGCAGAGACCGAGGAAGGAGGTGAGGATGACGCGAGCCCAGTCAATGGGTTCACTGTACGGGATCTTGACGGGGGTATGCCTGGAGAGGGATTCGGCGAGTGGAGCTGGACCAAAGCCTCTGACGAAGGGGAGAGAGTGAGTATGAAGGTTGGGAAGGTGATGGAGACATACTCTTGGAAATCGTATTTGGCAGGGACAGATTGGGAAGACCGGCGATCACCTTCGGCGGGTGCCCACGTAAAGACGACAGGTGCGGATACGAGACCGAGCTTAGGGAGACGTTAGCAATCTGTGCGGTAAAGGAAGGGTAAAGGCACCTTTTGGAACACGCTGGGAGCATCGTCAAAGTCGAGGGTGCCAAAGAAGTGGTTGTCACGCTGGGACTGGGGCACGGAGGACCACGCCTGGACGATGGCATTCCACGATGGCAGGAATTCTCTGGGGAAAAGTAAGGACGCGCTACGAAGGAATAGAAAGGTGATACGTGCCTGCACAGCATGCATTTGTGGCGCTTGCTGAGGGCGGTGAGCTGGACGGAGACAGACCAGGTGCGCTTTGGGCTGGTGATGAGGTCGAAGGAGGCAGCGTCGAGCTTGATGTTTCCGTTGCCGGCCTTGGCGAGCTGGGTGAGCTGCTCGCGGGGGTCTGCAGCGCAGGCGGCGAGGGCGAGGAGGGCGGGGACGAGGGCGCGGAGGAGTCTCATGGGGAGGAGAGACGTGTCGAGTTACCGGAAAAGGCAGGAGGGGGAGGAGTTGATGGGGCTCTGGCGTGGGCGGGCGCCATGACCTCGCATGCCCTCCTCCTCCGTCTCTTCCTCTCCCCCTCCTTCTTTTCCCTCCACCTCGCCCTCAACTACCTCCGTCTCTATGCAGACAACATCGGCATCACCTACTACCTCACCCGCAGGCTCCGCGAGCTCGATGTCCACCAGCTCTACGATGTCTGGGGCTTCATATGGTCCTCTTCTTCTCTCCGGCCTCCCAGCTCCCAGCTCACCCTTCCTGCAGCCATCTTCTCGTCACTCGCCCCTCAAAGTCCAGGGCCCTCGAGGTCTTTGTTGTAGAGACTGCCCAGCGCTCTACCCACATTGCCATGATCGTATGTCCCCTTCTGTTGCTTGTATATCACCACTTCACATCTTGTTAGACGCTCTGGTACATGCAAGCCTCTCTCCATGACCTATCATTAACCCGCCGCGAGTCCCCGTCCTTCACCATCTGCCAACGCGTCCTCCATAAATGCCATGAGGTCATCTTTAATGATTTACCGCGCCCCACCTCCTCACCCTACCCTCCCTTTAAATTCTCCGCCCGTACCCCCTTCACTAGAAAGAAAGTAAGGCACCATGCAGAGCCCGCCTTTGTTGGCATAGGCGTCGTCCTTGCTGCAGTCCCTGCAATGCCTGCTCTTGCCGATATTACCGGCCAGATCGCCTTGGAGCAGGGCCGAGCCGATGACGATGGGCAAGAGTTGCGAAGCCTACGGTCTATTGAAACAGACGTTGTAGTCGTTGCCCCACCCAAGACTGCGGATTCCTCTGGCATAGATGACGACCTTGACCTGGAGACCGACAGTCCCCAAAGGGAAGAGAGTAATAACCCCATATCAGGCCGAGCAGATCATCAAGAGATATTACGGCAGGACTCTCCTATCATCCTCCGTCGTCGTACCATCACTGCTTCCCAAACAGTACCTGCTCTACCGTTACACCTCCGTACGATTCGACGTTCTCGAGCCTCTGAGGATCCCCTAGGTCAACTAGATTCTGAAGTCTCGTCTGCTGCTCCTGCCCAGTCCTCACCCTCCCTCCCCGCAACGAGAGCGCCTCCCCGGTTCGCAGCTGTTAAGAGGGCGGACTCGCTTCTCGAGAAGTATGATTTACAGGCTCAGGCCCAGCTTCTGCGAGGGCACTACTGTCATTCAGAAGTACGTCGATCCTTTTGAGTGCCTTTTATTTTTAACAAATCAACAATCATCCATTAGATCCAATTCATCTTAGATCTCGAAAAAATCTGTAGCCGTCTCTTGATTGTACCCAAGCCTGCGCGCGTAAGCGCACTTAGAGCAGAACTTACTGCGCTAAACCATAAGCTGCCTGCCGAGGTACGACTTGTATTGTACGAGCCTGAGAGCAGATGTTGATTCTTCTTAGATCTGCATGCCGATGTGGTGTAGCTCCTCAGATATGCCCCAGGGTGCAAGTGCCATACCCCAACCCCACCATCGCATAGTCAGGATCCCCCCTGGCGAGAGCGTTGTGCTCAACTCAGCAGAGCGAGCCCCGTACTTGCTACTAATCGAAATCATACACGACGACCTTGATTTTGATCCTTCTAAGCGAGCTAATAAGGAGGTGCTCAGGAAGATAGTATCAAAAGAAGAAGAGAAAAAAGGAGCTTCCAAGGACCTTGTCCCCTTTGGCCGCAGCAACTCCAAACACTCAGACGCACAACCAGGAATTGATGATGACGACTTGACGGTTGATTCAGGCATCCCTCACTCATCTCTCTCTATTCCAGTAGCTTCCGAGCCTCTTTCCCCATCAGACACTTTTCAGTCTCAGGATACAAATAATCCGGAAGAGGAAATTGACCTTGTCGAGCAGTTGTACGGAGCGGGTCAGCCTCTGAAATCTGCGAACTTGGATCTGGCAGAATCAATCGTACTACCCCCAGCCCCAAAAAACAGGGACTTGGATATGGCAGCGTGGTCTTCTACTGCAAATGTAGATGACGCCGAAACATCTAGAGCGAGTTCAGTTCACAGAGGCTCGACCGGTAATGGGAGCATAGAGTCGCCTAATGGTAAAAGTACACTGTCACCTGTTGGACAAGTGAATGGCGGATATGGAGTCCTTTCGTTGGATGAGTATTTTGAGCGAATGCGGACAGCTGCGATCATGCTCGCACAACTCAATGCCAACCTAGTTCGTGATCAAATAGCCACACCCTATTCTGGACCTGTTGGGAGTGCTTTGTCGGGCAAGGATCCATCCCCCTCCAGTACTTCCTCGAGTAGGACCGCATGGATCCCAGGTTCTGGATGGCTCATGGGATCTTCATCTTTCACCCCTGATTCAGGCCAACCGTCACCCTCTGGTACGGCGCAGACACCGATGCAAGGAAGAATGCGTCTTCAGCACGCCGAGGCACAGCAAATCCGGGACAGAATCATGAAAGAGATGTTGGCGCTTGAAGAGGAGCGGATGGAGCGGATGAAAGAAAACAAGTCTGGTTTTGAGAGCGGAAGTAGTTGGAGCAGAGCTGGCCTAGGAATCAGGGGGGTGGATCTGGGCTCTGCAAGCGGGGAGAACAGCGTGGAAGACGAGGGGATCATTAGGCGGGAGCTAAATAAAGCTGATCCGTCAGCTGTAGTCTTTAGTGAGAGCTGGACTACTAAGAAAGTGCGTTCAGACCCTTTCTATCGTTTGCTCGACTGAGTGCGTCCATATAGAGTCGGATAAAAGCCGCATCACCTTACGGACATCTCGGTGCGTCTGGTGACCTATCAAACGTAACTTAAATTGACATTTTCTGTTATTCCCTAACTGGCATTGAATTCTCTTAGCGAATTGGGATTGTGTATCGGTAATTGTCAAGACTGGCGGTGACTTGCGACAAGAGCAGTTAGCAGTACAACTCATTCGAGAATTCCAGCGGATATGGACAGAAGAGAATTGTCCGTGCTGGGTGCGATAGTGAGTTTCCTGGTTGGTTAGTTGGTCAGACACATAATCTTTTGTATAGCTTCCGCATTGTGATTCTTGGTGCGACCTCTGGTTTGGTGGAGACCATCACAGATGCCGTGTCGATACACTCAATCAAAAAGGCTGAATATGCAAAACGACTGGCACGCAACAGACTAGGGTATGTCACACTGATGGACCACTTCAAGTCTGTAAGTCAATTTTTGCATTATTGAAAATCATCGCTGATTTTTGGATGCTCCCAAGGCCTATGGTGACCCCTCTTCTGCCAAATTTGCTCGTGCCCAACGCAATTTCGCGAAATCTCTTGCCGGATACTCCATCATTACTTACCTTTTACAAGTGAAAGATCGACACAACGGCAATATTCTTCTTGATCGAGAGGGCCACCTTATTCATATTGACTTTGGGTTTATCCTGAGTAATACACCCGGAAATATCGGTTTTGAAGCTGCACCGTTCAAGCTACCGCCGGATTATATTGAAGTCCTTGGCGGTGAAAATGGAGCGCCGTTCTTGGAATTCAGGAGGTTGTTCAGGGAGGGTTTTGAAGCTGCCAGAAAACATTGCGATCGGATCCTTAGTGAGTCTCTCCAAAAATTAAAATAAAAAAACTGTAGCTGGAACGATTGTGTAGCGCTGGTGGAACTGATGCAGAAGGACTCGACGTTACCTTGTTTTGCCCTCTACGGTGAACAGACGGTACAATACTTGAAGGACAGATTCCAACCTACACTGACTCACTCGCTAATTGGAGAATATGTGGACCGATTGATTGACACATCCCTGGGCTCTCACTGGACGAGGCTCTATGACTCCGTGAGTATTCCTACCCGTGTCTATATGGTGACAGTCCCCATTAATGTCAATGATTAGTATCAGTATTATTCGCAGTCCATTTTGTGATTGTCACTGTCAACTACATATCCTTCACTCCGATCAATGATTACTCCTGTAGGTAAAATATATTATAATGAAACCAAAGCGGACATTTGCACAGCAAAGATTTAAATTTAAAAAAAGAAAAAAACAAACGACTGTCATATTGCAAGGGATCGTATAAATAAGGGTCCATCACAGGAACATCGTGCATGTAAATATAGACAGGAAGGTAAATTACAGCCTGAAAAGTTTATAAAATGGTCTACCGGAACATATCGTCGTAGCGGTTCAGGCATGAGTACCCTTCACGGTCTAGTAATTCGGTAAATGTAAACCCGGCGTTGCCGAGGTAGGAGACAATGGACTCACCAAAGTTTACTCCCTCGTCACACCAGCATTTGCCCTTCTTGTGTGCGTCACCTTGGGGCAATGCTGGAAAGGCTCGTGCCGATAGCCTACGAGATATACTTGAGCAAAGAACGACACTAGATGTAACTGAACTTACCGATATCATTGAAAAAGTGCTGTTTTTTTTGTCGAATACAGTCAGTGCTGAGGGTTTTTGAAGGGGGGCTACAAGTACTCACAATCTGTTCCTTCTTCGCAAAAAGGGCAGCACCAATACTGTGGACAGGAGCATCACCCCAGCGCTAACGACGACGTACAAGATTTAGCTTGCAATTACATTCGAAGCCGATGAGAAAGCAGGCTTACCTCGTAGTAGAAACCACCAGCTTTATCTAAATGATCAAAAAACTTGGAATAAGCTTCTCCTCTCCAAAAGTCCATGTCTCCAATCTCAAAGTTGCTCCAGACTATATTCACAAACAAATTTGCGTTAGCAGTGTGTATTGTGTGATAAACAGAAAAAGGGCACTTGCAATGACAGCGATTGTAGTCGGCACCGTTGTTGTCAGACAAAAATTGAATCGCGTTCCCGGGTGCTATCAGATCTGGGTTTTGCTGCATGAATTCTATGCGTTGGAAATGGATTTATAAATGAGGATCTTCGTTTTCGGATATACGGCGTACCTCTGACTGACTTCCAGAGCGTGGGGATGGTTTCCGAGTATTCATAGAGTGAGATGGTGAACCCTGAGCAGGGAAATTAACCTTTATATTCCATAGTCAACAACTAACTCACCATAAACTTTATTCTCATCTTCCATGAAACGGAATGGATCATAGTCGATATCGCAGAAAAACTTGACTCCAGGTCTAATCAAATTCATTAGAAGACCCGCAAGGGCGTGTGTCCTTTTCACTTACTCGACTCTGTAGAAGGCGCATACGTTAATCAAACTTGAGTTGACAAGGATCTGAGACGTACCTCCAGTAGTACCTGTAAGGCTTGAGAATTTCTTGTCTATAGAAGAACTAAGTCGTTCACCGTCAATCACACAGCACGAAAAAAAAACAAAAAGAGATATGACGAACTCCAGAATTGAAGCGGCACATGTTGCGATATCTTTAGAAAAAGAGACTTAGTAACGGTAAGAAAGGACAAGAATCAGATGTCAACGTACGGGACACTGCCTTTAAACCGACATGAGTTACCAGAGTATTATATCTCGACAAAGGATTCTCGACAAAGGATGAACGCACCTCCGTAGATCACATTATGCTTAACCATATCTTTCCTCGCCTCAGATGCCTTTTCCTCGTCGATCCAATCCGGCTGGACCCAGTGTTCATTAGGAATAAGGCCGTATTTTATTGTTGAATCCGTCAATTGCTCGAGTCGGCTAAATCAATAGTACGCCAAACAAAAAAAGCAAACACATTAAAAATGACAGAAAAAAATTTTTAAGATGGAAGGGGGACGCACTGCTTGAACCGTTCATCGAATGGTTGCTCATTAAGCAACACATAGTCATATCCAAACTTTTTGTTGAACCTATCCTCCATCTGTTTGACACTACTCACAACACCATCAATATCACCATTGCGCGCTGTTGATCATCACAATTGAGCGTCAAGGTTTTGTCATGATATTGAGCATGGAAACAGACCAAGGATCACAATGGCAGCATTCGCCCTTCTGCCTTCCGCCTTGGTATTATTGACTTTGATATAATAGTCCTCAGGGACTGCAGTTTTATACGGCGGCTCATTTCCAGCGCCCACAATTTTTTTGATATTGTCAAGGGACGTTGCCTGCCCGTATATTTCATTTGAAAAACTGAGGATATAATGAAGGCTGATCTGTAAATGGCGGTTGGCGGGGGCGCCTTAGGGTGAAAACTAATTGGAGGCTTACGATTACAGCCAAGATTACGAGAACATATCGCATAGTAGTCATCATGGCTGCTTCTGCAAGAATGCCCCCTAAAGAAGAGGAACGGCCAGGAAGCTGCGGAGGGGAAGTGGGGGTGTGAGTGTAGAGGCTGCGCTAGAACTCAAGAGGGGACTGTTGCCATCAACGGAGCACGTGCCTAGGCTCCAGAGCATAGGTAATAGTATATATTACCAAGCAGCCATAAATAAATAAGTACAGGTCTATCGACAGTCCACGTCTCCCATATATACCAAGTTTCCCACCTCTCCCCCTTTCACGTCCCGTCTCATGAGTTTTCGGTCTGTTGTGTGAACAGTCTCTCAAACTTCCGAAGACATGAATTAGGAGCGCTGTCTGCAGGGTGTGTCAGAGGCTGCCGAATTTGTGCAAGTCCAGACACGTACCAAAGCTATCTTTGGGGTCACAGGAACACCGTCCGCGCACCCAGTCATCTCCACTCGGGCAGTGCTGGAAGGGATCGTGGCGGTAGCCAATATCCTTGAAAAAGTGCACTTGGTCTTTTGAGGCGAACAGTGATGCAGCTATGCTGTGAACGGGCGCATCTCCCCACCGCTAATGTCCAATATCAGCATGGTCCTTGTCCTACCAGTGGGAAAACAAACCTCATAATAGAAACCACCCTTGGATTCTAGGTGCTCGAAGAACTTTTGGTATACTTCGCTCCGCCAGAATTCCATGTCAGCGATTTCAAAGTTACTCCAGACTAGAAGGCCAAGGTTAAATGACCAAACCTTGAATGCTCATGTATCAATAACTTACAATGGCAAAGATTATAGCTGTGGCCTCCGTCTTCTGACAAAAAGCCCATAGCATTATCCGGATGTACATACTCCGGTTGCCTTTTCATAAACTCTACCTGGGGGATGAGCCAATCATGGTAGCCGAGTGAATGATGAGCCTTCACCTTTCACAGTCGACCACAGGGTCGGGATTGTCGGCTCCCACTCTATCAGGGAAAGGGTAAAACCTAAATTGCATCAAAACCCTGTTTTTTACAAAAAGTCAGCTGTCGTTGCTCACTATATATCTTGTTGTTTTCTTGCATAAACACGAAGGGGTCATACGTGATATCGCAGAAGAACTGCACGCCTGGTCTACAGAGATGGCCAATGTTAGCCAACATATTTTTGGATGATACAAAAGCAAGCGTACTCGACCCTGTAGGAGGGAAAATCTACAATTAACTTCATCAAGCTAAAAATAGATGAAGGGCTCACCTCCAATAATAGCGATATGGTTCCAGAAGTTCGTGTTTGAAAAAGAACTAAAAATAGTGTTAGCGCAAACCTCTCACAATTGCCGCGTAGTACCCACCCAGAATTGAACCGACACATGTTGCGATATCTATCACGAGTCAGTTCCCGCGAGGGCATGGATGATAGAATATTGCACTAACGGGACACTGCCTGAGGGGAGTGGCGACGATCAGCATCAGGACAGCATTAGTTAGACTTGAAACATACCAGCGTAGATGATGCCTTGGACATCATTCGCGAGCGACCGGCCCTCGCACGATCTTCGTCAATCCAGTCGGGCTGATACCAGTGTTCGTTGGGGATGAGACCGAAGTGAATAGGAGCATCCGTCAATACTTTTACTCGGCTAAAGACACGTAAACGATTGATGAGAGATGGATAGAAACTGACGCACGTCATGAATTCTTCCGTAAAGGGTTCTTCATTTAACAAAACCCATGGGTATCCGTAATTTTTGTTGAAACGATCTTCCATCTGTCGGATGCTTGATATGACGCCTGAAAGGTCGGAATTGCGACATAGGAACACAAATGTAGCGTTCGCCCGTTTCGGGGTTGAAGGGATGCCCATACTGGGCTCGGAGGATGCGACAACAGCGGTGGTGGTGGACACCTCGGTCGTTACCTCCGTGATCGTTTCGGTTGGAAGGTCCTCCAGGGCCAGGTCGGGATCCAGGTCATAGTCGGGGTCGATGAGGAAGGCGGGAGGGGCAGCGGCGGCGGAGGCATTGAAGACCCGATCATGTGCGGATTGCCACTTTTCGCTGAGGCTTGCAAAACTGGCGAGCCGAGAATAGTCAGAGTGCACCATACTGAGGACATAGTGGAAGGCGACCTAGAGCGGGCTGAGCAGGTGCTGGGAGGGCGGGGGAAAGACATACGACGGTGAGGACGACCAGCAGCGCGAGCCTCCGGGGGGTGGAGGAGAGGAGGGAGAAACCAGGCATGGTGGGAGAGAGAAGGAAGGAGGGGCGGGAGCCGGGGATTATAACGGTCTGGTACCTGCGGTAGTTTTGTGGAGAGGAGATTTCGAGTATAGACAAGTGGAGCGTCTTGTTATATGGATCTTGCCATTTTCACCCTTACTCCACCTGATAGGTTCGCTAGGTTACCGTTTGCCCACACTGCTGACACCGCCCAGGGACCCCATGTATGTAGAACCGCAGCACAACGGGTAGTTTGTCATACGTAGCGCCGTCTCCCGTGCGCCGCAGCGTCCGGGCCAACATTTGTCGAAATCAGTTATTCGGCTCCAGGGGCGAGGATCACCGCGTCCGCGTTTCTCACCGCTCCAAGGTTCCCACGCTCTGCTTTGTCACTGTTGTCTGCTTTTCTTCCCGCCAGCTGCTGCACTGTCCATCCATGGCCTCCCCCTCCGTGCCCGAGTCCGCCGCGCCACCCAAGCCCGCCGCCTCGGAGACGCCCGCAGTCGCCCCTCCTACTTCAGGCCCATCTCCCCCTCTGGAATGCCCTCGACCGCTTCAACCAATGGCGAGCCGACCTCGGCCTGCCCCATCCCGGCAGCGCAGAGAATCTCCAGAAAGAGGTCAAGGGTGCGTGTTTTTCTTCCCGACGCGACTGCTTCTTTTGCTTACGCGCCCGTTCCGTCTAGGCACCCATCTCAACAACTACATGTTTGATGGAGCACGCGCCGACCTCACAAAAAGCCTGTCTATGAACCCCCTTTTCCAAGTCACCCACTCCTTTGCATTAGGCTCGCAGACCCTCCCATCCTCATACAATTTCGGTGCTATTTTTGCAAATCCTAAGGTGCGGGGTTTCCGAACCCGAGGTTTTATTCCGTTGGTACTGAAAATATACCGCTTAGGTGTTCATGCAAGGAGGCGTCGATCACGAAGGCAATGTGAATGCTAGATATAACCAAGGCTGGTCAGAGAGCCAAGTCACAAAAGTGCAAGCGCAAGTGTGTATTTGGCCCTTTTTTTTCGACCTATTTTCGCCGACTAACAGCGCCCGTCAGTTTTCACAACAGGACGGTCAAAACATGGTCCAACTAGAGCACGACTTTCAGGGTCGCGACTTTCACCTAAATTTCAAAGGAATCAACCCCTCTCCCGCTGATTTCTCGGGTGTATACATTGGCAGCTACCTCCAATCAGTCACCAAAAATCTCGCCCTCGGCGTTGAGAGCCTATGGCAGCGCCCCAACCCCCAGGTGTCTGAAATTAGCGCTTCTTATCTTGCCAAGTATACGAGTAGCGACAAAAATTGGATTGCGACTGCACAGTTGCAGCCAGCAGGTGTGCTTCAAGCCACTTACTGGCACAAGTTGAGCGAGAAGGTCGAAGTCGCTGCCGACCTCCAGCTCATCGCCGCACCAACTCGGCGTGATGCTATTGCCACTCTCGGTGCCAAATACGACCTAAGGCTGGCGACCTTCCGTGCGCAGCTCGACTCTACTGGTAAAGTGTCGGCCCTCCTCGAGCAACGTTTTACCCCCTCTTTCGCGTTCATGGTGTCAGGAGAAATTGATCACTTTAAGGTGCGGCAAGATTTATAGTCATTGAACGCTTAACTAACTTTTTATGTGTGTTGCAGAATGCTGCAAAAGTCGGTGTCGGTGTGATGATTGAGAGCTCAAGCCTTACGCCCGAGGAGATGGGCCTCCCTCCCCAACTCTGAAAATAGTATAATCTATCTTATAGAATAATATCCCACTAGTCATATATAATGGCATTTCAGGTTGTTAGTTGCTTTCTGTACGGCTTATTGGATAGGCAGCGCAAGTAGCTGTATTCACGATCGAATAATTGAATGACGTCACCTGGGCAGAGTGCTTGGACATCAATTCGCCTGCCAACTCCTTCCTTTTTCCCTGCCAACGAGTGTCAATGAGTAACCCAATCCTCGAGCTCCATGGCATTACGTGCGAAGTATCCCCAGGCCAGTGCCTTTTCGAAGATATCAGCTTCGCCGTGAACGAGGGTGAGTACTGGTCTAGACCCTATTTCGTAAACCGCTCACGATGATACGTTCTATCACAAGGAGACATCGTCGTTCTTCAAGGGAAAAGTGGATCCGGGAAGACAACGCTCCTCAAATGCATGGCTTATCTCGTTCTCCACCAGGGAAGGATACTCTACCGTGGGAGGTACGAGAAGAAACCCCCTATTTCTACCGAGGGCGGGTTCCGACTAGCGATAATACTAACGTTCTTTCAATTTATTACATCTTCTTTTGGTATTTTTCATTTCTTTGCTTGTTTTTTTCTCAAGGACACCACAAGCACATGGTCGGGATAAATCAACACGCGAATTACAGGACGATGATCTCTCATTGTTTCCTACCATAGGCATACCCACATTCCGCACGAGAGTCCTCTATGTTCCACAACGCCCCTCACTTCTTCCGGGAACACCCCGAGATTTCTTGTACTCTGTGTCGGAATTGAAATCACACAGGGCTTACAAGAATGGGGATTCCGAGAATAGTGCGATGGATGAGGTGTTTGAGAGGGCTTCGGAGGTTGCTGAGAGATGGGGTGTTCATACTTTTTTGTGGGAGAGGGAGTGGTCTACTTTGAGTGGGGGAGAGGCACAGAGAATTGTTCTTGCTATTGCGTTATCTTTGGATACGGCTGAGGTTTTACTCCTAGATGGTGAGTGACAATCCTTGAGATGAACCCCCTGGCCCTTGATTGATTAAAATGATCTCGTTATGTAGAACCTACGTCTGCACTAGACCCTCAATCATCAGCGATGGTAGAAGAGTTCTTAGTCCAGACCGTACGGTCCAAAGACCGGAATCTCAAATCATTGATCTGGATCACGCACTCCGAGGAGCAAGCCAAGCGCGTCGGTACTCGTTTCTTCAACTTCTCAAACGGGAGATGCGAGGAAGAGATATCGGTGGTGTGATTAACAACTTATGGATTTCTGCACGTAGATTTGAATAGTTGGGTTGAGTGCGAGTTATAGAATTTTTGGGAAAATGCCAGTTAGCCGCCTGCCCGGTCAAGGTGGACTGCTGTCGCAGGGTTAACAAGCCCGTATAGCTCAGCCGGTAGAGCATTGTACTTATGAGGTTACATTCTGGCCATGCAAGGGTCTCGAGTTCGAATCTCGATATGGGCATCTTGCTTTTTCTCAGTCTGCTCAATGTACCCTCAGATTTATGGTATAATGCGTATATGACAGGACATGTAGTAAATCGCAGAACAGTACTAGACTGGGAGTAGCTAATCCTCCCAAATATTTACGACTTCGGACTGGTGTGTCATAACAGCGACGTCTCTACGGATGGGATTAACACGTGGATATACAAACTGTTATTCGATTCATTAGCAACAGGAGTAAGAAGTCAAACGTGTATATCACGTACCTCCTCGTTGTATTCATTCATCACCTCTGCAGCAATGAGTTCCTTGTCTCTGATACGAATGTTGTAGGAGTGAATGATTATATTGAGCTGTTGCCTTGTTAGGACATGTAGGCATAGCAAGAATGGGAAATCTTACCTGCACGCTGGTCAATCCCATAATGAACAAAAGGAGAATCCAGTTAGCCGACGAGGTTGCGGACCACAGCAGAGCGTGGATAGGCGAATATAAGCTAAATAATTCGAGCTCAAGCTCGCCAGGATTCCACGCAGATAGTTGCTGTACTTTTGAGGTTTTTGGAGGAAGGGGTCTATTCATTGTGGGTGGACTCATACCCAATAGCCAGCGCCACGAATATGAAAAAGCATACCACGCCCCAGAACGGAGCTGAGCTACAAGCGAGGGAGGTTTGAGAGGCTCAAAGTCGAGCTCGGCGGCAACCGTCCTAGCATTTGGGGAGGAGAGAGGGTCTGTAGTTTTATGGAATCGGTAGATCCGCGTGCGAGAAAAGAGATACGCCATGTTGAAGACGGAAGCGAATATGAGGAGGAGAGTCATAGGTAACGTCTTTTAGATGAGACATGAGGCAAGGAGCACAGCAGGTCTGAGAACCAACGTACCCAGTCAAACCACGGGGTCCCTTCGCCCTCATGATACATGTCTTCCCAACCAATGTCTGAACCAGGTACTTTATTGATCTGGCTGATTCGTGTACAGAGATGCAAAAAGTGCATTGTACTGCCGATGATTCTGGCAGAAGTCTTGGGTGATGGAAGGGGTAGATTGTGTGGAAACAGCGCAATTTGAAACGCAATCGTTGACGGAATAGACGTGATCCTAGTAATAACAGATAGATTAGAACATTTTCACGTAAGAAGAGAGCATTGGGGCGACCTCTCCCACAACGAGCGTCTGCGAATGACTGCCTTTCGACGCGGCAGGCCGCTGCCACCGGGGGTAGCTAGCGATTTGCGAGCCTTGGACTTTGGTGTGGCATATGGCGGAGGCTTATGTGAACGAGCCGCCTCCCAATCAAAAGGGATGGACGAGGAGATGGAGGCGGTGGCGGCTGGTGAGCGATAGACACCTATGGACGGTCTGGAGCGGGGGTAGAGGGCAGGGACGGCTGAGAGGGGGAGGAGGTGCGGGGCGAGGCATTGGCCGCCGCATTGTTCTCCTGGGCAAAGCGGCGGAGGGACATGGCAGTCGCAGGCGCGTCCAAACACGAGGTCACCCGTTGCCGCCTCAATGCCTGTCACAGGTGAGGTCTCAGTCTGAGGTCACGACTGTCACGTGCTGGAAATTTCTCAAACTTGCTGCTACAATCACATGATGCAACACGTGTTGGTTGAACAATGGGGGTGAAAAAACTGGGTTCATTGTGTGCTTGCTTAAATTCCTTCTCCAGCGTCACCTCCTTTCTACAACCCACCCAACTACCCACCACGACGTCAATTTTACTCCGCCCCCTCTCACAACCTCAACATCCTTTTCTGCGCAGAGCGGTGAGACACTTCGCAAAACATGTCCTCGTTCATAACCTCAACCATGGGCCATAAAGATAGGATGGCCGGCGATCCCTCTTCCTCACACCGTGGTGAACACCGTGAGCACCGAGACCGCGACCGCGAGCACCGTCACAGGAGCTCATCGTCTCACCACCACCACCGCACCATCTCCTCCACTACTCTACTTCTCGTTCTTTCTCTTGTCTTGGCTGTCCTCGCAGTCATGCTCTCTCTTCCTTCTGGCGCTACGTCCTCCGGCAGTACTGGCACTGGTACCGGCTCCGGCTCCGACACTGGCGCGGGTGTCTTGAGCTACCTGACACCGAAGCGAACCCAGGCGCTCATTGCTCGCGAGAGCGCCGTCGCTCATCGTGAAGCAGAGGTCGCACGTCGCGAAGCAGAGCTCTTAGTCGGGGCTCCCGGCGGCGTCATTCCTTCACCTCCATCTTGCCCCGCCTGTCTTCCTTCGACGACTATCGAAACCATTACCATTCCTGCTCCCCCCGCTGCTACCATCATCAAGGAGATTGTCAAAGAAGATTCTCTCACACCTCCCGGCTGGACCGGAGCCCGTGCTGAAGAACTCCTCGAACGTGAACTGAAAATAACCGAGCGTGAGCGAGATATCAGCAAGCGCGAGGAGAACGTAAACCGTCGCGAACATGATGCTGCTCGCCGCGAATCGTGGATCATGGAACAACTCATGTATGTTCTCTTCACTGTTTATTGAGGATACTCTCTGATATCTTTGCAGCTCCCTTGGAAATGACAACCCTCAAAATGTTGAAGAAGAATACGTTTATGAACCTGCTCCTCCCAAGCGAAAAGTCCCTAAGGTACCCACGCCTCCTATCCGTCGATCCGACCTTTAGGACGATGGGGGAACAAACGATGTCTCTTAGTCCAGTCCGTAGGAATCCCTCCTTGCCCCTGCTTATCTTATCCCTATGGGCTAGGGGGACTACGGCACTCCCTCCTTGTCCCCCTCGTCCTTGATCGTTGAGAATACGTCGATCGTATATTAGCGTATATTAGATCATGATCGAATCTCAATCGATCGGTCGCTTGCCTGTCGCGCTACGCGTCGTCCACGTGATGGGCTTGTGACCGGCTTGCTTTCATCTTTATCTCGATTTCTCGACATCTTTGGCTGACGATTCCTTTTTTTAGTACCAGGAATACCAAGAATACCAGGAACTGCCGCCCATGGTTGCTGAAACTATTCAAGAAACTTTGATCAAGACTGAAACCGTCTATGTACCTCCACCTGCTAGTACTCGTCCCGCTGCCAAGCCGTCTCCTGTCTCCCCAAGCCAGTCAAAAACAGATTCTAGTCCTCGCACAACTGAAGTTGAAGTTGAAGTTGTTACCGAGTATGAGGAGCCTCCTTCTATGACTGCCGCTCGTCCTCGGGTCACGAGGCCTCCTCCTGGCCGTTGGTTCGGTGGTGGCTGGTAGAATTCCAATAATTTCTTTGTTCTAACGTGCTTCATCTTGATTTCTTGTATTTTTTGAACCCGCCTCTTGCTCCCTGGTTTGGACCCCCCGTATTCGAGTCTGTTATTTGCCTTACGTTAGTTACGCTTTCACGATTACTTACACGGATAGTAGAGCAATTGTCTTCTTGACAGTAGAAGATGATAGTCTTATGATAGTGGTAGATAGTGTAGTTTATTTCAGTAGCGTCGTGGAATATATCATGAATGCGTTTTTCAAAAGCATGTCTATGAGGGCTCAGGGCAGGTTATGTGATGATGTATAAACCTCCGAAAATAACATATCCAAACAAAGTTTCGTTCCGTTGAGAAATCCCAACTGACTCCAACCCGGAAGCATTTCCATGACACTTTTCCGGCCATTGGCTCGACACTTAGGGCCATGCTGCCGCAAACTCCCAAGCTGCGCAAGGACTATCTCCTCAGCTAGCCCTCATCCCTCCAAGACTGTAGAAATTATGGGCAAGCAATATCCCACAGACGAAATCACCAACATTACACCTAGCATTATATCCAAGGTGCCCCTGCGACTACACTCAAAACCTGGCCATCCACTTAGTACCCTTCGTGGACTCATCGAATCCGCGTACCCTGATTTCGCGCACCTTTCGTCACTTTCACCTATAGTCACCCCATTCAAAAATTTCGATGAGCTCTCGTTCCCGGAGGATCACCCTGGACGCGCTGTAACGGACAGCTATTATATCAACAAAAACTTGATGTTGCGCACACATACGTCTGCACATGAAGTTGATACTTTTAGAGATGGGAAGACGAAATGGCTGCTTACGGCGGACGTGTATAGACGCGACGAGATTGATGGTTCTCATTATCCTGTATTTCACCAAGTGGAAGGTGCAAAACTCTTTGATGCGAATGCGGATGGTCTAAAGGAAGTCGAAGAATCCAGTGCTAGACTTGAAGCCGTACTGGCTAGGGAGAATATTATTATTGAAGATGTCCCGAATATATCCGATACGAACCCAGTACAAGTGGGCCATGATCCCATATTCTCCGCTGCGTTGGCGAAGAATCTGAAACTGTCTCTGAACACTATGATTCTCAAAATATTCGGTCAAGCGGCGAGGGGTGTCGTTGATAATAAAGTTGAGATGGGAGAACCCCTGAGGGTTAGATGGATTGAATCGTATTTTCCCTTTACTAGCCCTAGCTTTGAAGTGGAGGTGTTTTACCAGGGGAAGTGGCTAGAAATCCTTGGATGTGGTGTTGTCAACCAGGCGACTCTCGACACCGCAGGCAAGCTATTTGATGTCATCTGGTTTCAAAATATTGCTAATTTTTCCTCTTAGGTGTAAAAGGCAAAATTGGTTGGGCCTTTGGCTTGGGACTAGAACGCATAGCTATGGTTCTTTATTCAATACCCGACATCCGTCTGTTCTGGTCAGCAGACGAACGTTTCTTGTCGCAATTCGAGCAAGGAAAAATCACGACTTTCAAACCATACTCAAAGTACCCATCATGCTTCAAAGACGTCAGCTTCTGGCTTCCGCAGTATGTCTCGCTGCATGACAACGACTTTTGCGATGTCGTCCGTGATATTGCTGGTGATTTGGTGGAAGACGTCAAAAAGGTGGGATTCTCTCTACTTGTATATTTCTTCACATATAAACGTGCCCACAGATTGACCACTTCGTGCACCCGAAGACAAATAGAACAAGCAACTGCTTTAGAATCAACTATAGGTCTATGGATAGGTATGGTGAATTTGTGCTATGCACGTAACGCATCTAATCAACTTTACAAGGTCGTTATCGAATGAAGAAGTTAATGATATCCAAGACCAAGTGGTGTTGCGTCTAAAAGACCAGTTCGAAGTCGAGGTGCGGTGATATGCGGGGGAAAGTTATTATAAAGGCGTATTTCAGTAGAGTTGAGAGTCGTGATTAGTCGTAGCTAATAATTTTGTAATGCTGGCTT
This sequence comes from Agaricus blazei, assembly GCA_029719445.1. Classification (NCBI taxonomy): domain Eukaryota; kingdom Fungi; phylum Basidiomycota; class Agaricomycetes; order Agaricales; family Agaricaceae; genus Agaricus; species Agaricus blazei. Next base: position 659,835 of record SSNC01000009.1, on the reverse strand, counting down.
CTACTGCAACGGTGCGAGTAGTTTGGCACATAAGCAAGAAAAGAGGATAGGCCTTTCCTTGGCTCTGATAGATTTCATGGCAAAATTATGTCTCCTGTGCAACACCAACTTGCGCCGCCCGCAGAATTCGATCCTTGATTTTGTATCCAGGCTTCTGGCAGTCTATGACAGTGCCAGGCTCTTTGCCAGGTATTGGCGCCTGGTACATGGCTTCATGGGCATTAGGATCGAACTTGTCACCCGTAGGGTCGAAGGGTTTTACGTGGTATTTGAAAAGCGTCTGAAGGAGGAGGCGATGGGTTATCTCGATGCCTGTATGTAGTTCGTTGAGATACGCTTCATGGCTTTTTGGAAGGGAATCTGATGGTGGCTCTGACTTCGAAAGAGCGGATTCCGGTACAGACTTGAGGGCCATGGCGAGGACGTCGACTGTCTCAAGAAGATCACCCGCGAATTTTGTGATGGCGTAGTCACGCGTCTGTTCCTTCTCGCGGGCAGAGTTGCGCTGTAGATTTATGAAATCTGCGTGGAGGTACCGCAGCCGACCCTATAAATAAAGGCAGACCGGTTAAAATGGAACAAATACAGTCATATGAGTAGAAGTTACTGACAGTTAGGTCAACGACTTCGGCCTCTTTTGCCTCAAGCTTCTTGGTCAGCTCTGCCTGCTTGTCGTCGACCTTTGGTGCTTCTTCTGGCTTGTCGCTTTTCTCCTGCTCCGACGCACCACTCGGCGGCTTTTCCTCTGAGTAATGACGCCTAGGCATATGCGACATGATAGGAACACGTCGGGAAGCCGAACGTGCCAGGGACCGCGAGGAGATGGCCGCGGTAGAAGTTTTGAAGGAGTTGAAGAGGACGGAGGCCATGGGTGTTTTGCCGAGGAAGTACGTGAAGGAGCGGAGGTGCTGGCAGTCGAAATTTGACCGGAAGCGCGTGGGAAGATGGAATGAGGCGGACCGGCGATGACAGCAAAGCAGCCCCGACGGCTGAGAAAAAAATAAAACTCGGGGAGGAGCGACCAAGAGAAGAAGAAAAAAAACGCAAGCAAGGCAGAAATACAGCGCTGGTTCTCGGCGAAGCGTTGCGTGGTTGGTCGGATAAGCGGAGCCCCCATTGCCTCAAAAGGTTGGATTGTCCGGATGGCCATATATGCTCCTGTCGTCCGTTTCTTATCTATCCATCGTCTCCACACCATGGCCGCGAAAACGATAGATGGCACCGTCCTCGCAAAGTATGCCCCCCTTATTCTGGCCATGTAACTGCCGTCCCTCACCCTCTATCTGATCCAGGTCTATCCGCCAAGGTGTCGCAGACAGGATAAAGGCTTTCCAAACAAATTATCCGCGCTTTCAGCCTCAGCTCGCCGTCGTGCAAGTGGGCGATCGTCCAGACTCTTCTACCTACATTCGCATGAAGGGAAAGGCCTCTGAGGAAGTCGGTATCAACTTTCAACATATCAAAATCCCGGCTGCCACCCAAGTTGATGAAATCATTCGGGTCGTTGAGAAATTAAACAACGACGATAAAGTCAGTGGCATACTCGTGCAGCTTCCCCTCGGCGACCATATCAAGGCCGATGGTGAGCGTCGCGTGACAGAGGCTATCAGCCCTGAAAAGGATGTCGATGGGCATGTCTTCTCTTTGGTAACTCTCTGCGTTTGATATTCAGGTTGTTTTCCTCAGTTTCCATGCATACAACATCGGACATCTATCTTCACGTGCTTCTGCGCCCCTCTTCGCCCCATGTACACCTGCTGGCGTTATCCGCCTTCTGGAATCTACCGGCGTTCCGCTTTGTGGCGCTCATGCCGTCATTCTCGGCCGCAGCGATATAGTTGGCAGCCCCGTTGCTTCAATGCTCAGAAACAGAGATGCGACGATTACTCAATGCCACAGCAAAACCAAGAACATCGAGGAAATTGTATGTAATTCCACTTTTTCTGCCTTGCTGTTAGCCAACGCTCTGCCAGGTTAAATCAGCCGACATCGTAGTCGCTGCCGTTGGTCAGCCTGAGTTCCTCAAAGGATCTTGGCTGAAGCCTGGTGCCGTCGTCATTGATGTTGGTATCAACTACTTGCCCGGTAAATTTCCTCCTTTATTTATCGTTCGGCTACTTACCAAGCACCCACAGATGCTAGCAAAAAATCTGGTCAAAGACTGGTAGGCGACGTTGAATTTGAGTCCGCCTCCCAGGTTGCGTCCCACATCACACCAGTGCCCGGAGGCGTTGGTCCAATCACTGTGGCAATGCTTATGGAAAACACTTTTGATTCTGCCAAGCGTCTTTGGGAAGAGTCTCGCTCCAGAACTATCAAACCGCTTAAGCTTGACATTCTTGACAAAGTTCCTTCTGATATCGAAATTTCAATGGCGCAAACCCCAAAACCCATCACCAAGTTAGCTCGCGAAATTGGTATTCTGCCCAACGAGCTCGAGAGCTATGGTCAATCCAAGGCTAAAGTCGACCTCAGTGTCCTCGACCGTCTTGCTTATCGCAAGGATGGCAAATACATTGTTGTTTCTGGGTTAGCCGCGCTTTGTTTTCCTCCCAAGCTATGTGACTGAATTGCACAAGCATCACACCTACCCCATTGGGCGAGGGGAAATCAACCACGACCATCGGACTTGCCCAGGCTCTTGGTGCGGAACTTGGCCGGCCAAGTTTTGCTTGTATCCGCCAACCAAGCCAAGGCCCAACTTTTGGTATCAAAGGGGGTGCGGCTGGTGGCGGCTACAGTCAGGTCATTCCTATGGATGAGGTGATTTCTGATCATTATTACCTTTTTTCCAGCACCTGACACCATTACAGTTTAATTTACATTTGACAGGTGACATCCACGCCGTTACCGCAGCAAATAACCTTCTTGGTGAATCAAACAAACAATTCATTTCCTTGGAGCATTGCTGATTTCATTTCAAGCCGCCGCGCTCGATGCCCGAATTTTCCACGAGGCGACCCAAAGTGATAAGGTGTGTCTCGAACAAATCGCATCGCTACGTCGTTATGTATATTTATCTTAACCTTTCTATCAGGCATTGTATAGTCGGCTGGTTCCCAGTAAAAAAGGCAAACGTGAATTTGCCCCCCTCATGTTCAAACGGCTGAAAAAGCTTGGTATTGACAAAACAAATCCTGATGAATTGACACCCGAGGAAATCAACCGCTTTGCGCGCCTTGATGTAGATCTCAATACTATTACATGGAACCGCGTTCTTGACACCAACGACCGATTCTTGCGGAAGATCACTGTTGGTCAGAATCCCACTGAACAAGGCCATGTCCGCGAGACAGGATTCGATATAGCTGTAGCTAGTGAAGTAATGGCTATCTTGGCGTTGACCACTTCGCTCCAGGATATGCAGGAACGACTTGGTGCTATGGTTGTAGCCGCTGGTAAACGCGGAGATGCCATTACTGCTGATGATCTTGGTGTTAGTGGTGCCCTTGCAGTATTGATGAAGGATGCCATCAAACCCAACCTTATGCAGACTCTTCAGGTTCTTTCTCTCTTCTTCTGATTACGGAACCATACATTCACACTCCTCTTCCAGGGAACACCTGTCTTTGTCCATGCCGGACCCTTTGCCAACATTGCACATGGCAACTCATCCATTCTCGCTGACCGCATCGCTTTGAAACTCGCTGGTACAGAAGAGGGCGACTCAGCAGATCGTGTTGGTTATGTTCTTACTGAGGGTGGATTCGGTGCCGATATGGGTATGGAGAAATTCTGCAACATCAAGTGCCGTACCAGTGGACTCAAACCAGACGCCACTGTCATTGTTGCTACAACACGAGCACTTAAGATGCACGGTGGTGGACCGGACGTTACTCCCGGGAAGCCTCTTGCAGATACCTACACCAAAGAGGACTTGGTCACTCTCAAAGAGGGGTGCAAGAATCTGGTTAAACATATCCAAAATTCTAAGAAATTCGGTGTCAAAGTTATCGTCGCGATCAACCAATTTTCGTAAGATTTATTTCATCTTGTAACTCGGTGTATATATTGACAGTCATATTTCTAGTTCTGATACTGAAGCCGAACTTGCGCTTGTCCGTGAAGAATCTCTTGCAGGAGGTGCAGATGGTGCAGTAGTTAGCAACCATTGGGCGAAGGGTGGCGCGGGCGCTCGGGCACTCGCTGAGGCCGTTATTGAAATTTGCGAGGGCGAATCACAATTCAAATATCTATATGATCTTGATCTTCCTATTGAAGAGAAGATCGAGATCATCGCAAAGGAAATATATGGCGCGAGTGGAGTTGAACTCTCCGAGTCGGCCAAGATCCAAGTTGAGACATACACCAAACAGGGATATCGGAACCTTCCCAGTAAGCGTTCAGCGCGCATCTGTGTACCCATGAAAGATAACACATTTATAGTCTGTATGGCGAAGACTCAGTACTCGTTTTCTCACGACCCAAAGTTGAAGAATGCTCCCTCGGGTAAGTTACAGATGAACCGGTTTCAAAAAAACGATTGACATATCTTTTTCAGGGTTCACTCTCCCCATTCGTGCTGTTCGATTATCAGCTGGTGCTGGTTTCTTGTATCCTATTCTTGGAGATATGCAAACAATGCCCGGTTTGGGAACGCGTCCTGGCTTCTGGGAAGTAGGATTAGACCCTGCAACGGGACGTGTTGTTGGTCTTTTCTAGAATATGTTTCTATCCCACCAACAAACTAAAGGGAAGCTTCAACTCGTCTTTTAATCGGCTACTGTTCAACCAGGGACACACGGAATTCACATGCTTTTGTTATTTTTTGTATCGATTCATCTCGGGCTTTCTGCTCCTCTCAATTTTATTAACATATAATTCAAAAAAAAAAAAAACTCTTCCAGTGATGTTATTTATTTATCTGTACGCAAGGCCCCGTCCGAGGTCCATCTCCATTAGTCTTCATGGGTCCCAGGAAGTCTTGGCTTGCTGTAAGTTGATTGAGGGATCAACTTGCTTGTAATGGGTAATGGTGCCGGAGCGGGGGCAAGGGTTCCAGTTTCGACATTGAGTGTAATGTTGTTGAATTGCGCATTGACCCTTCTGTTATAGGTGTTTTTGGCATTGTCACTGTAGCTGAAGACGTTGCTGCTTGTGCCATTGCCGGTGTTCCCCGTGGAAGCAAGGTGGAAATTTCCGTCTAAGAGTTTCGTTGAACAAAAAACCCCGTCTGTCTAAAAATCATGACATACCTGCTAATTGGCGATTGTTGATGTTGCTTCGCGTGATGATAGGCATAGGAAGAAGATCGCGCTGGTAAGAGTGATCGAAGCTCGTCGTCCCTTTCATCGTTTCAGAGCCCAGATCGACTTTTTAGTCAGTATCAAAGACTTACAATCGGTAAAGTTATCATTTAGATTGGTGAAATTGATGTTCAATGGGTAAGAGAATTTGTCCACCAACGTCAACTGTCCGTTGTGCATAGACTGGAATTGTCCTGTAGCCGATTGTTGCATGTTCTATTTTAACAATGTGAGATCCAAATCCTTGGAGTTGTATAACTTTTCCTTTTGTTTTTTTTTACGAACCTGTATCAAGAAATTGTTCCTCCACTGCTGAGAATTGATGTACTGCAGTTTTTGAGTCCACACGACATTCGTCGTTTTCCCGCTCCCACTAGTAATCTGGGACTGGATTTGAATATTCCTTGTAGCCTTGACACTGAATGTCAGATCCCCATTTCGTGCAGCACTACCATCCGTTTGCGTTTGCGCAAAAGGTTGGCTGTTGATTTGCAAAATTTTACCAGTTGTGGGCAAACCGGAGGGGTCAGTGAATACTTGAAGGTTACCCGAGACAAACCAGTTTTGTAGTGTTGTGTGATCCGACTCGGCTGAGACGACGTCGATGGTAAAGTTGTGTGGTTTTCCATCTGCCAACGAAGGTACAAAGGGTGTGACATCGATGAAATATGTCGGAAGGTCAAGAGCACCATAGGATGTGATGGGCCTGTCAAGAATTGTTGAGATAGGAGTTCAGAGCTTTCATAACAAGATATTTACCTCCAACATGGAGGAGTGAAACCACCAGTGAAGATTGTTGCATATGGGAAAGCCACACCAGCAACTTGACCGTCGACTAGGAGACGAACTTCACGGAACGGACCTTGACCAAGTGTCAAACCTTGGGGGATATCACCCACAAACCGGTTCGGAACGTTAAAGTACTGCGAAAAAGAAGTTGTGTGAACAAGATGGCTGGATAGTACGAGCGGAAACTTACCCAAAATTCTTCATTTCCGTTACCAGATGCATACAACTCTGCGTAAACTTGCACTGTATTTTGTGGGAGCGTCACGTCAATCTTGGAACACAATTTGATTAGCATACAAGAGGAAAATTCATTAGTTGTCCTTACAGAAAAACCAGGAGGTACGGATGCATCGTTTCCTGTGTCATTCAAGAGTGTGGAAAGAGGAATAATTAGATCCGATTTTGGGGCCGGTGGGTGCTGGTCTGACGACGCGTAATAGGTCGCGTGCAGCACGGCTAAATTTTGCATGCAATTTCATATAAATGTCTTTTGAGTTTTGGTGTAATAGGTATGGTACCCACTGGAGTAAACGCCATCAAGACCTGTCTGAATGAGGTTATCCAACTGGAGAATGAACGTCCCAGGTTTGGCGAATAGCGGGGTATATCGAGTGACGTCTTTGATATAGGTCCAGATGATTCCATCTCCCCGAGTAGGCTCCGGAGTAGATGTTCGCCAAACTGGAAAAGACAAATTTAAGACGATTGGAAATAATTTGGTGATTGATAACATACTCTCGACGTTTTGAAAGGTGAATATGCCGAGCCTGTCAAACTGGGTCCCGTTGGAAGTGACGGTGAAATTCAATGTGACGGCTGCCCATGATCCGGGGGGACCACAGTCGGTCGGAGGTCTGAAAAATGGCTTTTCAATAACACGTTCTAAAGGACGCTTTCCTGGAAAAGTTTCTTACTCGAGTTGAACAATTTCCGACCTGAATTCTACGATCAACTACAAGAGGTTACGAAGGCTTATTATAGAGCACTTACATTCCAAAAGAGAATGCAAAGTCCCTCCTAAATTATACGGTTAAATCTCGGTTCAAAGACGTCCCAAGCAGACTCACTGCAAAACCTGGACTGTGCATTGTTTCGCGTCTTGTGGTACAGGAGGCGGCTGAGCTACTTGAAAGTCCACAAGTCTTGCAGCGCGAGCCAACCAAGCTGCGGTCAAGAGCAAGCCGAGGACTCGGCAAACCAAAAAAGGGGCCGTCGTTGGCATCGATGACGTGACAAGTTACTTTGTGCGCACTCAGGGTCCCTTGTTAATCAACTCGAGTATCAGCACCACCGAAAGAGTTATATTCACCTGCGAAGGTAAAGGTTGCTCTTGGGAAAGGGGAGACCTAGGGAGCGTGCGACGAGGTACAGAGGCGGGCGTAAGGGTGCTTAAGAGTCCCTGAACACTGTGAGATTTGCGAAATAGAAGCAGACTAGTGAGAAATGAATCAGATGGTCGTGAATTCAAAAGCCAATCGGCATCAGCTTTTCCATGTCGTTGAGAGCAGTCAAACCGAGTTTCCCACTTCGTGACCACTGAAAGTAGATTTTATCAATTGCATCAGGTACAAAAAACATTCATCAGGCATTTGAGGCAGCGACGACTTGTTGCGCGACCTTGGCATCATCTTTTATTAATCCGATTTTGTGAATACCCGAGAGCTCAGATAAATACAATGAGTTGACGAAAGGAAGTTAAAAGGCAAGTTATGAATATATCAGGGTAACATGTGTGAAGGCTTCGCGCGCCCGGAAATTAATAGATAAAAGCGATCATAGAAACGGGAGGGATCAAGAAGAGGTTTTAAGCACGGTACACTAGCTGCAAATCGCGCTCTAAAACTGGTGGCTGAAGAGATCAGCCGAGGTATCATTTCTGTTAGAGTTGGGCGCCGAAGGATCGTCATTGTCGACGCGTGAACTGTTGCCATACAGACCGCCTTCGGCGTCTTCTGGCATTTCATGACTGCTAGAGGGTCTTGAAGAATCCTCTTGTACAGATGATGCGCGGCTCTTCCTTTTTGAGGATTTCTTCTTCTTCCGAGAACGCTCCTCGGACATGGTATACGCTTCCTGTGTTCTAGCCCACCGATCCTTCTTATCCTTCTTTTTCCTACTCTTCTTTGGTATAGCAGTGAGCTCTGCGTCATCGAAGTTGGCGGGGTAGTGCCAGCGGCCTGTTGTAGTAGCAGTGGTATCTCGTTGGTTGTAAAAGTTCTCGTCTTCCGGTCTCCAGAGATTTCCGCTGCTGCCGTTTGGATTGGGAGAACGGGCTTCGGGGAGGGGATATCTATGCTGGAAGAGCCTGCTTCCTGTCCCTCCTCGAGGGGCTGGTCCTCGAGAGTGGAGTGGGGGAGACGATCGTTGTAGCGGCTGGCCCACTGGGAGCGACGCTCCTTGCGCTTGATCTCGGAGGTGTCGATCAGCCCCCACTTCTGGGCCCACTTGGGTGTGCGGGCATGGGACTTGTTATTTCTGATGTTCTATGTGGGGAACAGATGAAAACCAGAGGTGGGGCCCCAGCTGGAAAAAACGGACCTGGATATAAAAGTTGTGGCCGTGGCCTGTGGAGAGGGATGAGGACGGGCGAGAACGACGAGACAAGGGGAGTGACCTGGGATATAGCCGCATACAGTGAGCAGGACGTTGATCCAGAAGTCCTTGCCTATGCCGAAGCGTGCGGCGACGGCTGGCGGGGTGGTGAGTGGGCGGGCAGCGAGTAAAACGGGGGGGCTCACCGAGGGGCGGGAAGAGGGTGCCCATGATGAAGAGGAGGACGGCGTAGCCATGGTGCCTGCGCGGGGTGAGGTCGAGCTTGCCGGGGATGTGGGGGGAGGAGAGGGACATGGACATGGCTGGACGAGCGCAGACGAGCCTGGCCTCCGCCGCCACCTGATCCCGTCCGAGTTTCCCAGGCCCAGGCTTCCCATCTCCCTCCCCCATGGACCACGAAGAGCACCTCCTCAACCTCTCCGACGTCGTCCACGACGACAACATCGACGACCACGACCCCTCCCACCTCGACCACCCCTCCCCCTCCCCCGCCCACAGCCCCCGCCCGAGAACACGCTCCGCCTCCTACGATCCCCTTTCGTCTCTCCACGATGGCTTCTCTGTCTCCGAACACCCTCCGCACCATCTCCCCGTCCCGGAGGCCTTCTCTGTCGAAATGCTCGAGCGCGAGATCGCCACCCTTCTCAACCAGAACGCGACCGCTGCCTCGGCTGCTCTTCTCTCGGCCGCTGCCCAGCAGAGGCAGGCCAACCTCGAACTCGCCAACGGACACTCCCAGGAGTCGGTCGATCCTCACGGCTCCCCAGATAGCTTATCCACCCTAGGCCTGAACCTCAGTGGACTCGCTGCCGTTCTCCAGGCGGCCCACGCCCAGGTAGAAAACGAACGCGTTGCAGTAGAAATGGCGGCGAAGGATCAGGATTTCACACGTCAACGAGAAGATGCGCTAGTCCAGTCTCGTCAGAAAAACACCCGTACAGCACCTGCCTTCCATTCTCTCACCCAGGCCGATGATTCTGAAGAGACGAAGCGACAGAGAAGGAAGCGGTCAGGAGGCATTACTTCTGATGGTTCGGATTATCTACTCTCTGACGACGATGCTGGTGCTGCGAGAGAAGATCATCAGAGGACTAGCACCCCTCCACCACGCTCTCCTACTCATAACGATATGGACGTCCCTGCCAGTGCCCTCCCTCCTGTCCCCCGCGAGTTTTCAGACATAAGCGATATTTTAACACATCTTTCAGCTCAGTTCGAGCCTGAGCCTGACCATGCTGCAGCTCTATCCTCGCCCGACTCTTCCCCTGTCATTTCTCATGCAAGACCGCCGCCTGTTGTCGAATCCCCGCCGTCCCCTCCTCCCTCATTACCTACTACAGGCCTGCCTCCACTTACATCACCCACATCCTCTTCAGCCACTCGTGTGTCTGCGTCCCTTGCACCTCAACCTCAGTCTATGAAGGTATCCGCATCCTTGGGCTCGCAACAGCAGCAGCAAACACTACCACGATCACCGTCACCCCTACAGCAGCCACGACCACAGCAACAACCACTACCACCCACATCATTACAACCCGTTGCCTCAACCTCGACAAATGCTGCGCCTCTTGCTGAGCCGCCCTCACCGAAAAAAATTAAAAAAGTGAAGGAGAAGGAAAGGGGACCGCATACACACACTTGCGACCAGGACAACTGTCGCAAATCTTTTACACGCCGAAGTGACCTTGCGCGACATATGCGGATACACACTGGGGAACGTCCGTTTGTATGCGATCACGCGGGGTGCGGCAAAACATTTATTCAAGTATATATTCTCCCTTGTATACATACCGCCTAAACTTACGTACATGGCAGCGTTCAGCATTGCATGTACACTCACGTGTACATACAGGCGAGAAACCCCATTGCTGCGAATATCCAGGGTGTGGGAAGACGTTTGGTGACTCTAGCAGTTTGGCGCGGCATCGCCGCACTCACACTGGAAAGCGACCCTACAAATGCGAAGATCCCACATGCGAGAAGACATTTACGCGGCGTACAACGCTAACGTCGCATATGCGAACACACGACCCCACATGGGAACCTGACCCCAACGTGTACGTACCTTTCGAGGCACCTGTTCCTGATATTGATAGGCATATAGGCGATACAATTTCAAGGGCAAAAAGCGGAGGATCGAAGATGAAGAAGACCACGAACTGGCTGAGTCTGTGCGCACGATATCGGCGCTGTTTCAGGGCAGCAATGGGTCTGTACTGCAGACTGGACGGGGGGACGACTCGCTGGAGGTGCGGGTGGCGAGCATCAGCGCCGAGATTGCGGCTGCTATTGCACATGCGCAGTCGCGAGTGTACGAGGAGGAGGAAGAGGAGGACGAGATAGATGAGCTAGACGAGGAGTCCGGGGCAGAGACAGGGGGCCCGGGGAAGCTGGGGCCGAACACAAGCGGGATCCGAGGGGGAGACGAGAAGGGGGAGAGCGGGACAGGGGGAGACGAGGACGAGGACAGTGACACGTTTCCGGTGCCGCTGCGAGGCCGAACTCTGAAGGGCCGGGAGGCGGCGACGGTTGCTGGCGGGAAACGGAAGCGGTGAGGTACCAATAGATTCTTAAATATAGCATGTAAAAGATAAGATCCAGAAACACGTGAGTGCAGCTGCCGCTCATTCTCATCCAGGTAGATGCGCACTCCGCGTCTCTCTCTCTCCTTTATCTTCCCGCACTTCCGTTTCTCTCTCGACCATGGCCTCTGAAGAAGTTTCCACCAACATCATCACCCTCACCCGGTGAGTCTTCTTCCCGCCCCCCTCCAGCCCTGCTCACCCCTCTCGTCCCAGCCATGTCCTCAACGACGGCCTACGTCTGGGCAATGCGGCCACCGGCGACCTCACCATGCTCCTTACCGCTATTTCTTTCACCTCCAAGTTCATCGCTACTAATGTCAGGAAGGCCCGGCTGATCAATCTGTACGTTACCTCCTCTTCTCGACGACTTGATCTCGCTGAGATGTTCGTCCCGTCGCAAGGGTCGGCCTTGCCGGAGAAACCAACGTTCAGGGCGAGGAACAGAAGAAGCTTGATGTCCTTTCCAATGACATCATGGTCAATGCCCTGAGAGCGTCTGGCAAGACTGCCGTTCTCGTTTCGGAGGAACTGGAGGAAGCCATTATTATCGAAGACGCCTACAAGGGCAAGTATTGCGTCGTGTTCGACCCGTTGGACGGGAGCAGCAACATCGATGCCGGTGTTAACATCGGTACCATCTTTGGTATCTACAAAATCGTAAGCGCATCAGTTTGCAGATCTACTCCTAATCCGTACTCATACCGTATCCTTCAGAAAGACGGATCACCCGGGTCCATCCAGGATGTTCTGCGACCAGGAAGTGAAATGGCTGCGGCTGGTTACATCATGTCAGTATTGGTCTCCTATCGACAAGTCTTCCGGCGCTAATGAGATGAGTAGGTACGGGTCTTCTGCCAACCTGGTTCTCAGTACTGGCCAGGGCGTAAACGGCTACACTCTCGATGCTGGCCTCGGTGAATTCATTCTTACCCATCCCAATATCCAAATCCCGAACCGCGGAAAGATCTACTCATTCAATGAAGGGAATTCGATGTACTTCCACGACCCTGTCAATGCTTACCTCAAATCAATCAAATATCCCAACCCTCCAAAGACCCCTTACAGTGCCAGATATATTGGATCCATGGTTGCTGATGTCCATCGAACGTTGTTGTATGGTGGTATTTTCGGATACCCCAACGACAAGAAGAGCAAGAGCGGAAAGCTGAGGCTGTTATACGAAGCGTTCCCAATGGCATACTTGACCGAGCAGGTGTGTTGGAATAGGTCAAATAATTGTATAAAATTGACCCTGGGTTTCAGGCCGGCGGTATCGCTACTACTGGGACGGGTCGCATCCTTGATATCGTTCCGACCAGTATTCACCAGCGATGTCCCGTATTCCTTGGAAGTCGCGAAGATGTCCTTGATCTGATGAAATTTTACAAGGAGGTCCCTGCCGACGGTTCTAATTAAAGGAGAAAGTTTAAACTGGAGCCCTTGATGGTCTCCTCACCTGTCAATTTTGTTACAGCGCTGTGTTACGGCGAATAAATCAGCCTTCATGCTACAATGCACCCGGCAACCCTAGGGACGGGTGTAATTATACTCTGCGATTATTCTTACCTTGGCCCTTTCGGTAATTAAAGGGAATGATAGATTTCCCCATCGATATCTCCGGCAAATTGAGGTGAGCGACATGAAGTGCGGATGACGGTGATCAGCAGGTGATCAGTGTATAGTCCTCTTGATTGTGAGAGCGACTAGCCCCGATACTATTATAGTGAGACAGCTGCTCGTTAGGCTTCAATTGACCGCAGCAATTCGGACCGAAAATCAGTGACAATTTAAGGCTTTAGAACCCACCGCCACTTGCCGCTGTCTTGCGCATAAAACGTGGTCGTATGCGGGGAGCTAAGGGGGGTGGAATTGAGAATACTTGAATCTATATCACCGTTTGGATCTACATATCATATTGTGGAGCCTCCGCTACTGGGTTACGGAATTCGGGAAGGGGTGAGGGCTTATGATGTATGATTAGTGAGGCGAAATTTTCTGATACGGAAGAGTAAAGAATGATAGATGATGTAGTAGTTGTTCTTAGTGGGTGGGGGTGGAAGTGCTCAATCTCCGGATAAGTTGTGCGGTAAGGCACGGGGTTGTGCTAAGGGTGTCTTAACGGTGGGTGATGGCAGTCATATGAGATGTTTTGGTACTTCCGATAACTAAGGGTCTGGTTTGCTTTGTCTGTTGGGTGAAAAAAAGTGAGCTATGCTTCGTTGGGTGATGGTCAGTGATCTCAGACTACTAGCGAATTGATGGGGGGGCACCGGAAACGCTTGAAAGAGGAAATGTAGCTTTTGTGGATTTGGTGATATGGTAATAGTTGCAATTCTGACATGGTTCGAATACGTTTTGAGAACAAGGCTGCATCTCCGAAGTCAATGTCAATTTCTGTCGAAAAGTTTTTGTTCAGTTGTCAGACTACTTGTTGAAGTTTGACGTTAGTCCCCCCCCCGAAGACGTCTCGGACAAAAATGTACGCCGATGACGGTGGTATTGGGCAGACACACAACGCCCGGGGTTGTAGGTTCTAGATAACGGTCCGATGAACACACGATCAATCTAACCTTATTACCTACAAAAAAAAAACACACTTTTTTTTTGGTCCGACTTTGATGGGGGGTTTTCTTGGGTAGCCGGAGTTGTGACACCGAGATGTGTGTTGTGACATGTGAACTGGAACAATTCACCGAAAGCACGCACATTTCTCATCTGGCGATTTCAATGACCACGAGGAATACTAGACCCAAGACAAATGCGACTATAGATCTTGACTTGTCGAACCCTTCGCTGTATGCGGAGTTGTTCAAGAATGTTGGTGTGATTTCTCTGAGTTGTTATCTTTCTTTTGTTTCTTTCTGCTCTCAAAAATCACTGTATTGATACCGAGATCGCTTTGGTGTAGCCGACTGGAGGTGCTTCTCGAACTGGTTCGAATCGGAGGGCGAAGGAGGAGGAGAGGCGAAAGGAGTTGGATAAGATGAAAGATGAATATAAGGCTAGATTCGCGGAAGAGGCGGTGGGTCGTGTTTTGTATAGGATTAACGAGGAATTTTGATGCTGATATATGATCCTTGTTCTTACTTAGAAGCATACGTTTGATTTACAAGCGCAGGCAGAAAAGATGGCGAGATTTGAAGAGACGTTAAGGCAACGACGGAGTTCTGCTCTCTATCCAAACTTTTTAGCTGCAAAGTGGAGAGAGGAGTGGGAGAGGGAGAAACGTAGAGCACATAAACAGGAATATGAACAGCCCCAGGACCCCAACAGCAGAACGGCACTGCAGACGGAGCAAAGGAGGAGGGTGAGATATAATAGAAAATGCATTATTTTCGGCAATAACTGTATCATTTTTATCTTCGCTGTGTAACATTTTGTAGGGTAATAATAAACATTATATTTCGCACTAGGTTTCTGCCCCTTTTAATTCACGCGCTAGTTCGTATATGTTTTTGTTGACCTGATTGATACATGCGGTACACCACTTTTGCAATTTCGCATAGTGCTCAGAGGATTTGGCGGGGTGTGAGAGCTGGAGACCCTGAAGCCCGAGTTCGGACGGATTATCTGGTAAAAGGGGATCTACACTTTCCCGGAGATGAGATAGTTGTCGTTGGTAACGGTCTAACTCAAGGCCGAGATTTACCGTGACCTGAGGAGGGTACATGTTAGACACGAAGTTATCGGAGGACGCGAGGAAGTCGGATGAAGCGAGACCAAGATCGTCCAGTATACGATTTGTTTCTGATGGAAGGGGTAGCGATGAAGACAGGGGAGTGAGGATGTCCTGGAGAACGCGTTGGTGGAAGAGGGTTGAAAGTCTGACAATGACATGAATCTTGAGATGGATTAGTGAGTGTTTTCGAGGCACGATCCAATTAATTGGTACCTTTTTGATCCTTTCCATCTCCGTAGCAGATGGCTTGAGACTAGATGAAAGGCCGAGCTCGTCCCAGCCGTCATCAAAGGCACCGTCGGCATCGTTCTCGGTACCACCCATAGTTTCCTGCACTTCGTTCCTGCCGTCATCTAGAGATTCCTGGTTACGTTTCCACAGCTTAATCACCGCCGCGAGATTGTCTTTCGAGAACCCATCTTTGCTGCGAGCCTTCTCGATGATGTGGTGCAGTGCGCCAGTTCGGATAAGATAATCGTCGCTATGATGGGAGGCGGACTCGTTGGAATCAACAGCGAGAAATGCCTGGAAAAGAGCTCGGGCCGCCTCGAGGACGTCTCTGGCAATCGCGGTGGCTTCGAGAGCAAGTGTCTTCCCGTGATCGGTCTGGATGAAGCGGAGGCAATGTGGTAGAGATGCAAGCCGGTCCGACAGCTCTTTGAGAGGCTCGAGAGCGGCCTTGTACGGGGGCTCGGGCGGTTTGAGAACGAGAGATAATTTTGTCGCCGAAGCATATATGAATGACAGTATCGAGATGAAGTCTTTGTGCAAGAGGGGCAGGTCTGGGGCTGGCTGGGGGGGTTGGGCGGGGCCAGCGAGCGACGCCAGGGACGCCTCTGTGGCGTCGAGGGCGAGGCGCAGCGAGGCGAGTGCTGTGGACGATGTGAGCGGCGGACAGCGGCGGGCGGGCTGGCGGACCTTGGGGTTTCTGCGCCATCGCAGTGGTCGGGCTCACAACAATTGCCTGGGCACGTGGTCTGCCGAATTTTCCGCTGGACGCCTCATCCGCATACTCTTCCAACTCCAGCCCTTGGGTCCCCTGCTCTCCCGTCCCTCCGCAGTCCCTCCAACACCGTCGAGTACATGCTGGGCTTGCTGCGCGGCACCGTGCGCCCTGCAGCCCCGGGCCTCCTCAGCCCTGTCTTCCGGGCCCCGGCATGCCAACTCTCTACCTTGCAGCCTTTCCGGAATGGCCGTTCGCTGGTTCTGTCTCTTTCACAACCCGCAGCGCGGCTTCCTTTACCGCACAACTCGCGCACCTTTGTGAATCTGGGCTCTATATTTTCTCGAAATAAACCCACTCCGTCGCCGTCTCCGCTAGTTGTGGCACGCATAACGCGTCTCGAAGCCGAAGCCAATGTACACCCACATGATCTAGAAAAACAGTTGGCCCTCTTCCATGCCCTAATGGATACTAAGCTCAAGACTTCTTATGACCTTGTCATCACCCGGTGGGAGCGCATGTGCGAGTTCGTACGTGAACGCAGTTTCGAATGTTATCAAATCATGGTGTTAACATTCCGCCTTTAGGACCCTTCATCCCCGTTGCTCCAATCACAAGATGCCTTCAAGATTTACTTGGAATGCTTGGTACAGACTGACCAGCAGCTTGTCAGTGCCGCTGTAAAAAAGCGAGATACCCTTCTCGCTGCTCAGTCTCCTCTCGGCGCCTCAAGCACTACACAAACGGACGCGGTAGATGCAAACGCCCCTTCTACGCCCCCTCCTTCAGCTGCAGAACAACAAACGGAACCGGTGATAACTAGTCAGACCGAAGCTGCCAAGCCAACAATTTCGTCCAGTGAACAACTTGCTCAATCTGTCCTCGCCGCTCATGCTGCGGGCGTTGCCTCATCGAATGCCGCGGGCGCCTCTCCAATGACTAGGTTCAAATCTGCGGCTTTGGCGCAGGAAGGTTCGGCTGACGGTCCGATCCAGGTTTCCATTGTTGAACGTTAGTGACTACTTCTCGGTTGTACAATATTGCTGAACTTCTTTGCTATCATAGGAAGGGGTGCTTGGGTTCCGCGCATCTTTCGGTTCGTTGCACTGGTTTTGGTTATCTCGTTCTGTAAGTGCTGTTGGCCTGGTAGGACAAGTCGGATGTTTACATCATGCTAGTCTTCCTTGTCTTGCTGTCTGTCTTTTTCGAGAACTCCGGCTTCATGAAAACTGGTCCTCGCCAATCACAGTTTGAGCCATCAGACGGAAAAATTGTCAAGTTCAGCGATGTCCACGGAGTAGATGAGGCAAAGGAGGTACGTCTTCCTACTCTAACAGTAAAAGGTTCCGTCTTCAATAGAGCCATCTAGGAACTACAAGATATTGTTGCTTTTCTGAAAGACCCCACTGCATTTGCGTCTCTTGGTGGTCGACTACCCAAGGGAGTGTTGCTTACGGGGTATGTACGTTCTATTTGGAAAGGGAAGCGACTAAATACCCTGTATCAAGGCCCCCCGGAACGGGGAAAACCATGCTGGCGAAGGCCGTAGCGGGAGAAGCAGGCGTACCGTTCTTTTTCGCTTCTGGGTGAGGATTCTGATTCGGACCCGAAGAGCTCGGTACTCACAAATTTTAGGTCTGATTTCGAAGAAGTTTTTGTTGGAGTCGGCGCTAAAAGAGTTCGTGAATTGTTTGCCGCTGCCAGAAAAAAGGAACCTGCAATCATCTTCATTGATGAATTGGATGCGGTCGGCGGGAGGAGAAGCAGTAGAGACCAACAGTACATGAAGCAGACTCTCAACCAGCTTCTTGTCGAAATGGATGGGTTCCAGACAAACGAGAGTGTTATCGTGATCGCTGCCACCAATTTC
The DNA here is from genome assembly GCA_029719445.1 of Agaricus blazei. Classification (NCBI taxonomy): domain Eukaryota; kingdom Fungi; phylum Basidiomycota; class Agaricomycetes; order Agaricales; family Agaricaceae; genus Agaricus; species Agaricus blazei. Next base: position 642,170 of record SSNC01000009.1, on the reverse strand, counting down.
CCCGAATCTCTTGATCCGTGAGTTTACTAACCGTTCAATGCTTGCATCAGTGGTCTGACCTGATTTTACAGTGCATTAGTTAGACCGGGTCGGTTTGATAGAACGGTGGCAGTACCGTTACCCGATATTCGAGGACGGGCCCAAATTCTTCGACACCATATACAGGGAGTCACCATCGGCAAAGGTTTCCTTTTTGAGCTATCAACTTGTTGACATTACTGATTTTCCCTTAGATCTGGACTCCCAGATCCTTGCCAGAGCTACTCCAGGATTCTCGGGGGCTGACTTGGCCAACATGATCAAGTGAGCGAATAGAAGCTCAGTCCAAAATTACTCCTGACCGTTCCGAACGATACCGCTTTTTCAGTCTTGCCGCGATCCAGGCCTCTAAAGAACATGCAAAAGAGGTGAAATTGATACATTTCGAGTGGGCCATTGTAAGGGAGAGCCATGGTTTATCACCACTACCAAGTCGTCTCATGAGTCAATATGTTAGGATCGGATTATCATGGGTGCGGAGCGAAAGAGCCAGTTGATTGATGCAAAGAACAAGTTGGCTACTGCATATCATGAGGTTTATCTCTTCTCCTTCATGACATCTATATTCTAATCTCCCGAGATGATAGGGTGGACACGCTCTTGTCGCGTTGTACACAGAGGGCGCCATGGCACTACACAAGGTCACCTGTATTCCTCGAGGTCACGCTCTAGGTTTCGTACGTATATGTCTGAATATGCTTCCCTTCGTGCGTTTAAAACAATGTGCTCTGCAGACTTCTCAACTTCCTGAGGATGACAACACCTCAGTCAGCTATAAACAGTTTTTGGCTTCAATTGATGTAGCCATGGGTGGCCGCGTCGCCGAAGAGCTCAGTAAGCTTTCATTTCCTAACGTAACTTTACCCTGATATACCAAAACCGTCAAGTTTACGGGCGTGACAATGTCACCAGTGGTGCGAGTTCGGACATAAAGGCTGCGACTCGGACGGCGACATCAATGGTGAAAGTACGCACTATCTTCATTACCATGAGTGTGTCTCTGTTCTTATTCCTGACTTTCTTAGCGATGGGGGTTCTCCAAACTTGGTCCAGTGTTTTATGCTAGCAGAGATGAAGGGTTAAGTCAACGACGCCAAGAGGAAATAGAAGACGAAATTTCATCGTCAGTCACAATCATAAAGACCATCTTACTTGCCGAATTCTAACTTTTAATTTATTTTCAAAGCCTGGTCCGAGGAGGCGAAGCCCGTGCGACAAATCTCCTGACCTCAAAAATAGATGAATTACATCGGGTGAGTGGAGAAATGCAAGGGTGACAAATCTGATTCACTCAACGACCTTTCAGCTGGCTCATGCTCTGGTCGAATACGAAACGTTAAACGCAGACGAGGTTCGTAAAGTGATCAAGGGTGAACCTATTCGCAGCATCTCGGATGTCCTAGATGACAGCACCTTAAAAACTGATGTTCCTGTCAATACCGCCTCTCAGCCCGCATCTGCTTAGATCCCCAATCAGACACCATATTAGATACACTTTCACTACCGTCATTCAATCATTGTTAACAAGCAGTCGCTCACATCTTAATGTATTTAATTGACAGCGGAACCAGGCCCTAGTTCCGACCGTGGTACACAGGCTTTTGCGTGAATAATAAGCGTGTCTTCCATCCTCGCTTGTTATCGTGAAACCACGAAAGTGCATCAGCGGAACAGTGGAAATAAAACGTATGCACGAAATGCGGTCTTACATCATCGCTATTATCATAATGGTCAACATCACGGTCAATACGTTTGAATGTATAGTAAAATTGTTTCTGATCAATCAAGTGAATGGTATCATGGGGACAGAAGCCTCAATAGTCTTCCCTGCGGAGATTCTAAAATTTTTCTGGAATAGGTAACCCGTTGGGAGTACCTGTGACGGTGGTATATTTGTTTCCCAGCATACCCTGCCCGAGAACGCAGAGAAGAAGGCCGTCTTGTGGTTTCGCGTGTTCTGACACATCTGATGCTCGGGTCATTGACGCAATGGTCACCAAACAGAACTGATCGCATGCTTTGGTGAAATTCTTCCGACAGATCTCGGCACTTGGGGTCCCCAATGATTTGCCTGATAGTTTCACGATTGGAGTTTCCAGGCTATGCCCAGGGCCTCGGTCCAAAGTAAACGTCTTTACATCCAGTTTGAACTTGGTAAAATTTCCAGTGACGTGTGGGCCGTCTACCGGACTCCGGCTAGACTATACTTGAATGCGGAGATCATAAGAAATGTAGTGACTACGGAACAATAGGGCCCAAAAAAAAACAACAAAAGAAGTAAAACTACAATTCTCTTTTGTATCTTTTTTTTTTTTTTTTTTCTATCTGCTTGATTAGTCCCAATTTGTAACTAAAATCGCGATCCGATTCAGATCAAACCAAGCATTAGTTAGATCGGAGTTTCCCGTTCCAGCGTGGTTCACCGTTAGCCGATGCCACAGGCTTACTCCCTAGGGAAATCTCACATTCCCACGTACGCCCGATCCCAATCTCCTGGTTCAACGAAGAATACACAACTACCAAATACAGGCTGAGCCGTAGGAGCTTAAAAGCCCAGGCTTCACCCAAAAACAGGATTTCTGCAAGCCCCAGGACCTTAAGGTGCCCCCTCTGCACCTCCTATAATCTGACTAGCCCTCAGGTCCAGTACGTCTTATTGTCGGTTCGACTCCGAGATCATCTTTACAACGGATATCTGAGAGATCGCGTTGCGAATCCACGATATACGTTTAGACTTTACCCCTCGCCTACCTCCGCCGACAGCTTTAGTGAGGCAATTCACTTCTCCATTCCGCTAATGATGCTCATCCCGACTTAGGTACATACGACGACAATGTGCTATCGGAAATTATTCCTTGACAAATACAGATGCTCGCATTCCGTGTTCAGACAGGAGCAGAAAATCGATTGCGAGAGGCCAAATTGTCTTTTAAGCGCCAAACATCCCATTAGCTGTCCCGGCGGGCCACTTTGCAGATGTCAGAGATACCAGGATCAGCCCGCTAGATTTTTTCGAGAGGTAGGCCGTAGGCTAGCTATATCGCCGTTCTCTTGGACTGACCACTCCGCAATTTTTTAGATGCCAACAGTATGCCCCAAATGCGCGGGCGGGGCCTAGATTGTCCCCCGTACGCAAGCCTCAATACATATGTACACAACTATGCCATGTCTAAATTCATCAATGCTTGATCATCTATCCCCCCATCATCGTACTTGTCATCTTCATCCATACCTTCTTCATCGGCCTGCTCTTGAAGAGCCCTTTGCTTTGCTTGTGCTTTCTCGATGTCTTCTAATGCCCATAAAGAGACCCCGGTTTGGTTCTCATTGGGGTTCTGTGAAATAGTGCGCATAAATAATTTTGACAGCGTGATTGCCATATCCGTAGAGAGATTGGACGCAGTTTCTGTAATATACTGGTTAATCCACCGGGGAAGCTTGGCCCTCTTATCAGCTCGGGCGAACCGCTAGGAGTGTCTCATCAGAAGAAAACAGATTCTCATGAACGTGGAACCTAACCTTGTCAGCGAAGACCATCAGACCCCAGTCCGTTTTCCCTCGCAAAACGCGGCCCACACATTGAGCCGCGTTACGCATGGCGTCGAAACCCAAAAATTCAGACTCTCGTATCCGGTAAGCATCTCGAAGGTATTCCAAACGTGCTTTCAGAATACGGCTTTCGGTGTATTGATAGGGAACACTATAAAGCGTCAGCAGGCATGCTCCAAGGAAAATTCAAGCCCAGTACCCAAACATAATCACAGCCCTGCCATAGTTGTGATCGAAATCAATGCCCTCCGAAACTTTGCCTCGAGCCACGGAAAGTAAGACCGCGCCACGCCCGTTGTCACAGGCCTATAGTTCCATGGTGGTCAGTGCACAATAAGCACCAGAATTAACTGATTTACACGCCGATAATTTTCTAGGGCAATACTCGTTTCGTTGGCGTCGGGCGTTTCAACAAAAATAAGTTTGTGTTTCCACACCTCATTGAGAATACCCTTAAGAACTGTTACGCCCCAATCCCTGAGTCATCCGTCAGAAATGCTTACCATGTCATTCCATGCCGCAACGATTGATTCCATATAGAGGTAGCTGGGAAAGAATGCAACTATCCCATCTGGTACGATCTTGCTGTATTCAACGAGTATACTTCCGAAGTTACGGACAACAGCGGGATCATTTCTGACTTCGAACCGCGAGCTGATGGCGACTTGGTCACTCCCTCGCGTAATGACCTACAAACTCCCTGAGCTCCACGCCCATCATCCAGGTAGAGCTGTATAACTAACGTACCAATGGCAAAAACGCATTCCTAGTTAGTGTCATGGAATAAGTTTCTTGAACAACCGGCGTAAATTGGAGCATTTTGGGGTACATATCCAACGGGGAAATAGTGCCAGATGTGATGACCACACTGCTAAAGCGTTCAAAGACCGGTTTGATTGCAAGTGAAGGGTCAAGGCACCTATGCTCCGGAGTAATCAGCCAATGGATAGATTCGAACCAGCCCGTTTTGTACGCACGTGAAATGAAAGATAGGATTGGGAACGGTAGCGTTATCCGTCTCGAACGGCTCCAAGATGAGTAAGAATCCTGTCAAAAGGTTGACTATTCTGAGTAAAACGCACTACTATCAGACATACCTTTCTCATATGTGGCAACTAGGGTGGCGAAACTCGCTACCTTTTGTAGGCTGGAATGCTCATCTAGTCTACTGAGTTCCAACGTTCGTATAAGGGACTGCAGTCGCTCCGCACAAAATCTGTACGTCTATTGAGCGGTATACACCAAGTAGACTAGTGTATGAGACGTACCTTAACGGTCGCCGTTCAATATAAGTAATATCTTTCAGATGTTGGAGGAATGACAAAGGTGTTTCAGCGACCACATGCAAAACTCTCATGCGTGTCTACAGACATCATCAACGGTGTACCATGGGCCGCCGATTGAAGGGTGAAGCACACCTTCAGGTACTCAACAAATCGTTTCAGAAATGCTACAAAGTGTTCGGCTTTCCGGATGTTTCCAGGTATTGCTTCTTTCAGGATATCTTCTGGAAGCACTGGTTTGAAGACGTGAGCTGTTGTATTCAACTAGTGATAGTGCTTCGAATTACCAGGGTTAGCCAACGCCATGTCCGTATCGGCGTCATCCGGTTCTTGTAACCCTTCCACCAGTTTGGCGTACTCGTCCTGTAACTTGGCTGCATCTGTAGTCTTGATCCTGCGGGGAAGTCATCAGTAGGCGAACCTGAAAATGCTGGGAACGGACTCTTCTATTTTTTCACCCAGTTTCGTAACGCTCCTCGCCGCTGAATCAAGCATAGGGCGTGTTAAATCAATACTTAGAGATTCAATGCAAACATTGTCTGTCCGTAACGTGTCATATTGAGTAAATGTGATGAATAATGATGAACAAAAATGTAAACCTATGTTGTGTGCTTCGTCAAAGACAACAATTGAATCTTTCGACATTTCTTTGGACACCTGTTCGGCCACTTTGGGGTCGAGCAAATAATGGAAAGAGTAGATGATCGCATCTACAAAGGGCATCTGTAACAGGAAGCATGAGAAGGTGACAAAAATTCTCGGTGTAACCACGCACCATTCGCCTCACGGCGAAGTACGGGCATACTCGCTCTTCTTTGCCGTAATCTAACACGTCGGCTAGCGTCCAGATACCACCAGGCATGAGATGTCCTGGTTCAAGTTTCCCTAGGTTCTGCATCAAGTACTCAATGCTACTCCATTAGTGAAACTAAGGTGGGGCGTACTTCGTGCCAGTCACACAAATCCACAGAACCGGGATCTGCTCTTCCCTTCTCGCAAACAGCAGAATTGGTCAAATCTCGACATCGAGCATCGACAACCTTGCCTTTCTTCTCTCGTGACACCTGATGGCCAAATTAGTCAATTGGAAGAAGATGGACCGTAACAAACTACCCCGTACCTCAGGATTGATACACAAGTTTTTTCGACTTGTTAGACCAAGGCCCATATAATTACGTTCCCTAGTCTTTTCCTCCTCAGTCTCGGCAGACTCTTCTCGATATTTCATCAACCTCTTCAATTCCGTCAGTGCCTTCTCAATCTCTGGCACTGTTCTTGAACAATATATGAGCTTGCGCTTCGTAGGATAAAACTACACCTCTGTCATCACTTGCACTTGCTGGATAGAATGCAGGCACTGACTTGTTGGTATGAAACAATGAGAGACAACAGCGACACTGTCTTTCCCGTTCCAGATGGCATTTCCAGCACGCAGTGACCCTAGTAACATTGATTGAGGTTTCTGCTTAATCCCGGAAGAGCATTTGCATACGGTGGCGTCCAACGTTCTCTTCAAGTCACACATATACGCGTATTGTTCTTCAAGAAAGCATCAGGACGAAGTGAATCCGCATGTGCAAAGCGCAAGTTACCTGGGTAGATGCGGTCATACGGAAATATTATCTGCATTTTAGAGCCTTCTGGTAAGCTTGTTTCACGATTAAGACGCGTCAACTTACAGGCAGGTTGTCAATGAAAAACCTCATGATTTTGCCTGTAGAGGATCTCAGGGGATGTTCCTTAGTGCCAGAGTCAGGCAGATAGATTCGGCAAACAGAAGCTGCTGGTCACTCGTTATTGAAAGTGACTAGGTACTGTACTATGATTCCGTCCTCTAAAGCACTGTCACATGACGTCATTTTGGTTACATAAGTTACAATTTGTTCGTTGAAAAAAAGTCATTATCGTCCTAAAACATGTCCGTATCATTCGAAAAAACAACATCATCACCCAGTGTCATGTGAAAGTAAAGTACGTAAAAGAAAAAAAACGCGTCGAAAAACTTTAAGTATCCAGAGGTAAGACTAAGCACTGCCTTGACCATTCTGGAAATCAGGAGCAAGTTGCTGAATGATGGAACTGAGGGGTCTAGTGCAAAGTTAGAGTGAATATCCACCGAAAAATGGAGAGAAGCTTACGCCGTATCTTGGCCACCGTATCCATCATTAGGGGAGGTGTTCGTTTGTGTTATATCAGGCGACAATGAAGTCTGGGTCTCGTCGGGTTCAATAGTGGTCCCAGTTTGCGCGGTAAGGTTAGGCTGCGTCCATTGGTATTGAATTATGCCTTGGATACCGCCGAGAATAGCAGCTATGCCAATATCGTCAATCAAGGTGGTATCAACAAGGAAGCCACAATACCTTGAATCCATTGCTGATACGCGTCGAGCTGCTGTTCCACGCTCACAAACGGTACTTGAGGCTGCAGATCGCGAGCAGTGACACAGCCGGTAGTCGGACAATCCGAGGCAAATGGCGCAGTCGAGGAATTAAAAGGTGTAAAAGCCTGAGAATTCTGCTGTGTCACAAGACCAAAGCCATTCATTGAAACAGGTTTTCCAAAACTGAAAGAAGATTCAGAGTCGGAAAAAGTAAGGGATTGCAGATACTTACAGACGACTATTGTCAGAATGAGATCGAATCCAAGCCAACCCCTGTTCGACTGTGTTGTTGAAAGGGGCAAGTTGGGGTCATTGGCGCCATACGTATTTTGGTCAGGGAATAACATAAAACCGCTGAAACCAACTTCTGGAATATTGAGGATATCCTCACTATCAACACCCTGTGAGCCATCAAAGGCTGGCCCCAAACCAGTGTCTTGTCGGCGAGTTGCTATTTCGCGTTAAGATCTCGCTGTAATTCAACAAGGTTGAGACTCACGAGTCGACACCCAGCGTCCCCGAATTCGAATGCCGTCCTCAGACTGACCAGACTTCCGGGCGAGTGCTCTCGTCTTCTTGAACGCCTCTTTACGCTCCTTCAGAATTCGTTCTCTGGTCCATGGAAGTACATTATTGCGCCGAGCCTCTGCACGAGGAGAGGGACGAGGGGGAGGCGCAGTGACACGAGGGAAGAGTTTCGGGCAGCCCATGCAGAAAAATCCTTGACTCCTATCACGATCGATAAGCGGAAGGCAAAACAACACGTTCAAGGGCAACTGACCCGGAGGAAACAATGTGGTTGGGGTCGATAGACTTGACATGCTTTGCGATTGTAGAATGCCATCGCGTGATGTTCTGTGGAACACACGTAGCGGAAGCATTGATAGATGAAGAGCATCGGGGATCATTGGCGAGTTCCCTGCAAAGTTGCTTGAACTCACAAAACTGAAACGAGCCGCTACCCGACTTACCAAGAAAGCACATTGGTGTTGTTAGCGTAGCGTTTGACAATTTGCGTCGTAAAGTTCATGAAAGCATTGATCAGAGTCTGATTCGTGAAGAACTGGTCGTGCTCCTGGGGACCGCCGAACTGTCGGACATAAGCGTCCATGCCCCCTACAGAAACCAAATCAGTCTTGGCCTGGGAGGGTGGCACCTGGCGCACCATAGTCATTGCTGAGAAAGCCTCTTGGATGTGTGTTATTGGTCCCGGGGGTGACATCGCGCGTCCCGAGGCGGAGAGCGCTGAGGGGGTCGGGGACGGGAATGTTGTCCGTGAGAGGTTGGGGGTTCCAATTGTTTGTGAGAGAAAGCTGGACGTAGAGACCGTGATTCTTGGCAAGTTCCATGACCTTGTCTAGCTTCTGCAGCCCATTGGGTCCTTCGTTGATGGTCAGGGTCCCGTTTTGGATCAACTGGAACCATGTCCCATTCTCGGGAATGGTGTGGACGTCTATGAATAGTTAGATCACTATCTGTCCCGAAATAAGACTGGAAAGCCCGTTCTAGGCGCACCATTGAATGCCCAAGTCTTGACGGCGTTGAATCCCGCCTTCGAGATGTTCCCCAGAGTCTCATTGATGTCTTCATCCGTGTTCAACGACGCCAACCAGTATGCAGTGGTACCGATATAATTGAAAGTACTTCACGAGAATTTATCGAGTGAAAAAGCGAAAGACAGGAAAGAGCTCACCTTCCGTTGACCATCAGTTTATCGCCCTGCTGCGACACGAAATGGGATGACGGGTCGTCAGCGCGTCGGGAGACTTCTGCCTTCGCGGTGGGTTTTGCGAACACATTGAGGGATAGCAATGTCAAGAACAGTGGCCAGCAGGAGCGCACGAACTTCATAGTGTCCCACAGGGGAAGCAAACTGCGACGAGGCTTGCCCTATCTGACGGCCCGTTTATAAGGCAGGGTCCAGAAGGGGCATAGAGCATGCGCATCATGTTTTTAGACAAATAGAATGACCCTTGATCGCTTGGTTGACAGATTGCCGCCCGGAATGATGGGCAAGAAGAATGCCTCTCCAGATGCTCTCCCGGCCGTCTAGACACGGCAAATATTTCTCATAATCTTGCTGGGGAGTCAGAGCCAACACCCCCTCAATGTCGAGGGCTAGATGACAGTTTCAATCCAACTGATTCCAAACAGTTTGGGAAAGATGTCACATCGGAAGCCGCGGATGTCGGAACGGTGTTGGCAGAAGCTGTGGCTGGCGCTCACGCTCAGTCTTCTCGAACCCTCATCGCGAATACGCCCTGAAGTGTATCCCGTGACACCGGTGGTGATTATAGGCCGTCTAGCAGACCAAGTTTCTGACCAGTAAAGCACTACTGGGGTATTTTCACCGTAGCTTTTGCCGCTCCTCGAGATAGGGACAGCGTGTATCACCCCATTTTCGGGTCTTGGCCGTTAATTCATTTCTCCCTCCTGTTATTTATATCTCTATTCGTGATCAGTGTCACGCATTCTAACCGAGGCCCCAGAGCGCTAAGTCAGCTTGATATTAAGCTTCTTCGTGAGTTTACTGAATATTAACAGCTGATATTTTCCCATCAACAATGGATTCTTAAGGTCTCTAGCGAATAGTGTTGACAACGGGTAAACGAACGACATACAAATTCCATGCAGCTTACCACGTGTAGCCGTTGTGCTTCAACGTTGGCCTGTGACGGTGCCAGCCCTGACAGCGTTCTTCTCCACAGCCCCAGGGTTTTGGGCGCAATCCCGGCGCGTCAAGACTTTGTTAACCTCTTATGGTATCTTGCATTACCGCAGTCACACAGGTTATGTAAGCAGTCATATAGTTAGTCAGTGATCGGTGATCGGTTATATAAGCTCATTTCGCGCAAATGTACTAGTTCCGTTAATCTCTCTGACCTGTGTATAACAATCACCAGTGCTGCATTGAACATTCGAACAGACGTTTGCTTCAAACTTGTAGCAAGTTCAGGACATCGTCCAAGGAGCCCAGTGAGCACTTTGATCAAGTCGCTGACCTTGCCCAGTGCCCAGTTTTTTCGATCATCCGCTGATAGGGCGCCGCAGTGAGTCAGGTCGAACAATTTGATTTATACTGAATTTTGCCTGCCGTAAGTCATATTGGGCATTATTCCAGTCAGCCTGTTCCTCGGTGACGTTATTTATCGATGACACTAACGTTTAGTCTTGAAACAGCGAAATACAAATATAATTATAATGGAGAAATCTCGGGTTGCGCTCGCGGATGTGTCGCGTTCACCACCATTGACAATGAATCATGCCTTGGATCTATCACGAAACAATCACCCCCTAGCCATTGCCCCAGTAAGTTCTACTCTTCATTCTTATGGAGCCAGGATGACTATCCAGCCAATGAATGACGTTGATAACGTGGGATCGGCAACACGGGATACAAATTGAGTCAGGCACCTATAACAAAACCGAGAATCTCCGGCCTCCTGGCATCAAACAATGAAACAATGCAATTTGCAACGCCTGGCTTGCTCGTGAATACCTTGTACCCTTGGCGAATTCAGCATTTTCACATTCGTTAGTTAATTGGGTACACTGTCCTCGGCAGCCACGACTGGACTCGAACCTGTTAAGAGAAATGTTCCCAGGGGTATAGTCAATGTATTGGTTGGTTAATGAAGGTAGTGGGTCTAATAGAACACTGTACGTTTATAAACGTAACGACGTGTATGAATGACAAACCCGCCACCTGAGGACCACAGGGCTAGCATTACGACCAGCGAGAACTTTCCATGACTACAATGCCATACGCTGGGTTTGACCAAGTTTGACCTTATCTGCGGGAGGTTGACCAGTGATTACGTCATTACAAGGCCTCACGATTCCAGCCCTGGCTTCGGCTCTTCAAAGCTTCATGCGCCATGTATGGCCTCGCCAATCGAACCTCTGCGTGGCGGGGGCTACGGCCTCGTATTAGTCCGTTCACTACTACATCGCGTCTAAATTCTTCCAAATCTCCGCGCAATGCTTGGCAGCAGGCGTTGACCACTAGTTCACCGGTCTTGGCTGAAGAGAATTTTCCAAAGCACTTCGTCTTCGCACTAGACCTTGGGAGACGTTTTATCAAGTATTCATTTGTTGGGCTAACTATCTTGGCCGTTTCTGTTGGAGGGGCATATGAAGGTATTCATATGTTTGCGGAAAAGAAGGGTCTCGCACCGGAATTAGACGAGGAGGTGAAGAAATGGCAGTGGGAGTCAGATGCGGACAGATGGACAGGCGACCCGGTGAATGGAGGCACCGATCCTAACTTAGGTTTCAAAGGTCGCCATCTCGTCCGGGCCGCCTGGATGGCATACACGTGGGGTATTGGTTACTCTACAGCAGCGATAGGTAGCCGCGACCAGCGTGGCTCTGGTCTTGTCGGGCCAGGGGGCATCAAGATCATTAATCCCCAACTTCAACTAACGGAAGATTTTTTGCGTGAAGCCATACGTCAAGCAGAGGCTTCTCAAGACAAGCTTTTTCCCCACACACTTTCTCATCTGTTTATCCTTCATGCGGGCGTCCTAGAAAAACTGGGTGACGATTTCCTTCCGGAGGCGAAGTCAGAACTGGAACGCGCAGCTACGGGTCTTGATAGCGGCCGAAATCTAGATCACGCACGTCTGGCGCTGAAACTCGGTGATATTAATTCACGCATCGGTTTGAAGGAGCAAGCGCTCGCCTGTTGGGCGCGCACTCTTTCCCTTATTACCGACAAGCAGCCTAAAACTACTTCAATTCCTCGGGAACTAGTGCCAGAACAACCGCCACCATCGCCACTCGCTCAGAGATTGCTGTCATCTACTCTCGTTTCATTGTCCGCTTTTTACGCAAAGACAGGGCAGCTTCGTGAAGCGCAGTTAGTCGAGGAGAAGGCACTTTCTGTCCTGCGTGCGATCAACCCTCCAGATTCTCTTGCGACAGCTTCACCCCCTCAAGCACTTCATGCACTGTTCCTCCTGCAACGTTCTTCCGTCATATCCGCCCACCTGGCCGAAGTGATGTATGCCCAACGCCGACCAGCAATCTCATCGATGCAGTGGTTAACTTCTGCTGCAGAGTCTTCTGAGCGTGTTGCGCGTGCTCTCACAGGGCTTCCCCTTGTCAAATCTCAAGATTTCCATTCTAAAACCGACCTGCCTCATCCTCTAGAAGAACGTCTGCTCACTGCTTATTCCTCGTCTCGCAGTATGAAAAGCGTGGCCGAGGGGCTATTGCGGGACGCCCGTCGCACGGCTGCTGAATCGTGGAACTTAATGGGTGTGTTGCACGAAGCAAAAGAGGGCGCACGGTCTAGATCAGCATTAGCATGTTATGAACGTGCCGTTGAATGGGCCGGATGTCCGTCATCGAGTGGAAGAGAAGCTGCTCAGGGTATTCCAGACGCAGATTGGAAAGTTGTTTTGGGTAATTATCAACGATTGAAACAGCAAGTTGAAGGAGGTAGTAGTAACTAGCTATGTCAGTTTATACTACGATTGGTATCACGTGCAGAAACATAGCATTAATTTGAGTCGACGGGATGTTCTTATGATCTTATCAGGCAGTAGTAGCCTTCGATCTCACCTTCATCGATTTCATCGTCTCTCCAACTGCATCCAGATTCAGGCCAGAACCATGGCCTCAACTTCTGCTGTTCTTAACAATGAACGTTTTCTCGCTGACCGCACAACACCTCTTTGCGGTTTGGATGTCGCGAGGTCTTTCGCGCTATTGAGGTGTGTTACTTGGTTCTCACAATAGTACGCGTGCTTGATTCATTTCAAGCCCGAATGAGAAGAAGTATACCCATTTTCTCAACCAAGCTTCGTGGGCTGGGGCCCGCATCATCCAAGGTCGTTTATAATTAGCACGCTGTTTTCCGCTCATCGTGTTCACTAAACAACCGAAACAGGACAATGGACTCCACAAGCGACCGAACTTTACGACCTGCTTATTCTCATCTTTAGTAGCAGTGACAAGACCAAACTCGCTGACCTTGAGTCACTACGTGCTGCTTCAAAGTTGAACGCCGAGGATTGGGAAGATTTACTCCAATATACCATTCAAGTGGCTACCTCTGTTTCATTTTCATGTGCAAATATCTAAAGTTACAAACTAGGTCTTGAGCAACCTTGTCAACTTCAAGTCCTTCGGCTTCACCAAGATAATACCTCGCGTTCGCACGGAGACTTTTGAGGCAGTAGTGTTGAACTCGGCCAATAAAGACGAAGCAGTACCTCTATGGAACAAGGTACTTTCTACTTTGAACTATGCCTTGGGTTCTCTCTCACGGTCGCACAGCTCAAAGGTCACATCTATTCTACCACTCCGGAACCCAGCCTATACATCGGTAAACGAAGCCTCGGGCACGTCTCAAACTACTATCTCGGTGAGGTACCCAGCGACGAAGAAGTGGCTGCCGTTCAGGCAGCTGCTGAAAAGCTCAACATTGACGTATTGAATACTCGGTATGTGGAGAGTATTAGTGCATGCCGCCAGATTTACATGTTGAATACAGTGTTGTGAAGAATAGACCTGGCGATTTTGTCCTAAGGATCGCTTCTGCTGGTCCTACACTTTCTGCGACTCATGAAATTGATGTTCGTGGCGAAAAATGCCGGCTCCGAGTTGAATACGGCGATTTCTCCGCCGCTCTCGCAAAAGCCAATGATGCCTTGCGACAGGTGTGGCTCTCCTCACTGTCTTTTGTTGTACGATGCTCACTGTGCCTAGGCTAAGGAATACGTCGCAAATCAACATCAAAGCAGTATGATTGAGGGTTATATAAAATCGTACGTATTATCTTGATGGTCTGTTAAGACTTGCTTATATCACTAGCTTTGAAACTGGATCCATTGAGGATCATAAAGACGCTTCAAAAGAGTGGGTCAAGGATGTGGGGCCCGTGGTCGAGTCCTACATAGGGGTACGTGTACTCAGATATCATATTATTGCATAAACGAAGCGTTATCTTACAGTTTATTGAAACATATGTTGACCCGTACGGAGGTCGTGCAGAATGGGAAGGTAGGTGCTCATGCGCCTCCAGAGTCATGCACCTAATCATCTCCAGGATTCACTGCTGTTGTAAACAAGGAACTCAGCGCGAAATACGAGGTATTGGTGAACAAAGCGCCTGACCTCATCAAGGTATTGCCATGGGGCAAGGATTTTGAGGTTGACGTATTTAGGAAGCCAGATTTCACGGCCCTGGAAGTTGTCAACTTTGCCACGGGAGGTAGGCATCTCCGTTATTGCTCGACTACCTCAGACTACCTTATTAAGCCGTTTCCAGGTATCCCCGCCGGCATTAATGTAGGCCCTACCAAACAACCATCTTAACACATTGTGGAGCTGACGTATTCTCCATTTGACAGATCCCTGTAAGATGCACTGCCCTAATGCATCTTTCCTACCTGCGGTGAAGGCTGACTCGGCTCACAGAATTATTACGATATTAGGGCCTCGACCGGTTTCAAGAACGTGTCACTTGCGGTGAGTTGGTCCCTCGTCTGAAGCGAGTGATCCAGGCTTATGAATGTTGCGCAGAATATCCTGGCCGCAAAAGCTCCAAGTGAGCCCTACAGAAACCACCCTATAATTCAAATTGACTTCATCGACTTTCATAGATCAGGAGCTCACGTTCGTACACCCTGATGACGTTGATCTATACAATAGCTGGGACAACCGTTCTTTCGAGCTGCAGGTTGCTAACCATGAGCTCCTGGGTCACGGATCGGGAAAACTGTTTGAAGAATATGCCGATGGAACCAAAAACTTTGACCCGAACCAGGTATGCTCATTTCAATCTGTGCCTCACTACATCATGCTCACTAGTTTACAGGTCATCAACCCTCTGACTGGGAAACAAATGTATGCACATTCACATTGCATGATGCCAGGCAATTAATTGATTATGCGTCTGAAACACACAGTACTTCATGGTACAAACCTGGTCAAACTCCAGGATCCGTCCTTGGTGAAGTATCTTCTTCCATGGAAGAATGTCGTGCAGAGACGGTCGCACTCTACCGTAAGTCAAAACCAAAACCGTGGTCCATTTTGATTATTATCTCATGCTCGAACAGTCGTCGGCGAACGTGACATTCTGAATATTTTCGGCGTATGTACAAGCTCCTGCCAACCTATTTCCCCTATGTCTGACCATCTCTCCAGTACACCGACCCAGAAGATATCGAAAATATTCAATACATCACATTCTTATTGATGGCCAGAGCGGGCCTCCGCGGCCTGGAATTCTATGATCCTGTCAACAAAAAGCACGGCCAGGCCCACATGCAAGCTAGGTATTAATGAAGCTCCAACAGATAGATGGCCATTGAATGCTTCCATTTTGTTTCCATTTTTAAAGGCTCGGTATTACTCAACACCTTATTTGCTCGGGGATTGCTCGACTAGAGGAGGTTCGTGATGCCGACGGCACGCTCACGAACCTTTACGTCCGGGTCAGTGAAGCGATGGAGTTGGCTATCCGTAGCCCCTTTTACTAACGGGCCATTTTCGGTATCATCAGGTCGACAAAAATCTCGTTCTAACAAAAGGAAGAGAAGTAGCTGGAAAACTTCTCGTTGAACTTCAAGTCCGGAAGAGTACAGCTGATGGTCCTGGCGCACGTGAATACTACAACAATCTCACCACACCGATTGCAGGATGGGAAGGCGAGATAAGGGATCTTGTTCTCGCCAAAAAACAGGTCAGTGGACACTCTTTGAAACCCTCATTACTAACAAGTCATGCGTTCGTCTCCATAGCCACGCAAAGTTTTCGTTCAACCTAACACCACCTTGGTGAATGGTAATGTCGAATTGAAAGAGTATCCCCTCACCCCCGCAGGGGTGATTGAGAGTTTTATCGAGCGTAACCTCTAGAATTATGGTTCGGAAGGTGGTTGTAGGTCATCTGATCTATAATAAATCGGGGAAAGACCAATGCATGAATCCTAGTGCGATGAGGGGTATGGCTCTAACTACAAAAGATAAATGCCAAGCTGCATGTCAGAGATATATGTGGTATAATTATGATAAATTAATGGGAATTATCCTAGGCAAAACCGAGAAACAACAATTTCATTAGGATGTCTCTTTGATCAGCCCAACCACGACGGTCACGCTAAAGTACAATATAAGCATTCACATTATAAGAATGCTAACGGCGAAACTTACTCATCCTCTTTCTATACTCAAAGATATCGGTTAGTATTTAAACGAGGGAGATAGATAGGAAGCTGCGCACCCCTCCACGGAAGAACATCCCCTGCCTGGCAGCGTCCCCTATTATCGGAATGTAAGAGGTTGCTACCAATTGAATGCGAGTCAAATACGTACTTTCAAAGGGGCTGACGCGAGTTTTGCTCCTCATACATTGTAACGAATACTCCACCATACGATCGGCCATGGCCTGTGCAATCTCATTTTCTGTACCACCTGACCGAGCTGCAAGTCGACAAATTGTTGTCATTTCATTAGGAAACACGTTGTCAGAGAATCCATCGGTCTGAACGAGAGGTCAGATGAGGCGGAATATTTTGAAGCACTGTAGAAGGAAACGACGAACATATGCCACAACTACATCGCCATCTCTTAACTTCGTCTGGAAAGTATCTGCATCACTGGGGGAATCCACACACGCTCGCGAGAATTTACGACCGGGATTCGCGGGGAGTTTTGTTAGTTGTCTAAGGTTGATTGAGAACAGGATGAAAGTAAGAGGAAATCAGAGGCTACTTTGGGCAGTTAAAAAAATGTGTTTGCGTTCGTTGTCGATGAAAGACTGATGAAGAGCGGATGATTGAGAAACCGCTATCACCTAAGCTGATAAAATTTGAGTCAAGATACAGAATGCCATGGGGAACGTCTTACTTTGCGGCCCGTAACAAACCATTCGCCGCATTCAGAGTAATGATACAAGCGGTGCTCGAACCTGAGAGGTAGGTGAGATGAAGTGCCTTTGTCCGTCTTGTCAGCGAACCCACCCGCTTGTACACCCTTCTCTCTGATAACCCCATCATAAGCGAGACCTAGACATTCATAAGGAGTCATTTCCCATCCCTCTATTTGTTCTCGTTCCTCATAGTCCAATGTGGGATCAACTTCTGGTTCACCTGCCCAGGCACTTTGTGAATACCGATGGGCATGGTACATTAGGGCTTGCGAAAAGAGCGATGGGTCGACGCCACTTTCAACCCAGCCGCCTACACCATCAGCAACACCAAATGCTACACCCTCCAAGATTAAGAAGAAAAATGATAAGACGACGTCAGTCCACACAAACTAAACACATACGGAGTCGCTTCGCATCTATTAAACAATAGAATCAATGAATGCTCGTGGACACGACGCGTAGTGCGTTCTAATATTGCAGGCAGCATCATACGCCAGCACCACGCACCTTTTGAACGAAAAAGAAGTCTTCTCCGGCATCTACAACTTTGGGCGCCTTTAGTCTGGAGAGCGTTTTGTCCCTCCACGAGCCAATAGTACTATCTGCAGAAAACGGAATTTTGAATCGCTTGTCCCCATCCCGATCCACTTTTCCTGCCCAGCTTGTTCCAATATGAAATGAATACTGCTTCGGTAGGGTAGTGGAGTTTGAGAGGGTTCGTGTAGTATTTACGCATTGGGCTGATGTCGCATTTTTAGGGGTAGATCTACGGATTATTTCGCGTTGTACTGCAGGGTTTAAAATCGAGAAACGGGAGGTATGCGCATGAGGTGTGACGGGAGTGGAATGAAGAGCGATGGTGGACGCGGCGCTGCCGAGTCGACAGACCCAAATAAACTTGCTCATGTCGCGCATCATCCCACGTGATAGGGCTATGATTGTTCTAAGCTCTGAGAAAGAAAACACTAAGTTTACACCCAGGTACAGAATGATCGTCTAAGATTTCTTCGATCCCCAAGCAGCCCAATCAAAACTCGTTGACTGAGTTTCCTGTCTTCCTTTCCTGCCGCCTTTCCGCTTGACACTCGATGGTACAGGTTTAGACACCATCGAACTGGAAGACTCCATCTGTTTAGAACGCCGTATCATTTTCCGTTTCGAACTCTCCCCTTCTAAATCCGTTGACACAGAGCTGGCATGTTTGCGATCGTTTCCTGCATCATGAGCAAGTGAACGTTTCGCCGGTGATTTAGTTGCAGTTAGACCATTGTTCGGAACTGTGTGAGGCTGACTGTGCTCATTCTCAGGCTCCGCCGAATGACCGGTCTGTTTCACGGTTTGTTGAAGAAGCTCGTGAGTAATCTCGGGAGGACGTAGAGCCGAGATGGGTTTCAGTGGTTTTCCTTTCGGCTGCCCAGTATTTTGCCGAATAGAAGATGGTACCTCTGTAGGCTTTCTTGCAAAAGGATTTCTAGACTGCGCTCGAGAGGGCTTGTCCCTTGTGAGTGAACTAGGGTTTTGCCGACGCCGTAGAACGTCAGCGGCCATTGACCTTATATCCTCCTGCACTTGCAAGTTTTTCGTGTCTGAGGGTGTCATAAAATTTGGGCTGCGAACGTGATTGTAACTGTTGGTTCGGGCCTGGTCTCTGCGAGCTTCATTCGCTAACTTTATGTCAAGCTCGTTTTCAAGCAGGTTCCATGGCCGCGCTGGTCGGTACAACATCAGTTTACTGTCGTATTTTCCAATGGCGAGGCTCATAGGCACATAGTTATGTTCCCGAGCCCAGTCGGCGTCGTACCAGTAAGGCTTGCGACGGTCACGAACCGCCCAAAGGCTAGGAAAAGATGGCATAGTCGAACGATCGTCCGAAAGCATCTAGGAACGCTTATGGTCTTGTTTAGAGAGTAAAGGCATTACACTCACCATCGTTTGCGGGACGAACAGACCATCTGTAACTTTCTGGCTCTCGTTCAGACCTCTTTCTAGCGATCCTTCCAGTTGCTTCGTAGTGATGACGTTTTCATCTAAATCTTCATGCTCTTCTATTTCTTCGCTGTCTCCTTCCTCCCACTCATCGAGTGTATCTCCACCCAGCTCCCCCTGTTCATCTACGTCGTCAAGAATACCTTCCTCTTCACTACTGTACCGGTCACTGTAATCATCATCCGTCCAACGTGAGTCATTATCATGAGTTGACATTCGTGAAGGCAGATATGAAAGTGGTCGGTAATGAAGGTTTTTCTGACTGAGGCTTTCTGCAATGGTCTTATGGCATAAAGTCTTGATGCGGAGAGCGAAGTGATATTCCTTCGCGGCTGAATACATTTGCAACTCATCCTCGTAATCCTGTAGGGCATTGAGTGATTGTACCATGTCAGAAGAGAACAAGGTCCTATTTGTATTAGGAGCGAATGGAAAGTCAAGTTTGGGTGGATGACAACCCGTCCCGCGAAGATCTGAAATATGTAAACCTGTCATTATGTATCATATCCAAAAGTTTGTTTCTACGTACCAACGATAGAAAGGAGGGGGAATTTGGGAAGGGTCGCATAAATGGCATCATCAATTTTCGTGCAATGTTTTAGGCGAAGGATCCGTAATGCCCAGGGTCCTCTGAGTCTCCGTGTTTCCTCGAGCGGATCATTCGTCTGCAGGGTTCGTGAGAGGGACAACAGTCCGTAAGAAGATATCCGTGTGCTACTGGCATCAAAAGCAGTCAATGAATGTAAATCCTTCAATTGGAAGATACTGCTGTCGGTAAGTGCCGTACAGCTGGGTAATTCCAAAATGGTCATGAGGGAGAATGTAACAGTATTGGGAATTTGTTGAAGGAGTGACAAAGCTTCATCATTCAATGAAATGGTATATGTTCGAAGTCCCAATGGTAAGTAATCAAAAATTTGTGCAATGACCGCCCATAACCGGGGGTCAAGCTGCAAATGGTCTTGCTTGCCACGCGTGTCCGAGACTGTGCTACGCTGACCAGTCAATATGGATGCAAGGCGTCTATCAACATCATCCATTGGCGGTTGTAGCGGTTGGTAGACGAGCTTGTGGTGAAGCTGGACTTGATCGGGAAACTCGGCAATACACTGGAGACAAATCCAGACAAGAGAAGGCACTCCACCCTCACTGCTGTACAATGGCTGCGAGGAGAGTGGCCTTTCCCAGAGCGGAGAAATTAAACAAGTTGGGCCTGTGTCGGAGGAGTCGACCATTGTGATTGCACGAACTATGACGGGGTTGAAATATGGACCAGCACGTGACTTTGACTTAGGTTGTACTGAAGGTCAATATTCGCCTTGCAACACGAGAAAAAAAAGAATACTCGTATCGGGTTACGAAGAGGCGTGGGGGCTGTAGTAACGGTGGATTGGGAGGCGCGGGAAAGGGTGACTACGTCACGCATCAGAGCGACGGTCACAGAACAAAGGCCATCACAGCCATTCTTGTTACCGCCCCAACTTTCTTTCCTACTGCTTCTCTCCTTACTATCTATCTTTCCGGCCCTTTTTCTTTAGAGACGGCCGTTTCCGATCTTTTTATTCGCATAAAATACCCTAGATCCCTTTACACCCCCAGTTTATACTGGTCGTCATGGCCTCCTCAGGCTATCCCAGGCCAATGGATAATCCTTATGCGCAGCGTCAAGGTCCCTCACGCGGCGACTATGACAGCACACCCGACTTGACTGACCATTACAACAACATGAATTCGAGTACTGCCCGCCTGGCCCCAAGCCCAGGATACTATGAACAAAATAACGGTGGGTAGCAATAATCAGCGTGTCATACCTCATGCTTAACAAAGACTAGGCTCTGTCGAATCCTCTGCTGAATATGGCCGCTACATACCTTCTGTTGATTCACATTCCAGCATACCCAGCATCTCCCCCTTTGCCGACCCTGGCTTCGGTTCCTCCGATCACTACCCTGCATGGGCCGCAGACCGACAGATACCAATGTCAACCGAAGAAATTGAGGATATTTTCCTCGACCTCACTCAGAAGTTCGGCTTTCAACGGGACTCCATGCGCAACATGGCAAGTGGGGTTTTTATTACGTGAACCACGTCAACTCATTTAAAAAAAAACAGTTTGATTTTCTGATGCACCTCCTCGACTCTCGTGCCTCACGTATGTCTCCCAACCAAGCATTATTAACCATTCACGCCGATTACATTGGTGGTCAACATGCCAATTACCGAAAGTGGTATTTCGCGGCTCAGCTCAACTTGGATGATGCTGTCGGTCAAACACAAAACCCTGGACTCCAACGCCTCAAGAGTATGAAAGGAGCTGGTTCAAAATCACTCGATAGTGCCCTGAATCGTTGGCGTAATGCTATGCATAACATGAGCCAGTATGATCGTCTACGGCAAATTGCTCTCTATCTTCTGTGCTGGGGGGAAGCTGGAAATGTCCGCTTTGTACCGGAATGTTTATGTTTCATATTCAAATGCGCCGACGACTATTACAGAAGCTCCGAGTGCCAAAGCCGTGTCGACCCTGTACCCGAGGGACTATACCTGCATTCCATCATTAAACCATTGTATAGGTTCATGCGAGACCAAGGCTATGAGGTAGTGGACGGCAAGTTCGTGAGGAAGGAAAGGGATCATGAACAGATTATCGGCTATGACGACATCAATCAGCTTTTTTGGTACCCGGAAGGCCTCGCGAAGATTGTTCTGCAGAGCGGCGTAAGGCACAATTAATTCTATTCAATCCAGAGTCTCACCTCTCCTGTAGCAACGCCTGATCGATATCCCTCCTGCTCAACGCTTTATGAAGTTGGGAAAGGTTGAATGGCAACGTACTTTTTTCAAGACGTACTTCGAGAAACGCTCTACGGCACACCTTCTCGTGAACTTCAATCGTATCTGGATCATTCATGTCGCGGTGTTCTGGTTTTATACGGCCTTCAATTCTCCGAAAGTCTATGCTCCCCGCGATAAGCCTGCACCGTCTGCACCAATGACTTGGTCTGCTACAGCATTAGGCGGTGCAGTCGCCACCCTCATCATGATTTTCGCTACCCTTGCCGAATTCTCATATATCCCTACCACCTGGAACAATGCTTCTCATCTTACAACTCGACTCATCTTTTTACTCGTCATTCTCGCACTCACTGGTGGTCCTACGTTTTATATCGCGTTGGTTGATGGTCGTCCTACAAGTGCAAATTCTCAAGTTCCACTCATCATCGGCATTGTGCAATTTTTCATCTCTGTCGTTGCCACGCTGGCTTTCTCTATAATACCCTCTGGAAGGATGTTTGGAGATCGTGTAGCTGGTAAATCTCGGAAGTACATGGCTTCACAAACCTTCACCGCATCATATCCTTCACTTCCAAGAAGTGCTCGTACTGCTTCTATTATGATGTGGTTGCTAATCTTCGGCTGCAAATTTGCTGAGTCGTATTTTTTCTTGACATCGTCATTCAGTAACCCCATCGCTGTCATGGCTCGGACGAAGGTTCAGGGATGTAATGACAAAATATTCGGAAACAGCCTGTGCACCAATCACGTCCCTTTCGCCCTCGCCATCATGTATATCATGGACCTGATCCTTTTCTTCCTTGACACGTATTTGTGGTACATCATTTGGGTCGTGATCTTCAGTATCGGCCGGTCATTCTCACTTGGTCTCTCCATCTGGACTCCATGGAAAGATATCTATACTCGGCTGCCAAAGCGCATTTACGCGAAACTCTTGGCTACTGGAGAGATGGAAGTTAAATATAAACCCAAGGTTGGTGATCCTCCCTAGTGAGTTCGTACAATAATTGAAAACATACCTAGGTGCTGGTCTCACAAATCTGGAATGCTATCATCATCTCCATGTATCGTGAACACCTCCTATCTATTGATCATGTTCAACGCTTGTTATATCACCAAGTTGATGGTCAGGAAGGTCGAAGAACGCTCCGTGCTCCCCCTTCTTTACAAATCAAGATGGCGCCAAGGATGCCTTCTTTCCTGCAGGCGGAGAAGCAGAACGTCGGATCTCATTCTTTGCGTCGTCTCTTACGACAGCTTTACCTGAACCTCTCCCTGTTGATGCTATGCCCACTTTCACTGTCCTGGTCCCCCACTACTCAGAAAAGATTCTCTTGAGTTTGAGAGAAATCATTCGCGAGGAAGATCAAAATACTCGTGTCACGTTACTGGAGTACCTCAAGCAGTTGCATCCCGTTGAGTGGGATAATTTTGTCAAAGATACCAAGATTCTTGCCGAGGAATCCGAAATCATGGATGGAACTGCCAGCCAACACAATGAAAAACTGAACAAAACTGACGATCTCCCATTCTATTGCATTGGTTTCAAGACTTCCTCCCCTGAATACACTCTTCGTACACGTATTTGGGCATCGCTGCGAGCTCAAACACTTTACCGTACCGTCTCTGGCATGATGAACTATTCCAAGGCCATCAAGTTATTGTATCGTGTTGAAAACCCTGATATCGTGCACAATTTTGGTGGAAATACGGAACGACTGGAAAAGGAATTAGAGAGGATGTCACGTCGCAAATTCAAATTTGCAATTTCTATGCAGCGTTTTTCCAAATTCAATAAAGAAGAACAAGAGAATGCCGAGTTCTTGTTACGTGCATATCCCGATCTACAGATTGCCTACCTCGACGAAGAACCTGCCCCGTCGTCGGGAGGAGACCCAAGATTGTTCTCTGCTCTTATCGATGGACATTCGGAGATTGATGAAAAGACTGGCAAACGCAAGCCTAAATTCCGGGTGGAGCTTCCTGGTAACCCTATTCTTGGGGACGGCAAATCGGACAACCAGAATCATGCGATCATTTTCTATCGGGGTGAATATCTGCAACTCATTGACGCCAACCAGGATAATTACCTGGAGGAATGTTTGAAGATTCGCAATATATTGGGAGAATTTGAAGAATACTCGGTTTCCAGCCAAAGTCCCTATGCTCAGTGGGGCCACAAGGAATTCAATCGTTCCCCTGTCGCTATCGTTGGAACTCGTGAATACATTTTCTCCGAGAATATTGGTGTCCTTGGTGATATTGCTGCTGGAAAGGAACAGACATTCGGTACATTGACCGCTCGTGCGTTAGCATGGATCGGTGGTAAACTTCACTATGGACATCCGGATTTCTTGAATGCTTCCTTCATGACAACGCGCGGTGGTGTTTCCAAAGCGCAGAAGGGTCTCCATCTGAACGAGGATATTTTCGCGGGTATGAATGCGTTTGGTCGCGGTGGAAGGATTAAACATTCGGAGTACTATCAGTGTGGAAAGGGTCGTGATCTTGGTTTCGGCACTATTCTCAACTTCCAGACGAAGATTGGTACTGGTATGGGTGAACAAATGCTCAGCCGGGAGTATTACTACCTGGGAACGCAGTTGCCAATTGACCGATTCCTGACTTTCTACTATGGACATCCCGGCTTCCACATCAACAATATTTTGGTCATCTATTCCATCCAGGTGTTCATGATTACTCGTAAGCCTTTATATTCTTCTTATGAAAACATTCTAAACGACGCAAACAGTTCTTTATATTGGTACTCTGAATAAACAGCTCGCCATTTGTCGAGTGGACGGTCAAGGAAATGTTATTGGAGGACAAGCTGGCTGCTACAATCTAATCCCTGTCTTTGACTGGATCAAACGTTGCATCATTTCAATCTTCCTCGTCTTCTTTATTGCCTTTTTGCCGCTATTCTTACAAGGTAAGTCTGCTATGTTTACTGATGCTACCTATACTCATGTATCTTACAGAGTTGGTTGAAAGAGGAACGGGAAAAGCTATACTTCGACTTGCAAAACATTTCCTCTCTCTTTCACCCATCTTCGAAGTGTTTTCCACTCAAATTTATTCGAACTCCATTCTTAGTAACTTGACGTTCGGCGGTGCTCGTTACATTGCAACAGGACGTGGGTTTGCGACCAGCCGCATCTCCTTCAGCATTCTGTATTCACGTTTCGCTGGGCCCAGTATTTACATGGGCATGAGGAACCTCCTGCTTCTCCTCTACGCCACTATGTCGATTTGGATACCACATCTCATCTACTTCTGGCTTTCTGTTCTCTCCCTCTGCATTGCCCCATTTTTGTTTAATCCCCACCAATTCTCATTTGCAGACTTCGTTATCGACTATCGTGAATTCCTGCGCTGGATGTCTCGTGGGAATTCGCGAACGAAGGCTAGTAGTTGGTACGGTTACTGCAGGCTTTCGAGGACTATGATCACAGGTTACAAGAAAAAGAAGCTGGGTCACCCCTCCGAAAAACTGTCTGGCGATGTTCCCCGGGCTAGCTGGCGATCTGTCATCTTTTCCGAGATCTTGTGGCCTATTTGCATGGCGATCATCTTTGTGATTGCATATATGTTCGTTAAATCTTTCCCTGACGAGAAAGGCCAGGATGTTCCTAGTCCTCTTATCCGCATAGCCGTTATTGCTATTGGACCTGTTGTTTGGAACGCAGCAGTACTCCTCAGTCTGTTCTTCATCTCCTTGTTCTTCGGGCCAATGCTAGACTCTTGGACGAAATTTGGTTCTGTAATGGCGACTCTAGCTCACACTCTGGGATTGGTTGGCCTGGTCACCTTTTTTGAATTCTTTGTGCGTGTTCAAGTTTAACTCTTCTTACAACGATCACTGAAATCTCTTCAGTGGTTCTTGGAATTATGGGATGCTTCCCATGCGGTGCTCGGTGTCATCGCTATCATTGCTATACAGCGTGCCATTCAGAAGATTCTTATCGCTGTCTTCCTGACCCGTGAATTCAAGCATGATGAAACCAATCGCGCTTGGTGGACCGGTAAATGGTACGGTCGCGGCTTGGGTACCTCGGCTATGTCACAGCCTGCTCGAGAGTTCATTGTCAAGATCGTTGAAATGTCATTGTGGACGTCCGACTTCCTCTTAGCACATCTCCTGCTGATCATCTTGACACCGCCTATTCTGATACCCTTTGCGAACAGTCTCCATTCTACAATGCTTTGTACGTCTTGTACATCACCGTGCACAAATGTTGTGATTGACACAGTATTCAGTCTGGCTCCGCCCTTCCAAGCAGATTCGGCCGCCTTTATTCTCCACTAAGCAAAAGAGACAACGGAGGTGGATTGTGAGTACCATACACCTCAAACGTTTATAGACTCTGATCCAGTTCCAGGTCATCAAATACACCATTGTTTACGTCGTTATGGTATCCATCCTTGCGGCTCTGATCGTCCTGCGTAAGTTCAGTTTTGTCCAATGAGTAGACCAATGTGATAACTGGTTCATGCAGCTGTTTTGTTCCGAGATCATATCCAATTTGACTGCGCCATCTGCAGAAATATTTAATCATCTAGTGGTGCGAACTCTATCAATATACCAGCATTTGGGCGGGATACATGTGAATATCGCACCTTTCGATACGACCTTTTATATGTATTATCATAATTACATAGGTGAAAATCACGGTTTGGATAGCATACTTGGTGAATATTTTAGTAGCAATGGATCTTATTTCTTCTTCAACATTTGTTGTCTAATTTCGGGTGTACATAACAATCATCAATTGATACTTTCTCAACAACACTGAACAATGGCATGGCTTCAAGATATCCAAAATGTTGTCATTGCTAGCAGGCCACCCTCTTGGACATTCGGACCGATTTTGTTTGGTATAGGAATTATTCATTCCCGTCGAGTGCCTAAATCGCCACGAACGTTAGCCCTTGCAGCGTTACAAGTCTTTTCGTTGTCTTTTCCTCTATCTATTAGTACGTCTTGCCTACGCGTTCAGTACTCTACTGACAAACAGCACCAGTCGTCTTTGGAATAAACGATGTGTATGACTTCGAGACCGACATTCGCAACCCACGAAAAATTGCCGATGGGTTTGAGGGCACTGTACTTCAACCCGAAAACCATGTCCTAGTTCACATTTCGGCAATTGTATCAACAGTCTTTATCTCGGGAGTATCGCTGCTGATTATGCAACGTAATAACACTGTCGCCATCCTATCCCTTGTTTTCCTTGCCTGGCAATACTCTTCACCTCCACTCCGATTGAAGGAAATCCCGGTGCTCGATTCCATC
The DNA here is from genome assembly GCA_029719445.1 of Agaricus blazei. Lineage (NCBI taxonomy): Eukaryota > Fungi > Basidiomycota > Agaricomycetes > Agaricales > Agaricaceae > Agaricus > Agaricus blazei. The sequence goes on along the minus strand of SSNC01000009.1, from coordinate 614,956 downwards.
TCGAATGGATTGATTGTTTACCTCGTATGGTTCTGTGGTTTCAGTTTCTCGGGACTCGGTTTGTCGAATGTGACCTCAAAAGGGCTCATGCTGAGCTTATGCACGTCTGCAATCCACGCTCTCGGGGCCGTGATAGACGTTGATGCTGACGTTGCAGCTGGACAAAGAACGATTGCTACCACCCTGGGCCAACGCCGCACTTTGATATTCAGTGCACTTTGCTAGTAAAGTTGTCGTTTTATTCGTGTTGTTTCAGTGACTCAACCTCGCGTATTTTAGTCTCGTAGCAGCAACCACGGAAAAGTTGAATTCAGTTTTTGGCGTATACCTTTGGGCAGGGACACTTGTCATGCTGGTGCCATGCTTCGACACTAATCTAGCTGAGCATACATTCAAAGTTATAGTCTACATGTCAATTGTATGTGCTATCGTATGGATTTGTGTACGGAGTCGTGGAATGAAATGATGGAGACACGTGCTTTTAACTTGGACTGATACTGCAACTCGATGCGGCAGCATCCTCTCCTTTCCTATGGACTATTTTTCCAAGTTTTTAAGGGTAACTACCCAACCTTCCGCCAGACCTCCGCCAGTAGACCATGCACAAGAATTTCATAAATCCTGGACATATATACAAGTGCGCATCAACCTCAACTGATAGTGATGGCGTTGACGTCCTCTGTAGTCAACGTTAACGCAACCAGATGAACGGCAGTTATTACAAGGAATCAAATCGACGAGCGTGCCGGTTCAGTTACAGTCTATGGTGGACGGTCTCGTTTGGGAATCGACACATACAGAGGAGGGGTAAGGTCAAAAACTCGAACACTTTATTGTAGACTCAGCGTGCTGTGTCAGTGGGACGGGTGCATGTTTGGAGTATCTCCTGAAGAATGGTGCGCGACTTATCCTGTCGTGATAGCGAAACTTCCCTAACAATCTTCAGATGTGCTCGGTACACTTGTTCGACTAAGTGAATCAGATCGGCCATCAGGAATCCAAGCAGAGGTTCTGCGTGCGGTACAGAACATGGTCATTCTTCTCGATGAACAATTTCTAGTGCATTCGGCTGTGCATAGGGCTGTTCTACGATTATTGAGAACATGTGTTGGAGATGACATCCAAGAACAGTTGGATGGACGGTCTCGCGTCATGGGTGCTGCCGGAAGCACTATGCGTACACCCTCGGAATACGAGGAAGACCGTACGAATTACATTGTATACCGTCTCTCCCTACCTGACGATATCTGTAGTCGTCAACTTACTTTGCATACTGTGCAGCCGAATCAGGACCTACCGAGAATTACTCATCATCTTCTTTCATGATAAACATTGGTATCGGTCAGAACCATTGTTTTCGGTCGAAGAAGAAGACGAAGACGAGGAGCTAGACGAAGAAGAAGGGCAAAGAGTCTCATCCCCAACTCCCTCGCAAGAAACTGTCACTTCTGTCCCACCTGCAACAACTCAGAAGAAAGCCGAGTATGAATTCTTGTTATTCAACTATCTCCTTCGCTTCGTACATCGGGAAGGGAAGATAGGGGAATTTTCTCGTGCTGGGCTCCTTTTCCTGATGGATGTGGCCATGTCGCCAGGAGAGCAGAGCCAACGCTCGGAAGTAACGGACTCGTCGTCCGATACCGATCTTCCATCGGATCCAATCGTAGACGCTGCCCTCGCACTCGCTGAGTATATTCTGGATGGCGACTTCTCCGAGGTTCTAGGCGCCGGTTTGAGCGCAGTTTACTCTTTGCTACCTTCCAAGCTCCAATTTTTCCCTAGAACCGGGGACTCGGAAACAACCAAAGGGAACACTATGACCATTGGTGCCACAGGCCCTTTATCGCCTGAAGAAAAAGAGAAGTTGGATCTGGAAAGGGAACGCAGCCGTGCCATCGGAATGGAGAGCGCGAATAACCCAGATTTTAGGCAAAGGCTTGACCATTTTCTCAAGGTTCTAGAGTTCCTGCAGGACGTCCTTAGACGCAACTCCAAAACTGATGGCGTTGATGCTTCAGCACTTGTTGGTACGGCAATTGTTCAATCCATTTTGGACGCCGTGCGGCGTGTCTTCCTTGAAAATGTCTTGTACCCCTCCATCCTCGAGTGTTCTGATTTGGATGGAAGCGCAGTCGCAGTTATGTCATACATTGAAATCATGCTTCGCATACTTCATGAGGGGCCCCTCTCCGAACTCCTAATCAACTTCTTAATCAATGAGGAAAACGATGATCCTCGACCAAGCGTAAGGCCGCAAGCCCTTCTGAACCTTACGAAAGCATCTGATCATCCTCCTCCTCGGTCGAGTGGTGCTGCGGCAAAACTCAAGAGACGAAAAAGCAGTGCAATGACGTTACTGGAAATGGAGGCACCCGACACAAGGAAGACCACTGAATACTTTACAACGAGTCGGTTCACACTTAAAGATATTCTCATGTCCAATCTACGCTCTGGGACGCAGGCGACCGTGACGGCCGCATTACAACTACTTCAGACACTGGTTCTACGATTTCCTCAATTATCCATTGAACGTATTCTGATCGTCAGTTTGGACCCTTTGGCGACGAGCTATCCCTTACCGGGGCTCCTTCCTTCGAAGATATACGAACACAACGATGCCGAAGATGAGGACGACGAGACATTCCAATATCCCGGGACTGAGGGCAAAGCTTCACCCTCACACCCTTACGACCAGCCTATCTTTTCCCAACCTCAAGTCACTTATTATACCCATGAGCGCGAAATGAATCTGTATATGAACCTCATCTCACGCGTTGACCCATCTCATAGCGGGGATCCGTTCAGCACGGGTTATGAATACTATCTGCGCGATGCGATTCTATCTATACAAACTCTACCCGCATTTCAAATTTCACCTAATCTTGATGAGGACCTTGCAAGGCGACGGCAGTTCAAGCATAGACTCAACATCAATGATCCCATTCTTTCCTGTATCCTCGACTCCTTGCGTAGCTTCTTTTCAAATACTCCCGACCTTAATATCGCACTCACAGGCTTCCTCGCAAATTTGGCCTTGCACCCAGATCGATCGTTAGCTGGATGGTTAACGTTCGCACTAGGTGATGCTCAGTCTGAGAGCACACGTATGATGGATTGCACTTATGCAAGTGATGGTGACGACAAGTCTGTAGATTTCGAGATCGAAGAAAATCTGGTCTATGAAACAAACATTCTTCCTGCGGCACCGGTGGATGAGGGCTCACGACCAGTCGTACATACGATATATCATGGCCTCGTCAACCAACTTGAGCATTACCGACAAGTTGTCGACGACTTTGATAAATACCTATTGGAACGAAGGCAAGGACTCCTATTCTCCGAAAACCTCACCGATGCTCTCACCCTCGCTCTCGACGTTTCCTCTCAGAGTGCACCTCAACTCTCTGCCTCTTCGTCACCTGTCCCGCAAACGCCTACGAAACCGAAACCCAAGACCAAAACGACGTCATCGTTCGTCTCGTTCTTGACGCCCAGGCGAACTAAACCTGCAGCACAAACCACCATCCAGGATTCAACAACATCCCCACCCAAAGACACTAGTCCTAAGGATAGCTCTATCTCTGCAAGTCCATTTGGTTCACACTATCGGCAAACCAGCGCTATCAAGGTTGAATCTTTCAGTGCTCCTGTGCCATCGACTGGGCTTTGGAATCATCTTAAAACTTCCAGTTGGAACGTTGAAGAGGAGGATGTGTTCGGTTCTGCCTGGTCTGAGCGAACGACCAGTACAGAAAGCCAAGGCCATAGTTCACAGACCCAGAATGACCAAAGTATGGAAGCGGAGGAGCAACAGAAGACCATCACTTTATCGCAATTACTGGATAACGTCGTCATTTTAGAGGAGAGCATTAAGGAGCTAGTGGCGATCGTTCATGCCCGGAGGAGCCTCGGCATTGATTCTATTCGTTATCTGTGAGCTTCTTACATAAATTAGCCACTAGACAATTATTACGAAGGAAAATATATCATATGGAAAGAGATGTAAAGTTCTTCAGGCCACTACTCGCTATCTTTGTTGATATCTCTTTCGGAAACGATACTATCAATGCATCATTAAATAACAGGCTGTCGAACCCTTCGCCTGGTACTTCATTCCTGCTATAAACGATTACTGAATGACTCTTCTCCGTTGTCTCCGTAACTGGATTGACTTTTTTCGCTAACCTTCATTGCAACGCCTCGAAAAAATGCCTATCAAACACCGGTTTCGTATCTGCCCTCAGAGGTAAAAACTCGAGGTTGTTGGAAAGCCGCTTCTCTATCAAGTTTCCTTCACTCCCTGGTTCAAGTTTCCGTTTCAGTCTCTGACTGGGATTTTCGGATGAAAACTTTGTCACAATCGTAGCACTCATTTCTTTAGCCATGTGCCCAAAAGGAGGGCATGTAAACCATAGTTGAGCCGACTGCATCGCAATTTAAGCTAGGGTTATAATTTTAGATGTCATCGACAACAATTCTTGTGCAACCAACCCTGACTACTCCACTCGCCCAACCTCGCCGCCTGGGACGCTCAAACAAATCTAGGAAATATACCATTTATCCGGTCTTCACGGCGTTCTGTGCAAATATTATAGTTTCTTGTCCTAGGATTCTGTCTCACAAACTCACCCGCGCTGATTCTGTTCCCGGCTTTTATTCATAGATGGGAATTGATGAGCAGATTTAAAAACTAGCAACTTGAAGCCACTCAGGTCTAGGATCTATCAGTCGTCATCGCGAATCTTGAGATCGGCACTGCGTTTGACAGGGTGGGATGCTGTGGGGTCCAAAGCTGAAGTGCCCGAAGTTTGATGGTCAGAAATTCAAGCTTGAGCGCTTGAGCACTCAGCTGTCAATCAATCGCCGAGAGGAACGCGAAAAAAAATCGTATCAAGCCTTATCCCCGCTACCCGACCCTAGGGTGTCGGCTTCAATTTCTTTTGCATATGCTCATCGAAGAAGGTATCATAAGTTACTTCTGCTCTGTTGTAAAGAATCACGGTATCAATCAGGAAAACGCCCGTTATCTCCGCCCGTGTAAACACATGAAGAGCGATAAGTAGTGAGTCCCACACAAGTGTGAAATTGACGAGATGGGGCGCCCGGCTGCGCGCTGGTCCGACCTCGTCGATTTCGAATTTCAGAGATCTATTCCCCCGCCCAAGTCGCAAGTGCACCTGAGGTCTTCCCGCACTGAGAGCCTTCCTATCTTTGTGCTTTATGTGGAAAGGTATACCCATCGCGATCAGCGAAGGAGTCAAAATATCTCCGATCCGCTAGATGAATCGTCCTGACATAGAGCCGGGTAATCACTCCCGAAGAACTAACAGTAAGTCTTGATGAATGGAGGGGGCTCTGGGCTGTAGGGTCTAAGTCCGAAGTCGGAATTCAGTCGAGTCACTTTCACATGTGTGAGCTAGGATCGTTATGTTGACTGTTTAGTCTTCTAGGCCGGCGGATGAACGAGTTTGTAAGTAAGGTCAACCAAGGAACCAGCTAGTTTCATTCTTTGTGGCACAACTCGCGTCTAACTACTCGAACTAATAAAGGTCAATTAAACGTTCGAGGGTCTTTTCCTTGTCGTCACCAAAGGCGGCTAGATTATCAGCCAGAACCTGCGAGTATGAGAATCAGTAAATGTCAATCGTTTGAGGACAGGGACATACTTTGTTGACCGATAGATACTGGTCCACGAACTTGGTATCGAGTATCTCGCGTAAGGCCTTGCTTTTCGCGAGCACTTCTCTACTCTCCTCCCAACTAAGAGGCATTCTTTGAGTGATACCTCTTGCTTGTCTTTCCTCTTCTGTTAATTTGGCAGGCCCATTGAGTCCAGTGAAGTTCGGCATGCGTAACTGCTTCTTTGACTTGATCCCAGCGTAGCCTAGGCCAACGAAGCTAGCCACTACAAGATAAGGGTTCGCAGTTCCATCAATGAACCTCATCTCGAAGTTCCTGCTGCTTGGTGATGTGGCGTTACTTAATCTGATTGGGCATTCTCTATTTTCAGTTCCCCAAGCGACGTAAGTGCCACAGGTAAGGGCACCATCAACAACCCGTTCATATGACGCAGGAATTGGAAGAGTGATGGCGGAGAGAGCCGTTGTATCTTCTAAAATACCGGCAAGGAATGACTTTTCGGTTTCGGAGAGGCTTTCCCTCGGTTTCTGCTCCCCGACTTTATGGGCAGATATGTGCATGTGTGCAGCAGTTCCTATAGTGACACGCGGGACAAAAGTTGCATGGAGTCCATGTTGAGACGCGATATTTATGATAGTTTGACGCGTATGAACGAGAGCATCGGCAGCTGCAAGAGGATCAAGGGGGCTGGTTACGATTTCGTACTGTATGACGGATATTATTGAATGAAGATCAGAAATGGGGGATGAGGACCAACCTGCCCCTCGCCTGTTTCTGCGTGCCATGTTTCCACTTTGATGCCAGACTCGATGAGAGAATCGACAATTTCTTCTAGAGCTTTGGTCTCCTTTAAGTTTGTTAGGAATCCTTTGGCTTCGCTGTACTGATGATGACTGTTGACTCGAATAGGGTTGACGGACTCGAGAAGGTAAAATTCACTCTCGAACCCGATGAGGAATTCTACGCCATCTTTTCGCGCTTCGCTATTACTGGGCGTTAGTGATCGGGCTTGACCTGACACGATCTACTCACTCTACGATATCCCTCACTTTGCCCCTCAGGCAGGAGTGAGTCTTGTAGGTAAGCTGTCCATCTGGCCCTTGGCGGGCGTCCTTTTCCTCTAGCCACGAAAAGACACTGGCAGCATTTCGCGCATATGTACAGATCCTCAAGGACGACATATCGGGAACAACAAGGTACTCTCCAGCAACATCGAACCCCTCGGCCAGTGTCAAGAATACGAAACCACCTGTTCCCGCCGGTTTACCAACTCCAGGCCGAGCCGATTGCATGATTCTCTCAAAATGAGATATCGGCACCATGCGAAGTCGAACGATATTGCAGGGTTCGACCCACAGAATGCGAATGTATTCTGCACGAAGATATCAACTACGCGTACGAGGAGGCACAGAGGCCGCAAGTTACTTATGCCTGCATTCTTGAGATCTCGGATTGTCAGCTGGGGGTTGCCGGCCGAGACGGACGCCGGGGTATGCACGATACCGAGGTCAGCGAGAACTGGGGGAGTAGGCATAGCGCAGATATGATAACGTCGACGACCATCATGAGAGTTTATATGCCTAACTCTAGGCGCGCAACCGAATATAGATCAGTCGAGAAGATCTCGATTACGGCCACGGTAGCCACATGAGAAAGACTTGTTGCAGGGCTCCTGGCACCCCGTGACAACACTCTGCGCCTTACTGGAGAGTTCATTTTTTCTTTTTCCTTTAATGCACCCCATTGACACGTTTGTCTTGTTCCTGAACGCCCAACAGATCGCAGCAGACTTCCAAATAACCACTTAGCATCTTGTGCCAATGACCTGTTGTTAGTCCTTTTGGTGTAACGGTTACTAGATTAGGGTAGTCTCTTGCATTGAGATTGTTGTGCACCCTACTCTTTGCAGCTGACAATTTCCTTCTCCGAGGCCATGGTGACGCGTCGTGAACGCACAGTAAACTATTTCCGGCGGCCGAGTAACTTACCGAAACTCATAATTACTTGGGTAGGCGTGACCAATAGTACAAGTCAAGTGGACAAGTATTTCGGACCAGATTGATGATGTACAACCCGTACAAGGCTCCAAACCCTCATCTACCAGAAGGAGAAGATCCTCCGGCATTCTCCAACCCTGCTCACTGCTCCTGTCTTCTCGCTTCGCCACTATTTTCGGTTATGAAAGTAGTAGCCACTCCACTGCCTCGAGAAGCACATTAGTGCAGAAAAGGTAGTCTTACAGTTGATCTTCCATGGATCATTGTTGAGGGAGATTGGAGGTGCAGTCGAGCTGATCTACTATCCACAGGAGATTACACCTCCCGGATGTCAGCACAAATCAGTTTCAACCAAAGATCTGGAGCGTTGGGCACAATCAGAAGAACGGGCTCAGGTAAGTGCTGAATTCCACCTATCATACTAATTTTAGCTAAACGAGTCTTTGAATCCTGACTCTGAAACAGTCGATATCTAAGAGCAGGCTAGTAATACGGCACGCCCTTCTGGTCTTGTAAGAAGTTGGTATAGCGTGCAACGTGCCAGTTTCTAATGACACCGAACAAGAAGTCCAAGATCACGAGTGCTTGTGCACATAATCTGTCATAGGTGCTAAGAAGGCTTTTTAATAATATTTCCTGTCAACTGTCAACGTTTACACGCATTCGGTTGGAAACATGCCGCATTATTCTGCCTACGGCGCCCCTGTTATGTGCTATCGACGTCAGGAGGTGGCCAGTAGCGGCTCCAATCTCACTTAGCAGTAATGCTGTCTTTCGTCTGATCCGCAAAACAGCAAGGTGTCAAGTAAGCCGAGTTGTCGTTGGGCCGTCATTTCTTCCATTCCTTTTTGCGATTAGAGTCCGCAGCAGGGCCGCAAAATCAGCTATACCTGATTTGATGGCATCTGATTAGAAAATCATTGATCAGCAATTGGCTTGATAAAAACCCAATGCTAGTACATTATCAAATGGGTCCTGAATGTTCTGTCTAATTAGAAGACCCCAGGTAATTACAGCACCCTTTGAACCAGCAAGTGCTCGTTTGGGCTCCTTTTCCCTCGGGTTTGGCATCATTCACTGCCACTATCCCATCGATCTCAGCTCTTCATCCTGCGACAAATCGGATACCATTACCCCCAGTAAGCAGTTAGCCGAGTCAAAGTTGAATTCCCGCACTACAACCTCCGCCACCCTTGGTCCTCTTTGTATCGTATTAAGATAGGTCAGATGTGTACGAATTACAAGCGGCATTCACATATTTGATTATGGTACGTGCATACAATAGATCTTGACCTGATCTGCGCCAATTACAGAACTGATAACCACCCCAGCCGCATTATTTGCGTTCTGGGCGCGATGGGCGGAGGCCTGAGGACGGACGGGTGTGTTCACTAGCGTACATTACGTTGCCGTAAGCGCCACCGCCGTCATGGTTGCCTGACAGTTAGCGAACGGCCTGAATGCATCCTGGATGTATTTTTTCGCAAGGGGCCGTATAGTTTCGAAGGTGGTAAGCGATGAGTATGTATGTCATTTACCGGCGGAATGTGGTAGAGGCTCTTAATTAAAAGTGGTACAGTATATATATCTGCCGGTAATAACCAGTCAGATATGGTTAAGGGCCTGCCAAAGTAGCTCCGTGGAAGATGCTTGTTCATACTTTCTCAACAGCGGGGAGTCACCGTGTTTCAAGAAGTTGTCCGGGCTACCTGCACCAAAAGCTCCCTGCGGCGTTCAGATCCGGGACCATTGTAGCATTCGTTATCTCTTTCCCCCATCTATCAGTGCGTTTTCTTTAGTTTTCATTTTTCTGAAAGGCCCCAGAAATTTCTGGGATCCACAAGGTAAACCATTCTACGACAAACAAATGCTGGTAGACTCTCCGAGGACTTGAGACCGTTGATGCCGATGCTGCAGCTGGCTGAATAATAGTCGCTACCTCCCTAGGTCCCGCAGTGTCGAACCGTGGTATTCGGTGCTCCCCAACGAGTTTGCTTTCGCATCTGTGTTATTTTAAACGCATATATTTTGGTCTTCCAACAGGTCAAACCCCTGGATCACTGCAAAATCTGCTATATAAAACAAATACTCAGCACTTCCTAGTACAGCATTAGCAGAGGGCGCGAACTCATACTCGGTCCTACGCTCTCACTCGTCTCAACCTTGGTGTTTAGGAGAAATCTGCGATAGCACAAGTCAACTCAACAATATCCTCTCTCAAAGAAGAGGACAATTTTGTCTCCCCCAGGCCACTTGGTTCACTGATTAGTACCAGCAAGTTCGGATCCAAGTTCAATTGCAATAAATCATATTCAAACCCTAGATATGTTCGGTTTGAGTGGTCTAAGCGGACAAACATTCAGGAAGCCAGACCTTATTTCGGCCCCGGAATGACCAAGGTATGAGTTGCAGGAGACTTACATTCTTACCGTTGCTAAACGACGTCATAGGCTTGCGAGAACACCAAGCAAGTCGCGGTAATCATTTATGCTCGGAGGAGCTTAAGTGCGGATTCTGTTCGGTTATGATCTCCACACAAATCAGCCACTAGTATGAAAATATGATAGTACAGTGGTCTAGAAACATAGTACATACAAAGAAGAGTCACAAGCCCTGGCTATTTGGCAGCGACCTTACGCCTTTTCCTTGTCGGTTTGTCTTTTGGAGGTGATGCTTTTGATGCGTCACCAAACAGTTTTTCCTGCAACTTGGCAAACTCCTCATCGGGTATGTCATCCTGCTGTAAGCGAGACTTGGATGAATCCTCTCCATCGTCTGCGCGGCTGCGTTTGTTGCTTTTTCCTTTTCGTTTCCCTCCATCACCATACTTTGAAAGAAGACCATCAAAGAATGTATCCGCAGAAGCTGCGGATTTCTCTCTTTTCTTCAGAATAAGAGCCTGGAGCACCGCCTCTCCGTCACTATCCTCTTTTGCTTCCTTGGTCTTCTCCTTTGACTTTGACTTCCGGTCACTGGCCTTGCCACTACCATAGAATTCATCCCAAACACCCAGTTCTTTGGCTAGTGCTTCAGCTTCTTTGGCCTCACTTTCTCCCTCCTTCCGGCGCACAAGCCGAGCCTTTTCATCCTTGATGCTCTTATCCCACTCCTTCATCTTCGGTAACTCATCTTGATTTATGAGCTTGGTTATCGTAGTTATAAAGCGTGGCTCGTCCTCGATGGTGGAATGAGGTATATATGTCATGATTTCACCGATTGAGCCCTTGGTTTCAATATATGCACTCTTGAGATCTTCAATCTCTTCCTCGGAACCTAAAGGCCAGGTTTGAGTTAATGAAAACGGTAGTGGATGCATGACTATACCTTGGTATTCTTTCTTCATCTGGTCCAGTTTGCCGCGCGTAACGCGCTCGAACAAATCCTCGAAGTAAGCCTCCCACCCTGCTTCACCAGCACCGAGATCAAATGCCTCCGTGGTACTTCCGGTCTTATCATATCTATCCTTCCGCTTTTCGTCACTTAACACAGCATACGCGAAGCCTATCTGCTGGAACTTCAGTGACGCGTCAGCCTTAGCTTGGTCTGTTGCTGTCGCGTGTTTGTCAGGATGATATACGAGGGCCAGCCGCCTGTAAGCTTTTTTGATTTCGTCAGTAGTGGCCGTGTTCTTCAGATGAAGGACGTCGTATAGGTCAACTGATTCCTGGTCAGGAAAGAACTGGGATATAGGGTCTTGGTCATCCATAGTGGTTACTGGTCAACTGCTTCGGTGCACAATCACAGGAGCCAATTAGGGCGCGTCACCACGTGATTTGTTCTCGCGTTTGTCACGCTCAAATGTTGCCTTAGCAAGTTACAACAATCATTCTCAAGGATTCAAGATGATAAAGAGTATGGTTTGATGATCAATTGCTCGGTTCGATTACTCGCGCGAGCTATCAGCTCTGCTGGTATGATCAAAGGAACGTGCAAAAATTGTAACGAATATCCTCCCGGAGAATATATCAGGTTGTATCTGACTGTAAAACAGAAAAGTATATGCCAGCGATCAAAGGGCCATCTCTATCCTCGGAAATCATAGCGAAAATAAGGTATGAGCTTCTAACTTAACAACTCCTCTAGGTTTCGTCTAGGACCTGAGCTAATAGAGCTCAACTAAACGTGTGAGTGACTTTTCCTCGTCACCATCATGAATGCTCAGAGCCTCAACCAGAGTCTGCGAGTACAAGGGTCAGCATGAGTCAATCTTTTGAGGCCAAGTCAAGGACATACCTTGTTGACTGATAAATACTTGTCCACAAACTCGCTACCGAGCACCTGGCGTAAGGCTTTGTTTTTTGTAAGATGTTCCCTACTCTCCTCCCAAGTACGAGGCATTCTTTGAGTGATACCCCTGGCCTGTCTTTCCTCTTCCGATAACGCAGCAGGACCGCTTTCTCCACAGAAATTCTGGAGACGCAGCTTCCTCTTCGACTTGATCCCGGCGTAGCCCAGGCCGACGAAACCAGCCACCACAAGGTAAGGATTCGCAGTTCCATCAATGAACCTCATCTCGAAGTTCCTGCTGCTCGGCGATGTGGCATTACTCAACCTGATTGGGCACTCCCTATTCTCGGTTCCCCAAGCGACGTAAGTGCCACCAGACAGAGCACCATCGACCACTCGTTTGTATGATGCGGGAATGGGAAGAGTGATGGATGAGAGGGCGGTTACATCGTCCACGATGCCAGCAAGGAAGGACTTCTCGAGCTCGGAGAGGCTTTCCCTTGGCTTCTCCTCTCCGACTCTATGGGCTGATATATGCATGTGGGCAGCACTTCCTGGAGCGGCCATGCTAATACGTGGTGCAAATGTTGCATGGAGTCCATGCTTAGAGGCTATGTTCACAATAGTCTGGCGCGTGTGAATTGCAGCGTCGGCGGCTGCAAGTGGATCGAGGGGACCCGTTACAATTTCATACTGCATGGAGGGAGACATGTTGAATTAGGTTCACAAAGAAAAGACACGGAGAAATAGCTAACCTGTCCAGCTGCGCCTTCAGGATGGCACGCTTCCACTTTGATGCCAGAGTCCAAAAGAGCATCAACCATTTCTTCTAGAGCTTTGGTTTCCCTTAAACTTGCAAGGAAACCTTTGGCCTCGCTATATTGGTGATGACTTCCGACTCGTATGGGACTGACGGACTCAAGAAGGACAAATTCACTCTCGAACCCGACAAGAAACTCTACGCCATCTTGTCGTGCTTCTCTAAGAATATAATCAGAACAGAGCCTCAAAGCAAACGCTGTCATCTACTCACGCTACGAGGTCACGTAGCTTCCCTCTCATGCAAACAGAGGTCTCGACGGTCATCTGCCCATCGGGACCTTGGTAAGCATCTTTCTCCTGTAGCCAACCGAATACAATGGCAGTGCCTGACGCATATGGACAGAGCCTCAAAGACGACATATCAGGTACAAAAAGGTACTCTCCCGCAGCGCCGTATCCATCAGCAAATAACAGATATACGGCGCCACCCGTTACTTTTGAAATACCAAATCCAGGTCGGGCGGATTGCATGACTTTCTCAAAGTGAGAAATTGGCACCATACGAAGCCGGACTATGTTGGAGGGTTCGACCCACTGGATACGAATATATTCTATCGGAGAACACTGAGCAAGTATGCGGGGAGGTAGGATGGATGGAAGTTACTTATGCCAGCATTCTTGAGATCTTGGATTGTCAGTGTAATGGAGGTAGCTGCGATGGATGAAGGGGTGTGCGCTATGCCGAGGTCAGCATGAATAGAAAGAGACATGGCGAAGTTACTATAAAGTCGATGAACTTCTTGAGGGATTTATATGCTGAGGCTTTGGACAGACAGCCCAAATATAGAACAGCGAGCAGATCTCGATTAGCTCGTAATTATGTGGCATCGCGGGTCAATATCTTCCCCCGTTCAATGTCGCTAGTAGACGTCTTGTGGAGTCCTGTAGGCATTGAATTAATCCTTTTGTCTTCAGCATCAAAATTTCCAAATCCAGCCAAATGCAACAGAACGAGTTATCGATACACATACTATTCTGTGGAATCCAGTCGTGAGATGTTCTATTATTAGTCGTAAATTTACCATGTTAAGTGGATCGCAGTCATATTTACTTGTACATTGAGTGACACCTTTTCCCGTACTCACTATTCCCTGTCGTTGATGCGTTCTTCGCATGCGGACCGAACCCGGTAAATTGGTACAAAAAATGTGACTGTGCAGATGTGCAACGCCAATCGGACCAGTATGATCGGCTTAAGTCTTGACACGTACTACATTCCTCCCTGAGTGAGAATAACGTTCCGTGCTCTTAGACTCGCCAGAAGCCTTCCGTGATATCCACTCAGATTGACTGTGAAGATGGGGAAATGACAGGTTTCGTAGCACTCGATCGGAGGCCCTGGAAAAAAAGGGTGGGACTAGACACATTTTCGTCGGATATCAGTAAGAATTAGTCCCATACTTTGCATGCTGGGTGGGGGCTTGGGCCTTGGGCTTCGTCAAAAAAAGACCTCAAGTGAAAGGGGGATCACACGATACCCCGAATGTATATGGACATCGCATATCTAAAGTGGTAAAGAAGGAACGCGTGACGATAGTTCAATGACTTCAAGTTATTTCCTCCTGGTCGATGTAGCGTGGATGGTGTACTTATTTGCACCACGAGTCCGGCACTAGAGGAACCATCGCGCAGGTGTCTCAAAACGCTTGGATTGTTCGGGCCATAACCGTCACCACCACTACCACTTGAGAAGTAAGGCATGACCGATGTTGTACGCCAGGAAGAGTAATGGGTAGGTGGCACTCTGCCCTGTGGCACGCTTCTTAACTCCTCTTGTAAACTTCCTACCTAGAAAGTGTGAATGTAACTCCGCAGCGGCTTCGTGTTCACCTGATAAGTAACGTGCTATATTCCGGCATTGATACGATATCTCGGGGGCATCAAGTAAATCAGCGGGTCTTTCATTATATTCACCACGTACGCTCAAATAAAGTCAGGCCAGGTTTACTCTTACGACCAACCGCATAACTTCCATACAGTTTTCTCAACTTCATGCCCAACCTCCTGCATACCGCCTCTAGTCCACAATATGAACCACGTCACAGCCAAGAATCCACCATAAGCACACCCCACAAGCACCTGCGGCCACGTATGATATCCAAGCCATATCCTTGACATGACGATAGTCATGGCCCAGGGTGTCGTCACGATTGGTGCTAACCGCGCATAAGTGGGCAGCGTTACATGGATGGGTAAATACCAACTTGCAATGGTAATATACGTAGCAAAGAATGTTATAGTCGCGGAATGCGTACTCGGCATCCTGTAGAATTAACAAAAGAAAAGGTTAACAAACAGTCTCTTTGAGAGTATGGATGGCTCGTTCCAAAAGTTCATTCACCCGAACGAAGCTTTCACCCTACGCCCGACGAATGTTTGAGGTGGTGGTCTGGGCTGTCGTATTGCACGCTTGATTAGTTTGACGGTGATACTACATGTTGAAGCCCCGGTAGCGAAATAGGCGACCCCAGCTGATCGAGTGTAGAGGATGCAAGTAGCTGTCAAGGAAGTGACGATAGCATCCGTCTCAGGAATCAATTAGACTCACCCCTTCTAGCCAGGTATGATGATGAGATGACTCACCTTATCTAGAAACGACAGTAGAGTGTTGTATACTAATCCATGGCCGACGTTTTTAGCACACATGAAGAACCAAAAGAGGGAAAGCTAGGTACATCAAGCATCCCATCATTTGATATGGTGTCTGCTATAGCACTTTATTTGTCACTCACAGCGCTTCACATTACCACATTGCTCGTTAGAACGTGATTAAATAATTTATCGACTCGAACTATGACCGTATGAGGTACAATGTAGTAAACGACAGACATCGGTGACCAAACAAATAAACCACAAACGTACAACGTTAAGCATGAGGATAGTAAGATCCGATGGAAAGTATATGAGAACAAATATAGAAATAGATCACAAGATATGAAAATGCATACATCGCCAAAGCAGAGGTTCAGCGTTTATCACTCGATGGAGATACGAGGACCAATGGGTACACCATGGTAGCCCTGTTTTGTTTCGCCCATCTCAGTTATCTGGGTGTTTGAATACTTGGGTCTTGAAGATACGCCTAGACGAGGGTTATGGTCAGTACGTAGAAGTACTGTGGTCATTGCAAACCGACGTACTTCGAGTTTTGGAGTTGAGCAACCCACGGTCAAAGTCCGAGAAACATCGGATGCCGACGACGAATGTGGCGAAAAGTAACAGGAATGCCACGATTGCTGGAAAGATTTATTGATAATTGCTCTACGCTTCACAACTATCTCAACTTACTGAAGACCGTTAGGGTCGCTCGGGTCGTTTCATACTGGTCACGGGAATCGGGCTCGTAGAAGCGAACCAGCTTGTATACTGAAACGTGTCAAAACATGAATGCTTACGTAGGAGATGTTTACTCACTGACTGAGATAAAGAATCAGCACTGTTGAAGACCGGAAAAAACATGCAGTTACTCACAATAACTTTCCGCGGCTAACATCAACACCAAAGATATCGACATGACGCTAACGAGTAGTTGAGATTTTCCCTCTTTGCAATCACACGTAAGATAGCGTCCACGCACACTTTGATTTCACGTTGAACTGCCACTCCGCACAAGACCAACAAAATCAAGACAACAGGGATCGCAGCGACAGTGACGCCGAATTCGGCTGTATTTTTGGCGAGGACAACGATGAGCAACTAAAAACGGTTCAGTCATCAGAGCGCGTAACGAGGGTGATGGCACACACCTGCATCGTCACTCCAGTAAAGCAGAAGAAGTCGAACTTCAGGAGACAAATCATAATTTGATAGTACTGATACATCGCTTTAGGATTGGGTAATGTTAGAGCTTGAGGCGGTTGATCATTAATTAAACATACTCTTCATTTTCGGGTTGGCGCCAACGACATGGAAAATAGCCCAGCTAGTAGTCGCACTTGATCAGGTAACCACGATTCAACCGTGAAGACATGACGTACCCAAATTCTGCATAGAGCTGTCTGATCCAGAACAACATAAATAACCAAGCCGCAGCGATGACACATGGCGCGACAATGAGGAAGGGTTGTACTCTCTGCCAAAGAGATCCAGCTCCGTCACAAGCCTAGATGGAACAGTTAGTCAGATTTGAGTAGGTGGGGAACGAAAAGGATTTACCGCCGAGTTCCCTTTATCCTGACAGACTCCGGTCATGACAAGCGCCGTTCTCGTCTGATGAACTTGAAGGGCTGCAAACACCATCATAGCCATATGGAATGCTAGAGAACATTGAGCGCCCTTTGGAGAGCTTTTTAATCAAATAGAGCGCTCACCTAGGATTCCGACCAATTGGATAACATTCCGTAGACGAAGTGCATCGAATGCCATGAGTAGTTCAAATATCCTTTGGAATCGAGGCGATTAATCGGGAGAACCGGAGGAAAACAAGGGTGGCCTACTCTGCCAGCGCGAAAAGTGCCAAATAACAGGATAACGTCTGATGTTTAAACATGCAATTAGAAATGCTTGGAGGTGCGGGGATGCGAATACGTACCCGATATCTGCTATCACTGAAATCTACCTCTCCTCGTACCTACGGCGCATTTAATTTGTCGCTCTTCACTAACGAGCAACGCAAGTATACCTTCCCGAAGGTGATAGCAACCATGACCAACACAACGATCGCTTCTGCGGATGGAAGATAGATTGGTAAACGGGCAACGGTAATGTTGGCATTACGCACGAATCGAAACTGTGGAACGCGTCTATGTGAGTCAATCAGACACTTAAGACATAATAGGACCCACTTGTCAGTATGAAAGCGCGCTGCGCCCTTGTCGCAAGCAGTGGTTCGACTGCCATATTGAGGTGGATTCGTTGTCAGAAAATCGCTGAGTAATGGATATGGTATCTCCCGCGAATGCGGTGTGACAGTCGGGGACAGGGAAGGACGGGAGGGAGGAGTAATGGGGCAGGACGAGAGATATATGGATGGATGAAACGAGGAAGCACAGGCAGTCAGTTGCCGCACAGCCGACCCAACACAGCCTTCCTCTTTTGGTCATCCACATTGCTCTGGCTGGGAAAATTCGTTTCTCCACCCTCTGATAGCGCGAACGATAGCTGTTCAAACATTAACTACACTACAAATAGACGTAGAGCGTAGTACCGCACTTGGCCCTGCAAGCTTCATCGCCGCCTCAGATCAGCTCTGGTCTCCCTAGCACCCCTTTCCACTTTGTGAATTAGGAGCCTCAATTCAAAATTCTTCCCCCTGCTGCAAACTCCTACAAACACCTCGGGAAACATGTTGTTGCTCCCGCCAGAGCATTGATGAACACCATCTCATATGACGAATCCATGCATCATCGGGCCATTTTCTTTTAACCTCATCCAGTTTGTCCAGATAGATACCACTTTCATTTTCGATAGCCTGGCACAGGTTTTCCAATGTCTCCCGCCATGCACGTTCGTTTTCTAGTGAAACAACGTCCTGGCTGCCTGCTATCGTCCCTTGCCAGGCTCGAACTTCTGCTTTATCCTCATGGGGCGAAGTTTCTTCCACGGGTATAGAGTGATATAAACGGAGAGCAGTCACAAGGCGGAAAGATGGGTGTGCAGGTTCTGGTGCCGAATGTATTGTCCAGTCGCTGACGCTTCCCTTGAGCTTCTAGTTTCCGAAAATGCTAGTCAACTCACCCCCAATATCCTGCTGTCCTTAGAAGTTCTTCCATCCACTTGCCGACGAGACCCCTCTTCTCAAAGAGTGTTGATACGTGCCATAATAAATCCGCTTCACAATCTACTGAACTGCCCTCCAGAGTATCGCTGTCTACTTTGTTAATGAATCCATATTCCACAAACAACGTCCGATTTGAATGGGCTCCATATTTTAGGAAAACTTCCTCGCCAGGATGCAATGTTGTCTCCTTCGGTGATAAGAGAACAAAGTCATCCCCTGCGAATTTAGTAGGAGCTTGGTCCCAAAGCTCGGCGTGCGATAGCTGTGGATATGCATGCTCCGAATGGTTGGTGTGGTTTGCAAAATCTAAGATCGGGCACATGGTCATGTTATCGGGATCCGAGCGCCTCTGACAGAGCCTGTGATAGATACATCGTGTATTTACTAACCATGGATAGCATCATCGAGAAAAGATCAACCACAGGTAGGAAAAGGACTAACCATTGAGCCATCCCCAGAGAAATTCGAGCTTCATCGCCGTAGAATCCAGATCCCGAAGTTCACGCCCTTGAGTTTTCGCGGCGGCGAACAAAGTTGGGTTATCTCGCTAACAGATCCAGAATGTGTAGGTGGTGACGTATTGTCCTCGAGCACAGGATGTATCTAACTGACCAAGTAGCGAGAGACTCTTTCCCAGTCTTGGTCAAATCGAACCGAGACGTTCCGCAAGGAACTCAACGCGTCCTTCGGCAGATAGTCAAGTAATCCGTGTTCTCCATCAGATAGCCGGGATTTTATAAACCATGTGAGCGGGTGAGTCTCAAAGTCCGAAGGGAGGACGGAAATATAGGGTCCAAATGTAGTGTCTTTGGCGTTACTTTCCGGGGGAGAGGGTCGAAAAAGGAAAAGATGCATCGACATAATTTGAGTTGCGGTCAATTTTGGCCCCGTCTTCGGGTAGAGTTTCACAAGCGTGCGTATGTTAATCATTGCTTTCGCTGGCACTCTGAAAAGTGGGGTCGAAGGTGGTATGGCTTTTAACGCGAACAAACCATAACCAGCTCCTATACACGAGAGTTTCAGCAAGTGAAATCAAGGCCGCCTCGTCTGGTTCCTTCACCTGGAGAAGTCCTGGCCTCAACTAGGATTTCGTTTGTGTTCATACCTTGTTCGGAAAGCCATTCGAGCAAGGTCCTCCATCGAGGGTGGATATCGGTCATTCGATCGCGTGGTAAGGAGTCAAGCCTGACTTTATATTCACGTGTGGATTGATGCGTTTCCTTTCTCATCCTCTGATACGGCAACACGGCAAGAAAAGCTACAAGCATGAGAAATCTTTACGTCGATCTTTCCTCACGACCTTCATTCTTCTGTACAAGCCATGTCCGTTTTTAACGCTACAAGACTCATCGGGAAGACTGTCATCGTCACTGGTGCCAGCAGCGGTATCGGTGCTGTCCGTCATTCACCTATCCCACAAACGCAACGTACTGATCCAATAGATAGGCAACAGCCATTCTATTCGCAAAAGTATTTCGATCACGACCCTTCCTTCGAAAAATGTTCCCTGACAAATTCTCAAGGCCGGTTCCAATGTTATTCTAGTCGCCCGACGTCAAGAAATACTCAGACAAGTAGCTGATCGATGCCTTGCCGCACACAAAGAGTCCGGATTGGCCCAAGGAGGAAAATTCGCGACTGTGCAGCTCGATGTCTCCGATAAGGCCCAAGTCGCTGGCTTTTTCGACAAAGTACCCCAAGACTTACGCGATATTGACATCCTCGGTAAAGTCAAAAACCTATATTAAAGAATCTTCATCTTCATCTGTCTGATAGTTAATAACGCTGGTTACGTTTTGGGTATGGATCACATCGGCAATATCAGTGATGCGGATATCGAAGGAATGTTTGCAACGAATGTTCATGGTCTCATCTCCATGACCCAGTTGCTAGTACGAGGTGAGTCTAATGCTCGACAAATCAAGTGTAGAAGAAACCAACTGTTCTCCAGAATTCAAGAAGAGACAAACTGGCCATGTCATCAACCTCGGTTCTATCGCTGGTCGCGAGTCTTATGTAGGAGGCAGTATTTACAACGCCACAAAAGCTGCTGTCAGGGCCTTCACTGGCGCTCTCCTAAGAGAGCTTGTCAACACACCCATCCGCGTAACCGAAATTGCCCCTGGTCAGTTACGATCGTCAAATTACAGGATGCTTGACTGATATACTGTACAGGCATGGTTGAAACTGAGTTCTCTGTCGTCCGTTTCCGCGGGGACGCCGATAAGGCAAAGAAAGTTTATGAAGGTCTGGAACCTCGTAAGTATGATTCTCCTCTTAACGCACTCAGTCGTTCACAATCGCATATAGTCACTGGAAACGATATCGCCGAAGAAATCGTCTGGGCAGCATCCCGTCCACCCCACGTAAATATCGCTGACGTCCTTATCTACCCCGTCAACCAAGCTAGCGCTACACTCAATTACCGCAAACCAACCAACCTCTAAATTTTTCTGAACGGATAGCCCGACATTGTTATCGTATTTGCTCGTTTATCATCGGCTTGTCACCCAAAGTACAAAATAAAAGAAGATTATGGTTTGTATACATGATGAACGGAAGCACACTATGATAGATTACCACTTCTATGGAAATACAAACATTAAATCAGACGGCCCCAAGACACTAATCGTGATGTTAGCCCTTGCCCTTCTTCGTTCTTGATCGCGTATTTCGCGGAACCGGAATTGCCGATGGAGGGGGAGCTACTTCGACATCATCATCGTAAATGAATTTCTTGACAACTATGTTCTCTCGAGCGAGGTCTGATAAGGGATTCTCAGCCTCAACTAAGTTCCCCAAAGTATCCAATTGCAGCTTCTGCATTGAACATCAGATTAGGACACCCTCTCTCAAAACGAGAAAAGCACGAACCTTTGCGCTTGGTGTTAAACAACCTTTCATTGCCATGTTCTCTTTCGCGACCGCTTTCATCGCGGGCACAACCTCATCCAGATATACCTGCGTATACAGCCCTTTATCCCACTTCACTCTCCGTTTCTCTCCGTCAATAGCCTTGAATGGCGTCTCGTAATCCTCATCGTCCCCAGCTCCTCTTCTGTGCTTAATCGGCACTTCAACAGGAGCATCCCAAGAATGATTTCCGGGAGTTGGACTCGCATACCCTTCATTTTCAATATCCCCCTCCAGTTCTTCATCAATATCAGAATTACCATGTCTTCGTGCCCGTCTCGCGGCCCGCTCTTCTCTCTGCTTGACCTTCTCTTCTTGTTGTCTCTGCACAATAGTCTTGATCTTCACCGCAGGACTCTCCGGTCGACAACCATTCTTCCTCACAATCTCCGTTTCAAGACTTGCCGCCACATATTGTTGATTTCTTGCCGTATTGCTCGCAGTAAGAGTCTTGAGCGCATTCATACTCATACTTGAAAATACATCATCCATGCGCGAGTTGGCAACAGAGCTATTTCGTCGACGTTGTGAAGGACGGACAGTATTGGTTGTTGTGCCAGAATAGCTTTGGAACACATCTGTCTCAAGTTGAAATTGTGCTGAGTTGCTGTTGCGCGTTCGCCGACGACCACTGGGCGCCGCCTGTTCGTTACTATACTCGGGTGGTAGGGCATTTGGTGGCGAAACTGGAGATAGGGGATCAATTACAAATACTAGAGATTGTGGCGAGTGTTGTGAGGGTTGTGGTGGGGATACTGGCTGAGGACTTGTTATTAATGGGGATGTCTCTGTTGAGTCTGATCGTGCAGTTGCTGGAGGCGATAAAGTCGGGGCTTCGTTCACTGGCGGATGCATCTCGTCGGAAGCTTCTGATACCTGCTGTCCGTTTGTTGTCAAGTTCGTTTCAGGTGAACTTTCGTGGATAGGCGGTTGTGAAGCGAGGAATTGTGAAGGTGGTTGTGATCTGGATGGTTGCGCAGGTGCTGCTGCAGTCGGCGGCATAACACGTCTGAACTTCATTACGGGAGGTTTAGCATTGGACGTAGATTTGTTCGATCTTATAGACGATGTTGCTGAGGGTCGGGCAGTGGTTGAGGTGGATGATGATAGTGTTGGAGTAGTAGTAGGCCGACGTGATATTAATGATCGTGAATCGGTATGGGTGGTTGGTTTCGAATCTATTCGTTTACGTTTGAGAATTCCGACCGCTGAAGTTCCATCGACATCGATCTTGGCATCAGCAGAGGGATCACATAACGGAGGATCTGAGACGACGTCGTTTTGTTTGACGCTAGACTTGGTGAGGTCTACAGCTCTGATAATCCTCTTTTTTGCAGGTGCAGGCACATCGTTCCGTGCTTTCTAGTCACGAAATTGAAGGGCGTAAGTGGCGAGATAGAAAGCTACATACCTTTGCTGATCCAGATTTGACTACCGGCTTTGATGTGTTTGACTCGGCCAAGTTTTGGGGAGGAGCAACTGCTCGAATGAAAGAGGATTTCCTCGGTTCCCTTGCAGCAGGAGTGACAGGCGGTCTAGAATAAGGTTTCTTGCGTGGGATGCGACTAGATACTTGTTTCAAGGACGACTTGGGCTGGTTTGCAGAATGATGTAAATGATCTGACGATTCCACTTTCCTTTCGGACGGCGCAGTCAGCGGAAAGGGGAGCTTAGCAGGTTGGGAGACCTTCGCTCGTTTTTGCAAGGCCGGCAACGCCACTGGTTGTTTACTAGGAGATTCGCTCACCCGTGCTCTCTCTGAGCTCGCTTTCTGCAACGCTCGTTCACTAGTGGTGGCAGGCGCTACTTGGACTCTACGAGCAGGGCTCGAATCACCTTTTAACGACATATTCAGGACAGGCAGTGTTTGCCCTGTGAACATGCTTACAGGTGCAAGAGAACCTGATTGCATCTGTAACAACTTCTGAGGAGAGATGTGACCTTCCGCCACGGCTTGTTCGATGGGAACTCTTCTTGCAGGAGTACGAGTAGGGTCATCCAAAGAGGCTGGTTGAAAGCGTAATTTAGAAGGTGAAGACGGGGTATAAGTTTTTCGGGGGTAACTGGTATTCGTGCGGGACTAGAGACTCCATTGGTGCTTTTAACGCCGCTTGAACTGGGGGTAGGTGGTGATATTTCCGAAGTAGGACATATTGGATCTGCCGGACAATCAAGTTGGATATTTGAGACTGGTGTTGTGGGTTGATTTCCTATTGATTCCGCCTCTACCTCTGATTCTACCGGCTCTGTACTGGGAACCAGATTTGAAAGAAGTTCGGTCGAATTTGGAGACAACGAGCCCAACTCTCTCGTGAACACACGGCGTACGGGCGAAGTGGAGCTACGACGTTGACTCTTTACGTCAGAAGGTCTGTCGCCCAAGTTCAATGGTCCGGGTTGTTGCGCTATTTCAAAAATACCAGGGTTCTCTTCACCTTTAGAGGGCGAGGATGCCCGCTCCTTTCCCTTCTTATTCTTCCGTGTTTGTGCACTGGATCGAGTAGCGCGTAAAGGTGATGAAGTCTGATCCTCCTCAACACTCGCAGGGGTAGCATACTTGAGAATATGTGGAGTTGCGCTCTTTCTCGGTCTAGATGAACGGCGTAGTGGTGTATGGGGACTGTCCTGTACAACTTGCGGTTCGAGCGTGTCGCCATTCGGGTTTGGGGTCGGGGGCGATTCAGAAGGTGGTACAGTTGGCACGTCTTCTTCTGATAGGTTGTCTACACCCTCTGTGATCTCATCATTTTCTTGGGGCGATACTGGTACAAGAACAGCAGAAGGCTCATCCTGAACATCAATAAGGACTTCTGTTTGCCCTTGAAACGGCTCAAAAGCGCGATGCGTAGAAGTGTCACCAGGAGAAACGGTATCGGGGAATGAAAATGGGCTCGGGGGCGCTTGTCCCTCAATCTCTTGCCCCGAGGGTACGAAAGCAACAGGATTCAACCGGTCATCAAATGAATGGAAAGACATTAAGTCTGGTTCTTCAATGGTAGCTGATGCTAGCACGGGGGATATGGTCAGATGCGGCGGATCGAGGGTCGAAGAAGATGGTGCAGCACAGTTCGTGGCGAGGCCTTCACCATCTCCGTCAGTGTTCGCCTCGTCAGTATCAGCGTCGTCGGGCGCAGGCAAGAGGGTTGGACTGGGTGGGGGCGAAGGGTTACCAGGCGCACAAAGGAGTCTACTGGCCAGTGCAGAAGAGATCTCTGACAACTATGTTAGTTGCGTGACAACAAAGGTTCATCCTTGACTTACCAGTATCATCGGGTATACCACTCGCCAGCGGTGTTATCATATCTATCTCATTGTCCTCGTGCTCTTGTTTGCTAACTTCAAGCAGCTTTTCAACATCCATGATCTCGTTTGAGTTTGTTGAAGCAGGGGACGATGGTGAACCTGATCGTGTTCGAGGTCTTATCACTACGTCCTGAGAAGGCTGAAGACAGGTGGAGTCCGGATCGGGGATGGTGGCAATGGCAGTAAATCGCTTCTCTGGAGTCTGAAAGGGCCCAAAGAAGACCCGATCCATGCTTGTCTCCTCCTCGGAACCTGGAGACGGAGGCTGCACAGCGTGGGGCATAAGTGCCGTCGAGTGCATCACGCTGGGTGGTACCTGTCAATATATGGATGGCTTTACGATTCGTGACATACAGCAGAGCGACGAGCAGAGAATGCCCGAGTATGCAGCCTGAGGCGTGGTGGTACGCGACCAGAGATTCCCAGTCAACACGCTGTTACTAATGGCCACGTGACCAGTGCGCTCCGCCGACGACGGCAGCAACGACGGACAGTGATGGTGATTTTGCATGGAATCTGATCTGACACAGTTAATAGTCTTTCTTCTCACCTCGCGCCCACTTGCTAGTTCCGGCGTCCACTTTGCAAGGCCATGAACTCCCTCTTTGGTCTCCCCGGACTTGGTTTTCTCGCCGCCGCCTTCTCGCTCATGAGTAGCAAATTTCCTCATTCCGAAACGATCGTCCACTTCCCCTCGGACCCAGTCAGTCTCCCTGTGCGCAAGCGGGATGATGGAGACGGAGTCCAATACAGTTCCCTCAGAGAGCTCGTAGAAACGAACGTATCCAGTTTGTCGGCCGACTTCAAGCCATTGTGGTGGTTATTCAAGTGAGCGTAGTGCATACCTCGACCGCGCATCTTGTACCAATATCACCAATTGTATGTAGCGGTCACCTTCAGACCATCTATTGCGTGCTTGGCGACTTCTCAGCGCAAGAGGAGGTATTGTATAAACGGTAAGCCCACTTCAAACACCTTACGCCACATCCTAACATCCAGGAATCGCTCAGAACATATTTGCAACTTGCAGATGGCGGTACCATGTGAGTTTTTAGTCTTTTGTTTCGAATCAGGATCATTTGATGAGGTATATATTTGTCAGTGGTCTTGATTGGGCCATCCAAGACGAGACCAATTTAAAAGATGATACTCCCATTGTTGTTGTCCAACATGGATTATCTGGAGGTCTGTCCGTTCCCACTCCCGATCGTCTCTTCTATTCTTATATGATACCAGGATCATTCGAACCGTATGTTCGTGCCATCCTCAGTCGATCCCTCTTACCTAAAGAAAAAGGCGGACTGGGATACCGTGCTGTAGTCATCAATTTCCGAGGATGTACGTCTTTCATTAGGGGAGACATCATTTAATGACCTCATAAACACAGGTGCTGGTGTTCCTATCACTAGTCCTCGTTTCTATTCTGCTGGACACACGGATGACACTCGTAACGCGTTGTTATACATTGCGAACCGTTACCCTAAAGCCCCGCTGCTCGCCTCGGATTTTCGCTCGGTGCTAACGTGATAACACGATATCTTGGCGAGGACAAAGTAAACGCCCGGTTCCATGCGGCTTGTGGGCTGGCATGTGTAAGTTGTATATAAAACACAGATTAAACGTTTCGCTGATCTAATTTGCGGATGCATGGGCGATCTTTGATTTCATCAGCCTTGGGATCTGGATGACAACAATACCAGGCGAGTCGTCATAGCTGTTTCCAAAGTTTTCTGTATGTCTGAAGCGCGTCATTCAAGATTATTGAGTTCATTCCTCGGGAAACACATCTACTCAAAAGGGATGGGTGGTAATCTTCTCAGACTCCTTCAGCGACACCACAAAGCTTTTTTGAGCGACTCAGATAAGGATCATTTTGTAGTGCAAGCAGCTGCAAACGCCATCGCTCTCAAGAATCCCACTTTAGACCAGTTTGACCAAGCTTTTACCAGGATTGCT
The DNA here is from genome assembly GCA_029719445.1 of Agaricus blazei. NCBI lineage: Eukaryota > Fungi > Basidiomycota > Agaricomycetes > Agaricales > Agaricaceae > Agaricus > Agaricus blazei. The sequence continues at coordinate 588,379 of SSNC01000009.1, read as the reverse complement.
GGTGGACCTCCCCCCACTTCCCATTCCCTTCCGTTCGGGACTATTACCAGGCCATGTCCTCGCATGAGATCCTCGAGCATGTTCAGATCCCGTATCTCGCCATAAATTCAGCGGATGATCCAATTGTTCAACGTGTGCCACTACGTGCCGGAGATAATCCGTTCGTGGTGATGGGACTTACCACAGGTGGTGGACACCTTGGCTGGTTCCAGGCTGGTAAGACAGGCAACGTGGATCGATGGACAACACAACCGGTTCTAGACTGGCTAAAGCTGATGGGAGATGACGTCGTTCATGATTCCACTCCTAGAGGAAAGAAGATTTTTATTGATAACGAAGGATGGCTAAGGGAAGAGGGGAGCGAGCATCTGGGGTGCCGAGAAGCCTCCGAAGAGGATAATATCTACGGGAATAAGGGTGATGCAGATGTTTGGCAGGGGTTATAGAGTCTTTTTTGGAACCCTCGGACGGTCGCCGTTTAGTCACTATCGCTGAATGTGACACGTTCATTCTCTTCTTCCTCGTCGGCCTTGGTCCTTTCGTATTGACTAGCATCAACAGAGACAGAGCCTTCTTCCATAAGACTTTCGTCTTCAAGATGCCTGTTACGCTCAAACAGTTGTCTTCCTGCAGATATTTGCGCTATCAGTGCAGCTCCAGAAATTTTTATAAGACAACACACCAGAGAGTCGCGTCGCGTATCTTCTAAACTCTTCACGCTCTTTGGGAGTCAAACCCTTTAATTTCTCTTCTTCTTCCAGAGCCTTCTTCTGGGCTACTTCTTGATCAAATTTGAGTTTCCAAGCCTTAAACGACTCCAGAGTCACCGGAGTGCCTCGTGTACGCGCTTCCTCAGCCTGAGTACAGCATAAGTAATGGGGATACATGTAGGACTGGGCAAGCTGATTCGCACCTCCAACTCCTGGCGCTCTTTTTCTCGCTCTTCCCTCTTACGGTTTTCGATTCGCTCCCGAAGCAGCTTCGATAACTGTTCCCGAAGATGGGAAACGAGGGTGAACGTCATGGCCATCCCGATATTATCTTCACCCTTATTATGGTCAGTAAGTGGCGTTTTAGCTTCCGACCTAAGGGCCGCCTCATCGGACATACCACGCTCTGGAGTTCTTGAAGTAGTTTATCGATTTCTCTGTCATCGAACTCCGTATCAACAGGTTCTAGCGAGAGTTGCGGGATGGATTGGGGATAATCAACCGTATAGTGGACTTGGAGAGTGACCTTGACTGGCTTGTTTCGGCAATGAGTACTTTTCAATATATGGTGGGAAATTAGAGTATCGCACGAGGTTCTTCACCGTCTTCAGTCTCGTCAGGTTCGACATCGATCTGAACGTCGCCGTTCGGCAATTCTTGACACAAAGTTTAGCGAGGCGTTTGGCCTATATGGGCATGATACCAACTTGTGAGCTCCGTGGGGTATATCGCTTCTAAGACCTGTGGCAATTCCAAACTCAATGTAGACCGATTACACTGTGGCGGGGACTGACCTCGAGCTCCTCTTCGAGAACACCAGCGGACATGGTGATCAGTGATCAGAGCAGTAATGATCACTGATGGGAGCCATGCGTCGTCACGTGACGGCAGTGGATGTTTTGGCCGGTGACTGGCCGGGACACCCGCAATGGCCTCACTCGCTTTCCTCTCTCGCGGCCGCCATGCCTTTGCTCCAGTTTTCAAGACGGGCTTGCGCTCGTTTGGGAGCACCACGTCTTTGTTTCGCCCCTCGCCAGACCTTAATTTTCCGGTCTTCGTCAGACCTTTCGATTCCGAGGAAGACATGGAAAAGAAGAGACAAACGAAATGGGCTCAGCTATCTTCGAGAACCATGACAGATATTGAAAATAAACCCATTTTGAGTCCATACTCAGGTGCATTCACATATATTTTCATCTTCAACGTATAAACTCAATTCCTTACTCAACTTACGCAGGGCGCAGCGTTCAAGTCCATGGCAATCTAGCCGACTCACTCAAACAATTGGACGGCATCATAGCTCGCAACAAAGTAAAATTACAACTGAGGATGACAGAGAGACACGAGAAAAAGGGTTACAAACGGCGGCGGCTCGCAAGTGAACGTTGGAGGAACCAGTTTGCAAACGAGGTCCGCTCATCTGTTTGAGAATGCAATTCACAGCGTCGAATGATCTGTTTCATAGGTTCGTAAAAAGGTTCAACTTGTCATGAAAATGCGCGATCGCGGAGCATGACCGTCCTCGGCCCACCCTTCTTGCAGCCAGAAGAAGACTCTGCCAGCATCCTTAGACGCTACCGTGTACTACATACCTAATGCGATATAGTTCCTCTAAACTCAATATTCACATCAGCGCGGGAAGGGTCACTATCAACTCACCGAGTCGCTATTCTTGCCAAGAGCCACGAGTCTTGCCTCGTGTACATCACCGCAACACTCTTTTGCTAATTCTTTACTCAAGTGATCGGTCGAGAGGGGGAAAAGTTGTAAGGCCGCGTCGAATACCCTTAGCGAACCGCCAGTCGCAGGAACTTCGTGAATTTCGACGTTCATTCGTTCATTCATACCAGATGACGTCGTATCAGCTTCTATTGATACTGTATCGTTACGGTGCGACGCCCGTTATGCGCTGACGAGCACCTAATGTAGCAGTATAGGTAATGTGGCCCGCCAACGGATTCGATCAATCAATACTCACATAGAACTGATGCAGCCATCATTAGCATGCTAATTTCGCGTACATGCTTTGGACGGCAGCCACCATGTCGAGAAACTCTTATAAAACCCACTCCTCCTTCCCTAGCTTCGTCTAACTCCTCCCCGACCTTTCTTTACTTTCAGCTAATTATTTACGATGTGCCATAACGTTCGTCCCCTCCTTTCAGCTGGTCTATAGAATACTGACTTTGTCAGCAGGTCATCGATGGTCGTTTCTATACCGTCTGCCAGCACTTTGAGGCAATGTCTACTCATACCTCGGACTGCCTGGAAGCCAACTGCATCTTCAGTCGAAGACATAGCCACGGTACAAGTAGTAAGTCTCGACCATGACACATGAAAACTGAATAAGACGGCTTATCATTCGCCCCACACCAGACTGTCGGGGAAGCTGTAAACGCCTCATGGCCCTCCCTATCCGAAACCCCATTAGGTTGTCAAGCACTGTATGCTCAAGTTGCAACACAAAATCCCGCGATTCAGTTATGCAGTGCCGGAGTCCTGCATGATTTACTTTCTGTTTTTGTTTTTTTTTCCTTGTTTCTTTTTTTATCTTTCACTTTTTGTTCCGGAATCCATCAGTGAAGTAACTTGTGGGTACCTTTAGGGTTGTATTGTAGAAGTAATTATACCCTTTATTAGATGCTAGTTCTATATTACCTACACTATGCTTCTGGTCCTCACGACACCTCACGACACCTTTCACTAAAAGAAGATCAAGCGTTGTAGAACAAAGCTTGAGGCATGTTCTCACGCTCAAATTAGAACAACGATTGTTGACCTTGTTCTTCGTTGCCTACGTAGCTACTTATATAGCCTCTATGGCGTCTCCGCACTCCCTGATCAACCTCTTCTGTATACTACCCCCGAGATATCATGCTCAGAACACCAGGGCTTCACCAATACGTGATAAACACGACGTTACCACACCTACAAGAGATTGCAGGGACAAATCTCCCCCCGAAGGCCATAAGAGCCATCTGAATCATTTAAACGTCAAATCAGAGGAATACAGACGACTAGAGAATATTTTTCACATAGATTCCTCGAGCCTAGACATCCAGGTTTCCCTCTGTGAATCCCAACTTGTCGTCGATCATCCTTTTAGTAATGTGGCTCATTTCCGCTTCCTGCTAGGGACAATCGAAAACGTAAAAGAAGAACCATTCAAACTTGAAGACGTTCAGACGGCCGAAAGATTATCGCTCAAAATGCGGAGGCGGGGTGGACCACCTGATAAGCTCGAATACCCGATAGACACCATTGATCGGTAAGTAATTGGAAGGGTGGGCGCTCACATTTTACAAAACGATCAAACAGTCTGGGTGCTGTTCTCGATACGCTACCCTTAATGTCCGCCCAAAGACTGTTCCATATGGTGTACCCAGGGACCCTCGACTGGCGATTTCAGCAAAACACATCACCCCACGTTGACCAAGATATCTTCAGTTATTTTCATTGGTCGAGCCAACCACAGGGGGATAATGAACCTGAAACTGCGCTTCTCGTGGCATATCAGCCGCCTTGGATTTTGTCTCCTGCCGACTTTTTAGAATTCACCAGAACCACTGCCGTAAGGGTAAATCATCCGGGGTCATAACATTTGACTGAATATCAATTAGCTCCCTCCACACGTGTCTCCGGGTCGTGTCTACCCTTCCGAACTCACAAGTAAACATAGATTATGGGCAAAGGCATGAGTATCTCGCCTTCGTTATTCGAGTTCGCGCCTAATCCCTCTCAGCTTTATGACACCTGTATCGCACACAAAACAAGGTGGTTTATCATCACCTCTTGGGATCATTGGGCTTTCGGAGGTTTTTCAGACGGTGGGTCCCTGTAACCGCTGGCTGCCCACAGCATCCCTGACACGCTCCATCAAGGCTGGTACTCCGGATTCATTTCCGATATGCGTCGTCTGGATGAGGATCCTCCTACGATCCTCGAATGTATCACCTTCTGGATTGCCTCTGCCATGAATTATGAGGGTGGATATGTGAAACATAGGGTAGGTAACATTCAATATGGCCGCGCGCGACATCATGATACTAACGCGATTGTTACACACCATTCCAGGTGCCCGAACCAATTAGTCTCCAAGACATGGACCCTGCAATACAAGTCGAAATGCGCCCGCCGGAAGATTCGGAATCAAATTGGGTAGGGAAAAGTGAAGGTAAGACAAGTCTGGCTCGGTAGTTGCGATACATTCATTGATGCCTTGGTGAAGACCCCTCCTCATCAGTCCAACTGACTTCAATTTCGGACTTTATTTCCCATGCCGGGCTGGACGACTATGTACCCTCACCATTTGAGAAGCGAAGACCACTCGAGATTGAATTCATCCGAATGTGGCGCGAGGCGATCGTTGGCGGCCACGGTGAGATCGGTGCTTCGCGAAGAGATGTCGGAATGACACTCCTGGAAAATGACAGAAGAAGAATAACCGGTGGAGATTGGTTGTTTTGAGTTATATACTTATGTACTATTCTGGGCATCTGAATGCAGCACAGGAGTGTATCCACCATGCGAGGAATTTGGTGTTCTACTTTGGACAGATTCTTGAGTGATAGTTTGGTTGGTTGAAACGTGGGCCATGGTCGAAAAAGGAGCAAACATTTTGACACCATTGAGAGAACATGCGGGCGGTGCGACCTAACCAATAGTCAGATTTGAAGGGCAAACCCCAAAAATGAACCCACCGCGATTATTGCCGAAAGATAGGGATAAGCAGTTAAGTCTTGAGCAGCATAGAAATCTAGCAGTATTACTAGCACAACTGATTGCGCATTCTTTGAGTGGCGAGAAGATTTCGACCAAGAGCACCATACCTGCCACAGATGCTAATTCGTCCTCAGCTAATTGGAATTGCTCTATAGCGAATCGTGTTGCATCAGGGGATGGAGGTTTATGGGTCGGAGGAGTAGGAAGAGACATAGAAGGAGCAGTTGCAGAAATACGGGCATCGAGGGAAGGGGAGTTTGGCCCATCGTAGATTCGTTGAGCTAGAACGTGACAGGCAGCTGCGATTATCTTCGCTGGGTACAAGATGCAACACGGCGTTCGATACCTAAAATATATCAATGAGTTCCATAGACCGCGGACGCGAGTAATGGAGAAGTGCTCACGAATCATGTGCGATGCTCCAAGCATATTCCTGCACCTGGTCTTCGATTGCCCCAGCATTGAAAATGTCAACAAGATGGGAATGAGGGCTATCAACAACGAAATCAAAACAAAGCGCCTCCAGCAATACCTCCTCAGTCGCGAGTATAGCATTCTGACACTGCTCCACTTCCTGTAAAGATGATTTTATGACGCGTCCTTGCCGCAAAAAAGTGGGTCCGTACCTTACCGTCAGCAGGAATATTGTTGACATCTGTATTATGTATCTTCGCTTGACAAACCCTCGCCACGTCCCTAAGTTTTCGACCACATTCCTCTGTTTTCGTGGCAAGGAATATGCACGCAGCTGCTAAGTCCTTGATTACAGATGTATTGGTGATGCTATGTGAAAAAGAGCAAAGGATGATACCTGGCGATGGAATTCGGTCATAGAATGTCGCATATAGAAGCGGTGAAACCAAGTTGCTGCAGTGCACATGGCAGATGTAGGACTAAGTCGTAATTAGTAGAAATCAACAGCGGGCTGGTTGACCAACAGTGCTAACGACGAGCCCAAGCGAAAGAGAAACTCCACGCCCCGAGCTCGATCATACAACTCCTTTGGTCGGACGGATTCTGAAGGAGTGTGTTCAAGGGCTGACAGCGGAAAAAACCATTGCGACATGGAGTCCGCCATCACGAGCGTCTGAAGTCAAGGTAAGCGATGCCGCATATGGACATGATGATATGTGATGTGATGATGGTTACATCATTGTTCTATAATCGGTTCGCTTTTCTACGAAATTGAACTCAGATCGACTAGCACTGCAGGCTCAACCAATATTCCGACATTGGATCTACATAATCCAGAAGGTTTTTTATGTTCCATATCATCAGTCCGGCCCTCTTACGGCTCCCTGAAGAAGGAATGTATTTCTCCCAGGTCAAGAACAAGCCCACTGTGAGGGCGCATAGTAGCCGACCATACCAACTTGGGCTTTCATCCATCTTCTCATGGACAATGCCTTTAGCATGTTCCGAATGATTGCACCACATCTACGTCACATTCCTCGCATTAAAAAATTCACATTATTTGTTGATTTAACCGACGTGATTTTCCGGCCCCCAATCCGAAAGATCGGACATATGAGACGTATTCCGCCACAGAAAAATACAGTCATATGCACTACATATGGGTTTTTAAAGGGCCTCTCAGCCACCTGACACATTCCGGGTCCACTTATAAGAAGCCCCCGGTGTCCTTATAGTCGTATCCTTTTACTTCGGTCTTTCGCAGGGTCAATGTTTGCCTATCATATGTCGGTTGTCAACGGTGGCTAGCGCGTGTCGCAGGCGTGCACCGAACGCACCCACGATTACGCCAACGAATTTAACATGACACCATCCCCCCTGCCCAGCACTTGACTAATGGCGAAATCTTGTTGATTTTTTCCCCGTTCACAGGATTCCCCCTATAGTTTCCTGGTCGGGACCGGACAATAAGGTCGATCGATGGCTTTTATTGTTTCCGACCATTATAGTCTTCCGAAACGTGACAATAACCGCCCGTGTTCTTCCCAGATACTATTCTGGGCGTCAACATTATCCAGCTTCCGGTCAGAAAATGTGTCCAATAGACGTATCCATATTCCGCGCTTCATGTTATCATGCCTAACAAATGCACTGATCTATGGGGCAGCAGCTGATCTTTCTAGATTTATTGCCACAATCAGCGTCCTTTTTTTTTCGCAGCCAGGCATTTTCTCACCACAGCTGGGGCAACGTCCTTGGTGCGTAACATCTATACATAGGTAAGTACACCAGGTGATCCTGTCCCGACACGTGGAAACGTGTTCCTTACCATACTGTTGCGGGAATTGACGACTATGGGGAGGGAAGGGGGGGAGGAGGTGAGTGCTTCATTAGCCCTATGTTCGTCCAACAACTGAACGGGAGCGGCTCACTATTGCCAGCAGGTGTTAACACATTCAGACCCGCAATCGGGCGGATGATTGGGACTGAATTTGCAATAGCGGTCTTCGCATTCGATCTACAAAGATTTGTATTCAGACAGCATAGTGATCTTGCAGATAAACCTACATACCAGCGTGTCTGGCTACAGAGACTTAATCGGCAATATACCCACCATACTTAGTGACTCACTAACCTCACTGATTATATGTTGACAGAGTATATACTTGTGTTTCACCCTGGAAGGCGGCCGATAAATGTACTTTCAACAGCAAGTAAACAAGAACTCACTGGCGCCAGCAGCACATTTTTTGGTACAAAAAGAGAGAGAAAAAGAAGGGATCGGAAAGAAGAGCTCGTACACTACGCAGAAAAAGGCCGCAAGATAAAAGAATTGCCTCTTATGATTTCATAATTTATAGGTAGCTGGCTTGTAGTAGAGGAGGTTGCCGGGACGAGACCATGGAACAAATGAGTCCTGAGGAAAGGCTGAAAGGCCACATCGGGCCGTTTAGCATCTGGTTAGGCGCAGAGCATCAAGATCGCTACCAAATCAAATAATGGTGGACCAGTGCTAGATCGGGAGCCTTACACCGCGGCTCAGCGTCCTGCACTTCCTTGCTGGCTTTGAAAGTGAAATTAGTCAGCCAAAATCCTAAAACTCAAATTCAACACATGAGCCAGTTTTCTTGTCGTCATAATTCCCGAACCACGAGACAAGTGGAGAAGCCGGATAGCCTGTTCCGTTAAGAGTTCTTAAAAATCCGGACAGTCAAGGCATTCTCCGGATTGGCCAGTGCAGTGGATTCTGCGAATCATAGCGCAACACGTGATATTCATCAGATCTCTATACACGTGAATGTGATATCGGCGCGGACGTGTGGATGAGCATTGAAATTTCCATCAGAGCGACCAGTAATCCGCAGTGTCGCTTACGAAGTAGCAAAAGAGGCATGGCTTAGGGCTATCTGATCTCTCACCGCCGCCCGCGATCAATCACAAAATAGTGGAAATTGTGAATCGACCTACGATCTCATCCTGCAAACATGCCAACTAGGTACTGGCTGACACCCTCCGGTGTGAGGCTTCCGACATCCGAAAACACCAAAGAAATCAAGTCTGGTCTGCTTTCGTCAGTTGGCGACGTGTTGAAAGGCAGTCTATGATGTCACGGCACCTAGTATAGTCAACATTGGGATTGTTCAGGCGAATTTTTTCCTGTGTAATGCTCGCCGCCGCCGAAGCTTCAGTTCCCTCATCAACTTTTTCTTCAGTCGCACGAGAAAGGTCCGGGGAAACAGCTGGACCTTCAGTCGTATGTCCGCGCGGATAAGTTTGAGAGGGTTGAGTAAATGATAGGATGTTTGAATTGTGACTTGGCAAATCATATTGAGATAAAGGAAACAGACGGTGAAACTTATAGCTAGATTGAAAAGTGAGATCTTAACATGAATGGATCAAATGAAAAGCAATACGTCATCACCTTTCGGCCAACGCGTAGAATGGCTTGTTTGCAGCTTTAGCAATAATCGCAATTTGGTTGCTTCCTACTGCGTTGACGAGGCCTCCACTTTCAACCACTGCTTCCGAGCCAACGAGAACAAAGTCCACCTTGTCCATGACATAGGCGACAGCTGCATCCAATATCACGGAACAAGGTATACCTGCGGCGGCCAAAGCCTCGGCGGTCCTGATACTGGAGAGGGTCAGTAAGCCAATGACAGAGAAAACCGGGAGGACGTACCCAAGTCCACGAGGACGTGCCTCCGTCACAAAGACTATAGAAGAGCGCTCAATAATGAGAAATTGATCATGGATTTGTTCAAATAGTTCAGACCAGATATTCGCTTGTGTTTGTGGGCAAGAAGTAGTGTTTGCATGACCACTCTGGAGTAGGAGTGGGTTAGGATCTATATTGATGTTTAAGGCACCTGATGACGTCGAAGCTTTGATAGACTCACGATGGAACCATCCTTAATAAACCCGACAGCCAAGTTAGCGATCTTGTGGCGATAGGTCAGTGCCTCGACAGCATATTGTTGGCCTTGTCGAATGAGCTCTTGTTTAAGGTCCGCAAAATTCTAAAATCACACCAGATTGGTATGCATTAGGGTTTTATGACTTGTGAACACACCGCAGAATCATGGGGGAACAAAGTGACGAAAGCAGTGAACAGCTCGCAACCGGCGTTCAGGCCAATGGGATTGAGGGTCTGCTTCTTCAGGGTACTTGCCCCTTCATTGAGTGCTTGTACAAGTTCAAACATGGTCCCGGCTAATGGATTGATGAGTTATAAGACTAGTCACAGAACACAGACGAGCAACCATCCGAATTTTCAACCACCTCTGTGAGAGCAAGAATGGCCGCAATTGGCGGAGACATCTGGGCAACTTGAGCGAGACTAATCCATGTTGGCTGTAGAGACTAACCTGCTCGTCTTTGAGGATGCGGCGGAACGCCCTGCTGATATCAAAGCCGCTGTCCGTCTCATTTTCCGATCTCCGGGCAGTCGGTAGAGCTGCTTGTGTGGGGGAGATGGCAGACATGTTCTGCCAAATGGGGACGGGAAATGGGGCTTCCAGTGGACTATTACTGAACGAAAGTAACACCGACAAAGTGGCTGTTAATCAGAGTCATCTAAGCGCAAGGAGAGTGTGACATCTGTGACAAAGGTTGATTTTCTTTATCTTCCATGCATCATGCAACATGGGCGTCGGACAGTCCTTCAATCCAGTTTACAAGGCAAGGCACCGGGGCTACTGAAACTATCTCCACGAATAATGTTAGGGGTATCTTCATATCGCACACCATCCAGCAGCTCTGGATATGAATTATGGATTGGGGTCGCATCGAGATTCAATCAATCTCACGTGTACTAGGCCAAAATACTTATAAGCTTCGAGCTCCAAGCCCTAGATGAGGCTGCACATATTCCGGGTGTCTGGACATCAATGCGGGGACAAAATACGCTTCCCGACGGTACTGTCTATGTTCAGTGGAATGGCGCCCACTCGGCTGTTCGTCCAGAGGAGAGCCAATGAGTGTGCCATAATAGGGTAGATATGATTCCAGGTATAGTAGCTGTCGCGTCACCGGTGATCCGATCCTGATCTTGGAAACGCATGAATGGAGGAAGAACATATGTGTTGTGCCCCGTAGTTGCTTGTGCTTGCCTGTGTTCAGGTGGGACTGTGGCGGGGCCTGGTGGCCGGCTAAACGACCGAGTAGGCTGGTTGCCAGAGAGACGGGTCGGAAGAGCGATCTTCGCGCAACGGGACAAGCCACCGCAGGGTCATGGACAACGCCACGGCTTAGCTGACGGACACGGTGCCTTGACGGTCGGCAAAACTCAGAGCCAGGATCAGCGGAGAAAGAAGAGCGTGCTTGCAGCAGAGAAGACGCTCTCGTTGACATGGCCCAGCGTTATTTTTGCAGCGCCAGGCATCATCGCAGGTGGGCGGCAGCACCTGCAGCGACGAGAAGCGCAGCATCCGGCCAGAGCTGGGCCGAAAAGGCGTGGGCACAAGGGTGGCGGGGGGTCTGTGGCCCAAAGAGGAAATGGGCTCGGGGTGAATACACGTGTATTTTCGCCCGACGCATTCTGGGAGGCTATTTTATTTTCTCTGCCAGGGTCCGACCAGCGCTCGCTACAAAAGGCAGCTCCGAATTATGAACATCCCTCCTGCCCTCCCCTGACCTCGCCCCCGCCTTCCAGTGCCCTCAGCCCTTCGCCGCCTCGCCTCCTCTTATCGATCTTCTTCACAACTTATCCAGCCCTTATCCTCGTAAGCAACCCTAGTCCCTACGCCGTCTCTCGCATTTATAATCTCCGTCCCAGAAGCTGCGCTTCGACGAAACATTCCACCCCTTCAAACCATGCAGCCTCCTCAGTCCAAGCCCCAAGTCGTTTTTTCCAGCGATGTGGGAAACATGGACGACTGGGCACAGCGCACCCGCATTCCTCTCACCACCGCCGACGCCCTCGGCACGCCCTACGCCCGATCTCACCGCTGGCTCCAGCAATTAAAATCTCACCTCGTCAAGGAGTATGGCTGGGTCGAAGTCCGTCAAACGACCACCGCCTGCTTATTTCCCTTGAATCCACTTCCATTTGGCGTTCCTCCGTTGGCCTACCTGCAGGTCCAAAGATGAAGCTCCAGCTTCCCGTTCATGCTAGCTCGTTCTTCTCTCCGGAGAGGAGAGTTCAATGGGAGATGGTTTTCCATAGCGACACATTCGAGTCTATGCGAAAGATCTGCCCTCCCATCAGTGACATTCTGAATTTGATCCAGTGTCTATTAACTGGCATCGTGACACTCGTATTTGAGGAACGTCTACCTCAGGGTCTTTACCGAACAACGCGTGGCCTTCCACCCGTGTCGTGGGTCAATGAAAATGAGGCCGCGCTAATTGAGGTCTTCGGCCAGTCACACTTCAAGGCCTTGAGAAAGGCATGCGCTGATACCAATGTGTCGTATAAACTCGATGTCGTACCCAAACAATGATCCACACCCGTTTCGCCGCCTTTTCTCCTTCTCTTTTTCTCTTCCTTTCCCTCCCTTTTCCTTTTTTTTTTGGCATTTCCGCTATCGCATTTGTACGATCCTTCTTCACTTGCACTTATCGTATTTTATTAGCAATTCTTAGTCTCTCTCATTCTATCCTCTCACTGCTGTCCGAACGTCAACTCGTCGTTTTTAATTCGTAGTTCTTAGAGCCTTTTAGTCTACTTTTGCACCAAAATTCTCACATAGATAATTGATAGGCATCCTTATGTTCAAAGTACTCTTCTAAAGTTCCAAACATAAGTAATAAATGAAGTGAGCCCGAGATTATATCGCTAGATGCGCTCTCTAATTTGGCATATATATTATTGACCTTCTGTGTTCGACTTTGTGTTTCAACTTGCGCGTGAAGAGGTACATATATAGAGTCCGCGCGACAGTGATCAGGTTTCCCACAATCTTCTCTCACATTCTCCCTTGATTGGATTCTATTTGAGATGGCTACTTCTGTCACCTGCCAGAGCGACTCTTGCCCTAATGGCAACCCGCCGTCAAGATTAGAATGTCCAACGTGTAATAAGTAAAAAAAATTTCAAATCTTTACTGAATATACTTCCCATTTTCGGAAATCAGAATTGGAATTAGAGGATCGTTTTTCTGTGGTCAAGTATGCTTCAAGGGCGCTTGTAAGTATTTTTCATGCGGAACTTGAACAAAATTGATTAGTCAACGCACAGGGGTACGTTGCAACATTCCGTTGTATGTTAAAATCAATCCAACAAAAGTATGCCAGAAAAAACATAAAATTTTGCATGATCTAGTCAAACCAGGTGTTTTGCCTATAAATCAGGGTTAAGTATCATAATATACTCACCTCCTTGGTTTTAGAGTCACTCATCCCCGTCTAGGTAACAATCCCTGGCCCGATTTTAATTTTACGGGGTCTGTAAGACCCGTATATCCATTGTCACCCACCCGGGAGGTCCCTGCACACATACCTCGCCCTGACTATGCGGAAGACGGTTGGTGATTCATAGCCTACTACATGTTTCGCCTCACATCTGCTTTCATAGGCGTGCCGAAATCTGAATTGCGTAAAGTTGGCCAACCCCCTCGCATACTAAGTTCAGAAGAGCAAGAGAAAATGCGTGTCGTGTGCAGAGTGCGTTAGCACCTGGAGGCATTACCGCATACGATAATTCATTCATGAAACATATAGCTCGGCCGGGAAGTTCTTGATATTGCGGCAGCGGCAGTCCGTCCCGGTATTACCACCGACGAGATTGATGCAATCGTACACAAGGCCACTATTGAAAGGAACTCTTATCCCTCACCACTTAATTATCGTAACTTCCCAAAGTCCGTCTGCATGTAAGCCACTTCTACCACTCAAACCGAGGCCTTGGCCAATTCGTTCACCGAGCTCACTGTGACGGTGCTACAGTTCTGTCAACGAAGTCATCTGTCATGGAATTCCAGATGGGAGAAAATTGCAGGAGGGAGATATCGTAAATTTAGGTGAGTTTACGCCCTTCTTTGCAATGGAGCTGGAGACGAAGTAGATTAACCGCATACCATATTGAGATGTCTCATTGTACCACGACGGTGAGTGGCCAAACTATCGGCGTATGTTCTAGATTTACAGTTCTTCACAACACAGGATTTCATGCCGACCTCAACCAAACATATGCTGTAGGAGAGATTGACGAGGAATCTCAGAAGCTTATTCGTACTACACGGGCGGCTCTTGATGCCGCAATTGCAATGTGTAAACCAGGTGCTTTGTTCCGCGACATCGGGAAAGTCATGTTGGTACTGCATGCCTTTCTCTTCGATCCCAGCCAACCTTCTACTCTAGTGAACCGATCGCGCGATCGAATGGTTGTGCTGTTGTTCGTACATATACAGGCCATGGTATCAACGATCTCTTTCATGGTTCACCTAATTATATACCCCACTATGCTAAGAACAAAGCTGTTGGAACCATGAAACCAGGAATGGTGAGTTCGCAACTACTTGCATCGTGACGGATTGCATCTAAAGTTGCATACAGTGCTTTACGATAGAACCAGTAAGTTGTCCACCGACCACTTTAGACTTCTGACTTCCTGCTCCAAGATGCTTAACCTCGGACACAATTGGGCCGATGTGCATTGGCCTGACAATTGGACTGCTACCACCATTGATGGGAAGCGTAGTGCTCAGTTTGAAGACACCCTTCTGTACGTGCGGGCTTCATAGTGAACGCAAGGAGCTCATAGATTATCAGCATCACGGAAACGGGCGTTGAGATCTTAACAAGGAAAACGGCATGACGAAAATGCCACTGTAACAGCGATCAGTGGTGTGATCATTGGTTACAAACAGAACGCTGGTTGTCTGGGCATAAGGATACATAGGTTATACATGTACGAAACAATTAGGGCTACCGGCTATGACCCACAGTTTTCTATGTCCATCGTGACTAGACCTCTACATCCGGGACCTGGGTGACATCATGGAACGGCTGTCCATCTAATGTAGCATTACGCTCTACAATAACATTATCCAGCAAGCTCCTGCACTTCCTATGTCTGGTGATATGTCAGTTGTCAACGTTCCTTGGAGCAGTGCAAGACTACTTACCGAGGAATTGGGCTTTGCACCAGCACTAAAACTATGCCTTAGTCTTTGCAGGTCGGCATAAGAACTTGGGCGGCTCTTCGCTTTGGCGTTAATATCGTCATTGGAAGCGATGATACCAACGACGTCATCGTAATCTCCCGTGTCTTCTTCGTCTGTCTCCGCGGGAGATCCAATACGGCTGGCTTCATCGCCCGAGAGCCCTAACCACGCAGAAGTTCCATGCTTGGCGCTGCGACTCCATCCAAATAATCGTTCATCAATCCAAGTCATGGGATGTGTAAGCCCCAGACCCTGCGCGTCGACTGCTCCAGTGCCACTCTTGCGGCGCCACAAGCCAGGAGTACCGGTGGAAGGCGGAACACTGGCGGATGGTACGAGAATTCTCGACTGTACAAAGATTAGGTTATATATATGGGTGAACTGCGAGATCGCACCTGATTGAAATCGTCATATAATTTTGGCCCGTATTCATTTATGAGACTAGCGACTTCATTTGCCAATTGAACACGCGTTCTCTTGGCTCGATTTAGTGACCGTTGTTGACCAGGGATCAGAGCAATGATGAGTGGCGGCAAGGATCTAGGTTCCGTAAGCACATAAAGTCTGTACCGGGACCACGGAACACATACTTGAGTACGTCCATACCCGCCTCACCAAATTTAAGTGCAGCATAATTCATGAAAGGTAAAGCAGTTATCACGAGAAACGGGGTTGCAAGGCGCCATCGTAGACTGAGATCGGACCTGATGGCTACGATTGTAGCAAAAATCGCATAGACAAGATATAAGACTGGGGTGACGCCGAGGGCTATCAGGACTTTCCACGACGCTAATACATCACGACCAGCTATTTTCACGACGGAGGCAGCAAGCGCTTCTATACATAGCAACGGACCTGGTCAATACGACGGTCTTTGATCTTGTGAAAGGTCTACCTTTGGCCTTCTGCCTTGATAGGACTGAAGCTGTTATGAACATAGGAGCGTTCAAGATTGTCCCCGGTAGAGCTAGGAGCGTCCAAATTGCAAGGAGGATTGAGCGATACATCAGAAGACCAAGGGTCTTCCAACTAGCTTTCGTCGCGCGTGGAACCTGTAGGCCTTATGACAAAGTTACAAATGTGTAAAGCATAGCTACGCACCTGGTGATCTCGCAATCCAAGATCCCTCAGAAGGCGGTTATACTTAAGGACATCAGTGCGCAATTTCTGTATTCTCGGTTCGTCTTTGAAATGGATGTAACCTTCAAGTAATCGTCTGTTGAGCTCTACAACCTGTCCTAACGTGAGGTGCTGAGCGGGGGTCTTGAACAAGCGGCGGACAGCTTGAATCAACTAAAAATGTTTAGTTTGATTAAGACTAGCCATGAATATGCGCGGAAGCCTTACCATTAGCGTGTCATAGTCAGGTGCACGAATTGTTACCGTCTTGAGGGCATCGAATACAAGGTTCAGGAACTTAGAGACAGCCTCCCGCTTCTGAGCTCCGCCCAATTTGAACATCTCTACGTATTCCGGCGGTACATCGAGAGCGCTTCCGAATTCAACTACAGCGCGGGAGCGAAATCGGTGAGCGTGAAAATATGACAATCCAACTGGAACAATTTTGACTTTGATGTCAGGATTATTGGCCATAGCGCCGAGGGCCATGATTGAAACTCCGGCCTTAAGAGGTAAAAGGTCTGTGCGATCATGGCTACCACCTGTAGGCGATTAGGAGGAGATGAGAGGGTTGAAGCACGCTGCCTTCACCTTCGGGAAAGATACCAATACTTCTGCCTGCCTTCAGGCATTCATAAACGTGCCGATACATTTCCTGCTGGTCAACGTAGGGCATCCTTTTGAACGTTAGGCCCGGCAAACTTTCTTGGCGTATTTCCATAACTTTCTCCCTTATCTTGAGAGTTCCCTTTCCACTCTCTCCGCCAAATTCGCGTTTGATTCGCAATTCGGTATCTGAGAGAATTTCGCTGACTTCGGCCACGGCTGAGTTTACGGACTTCGGAAGCATGATCTGCATCTTTGCACTGAACTCTTTTGTGAATTGGGTGCCTTCGCCGATAACCAGGCAAGGGTCGTCTGGGGACAGCCAGACATAACCAGTGCCAGGTTTCGCAGAGTCCGCTGCGCGGGCCACGGGAACTAGCAAAGTTGAGTGTGTTTGACAAACAGACTACGGACTATGGCTCACTGCTCTCCATGAGGCGTGCAAAGAAGCCAATCCATTTCCTCTTCATGCTATTGGCGGCAGTCAAGAATTGAACTTTCCTGTGTGTTTCGCGGTATACTTCAAGTGAGAGTAACAAGGGGTCAAGAAACTGAAAGAATAAGAGTCAAAGTTGAAGAGAATATAGACTGAAGGAGACTATGAGCTGGAATACCTGGTTATTGTGAGGTGCACCAACGAAAATAACCGGTCCATCTCGAGGAATATTAAACGCTCCACGAGGACGTATCTCTCGGAAGAATATCTGCGTCACAGTCCGCCAGAAAAGCATGGCAGCATCATACTTGAAAGTCTGGTTACTTAGATGCTGCACAGAGCCCATAGCGAGTGGAATGGAAGACAAGGAGGAAATAGTTGGCGAGCGTTGTATGGCCTATGCTCCTTATGATGTAGCGCTTTTGGTACCAAATAGACGCAAATAGCTATTGCCCCTGCCCGCAGTTCTATAGCTAAAATCTCTTACAACCACGGGTCATTTTGTTCACGGCTGCCTCGGGATGAGAACACAGGATCAGACAAACCGGTCAGGAGGGAATTAAATATGTCAAAGCCGGTATTATACAAAGGGAGATGACACTCGGAAAACAAGCCCATCCTATCAAGTACGTAAACTCCGTGCGTCAGGGTTCGAATGATGCCCTCTGGGTTGTGGGAGTTGTCCGACCCTGGGATGACCCATTGCTCAGTGTGCTGGTACGGTATTGAAATAAGTCATGCAATCGTGACAGCTTTTCTTGTTGGTCATGAGAGCCGCCTGTATTGTTGCTGCGGCGGGGAGATGTTTCAGTCGTGGGTACGGAACGTATCGCCTCGCGGCTGTTGGACTCTAGTTCTGTTAAGGCGCATTAGACTAAGTCCAAGCAACGAATAACATCACTAACTAGATAGAGTATCGGCCACAGCTACATCCCTTTCTTCGTCTTCGGCAGCCCTACTGGCGAGAGCACGGTTGATATATTTTCGGAAAGCTGCACCAGTAGATTCTAGCATCTTTTCAACACGCGGCCGTTTATGAGGATAGGCTTTCAAGAAATGGTGAAGTTCAGTAATGCCTTCCTTGTGCAGAGCTCCAGTGGTCTCGCTCGAGATATGCCCAATTATCGTGAGGAGGTGTGCGTCGGGGTCTGGCTCTTCTCCCGACGGAGAGAACACAGATGATGAGGTCGGACTTGTACGATAGCTCGTTCGCTGTCGACTCGAAACAGATTCCTGTGGTGATATCGGTCGCGAAGAGACGGGGGACAGCGATCTTGTTTGTGATTCTGAACCATGCCCATTATGGCGGTTCGTCGGTTCAGGTATGCGCGAATTAGAATTCAGGATTCGATAGACATAGGGATAGACGATTGTTGCGGAAGGATCGTCAAAGGACGCAGATAACAAGTCATATACATCATCTCCGTAATGTCCTACTTTCTGTGTAAGCATCGTTCTCGACATTGAATCCGCTGATAGCTTACCGACTACATGTTGGATTATCACTTTTATCGTTCGAAGCGGCATGTCCCCACATGGTACCTTGTTGGTGGCCCTCGCACGCCATTCGTTCGGTGGTACAGACTGCAGGAAATGTTCAATCGCAGGAAACAGCTCAACAGGATCAAGATGATTTTCAGCAAGGTCCTGGGGTATGTTCCGCGCTAGTTTCCAGACACATTTCAGAACAAGTTCCGCAACTTTTGCTTCTTTTGATTCCGGCAGTGTAGCGTTGGAGGGGAAAGGTTTCACGATCTGAAGTAGCAGCGCAAATAGAGCCCTAGAATCCGAGGTTATACACGAGCAAACGAAGGCAAAAGATGAACAGACCTGAAAATTGACATACGGCGGCCAGTGGCAAACAACCGTAGAATAATCATATTGATGAAACGTGAGAGATCTTTAATTTTCTTCGTAGGACTGTCATCCGTCTCTAATAAACGAAGTGTGAGCTCTTCCAACAGGGACGTCAGAATGTCCACAGTCAACGACTCTGCCAGTATTCCATGGTCACAGAAATTATTGAGGGTTTGTATGAGATGCTTTGCAAGACGAAAGTTTTCGTCGACAACCAATTCTTCAGGCCTCTCAAATACATGAGCCATTTGTAGAGTTATAGACTCAATAAGGCCCTCTGTATGCTCTGCTAATTCGCGGTACTGAATGTTGGATGGCCCAGCTTCGGGCCCAGTGGAAAGTATCTTTTGTATTTTTTTGAGAGCGTCGACACTTCGCGATGGATCACCACTCAGGATAGTGGAGATACTGAGAGTAATGTCTTCCGACTCATCCGCGGATGGTGGTGCATCATAGGTTTCGGGTGCTTCTCGAGGCGTTATCATGGGCGAGGGAGTAGGCACTTCGTCATATGCAGGCTCGCGAGTTGCACTCGTTGATATGGTTGGTAAGTGGCTCCGGGGCCGAGCAAGGCGTGATGGAAGGAGACTCTTGCCGCGGCCTCGACCAGCAGGTGATGTTGGACGTGGTGACGCAGCAGTTGACCGGTTACGGGCAGGCGATTCGGCGCGAGGAGCCACCGAAAGTGTAGGTGATGCAGACCTAACGACCGGTGAGGCAGGCCGAGCAAGGCGAGATATACCTGCTGCAGACGGACTGGCTGGCCGTGGAAGTCCGCCAGCCAAGCGGCTCACCGCCGGATTGGTGGCCAACTGGTCGGGTTTCTCATGGGAACTAGGTCCGGGAATGCGTCGTAGGCGTTCTTCAAGCTGAGTCTTGTCTTTAGGCGATAGCGTTCCTACCAACGACCAAACCTTTTCTCCTACAAGGATGTACGCTTCGCTAAATCAAAATCAGTGTCGGGTACTAGTCATTCTTCAACTGAACATACCTCAGGACATTAAGAGTCGATTTCCGCACTTGAGGATCCTTATCTGATAGTAGAGTGGCGATGAGAGGGAAGGCTTTCGACGGTTCGCAAGCACCCATTCCTGATTTTTTCAGTATACTAGCCAATTCATCGAGCGTCCCTTGTCGTGTCTTGGCCACTTTAGCTTTTAGTCCTTGATCCAAAAGAATTTGGAAGATTCGGCTGTATGGGAATATCTTTGGAAGCGCCTGGAAAATTCTTTGGACACGCAGGCGAACAGGCTCTCTGGCATCACCAAGCTACAATTTCGGCAGTCAGAAGTATGTCGCACGAGAATGAGAATTAGAATCAAACCTTGTGAACGAGCGTTGGAATAAAGCACAGAGCTTCACCGTCTGTGATTTGATGATTTATGCTCTGCAAAAATTCGGTGACTGTGTCCACAACCTCCAAGCATTTCGTGACTAGGTTTGACTGAGACTCATGGACCCTAACAGAAACATATTTAAGCGGCAGATCAACGTTCGCGAGACCAACTGCTTCAGTGTTCTCAACACCAGAAGCATTGGAATAGAAATCGGCCATCATTGAGAGACCAACGATAAAGTCATTGACAGCATTATGGTCATGACTGAATAGACGCGCAATTAACTCTTTAGAGGCGTGAGGTTCCATCTGTGAGTGCAAGGATTCTACCAGATCTTTCTTGAGTGGACCGCCCTCATTGACCCAACGTATGCCATCTTTAGCCAATCGCAGTCGTTTTGCGTCTGCATTCATGGTAATGAACGGAACACCTGAAATCCCACTGGGCTGAGGGGTGGTAACCACGTTTGAACGTTTGATTGTCGTACTAGGTTTGGCCTCCGGTAGGGTATCCGTACGCGACGCTGGTCGTGAGTTCGATGTGGTTGGTAACTTTCTCCGTACGGTTCCAAGTTTATTCCCTGCTTTAGCCACCGTCGAAGGCGGCGCTGCCGTTCCTGTAGCAGCGACTACGCTCGAGGGCTCTGGAGAGGGAGCAGAAGGTTTTTTCAGGGGTTTGGCAGGAATTGAGGCCGATGGAGCTACATCATCTCCAGCAGGTCTGGCAGCTTGAATAAGAGGGATGGCAGTTGCCCGTGAAGCAGGTTTGAGAGTATTTGTTTGTTGCATTACAAATTCGAAACCTGAGCATTTGATGAGAGTTGGAAGTAGCGCTTGAGCAGCCTTGCGAACATCGCCATTGCGATCGTCAAGACTACTGATCGTGAGTGGAACCCAGGCAGCGATATCCAATGATGTTGGCTCGTGCGTTTTAAACCAGTCCACAATCCAATTCAGTAGCGTACTTTTCAGTATAGGATTTTGAGATTCTAAACCGGTCGTGATTCCGGCCACCATGGAATCCAAGCCCCCACAAGCGGAAGCGATGGCTGTCAGAGATTGAGAAGCAGCAGAGCGAACGTGGGCTTTCTGATCCGCCAATACCGTCACGATCGAAGCAACAAATAACCTCGACTGTTTTTCAAAAGGTTTGCCCATTCCTGTTGCAATGCGGCCCACAATGTCCAGAGCCAGCGATTGAACCGCCTTGTTTGTATCGACCACTCTCATTTTCAAAACTTGGCCAATCTCACCTAATACACATAAGTTGTGAAAAAGCAATTGAAAGAATGGAAAAACTCACCCATCCCTGGTTTCAACCTTTTGTTGCTCCCTTGGTCGAGAATAGCTTGCAAAGTCTCAAGTGATTCCTTCTTGGTCTTCCAAGCATCACTCTTCGCGTCAGTAAGGACAGTTGTTCCTTTAAGCAAACCATCAAGTTCAACACGCGGGAACAAGTCATCTAAAGGGTCTGAGCCACCACTGTCCTTTCCTGAGCCAGCAGATGCTGAGGATAGGTTAACCAAGTCGGCGGACTTGCGAGTAGGCTCCAACGCGGGATTTCCTTCGACTTTGTCGAATTCTGAGATAATCGTGGCGAGTAGCTGTGGGTTGAGATCCTCAAGTAAATCTTTGATGCCTATAGTCTCGTGTAAATATCACATTAGATTCGGTGATGTGAGTCTTACCTGGACCAGCGAACATTTTCACAGTCACAAGCGTTTTTGTCGCACTCGTCCGTACTTGAGCGTTTGAATTGCCAAGTACATTCTTCAGGAAGTCAATGAGACTTCTAAGGGTCAATCCCGCAATACCAAATTCAGTCAAGGCCGTATTGATCCATCCGACGGCATCCGCAAGAACTTTCGGTGCTTTCTGTTTGCCCATGGGTTCATATGCTGTGGAAGAATAAGAAAAGAGACCCATGTTAAGATGAGCAACATACCTTGATTAAGCACGAACTGTAAAGATGTTTTCTCGGCGAAAGCGATTAGTGTATCTCCAGCAGGCTTCTTCAATTTCATATCACCAAGTTTTTCCGTCAAATGAGGTACACAAAGAGCACAACAATTCCTTCCAAATACAGGGTTTTGTTGCGCCAGAAGGGTAAGGATCCCATAGATTTTCGATGAAACCTGAACCCATGGATGTTAGCAACGGTGGCTCTAGGCCACAGCGAAAGATCGTACCTGAAAGTTCTTCTCTGCCCATCCTTTCTTAGCAATGAACCGAACAACAACTTCGGCATCCAGAGTTTCTACTTCTCTCTCTACCCAAGAAGTCATCTCTTCTAGAGCCGCTAGGCGAACTTTCCAGTTTGCATCGCTGAAATCGGTCGCGATATTAGCGGGTATCAACTCTGCAGCCAGATTTTCCGCATCTTCGGGGGTATGTTTATATTTGAATGCATCAAGTCCACTTGCAGGGAGTGGAGCAGGTTGCTTTGATTTTCCAGCCGCCGCTGGTGGAGGAACCTTCTTGACAGCAGGGGGTTGGCCGTCACAGTAGACTCTGATGCTCCTTTCTTAGCCTGTAATAATCAGGTCAAGGGAGGGGTAAAAGTAATTGCTAAAACACGTACTAAAAGCCGGGCAGGAGGTTTGCCTAGGGGTTTCTTTGGAGGTTCGTCCTCGGACATAAGTGTCTCATTCTTCTTTACTTCAGGTTCCTTTTTCTTTGGCAGGGGTACATCGTCGACCTTGGATCCTGGAACTGAGGCCTTTGCGGGTGCACTTTTCTTTGCTGTCGGGGCGGGAGCACGGGAAGCTTGGGTGGAACCCGATTTGCATTTGACAGTTGCTTTCTCAAAGGCCTCCTTCACTTTAGCCTTTCGCACATCCGCGATATTTTCCATTGTTGCGTTGAGAGGTCGCTCTCCAACCATCTTCATGAGGGTCCCGAAGCACGTTGCTGCCTCATTCCTGGCACCTTCGAAGCCATCTTCCAATAAAATTGCCAGGTTCTCTGCCAGCGGCTTGATCTGATTTTGAGGTATGGGGTTTTTAGATGTGGCCAGACAGCGTCCTAAAAACTTTAACGTCCCTTCCTTTACCTGCGGGTTCTTGTTTTTCAAAAACGGTTCAAGGTTTTCCAGTACGGACGTTAAATTTGACTGCATTCGACCAATTAAAGCAACGGGCTAAAATTGATATATATTGAAGCTTACCGCCTGAAAAACGGCATCAAGAGCATTGCCGATAGCATCCGTAATGTTTGCCTTTCTTTCCTTCAATCTCTCCAGCATCGGGGGAACAAGAGAATCGTGATATCTCCCAAGAGCGGTTGCCGTCCCCTTCCCTAATTCCTCAAGACAACTGGCCGCGACCATAACGCAGTTGACGTTGACATCCTTGTGGATACAGGTTGCCAGAGATTTGGCAAGCTCACCCAACTCAGGAGCATCTTTGATACGTGGTGTTGCTTTCACGAGGGTCTGTAACTCGTCCAACGCTTCCTTGCGCTCCTTCCATTTACTTGATTTCAAGTTAGTGTGGAAATCTTTGGAGATCTTTGGAATGATGTCAACTTCTTCCATGAACGCACGAGGATCAAGCTCTTCAGCAGCTAGAGAAAAGTTAGCATAAGGTAAATGTAAGTCAAGCGGAAACGCACGAGCTGTATCCTGCGCATCTTCTGCATTGTCGACCTGAGCCTCAGCTTCTCGTGCCTGGGCACGAGTGAGCCTCTCTGGTTTCGCAGTGCCTTTTCCTTTTCCTTGACCCTCCATATTCTCGAACGCTTCTTTGAGTTCCTTTACTTGTACTGGCTTCAAGTCGTTAAGCCACGGTTCAATTCCAGGCCCCAAATATTGATATAACAAATGAGCCAGATTCACTCCTTCAGCGCGAACGGTCTTGTCATTGTGGGCAAATATTTTGGGAAGCGCCTTGAGTATTGGAGGGGGAGGCACAGTCTGTAGACCAAAATTTCTAGAGCCGAAACGTTAAGATCGCCAAAGGAACTAAATAAACAGGAACGTACTTGACTATTTCCTTCAGCGCAGTTACAGAACCAGCTACGGCCTTTGGCTGCTTTGAGGACAAGCCTACAAGGACATTTTCCTTGGCTGAATTAATCCTCGTAAGTTCGACCAAGAATTGCCGCAACGACACATACCACAACCCCTGCACCACCGTTCTCGACTTCAACATACTGCAATATTAGTTCCAGGGTATTACTTTTAGTACCCGCTCGTGTAGACCCTAGACATTTGTCTACCAGTGCGGCAACAACGACGTCTCGCGTCTTGGCAGCAGTTTCCCCTGCGAACTTGATAAGCGAAACGAGACACTCGATTGCTTTTTCTTGGGCAACAGCATTGGCATCGACGGCCAGCTTCTTGAGCAGATCGGGATTGGAGATATACGGCTTAAAGACGGGATCGGTATCGGAAGCAGAGGTTTGGAAGGATTTGATGAGCGATTCATACGCGCTAACACGGGCCTTCCAGTTCTTGTGCGCGAGCCTATCAGAAATAGAAAGAGAGCTGAAGTCCTCCTCGGGAGGGGGAGGTCCATCCATTGGTATCTATTGGCGGGGAAAAGGTCAGAGACAATGAGGAAAGACCTTTCTGAAGATTACTGGGACCGTTTTTCGAACGAATGGAGTTGTTGCTGGGCAAGTTGGAGTTTGTTGACTCCCAGCTACACGTGACCCCTGACATAAGTTCATAGAGGGCGACACCCACAGCGCTTCAAGAAGCTGTTGTAAGTTATTAAGATCAACTCAACCCTGGGCTTGATCTACCTAGTAGAATGTATGGTGCAGAGCCCTTAGAAACGACCCGCGCGTAGCTTCTATATATCATCGAACATACCTCTAGTCCCAAGCTTGTACCTAACGCGCTCGATGCCGCATTCTTGAATAAATTCTTTTAAATATTTCCCTCAGAGACTAAATATGAGATATCTCCTATATATCAAATTGGGTGCTTGCAATTATTGACACCGCGATATGGTCAATAGAAAAATCTATCGCAATTCAGCGTGACATCAGTAGTATCAGATTTCGTCGCTGCTACAAAATCTCATTCCGCGATGTTTCAGGATTGGAAATACAATGATCAGGCGATGACGAAAGGAAAGCATGTGGTCAATTGAAGTTGCCTCGAACGGGTCAAATGAAATAAAAATAAGCACCGGTGTATTGGCCAACCAAGGAATACATAACGTGTAGTGCAACAGCGTCATCAGGAGTAACAATTCAGATAGACTTTTCACTTCCTACTCGAGAGTGTAACTCCAATCTTCTCGACTAGATCCAAGACGGCTTCGATTTCCTCATCGTGTACGAGTGTTGCAAACTTCTCCTCTTTCTCGACCGTCGTTTGATGCCGTTGTGCTGCAGCATCACGTTCGCTAGTCATGTTCAAATTGTGATAAACGGCTGAGAGGAAGTATTGGACATCTTGTAGTCCCTCTAGTAGTCCCAAGCATTCGTAATCCTTTTCCGCCGCCAGGAGATAGGGGAGAGCTTCGCGAAGAACGTCATCTGTAAAAGTAAAGGACAGGTGATTTATAACTCGAGATATCGCGACGTCATTTGCGTACGCGTAATTTCACTTGAGGCAAGGATAGTCCGTGCTAGGGTGAAGGAAGCGAAGCCTCGTTGCTCGGGGTCTTTGCCGCATATGATCTACAACCTACTGTCAGACGTATTTTCCAATCATCCACATGAACTATGATTAACTTGCGGCATAATGCCCTCAACCAATGAGCGAGAGCGCTTCGACATTCCGAATTCAAGTCCAACATCAGCCAAAAGTATGACACCGGTTCTGTATTCGTGCAGCCTGAAGAGAAACTCTGAGTGCCACAAGGCTCTCAATAGGTTCTCAATCCCTGCAGTAGCTTGACCACATTTCTTCAAAAAAAATATTAGAACCGAAAGGAGGACATATTTCAGGGTTGGCATTACCTTCAATCTTAACACTTCTCCCAGTGATTCATGAATCCTGCAACGTGGTGCGCCGTCAGAATCTAGGTCAAAAAACTTCATATTAAATCGGCCATAAGGCTTCCTTGGAAGAATAATTCCCCGAAACAATCGTTTTTGTCCTCTGTCAAAGGTCTAGCCAAGGTAGCAGAAACGTGAGAACCAAGATCCTACCTTCTAAGTGCGCGCAACGCGAGGATGTTCCACACCGCGTGGGCCCAGGTAGTATAATCATCAACACTTAGACCACTCCATATGGCCGGGTCAAGGAGGTTGCGAAGGCTCTGATCATACAAACCCATGCGCGCATTCTTGATACTGATGATCAAGGTGCGGAATCAACGGGATTTCATGGTAACCCACCTGGTCTGCACGGTTCAGCACTATCGCCAATCTTGTCTCATCTGTAGTTCCCAGGGGGATAAATGCCATTATCAAGTTCTCCTCTATGGTTGCAAGTTTGTCGCACCCTGTATTTTATATGAGCACCATGTAGTGATGTGCTGCATAGAAAATCCGCACCGGCAGCCCTCCAAACTATGGACTGAACAGCGTGTTGTACCCACAGCTCTTCCTCCGGCGGTGGTACAAGTTGTACTTCACCCCAGTGATCTTGGACGCCTACCGCTTGCATGATCTTGTTGAAAGCAACACTGATAGGCTGGTCCTGCTGGCAAGCCACTTCAGTAGTGCAGCGGAAATTTGAAAATTCGGCGTACTTCCAAAAGTTTGTTCACATCATAAAACACTTCCAGTGGGTGCATATCAGGCTGAATTTCATTCAAAGCCCACTTTTGGGAGGGATTATCGGGTGGCAACCTGTGAAGCATCCTACACAGATCGGCGTCATTTTGGCACTCAAAACTTACAAAAGCGAAATACCCAATGCAGTTTTGAAGTGTTATCCGATCACCACTTGTTCTGGAGACAGTGATAGCCTCCGAGAGCAACTAAAGCACTTGCCTCAGACTATCACGAAAATAAACGCTGAGCCAGTAGTGCTCACTTTGCGACAAGCATCGTACTCATCGTGCAAATAGTGCATTCTCACCAAATTCAACAGAGCGTGCTGCCGCAACCCCCTGTAACCAGTAAGTACAGTAAGTAGCTAAATGTATGAAGACGTACGAGTCATTATTTTCATTGAACTGTTGTTCAAAGAATCTTCGCAGATTTTCAATTGCCATCGTATCATCACCGGTCGCTAGCCCCTTCTCCCAACTAGTCAATGATTAGATTGGATAGCTCCAGGAAATATGAATTACGAAAGAAAACACTCACGCTTCAAAAGACTCAGGTTTGGCCCATGACTTCTTATCTGCTTGAGTTCTGAATAGGATTGATTCTGTTTATATGTGAATCAGTTTACAATGAACCAAGCGTGCAGGAACTTACCGTTGCTGGGTTGTTCCTTATTAACAGCATGATAACCAGCGGTGAAATCTCCTTCAACCCAGGCTTGGAAATCGCTTTGCAACTTGATAACTCCCGAAAATGACAACTTGACAAAACTCATGAAACAACGGCGGCAGAAGTACCCGAATAAGGACCTGCGCATCTAAACATCCTTCAGTAGATTTAATGACGGACAAGTCCAACCCAGCTCACGAATATAGGATTCTCCTTTTGAAAAACATAAGGGTGCGTGATGCAGAAAGCGAACATGACCACCTACTTCATTGACCTTTGCTACAAATAAGGCCGGGATATCTTTGTGAAACATGAGCTTAGGATTCTCCAATCGGACATGTAGCACACTTGCTGGAGAAAAATAGTGTGAGGTTATCTGCAGTGTCTAGATTGCTTGGCTAGAGGCGCGCCACGCATTAGTACGAATATCAAGAGGTTGAGGTAGCCATCACCATAGCTCGCGCGCTCGCAAGGAAAGCTTGACATATGTCTGTTTCGGCTCGCGGACCAGAAGCAATTTCTCGTAAGATTTCATTATAACTTTTTGGCTTGCAGACCTAAGTCCCGGATAGAATTCATCACGGAGCTGTTGAAGAGGTTTTGCATACCTCAGAGACTTCATTCAAGAGGCATCGATAAAGATGAAGAGTAAATGGATTGGGAAAGGTTGTATGATCTGTATCCTTAAATGCGAGACAGAGAATGGACAAGAGGCCGATATGGTGGGGCCTTAAGATATGTTCCGTTGGCGGAGGAACGTCATCCATCATCGTTTTCAGAGAGTCATCGTCAGGTGGCTGTGCTCATTTTCCTCCTTCGCCCCATCACAAAAATATGCCGGTCAAAGGCAAGCGTCCAGCCCCGCCGAGCATACAAGTACGCTTTCAGACATGAATCTCAGCAATGACTCTCCTCATTTCGGATAGGCGCCATCCAAAAAGCTTAAAGCCGGGCATGGAAAGAAACCTATGGTACTGAACAGCCGAAGCGGCCGAAAAGAGAAGGCTTCCCAGCGGAAATATATTGCTATGCCCGCTGCAGGGGACTTGAATGGAGAGGACGAAATCACAATGTCGGATCAAGATGTAGACGTCTTGCAGAACGCATCGTTTCTGCGAAACCTAGATGAAAAGGCCATTACCAAGTGCGTTCGTTCCGCGAGGTTCGACAACTGCTGATAGCTCATTTGCGCTACAGGAGTAAAAAGGAGTTAGAGCGATTGCATCAACTTCACAAACCAGCTAGAGCAGAAAGGAAAACTGACGACCTTCCTGCGGTGGACTCTGGTAGTGAAGAATATTCCGATACGGAGAGCTTACAATCAAATGAGTTCAGTGACAAGCTGTCCGACAGTGTGCCGATCTCCGAGGACGAAGAGGAATATTCAGTGGCCGGATTTGATTCCGACGCAGAAATGCCTTATGAGCAAGTACCTCGGAAACAGCGCTCACGGGACGGAGTCAGTGCCCGCACAAAACAGATCGAAGGTCTTCCCATCAAGCTTCCAGATGGCACTATCCAGAAGAGTACGAAGATGCTTCTCATGACTGACTCTGACTTTTCTTCGAATGAGGAAAGCGAGGAAGAATCCGTGCCTCGGGAATCGGAGACACGGGTAGAAGATGTAACGACCGGTGCACGATTCGGACGCGCGGCCGTTGTTGATATTGTTGGAAAGTCTTCTCGGAAAGAACGCGTGGAAGCTGCCAAAGAACAGATTGCAGGCATATGCCAGGAGATTCTGGCTGATCCCGAGAACAGTGTATGTGAACATAACGGTTACCTAACACTATTCGTTGAAAACTCAATAATTTAGCTCGGTCTTCTAAGGAGATTGCATACATTTTCTTTGCCAGAAATCTCAACCCCTGCACGGCCAAAACCGATTCCGAACGATCCCGTCATTCGCAAACTTACCATCTTATCTCAATTAACGGTTTTTAAAGACGTCATCCCAGGGTATCGAATACGTCCCCTCTCCGACAAGGAAAAGTCCGAGAAAGTAAGTTCCATGGTAGCCCGAAATCGGGAATGGGAACAGGGCCTAGTCGCTGTGTATCAGGCCTATCTACGCTCACTTGAGGTTGAAATTAAAGGTGAATGATGTCCGTGGAATTGCTGAAAGCATCTCAGACCGTATCTATTCATAGAACGCTCTATGCTTGCCGACGTTGCCTTGTCGTGCATGTGCACACTGTTGGCAGAGGCTACCCACTTTAATTTCAGCACAAATCTTATATCTTGCATCGTTGCTAGACTTAGTCGAAAATCTTGGGATAAGGTCCGTTCCCTTGTTCTACAATTAAACATTAACCTTGTATGTTTACTTTCATCGTTAATCTAACCAGTCGTCCGAGCTTTGTGTCAAGACAATCATCAAAGTTTTTCGGAACGACCTGACCGGTCTCCCTTCCCTGGAGATCGTCCGGACATTGAACCGCATGATTAAGGAGCGCCATTTTGCTATCCACCCCAATGTGCTTTCATGCCTGATGTATCTCCGGCTGCGGACGGAACTAGGAGTTCGTGCATCCGATAGTAGAGTTGAAAAAGATGACTCGAAGGGTAAAGATCAACGCCCTCAGAAAGGAAAGAAAGCAAAACAATTGCACCTTAGCAAGAAGACAAGGAAAGTACTGAAGGAGAAAAAAGAGATTGAGCAGGAGATGCGCGAAGCAGCTGCCGAGATCGACAGGGAAGAGCGCGCGGCCACTGTGAGTTTCCCTTCAAGCCGTCACATCTTTGGAGTTGTCTTTTTGTCTCTATGGCTCCAAGGATACCTTCGGCACTATTACTGATCTTCTAAAATAATAGCACACGGAGACGTTGAAGCTTCTGTTCGCGTTATACTTTAGGATACTGAAGAACCCGCGACCGAGTCCACTCCTTTCGGCCACGTTGACGGGCATCGCAAAGTTCGCACACCTCGTGAACATCGATTTTTTCCAGGATCTACTGCAAGTTTTGAAGAACTTGATCTCATTAGAGTATTTTTCTGATGCTGCGCACGAGTCGCGCGAGGACTTGTTCCGATACCGTTTACAGTGCATAGTCACAGCGTTTGATCTCCTGTCCGGACAAGGTGAGAATCTGCCAAGTTTACTCTTAGCCTTGTTTACTCACACCATGCCCGTCGCTCTCGAACCCTTATCAACCGCTTGTTATATTCACCACACACATGTGTTTCAATGATTTCATTTTCAGGCGAAGCACTGAACATCGATCTGACCGATTTTATCACACAACTCTATGAGATGATACTACCCTTAACGTTGATGAACGTTATTGAGTCAAAGACATTGACACCGCCTAACAATGATATAATAGGGAGTACAGACAGCGCCCATATATCAAGTAACAGCAACACACTCCAGGCCTCGACTCCATCACCAGCAACAATATCCCCTCCACCCTCGATCTCCGATCTTCTCTTTGGCGCTCTGCGGGCAGTTTTTTCATTACGGACCGGTGCAAGCACTGCACCTCCCTGGCGTTCCGCAGCATTTGCCAAACGGCTTCTGTCAGCCGCACTGCACTGGCCGCCGGAGACAGCACTTCGTACGCTTGACCTCATCCACGACTTGATCGCAAAGCATCCAAAAGTAGAGGCACTGTTGTCGACGGAAGACCGCGCCTTTGATGGTATCTACCGCCCTGATGTTGACGATCCCCAGCTGTGTCACCCCTATGGGACGGCCTTTTGGGAACTGCAGACTCTCGCCATAAGTCATATGGACCCTGGTGTTCGTGCCTCAGCTAGCAAGTTACTTAAATTTAGTTCGGGTGACTCATAGATGGAGTAATGGTCTTAGATAGGCTATCCTTTGTGTGTGTGTTGTATTTGGTGTTGGGGGGGGACGGGAGTGTCAGTCACCTTGGTTATTGTTGATGGCATTTCTGTTGTTGAGGTCTAAGAGTGGGAATGGGCGACGTACGTGGATATTCCCCGATGTGGTCCGATGGTTGTCCGATGGACGGTCATTTCCTGTTTTGATTATCCGCATCACATACATACGAATTCAGGTCGGAAGCCTCGGAGGAGGGACTGACTCGACCCGGGTAAACCTCTCACGTCGATCGTGTTACAAAGTTCAAACTGTATTACCAGCTGATGACCATAAAACCCAGGGGAAACTAGTAAAAAAGGTACATAAACCCTATACCCGAAATATAAAAGAAAAGAGAAAGGTAACAGACAGCAAGTTCGATTTCCCGCGAATAAAATACACGTCAATAGGCAAAACCGCAATGGGTTAAAGTTGAGACGAAACCAAAAAAAAAAAAAACAAACTAGATGAATGGAGAAAAAAAAGTACAGGTCGGACATAATATAAAACACTTATCGAAACACTGGGTAAGTTAGATAGCTAAGGCGCCTAGAATTGCTTGTCGTTTAGCTCCTGATCGATCAATAAAGTGGGCGATTGACGGGAGTGAGAGTCGGTAGGATTAAGAATAGCATGATGCGACGGTGGTAAGGCTACGTTGTGGGAAATAAATAAAAGGATCAAGGAAGAGATCAAGGGAGGAAGGCACCAAATCAGTGACAGAGCGGAGTTAAGTGAGTTTAAAGAGTATTGGGGGAGGGTGCAATTTTAGAAATGCAAGGATCCAGAACGAGAAAGACCGATGGGTAGAAAGGGAACGAGCAAAAAAGACCAAAGGGGAAGAAGTTAAAGAAGCAGTGGACCGGACGCTCTTGTGTGTCATGTGGATAGCGGTGCGGCGGCGGCGGCGAAAGGTCAACCAACTAAGAGTCGAATGCCAATGCGCGCTATTATGGTCCCAAAGCTCCAAGTAACTGCCACCCGTTGGCCATCGGGCCATCAACTCCATGTGAAAGAACTTGAAAACAAAACCGAAAAAAGGGTAAAGAAAGATGACCCAAAGGTTCCCCCAGTTATTAATGTCAAGAGTGAACCTAACTTTGGCGAGAGTTGAATCAAGGGTATCATCAGAAATCCAAAGGCTTCGAATCTTGGGGTGGAAAGGGTATGATGGGGATAACACTTGAACCCAGCTAAGGCTTCTGGGCGTCACGAGGCTCATAAATAAGAGAAGGTTTGTGTTATTAGGGGTGCAGCCGCCCATCAAGTTTCAACCGCAGGGTCCTTCCCTTTCTACATCTTTTGTTTCAAGTTGCTGAGTCATCATGGATAGGTTGGAGTGTTCAAGATGGTAGAGTTGTTGTGACGGCGTATCTGACAGGTGGGAAAGCGTGGGCAAGCGAATGATTCGTGTGCTTTGTATTGTGAGGTTGCATGGGAAGCGAATACGAGCCCATGTTACCATTAGACATCATTCCACTCGAGTTGATACCCACTGCTCCGTTGATGGGAACACGCCCTGCATGATGAGGCTGGGAATATGACGAGAGGCTGGTAACAGTATTTGATGGCGTATGTAGACCTAGCGAACCACCTGGTGTGAAGCCACGGCTCGAGCCGCTACTGTTGAAGTTGGCCGCACTCGTCGGGGAGGATGAAAGCGATAGGGGCCGGACAGACGCCATGTCCATAGCCGACCCCGAACTGCGCGATGTAGAGGGATAATTTAGATAGCCCATGAGTTCAGCCGACGGCAGAGGACTTCCAGATGCTCTGTCCAGCTCGTAGATCACGAAGAGGAGTGATGTTCCATCGACGATAATTTCTTGAGTGATATTAGTGGGAACATCTACATTCACGAAAATTGGTATCAAAATTCCAAAAAGAGAGAGGGAATACGTACTGGGATCGAGCCATCGACAGCGACTTAGGTGGGATTCGGGGAGGAGAGCGTTCACAGTACCCAAAGTGACTTCGGAGACCTGAAGAGAATCTACGTCCTCTGCGATGGTGGTACCACCCACGATCGTCTTGGTGATGCATTTTCCACTAGATGACCAGACGTGAGAAAGATAGATATTGGCGAGGAACCCTTGGAGAGTAGAGGGGCAATTGATGTCATCGACAGTGGATATTCTTAAGCAAATTCTGAGTTGGAGCGGTTGGTAAGGCATGTTCAGTGGAACCAGCTGATCCATGCGGATGAGTAAAGGGGACATTCCATCAGCGGTGAGCCGTAAAGCCCGTATTCGGTTGAGAGACTGGTGTGCTTTGGAATACTCGGAAGCCGGAGCAGTATCCGTAGGTGGTGTACGTGATGAAACGCGACCATAACTGGAGTATTCCGGAGTGGAGTTGGTGAAGGAAGGGCTATATGACGATGCGGAGGATACGATGTTCCGAGGGTCTGCTGAATAATTATGGGCAGCGGAGGCCATATCGAGCTGACGGGCTGCGGGATAGTCGGGGGAGGGCAGATACTGGTTCTGGAAATCTGGTGGAGAAAAGTCCGGCGAGGCCGAAGTGGAGGAGTATCCATCGGTGTCGTCAAACTCCATGGGTATGAGGCCATGGGACCAGTGATCCTCGAGTTTGATAGGTGAGCCAGCGGGGGGGCTAGCGTCGGCGAGCTCTTCGCCACCAGCGACGAGCTGATATTCTACAAAAATAGATATGAGGATCAAATTAGCATCGAGATCTGTGCCGTTGGGCGTTACCTGGTTCTCCCTTCCACATGTTGCGTAAGACCTGGATGTGACTGGCGACCTGCTTCTTGGAGCGGATGATGTTGTGTTTTTGCAGGTAGTCGACGAGGAACTGGTTGCGCCATCGGCTCCTGCCGCGCGATTGGGGATATGTGGCGAAGGGGGAGGTCCAGTATTCACGGAGGCCTGGAAGAAAGGGCGATGAGAGGGGAGAAGAGGCAGGAGGAGGAGGGGACTGACCTTGGACGAACACTTTCTCTATCGACTCGGGCCATACTTCTGCGCCGCTGCCATCCTTGAGGAGCTTTCTGTGTTTGCGCTGGGGCGTGAGGGACTTGCTGGACACGGAGTCTGGGAGGGGAGGGAGAGGGATTGGGAGGGGCATGGGGGAGAGACGGGAGGAGCGGTGGAGATTTGAGAGTTATATAGATGTGCACCCTTGCATTCCGGGCCTATTCTGCTGGTGGATTTGGAATCTGGCCAGGTCGGGCAGGCATCTGGCAGAAGAAAGAAGATCCGAGATGGGGCCGACCAATCGGGAAGGTGGGAGCCACCGCTCTGGAGATAGCCCAAGCGCCCGTGTCTAGATCCTCATCGGGGCTCCCGATGGAGATCCTGCTCATGCCCTTCCTCGCGCACGCCCCGCCCCTCCTGCGCGTCCTGGGGCGGGCGAGAGGCTCTCCAGGGCGCGCGCGCATGCCGCTGGTGGGGGCTGGAGCGCGCGAGAGGCTGGGCAGGATCGCTGGGCGCAGAGCACTGCTGTGGTGCCGTCTTAGAGGCTACCATATGAGGAACGGAGGAGGGGGCCGAAGACCGATAGAGGACCGACGCCGGAGGGGACGGCCCCGCTCTGTTTGTTCCAGGCAGGCTCCAGCGTCGACTCCCGGAGTCACAGGTGCCAGCCGGGCATAAACGCACGGCCTCCGCGCAGATTTAGCAGCCCGATGGCGCCCCCCTGATTATGGAAGGTCCGACCCAAGGACTTGGATGCGCGCCGAATGGGGTTGCGGTGGGAAAGTGCCTCCCACCCGGGCCTCGTCACGGTGACCGCGTAACGCTGATACGTGTGCGCGATTTGGCAGATTATCAGTGGTAGGAATGTCCCTCATCCAGCTCTGGCTGCGCGACAAGGCCGCGTCCTACGCCAATGCCGACCGCGTCTACACCGACATCGACGCCGCGCTCTCCCGCTTCGCCGCGCTCCGCCCCAAGCTCGACGTATACAGTATGCACACCGGTCTCTTGGCCTCCCGTCCGCGCTGATCACACCTGTGCCCAGTATTCGATGATGGACGCTCCCACCTGCTGCTCTGTGTTCACGGGCTGCTGCCCATCAATTACCGTAATACATCGTACAACATCCCCATCGCCGTCTGGGTGACACGCGACTACCCTCGTCATCCCCCTATTGTGTATGTCGTGCCGTCAACGGATCTTGTCGTCAAAGCGAGCCGAGCAGTCGACGTCAGTGGCCGGTGTAATTTGGAGTATATGCAGCAATGGGAGCGTAAGAGCGAGGTCAGTTCGGTCCGATCTGCTGTGGTCTTCCGCGCCTGACGTCATTGATTGGCAGGGATGCAGTCTCTCTGCCCTCCTCGACGCAATGCAGGATCTCTTTTCGCGAGAACCACCGCTCTACGCCAAGCCCCGGGCCCAGGCCGTGCCCTCGAGCAGCCACGCCGGCCCCCCCACTCTCCCCCCCAAGCCCGCCCACGCCCCCGCGCTCCCCACCCCCCGCCGGGCCCAACGCCCACTCCCCCGCCGCCGCTGCCCCCGCACCCCGTCCTGCCCCCCTCCTCGCCGACCCCCCCGCTGAATCATCCCGCCGCCCACCGCCCTCCGCGCCCCCATGTCGTCGCCGCGCCGCTGCCCGTCCACGCCCCTCGCCGAATGTCCTGACCATGGTTCCCGCCGTGCCTCCCCCTCCCCCTCCCCTTCCTCCTCCCCCACCGCCGCCGCTGCCGCCGCCACATCCGCCGCTTCCGCTCCCGGCTGCACAGCCCGTCGCCCAGCCCCCCCACAGCCCCCCTCGGCCGACCGTTCCCTCCGTCCCCGCCCCCAACCTCCTGGACGAAGACACTCCGGACGCATCTCTCCCCGGCAACTCTCCCGCCCCTCCACGTCCTCCCAACCCCGAGACTCTCAGACTCCATTCTCAAGTGCATGCGAAGCTGACGTCAGAGTTCAACTCGCTAGCTCAGGCTATGGCCCTTGATGCCGAGAGGCTCCGGGCACATCAGACAGACCTTCTTGCCGGAGAGCCTGCCATACGGGACGAGATGGCGCGGTTGGAGGCTGTCAGAGACGTCTGTCGTAATGTCGCTGACAGGACACGACGCGCAGTCAACCTTGCTGAAGCTAATGTCGCCGAGCTGCGGCGCAAAGGCGAGCCAGAAGTCGATGAACTGGTCTGCGCTACCAGCATCGTCCATGACCAGTCAAGTCCTTCTTTTGACCCACGTCTCATCATCCTCACATTTGTCGACAGGCTTATCAACCTTGTGGCAGAAGATAACGCCATCGAGGACACCATATACCATCTTCACCGTGCCCTGAATTCAGGTCGAATCGATTTAGACAAGTTTTTGAGAGTAAGTATTTTGCCATTTTTTAACATCCATGACCCTTGGTTGACAAAAATGCTGACCGGTTTGTTTCAGGCAACTCGAGCGCTTGCAGAGGAGCAATTTACAAAGAGGGCCCTGATCTACAAAATTCAAATTGGTCTTGGAATAATCACTTCCGCTAATTAATGCTGTAGAGTGTCACGTTCCAGTATATGTGATCTGTTGCGGATCTAGGTAAATTTGGCCAGTGGCGTTATATGCGGTAAAGACCCCAAATTCCTGTCCGGTGTCCCTGAAATCACAATTATCGATATGGTCAAGAGGTTCCAGCTCCAAGGTTTGTTTAAAAAGATATATAATCGCCCTTGTCAGAGAAGGCTATTTGTCACATCACTGGACCGTGCCTATATCCTGGGAATGTTCAGCTACCCGTAGACAATAGATATCTCACGGATATCAGATAATTTTCGTGTGACTTATTAGCCGTCTACCACGAGATCGGTCCGGTCCTTGTGAACAATGGAATCTATTGTTTGCCTCCCTTCTTCGGCCTTCCTCGATGGATTTTTTGCCATTTATGGAGTGCTTCTCTGTTCATATTCTGGTAGCTTGGCAGCGCTCATACTTAAGGTTCCGCCCAAGACCGGTGCCGGCAGCATCGCGAGCCGCCCGGGGATTGTGGTTTTTCCGTGTTCGACCACCTCCTGAGGTTATCCGCACCGTCCCTCAAAAGCTATCGCGCTCTCGTGCAAACACCTGTGAAAAATCACCGATCGACTGCGCGGATAGATTAATAATCGATCACATTGCCACACTCTGATCGTACTAAGGGGAAGGGGGTCGGTGGTCAGCCCTGGGTCAGCCGCTGTGGCCGCCTGTGACCGATAAGACCTCTTATAGCTAACCCTTTGTATTCCTGCACAACAGATCGATCAGATACTCGTTGAAGCTTAGACCTAAGATAAGCACAAGGTCGTAAGACTTCGCGGTCAAGAATCATATTTTGGGGTGGGTGACAGTCGCTTCGCCGGCTTGAATGTTTGTAACACCGCCATACATCATCACTTGCCATCGCTACACTCCTTATGTTTATTGTTTTTAGGCAAGGCACTTCCGGGCAATGCTTAGCGGCAGGACGTGAGGTTAAGGGTTTCATGGCACTCCGCCAATTCGCTGTGCCGAGACTGCCAGGACCGTGACCGGTTAACTGTTCGCACAGGCTTAAAGTATCCCCGGCTTCCCGGCTCGGGTCATTTATAAATAACATATTTTTTTTACCCCCGGTCATCTGCCGGGTGTAAGCTGTTGAGAATTAAATATATGTCTGCGGCATTGCGACAATGGCGTAATTGTAATTGTCTTTCAAAGACGCGGAAGCTGCTTTAACGGGAATTTCAAGGAAAGAGATTTTCGTCATCGGCGGCGCATATGTTCGCATGTATTGCATATTAAGATAGTTTCAAATTTCTAAGTGGGTTATCACATTACACTTCGGTGATGTGTTATCTACACACGGGGAACAAAAAAAAAACTTACAAATCGCCCCCCCCCCTTTGATATACTAAGTAGCCGTTACCGGTGTGTGGCTATACCCCTCTGCCTCCTTTATACTTTTCAATCAACTCTTGTTCCGGTGTTCCGCACACACTCAAACAAAAAGAGTGCTCATGACCCGCCCCCGCCCCCTCAAAGGTCCGGCCTGTTTGAACCGAGGTAAGAAAAGAAAGTTTATAGACCAGTCTCACTGTCACACGTTCAAAAACAAAATTACTGGCACATAATACAGCCAATAATGCCTCGGGTACTTTTGATTGTCAACTGTTCCATACGTCAGCGATATGTATGAGTGTTTACTGTATATGTATAATGACGCGTCGGAACATTTCTGTCGAAACCTTGCAAAGCGTGACGTTTAACTTGGAAAGTACCGGTGATTGCTTATCCGGAATTCCCATGTGAGCAACGTTTCTCGTTTGACCCCGAGCTAAGCATTGGTGATGTTGATGATGATGTGATGATGATGATGATGATGATGCTACTCCCGGTGGCACACGTTATTACCAACATTCTACATGCCAATCGAACACGTCTTCATTATTCTTATGCAATGATACAGTTTAGCAGGAGTCGATCATCATCGCGTCCTGTATCAAGCTTGAGCTAAAAAAGAAAAACCCTCCTTTTTTTCCCTACCTTTTTTTCTTCTTCTGGTTAATCCGCCACTAGTAATCTACCAAAAAAAAAAAAAAACCCCCCATGTGCTCATTTCAACAGACTCAATACAAATGTAATGAACATAATTTCTTCTAGCCAAGAGCTTGTATTGACATACAGCATAGCACTTCTTGTCTTTTTCTCTCATATGTTTTAGCCTGAGTATAAAAAAAAATAAATTTCAGGTACTAACCTCCTTGGTCACTCCTGATACATTGAACTATAACTTATCCCCCACATTTTACGATATGGTGTAACGTGGGTTGTAGACTACGGGCTGCTATCTCCGAATGATAAGCCATCAACTGAACATTACAACCATTTATGACCACATTGTCATTAACGTAGCTCACATAAATTCTCTCAACCTATGAACAAATTTGTCGATATAAGGTCTGGCTTAAGGGACCAAAATTGGATCAAAATTCAAGGTCCTACTTACCTACAGCGCCAAAATTTAGATCATTGGCTCGTGATTATAAGACCGTATGTCAGTCTGCTACTTCCTCCCAGCGGACTATACATATCGATTACTTCTAATGTGTTGCTGCGCTGCTTCGCGGGTAAAAAAAAAACCAGGGATCTGCTCTAAACGAAGAACAGCCGTTTTAGACCCTAAAACGGCCCTAGTTCACCGTAGAAGAATTGTGTATCCCTCACAGCATTTATGTGGCCCAATAAGTTATTATTAGTAGATGACCGAAGAATTAACCCCAGATTCAATGTAGCTAAAAGAGACGACAATGGTGAAAGCTTCAGAGAACCGATACCATGGATACAAAGCAATTTCCTCCAAGCGCCATAGAGAAAAAACGTCCTTGGCACCCTAAATCTGAAAGTAAAATGGTCCAGGAAAATATGGGGTTCGAGACTCTCATTGAGCACCGGATCGGTGTCCCGACTACGATTGCTCGACCGCAGCATTGGGTGATGCAAGTAGAACTGAATCGTCTGCATCGCCATCCACACGCCTCCCTCGATTCGAGCCAACCCATCTCCAGACGCGTAATTCGTCTCCGCCTTCAACTTCCTCCATATTAGTTCTAACATTAGCGTTTCCTTCAACCACCCGTTCAACTTGATCCCAAAGTCGCTTCCTTGCAGGAATGGAATGCTCGTCCTGTAAGATCAGGTCCCGTAATTGCAAAGACGACAAGTATGGGTGTGGCGCAGTAACCGGGTCCGTGTGGTGAGCGATTTCTTGGTTTCGAAGTGTGTCTAACGCAATCTGAACTAGCTCTCCAGTGCGTTTCGACTCTGTCTTCCGTCGGGCGTTACGCCGCCCAGCAAACACTGCAGCAACGATAATTGCGAGTGCGACTAGGAAGAAACACAAACGGGGATATATTAGTTCATCAAGCACTAAAAAGGTAACTAGCGTCAAGTGCGGTGGCGTACCGAATACTGTTGGCTTCCACTCAGCCCACACTTCCCTTGCCTTGACAATGGCGGCGCAGCTCCACGTCATGTCGGGCACCTTGTGAGCAAGGTATCGGTGTCCCCTTTCTCGGTTCAGAACTGTGATAACAGAGGGGGCTCAAAAAGACTTACTCAGAATCCTCTCCAATAATGATACCGCCCCACTGGTTGAGCTCTTGGATGGCTTCGTTAAAGATGTCCTCAAAGACAGGAAGTCGATTGGTCTACATATCCGTTAAGAAAAGCATGAAGTTATCGATGCGGGAGACTTACCGGTGTCTTTTTCCTCATTATTTCCTTGAGTCTAGTTAATTCAATGCCCCACTCCTTGGCTTCAACATCGTCAGACCCCTTGGATGGCTGGTGGGCACCAGTACAGAGGCGTCTACCGCGTTCTCTTCCCAAGGTATTTTCAATAGCTCTTCCCAATGCACCAATGTGTAGTTTCCGCTTGGGATCTTCTAAACAACGAGGCGGCAATGCGACGCTACCGAGTCCAGGAAGACCGTTCAAGCAGTCGTGCAAAGCCCCCCATATATATCCGGATGGAGAAGACGCTGTGGCAAACGATGCGTTCGACCACTGGGGTGGCATCGACATGAAGAATAAGAGAGGATGGGGATGAAGAAGATAGCCAGAATCACATGTCACACTGAACTGGGTACACGAAGCGTGGTCTGGGCAGGGCGTGCAAGACTCCGGCTGAGGAATGGGCACGAGAGGTGGTATTGGACACGGCGTTGAGTCCTGGTGATCGCCAGGTGGAAAAAGAGTTGTCCGGTTTTCAAGATTGCATTCTCGAGCCAATTCATGGCGTATCTTTAATTCTTGTGCGGCACGATTGGTATTGGAGCCAGTATCACAATATCCAATTGTGGCGGACTGGCTCTTGTAATCGCGTACATGATAGGCGACGATCGAAAAGAGCACCAGGAAGGACACCCTCAACAACCAGGATGGCTTCTCATTTGATGCCAGTGGCGTAGGGGATCGTTTTGCTATTTCCAAACTTCTCAAAGTTCTATTCGGGACGGCAATGGCCTCCGGCGAGTCTTGTGCAACCTCCTCCACTGGTTGAAGGTTATCATCATCAAACTCTGCATTTACTTCCTCCTCCGCCTCCGCCTCCGCCTCTTCTTCGACATCACCCGCAACATCCTGGAGGACGTCTACCAGTACTTCCGGTGGCTGTATTGAGGGAGGTGGAGAGGGAAAGTGGAGATTATGGACAGGCACAAAAGGTAAAGCAGGTTTGAATTCGGCAGCCGGGGGAGAGAAAGGTGAACGAGAGGGCGCTTGTGGGCGAGTTGGAGACGAGGGTGGAGAAGCTTGTGGAGGGGCTGAAAAGGATTTCCGGGATTTTTGTCCTGTGGCAGGTCTTCGAGGAATCCTCATTTTCACTGGGGAGGGACGCAGAGGGGAAGAATCCTCTGCACCGGACTGAAAAATATTATTATCCTCCCATCCGCTGTCCTCCGCCTGTAAAAACAGTGGTCATTCAATACATAGAGTTAGTAGGATAAGCTGGCTTTAGATCTACTTACATGCGAGACACCACGGGCTTGAGTGCTTGCATCTGCCTAAAAAGAGGATGTCAAAAATTGAATCTTCAACTTGAGCCCTCATACTTTTTTTCTAGTCCTGCCAACTTTTTTGACTGGCCGTTCCTCGATTTCCGATTCACTTTCATGTATGGTATCAGCCTCAATGGCTTTCCTTCGTCGTGAGGCGGTACCCCCAATAGAGGGTTGCGCAGATGATCGACGTCGCTTATTCTACCAAATTTGAGCCTATTATGATCTCTAAAAACAAGGCATTTTATCCACCTGTTCAGGCCGGACCGGAGATGTCTCTTCGTCTGTAGTGGCGACCGGGACTTTAGAAAGCCGTCTTGATGACCGTCGTGGGGGTGCCTGCTACAGCCGATAAGCGCTTCGCCTAAGTATTAAATGAAAGAGGAATGAACCTTTGTGATGAGTTCACCGGTTACGCCATCGGTTATACCGTCATCGCTGGCGATGCTGTTAGTTTTCTTCAGCCGTTCCTTACCAAGCTGCGCCGCTTTGCCCTTGATCTCCCGATGGAAGAGTTGGACTAGCTTTGCTTTCGAATATGGAGTAGGATAAGCGATATTGTGGTAGCCGAGAACTCCGAGAAGCTGTGACACAGTAAGCGAGGTTGGATCGAAGTCGGGCTGCAAATATTCGCCCAAAGCAATGATTTGCGCAGAAGTGAGTCGCGAAGACATTGTGGGCTATGGAGGTAGAGCGCAAGAGTCAGAGCTGCACGGTCCTGCATCATCCAGGTCAATACCCACGCGTCTCGCGTGAATCAGCCACGTGCCTGCTCATGACATCACTTCCATTTCCCGCTGGTCCTCGCCAATCATGTCTTCCGGAACGACCTCGCAAGTAAGCCTCCCGCCCTCAGTACAGCACACAAATTTCACAGTTTTGTCAGGACAACGCATGGAAACAGAAAGAGCAGGGAGAGGAGGCCAGATACATCCACCAGAAGGTCAGTTCTACTACATACAGGTTTTCCACGCCAGCTAGATTCTGAGCGATACTACTCCAACAGGAACAGGAGCAGCTAGCGGCCTTGCGGGAACAGATGGACAAGGGAAAGGAGTCTGTTCCTGACAACGATAAAGACTTTGAAGGCGGGTTTGGTGGACAGGAAGACCTAGAAGATCGGTACGCTACGACAAGTGGAGAGCACTAGAACAGACGATAAGACATGTACAAAGTTCATGTATATGAGGGCCTAAAGAGACCCCGCGTGCCGAACCACTCGCCCTTAACCTGGGATAGATTGAGCGACGCAATGCATTCGAATTGAAAAACCCTCACCATATACTTCCAGTACGCGTAGGGGAACAAGTCCTTCTTCAACCAATAGAAGGGTAAGCGGCTCTTCCCCTGATCGGTGATCGAACCAAAGGTCTCCTTAGGCTCGAGTCCGTATTTGAATTCCGCAAGTAACAATTTCCCGTATCCCGTCAACAACTAAGCATAGCGGTCATAAGATCAGTCAGCGATAAGGATGGTTAGGAGGCACGTACGGGACAGCTTGTGTAACCGTCATAACGGGGATTAGCCACCTTCCCGGAATCAAGGAAGGAGTAAAGGTTTTCCGTAAGAATAGGGGCCTGCGCAGTGATCGCGGCCGCGGTTTTCGAAGTCGGCAGTGACGATGAGTCTCCGAGGGAGAAGACATTTGCAAATTGGGGATTGGTGTGTTGTAAAGTTCCCGGATCCACCGATACCCAACCGGCCGCGTCGGCCAACGGCGATCGTTTAATGAATTCCAACGGTCCCATAGGTGGCGTAACGTGAAGTGTCGTATAGTCGACCTCCACAGTTGAGCCATCTGCTTTCTGGAAGGTGGCCTTGTGATTGTTCGAGTCCACCTCGATAAGATTATGTTGGAAGTGGCCACCAATCTTGCGCTCTTCTCTCAAAGAGTTCAAGACATCGGAATACTTTTTGACGGCAAACATAGTCGGTGTGCCGGTATAAAAGTCAACATTAATAAGGTCACCACGCCGAGTGCGGCGGAATCGGTCCCAAGCCATCCACATGATCTTCTGAGGAGCTGTACAGCATCTTAGCCTGCCTTTCAGACTGGGATTCAGTCAAGTAACGGACCTCCTGCACATTTGATGACACCGAGGGGTTGAGTAAACACGGCCTTTCCGGAGGGAATGGCTTCAATATCACTCCAGGTTTTATCGCATGTGTCGTAAGAATAAATTGAAGATACCCCGGATGTAGAATCAGCGAGCGCCTCTGGTAAGCCCTTGATTGCCTTCCAGTTGATTTGTAGGCCTGCTGTTACCACGAGGGCATCGTAAGATAATTCTCTTCCTGAAGATGTGGTCACCGTCGACTGGCTAGGATTGAACGTTTGAACGTTTTCTGAAATTAGTGACAGATGTTGAGGCACGAGAGAAGCGAGCGGTTTGCGAAAACTGGTTTTGGACTGCAGCCCAGAGCCTACAAGTGTCCTGAATGATAATTATTGGTCGC
The DNA here is from genome assembly GCA_029719445.1 of Agaricus blazei. NCBI lineage: Eukaryota > Fungi > Basidiomycota > Agaricomycetes > Agaricales > Agaricaceae > Agaricus > Agaricus blazei. The sequence goes on along the minus strand of SSNC01000009.1, from coordinate 543,965 downwards.
GTGAGATTGTGGTCGCCGATCACTGACTAACACCCTACCATCCGGGCTTACAAAGGTGAGCGCTTGAGGGAAGGGAAAAATGAGGGAAAATGAACTATACCTGGTAATAATGATATTCAGCAGCATCGACGATCGCAACGTCGCCGTCCTTCAAGGCCTTACCCGCAGCCTTAAATCGGTTGTAAATTTGGTTCGCTGCGGCTAGACCACCACTACCTGTGGTGAAATTCCCATTGATCAGCTGTAATCCATGAGAATCCTTACAAAGCAAAACTGACCACCGCCAACAACCAGAATTCTGTACCTGTCGCGGGAGTTCAAGGTACTTGCGTGGCGGCTGAAAGCTGAGGCTGCACGAGGAACGACTGCTGCTCTATGGACAAGCATTTGATAGTGTGAAACGAAGAAGAGTCAAACTTGGTGGCATTCCCGTATGGGATGTCACCGTTAGACGATGATTGCGACAGAATGAGCCTTATATAAATAAGCTGATGGGAGTCGTTGCTATTCTAGCTTTGATGCCTTGTAGCAGCATGCGCATGTTTCATTACGGTCCCATTAGTCATAGCAACTGGCACTCGTAACCCCACCCAGGACGGTACAAGGCGACCGACTTTTTTTGGACAATCCATTTTCACTTTCACAACTTGTGGGAGCTCAACAGATCTCACGCGCATGAGAAAATTGATGGTAGTTTGATGAGAGAAACATATCCTGAGTCTGCGCGATGCAAGGAGTGATGGAATCCAACTAGCTATTGAGGAAGAAAGATTTGTTCTTGTGCCAATCTATCATTGATACGAGTTATGACCTAGGACTACAAATATAGGTTCGACAATAAACCTAAAAAAAATGTTCTTGCGCCAGCAGTCTGCCTCTCTATTGTCATCTCTCATCCTTATATTCAATATCATGTACCAAATCTCGCAGGCACAGCTTCTCCTGCAATACCATCTCTTCCTCCTCGCCTTCAGTATGACGGTTTTCGAGTTCTCCAAAGGGCTTAAAAGACCGTTCATACAGTCCCCGTTAAGACCTGATCCATGTCGCGTTCTCATCCCCAGTTAAATATATAACTTTAACACCAGCCGTTTCTACGCATACCACGAACGGTTGTAACCGCGTACACAACGTGTCACAACGCTAGGGACAGGAACAACTCAAGAGCGTGTGATGATGCTCAGATACCGACATCGTTGAATCCACTCTCAACAACCAGAAGCGAGAAGCGCTTTTTGACCCGGGCACGGCTCAGTCATGGTAGTATGTCTTCGTCTACGTCAGACAGCGATCGACCCGCTTTGATTTTGGTTTTTTGATCCTCCCTTTCATGCGCTAGACGCATTTTCTCGGCTCAAGTAGCTTTCGGGAATCTCGGGGGTGGATATACCGTTTGGAGTAAAATCACAAATGCCACCAGTGTTGATCATCAATGTAAGTAAAGCATGGATTCAAATCAAAATCTGATTTCGGAGAAGGTGGATTGATGGTTTCACAATTCACATATCAGTGGGCTACTACATGTGAACATCGCAACATGGATACACTGTCGGGCAGGTGTTCAGTCTAACGCGAATAACGAAGGCGTATCTATTTGCCAAAGTACGAAGCTCGCCAGACCTCCCTGATCGGCTGCTTAATAACGAGAGCGATCGGTGGTCGATGGACCCAGAGAACTAGATCTTAACATCCATCAGATTGATGCTTCGTCTCCGTAGACGATGGCCGAATCACATATCTCCACTAGTGAGCCTCTGGCGTCGGCAACACTCGCATCATATCCACAGCCTCCACTACGAGACGTGGGCTGTCTGAAGACCGTGTGCAGCACGGACAGAGGCCCATCCACTCGATACGACAGGTCATTGACATTCACTGAATCTCGGGGCACCTCGAATCGGGTCACTGTTTCATCCGCTGCGAGGGAGACGATGATGACAGGCTATATTGCTAGACGGATTGTGTTTGATTGGCAGATGAAGCTGAGGCCGCCTCTTTATGACCCCCTTTTGAATCTCCATTCCCTTGATGGTCTTGTTTCGTCTATGAATAGCTGCGGCAACGACCTAGGTCATGTTGCGCTGATGAGTCGCCTGCGTGTTCAGCGATATGGGAGGGGAGGGGAACGTGTAACAACCATTACTATGTCTTTGCCGTTAAGCACTGACGCCCTTTTATGTGCTCATGCCAGCAGAAAATGCGCGCTTGCGTGCAGAGGGCCGTGATACGACTCTGAACTAAATTTAGAACAGTGATCATGGTATCATCCCCCAACCAGTGCTTTGGGTCATACCTTGTAACCATGGTGTCTCCCTCCTATGGTATATAAGCCTCACCCGTCGGCAAGGCTCTCTATCCCTTGCTTTCCTTTCGATTTCTCCCTTTCTCTTTTTTCCCCCATTTTTTGGATCTCTGTGAGGTATGTAGCCCTGACCACTATCCACTTCCCGTCTAACGCACACAACTAGATCTTTTTTCCTTTCTTTGATCAGAAACTCGGGTAGTTGCCCCTCAGTGGCATTTCAGCCTTCAGCATAACGACAGTCCTTTCAATACTTCGTTCAGTCTTCTCTTCTTGCTATCTTCAAAAATGATCGCTTCTCGTATTATTTCTCTTGCCCTCCTTTCTGGTCTTGTCAGTGCCTTGCCCCACCGTGTGAGGGATAGCTCGACAAATGAGCCCGCTGTTTCTGCTCCTAATGGCATACCCATTACTGAGGGTTCTGAGCCTATGTATGTCTCGTTGACAGTTCTCGCCCCAAGAAAAGAGTTATTTACAAAAATAGGACAATGTCTGCAGATAGCAACTCCTACGGAGGTTCCTATGGCGGATCGAACATGGGATATGGTGGATCGAACATGGGTTCGAGCGGAGACATGGGTTACAAGTCGTCCATGGCTCAATATGGAGGATCTGGCATGGGCTGGAGCGCGGGTATGGATTCCATGTCCACTATGGATGTCATGTCTACCTCGACATCGAGCGCATTGAGCTCTTACCAGACGCCTACCTATGGCTCTGGCAGTTCCAGCTGGGGAAGCTCAGGCTCGGGCTCAGGCTACGATGACTGTGTATCTCGTAAGTGTAGAAGGATTCTAATGGAGAGCAAAGCACTAAACCAGCTTTCCAGAATGTATGGCTCAATACGGCGCCCCACCTCAGCCATGGACACCACCTCCCACTCAAACTTCCCCGACAACGGCAGCAAGGGCAACGGTGCTACACACGTTGTCATGGTAGCTCCGTCTCAGGGAGTTCTCCGCTATGTGCCCTTCGCAGTGAATGCCTCTGTAGGCGATACTATCTTGTTCAAGTGGGGAGGAGGCCCCCATACCGTCACCAAGTCGTCAGAGCTGACACCCTGCAACAAGTCATCCGATGCACCTTTTGCCTCTGGAACTCAGATGGTCAATGCTACCTGTGAGTCGTTACCGCCCCAAGATGTCTTAACAAATCATACTGAACTCCTATAGTTACTCAGGTGGTCAACAGCACGGACACTACGTTCTACTATTGTGGTGTACCCGATCACTGTCAACAGGGTATGTTCGGTATCATGTAAGTGTTAAAGTACTTTCCACCTGGAACTCGATCATTTACCTTTCCTATAGCAACCCGCCTAGTGCTCCCGACTCTGCAACTTCTGTCGCTATGATGATGTCAAACTGGACTGCGAGCGTAAGTGTTTCAAGCAGCATATTCACGATTGATATGCTCAAGGATAACATATTATAGAACCCTGATCTTTCTGCCTATGCTACCGTGACCAACAACATGACTCAAGGCAATACTGCTGCCAGTAACTGGGGAGGCAACATCGACTCTAAATCTATTCCTTCGTGGGCTTACACCGCGCTTGCCGAGAATGTCATGTACACCCGCAATTTCTTGGCTGCCAACCCTGATGTCATGAAAAAAGACGGCACCGTTGATCTCAGCAACGCTGCAAACACACCTCTTATGATCCCTCAAGACGTTAGCAAGGTTTTGAGCAATGCGGGTGCTGGCGCTGGTTCATCTACCGGGACTGCCTCGGCCCCTACCAGCGCAGCTGCCTCAGCGGCCTCCGCCTCGACCTCAGCCACAACCGAGACACCACCTGCCAATGCAGCTGCCGATGGATTGCCCAACGGTGCCATGACAACTTCCCCTAAATTCGTTGTTGCCTTGGCTGCCGCCGCCGCCAGCTTGCTCTTGCTGTGAGTCACCCAAAATCAAGCGATCGAGCGGGGTGAGGTTGTCGAAAGAAAAGTCGATACCACTAGATGGTCAATGTATTAACGGGATTTTATACTAGCAAGGAGATGTTTATTTCAGGACTGAGTTACTTTTAAATGTGATTGCTGAACTTTACTCTTTTTTCTGATTCGTTCTTTTATTTTTATTACTATACGAGTTATACCGTTGATCAATCGTTTCTCCTGTCCTGGGATTACTTCAATGCGATTTACGGTTTGATACCATTTATGATTCTATAGAATTTATACCACTCTCATGGACCAAAGATTGCGTCAATCTCGTCAAGTCGCCTCTTTTTCTTCTTCAGTCGAGGTTCGGCACTCAGCTCCTTCGATTTGGACTTTTTGACTTTAGACCTTTGAGATGGTTCCTCATCCCCGGGTCCTTCGACTAGAGACATGAGCTCAGAGCTGGTGGTCCGAAGGTTCAGGATATAGTGACTTACCAGCAGATTGCTGCTGTAGGGGGTCCTCTGCTTTTTTTGTGACAGTGGTGGGGATGTCTGGTGGACCATCACTTGTGTTGGAAGCGGTCACCCTGGTCGAGACATTCTGCCTAGCGGGCACGGTATCGACGCTGTATGAGAGCTTTGGTGGCTCATGATTAAATTTGGGATTAACCTGGTGAATTGGGTTGAGCGACCGGTGAGACAGTGGAAATCGTGATCCTGACACCGATTGAATTATATAGATCTCTCAGAGTCTCGATCAGCTCCCCGTTGATTTCCAGAAGGACTTCAGAGAGGGCGCGTAACCGGCATGTAAGGGCAGACAGGGTGAGGACCAGTTGCAGGAATGCACCCGTCTGCATTGCACGCTTGAACGAGCTAGAAGTATCATTTACTTAATTGTTTACCCTCGAATAGAAGCTACAGCTACACTTACCAGTATGCGCTTAGAAGCCTATCAAGTATCTAAAAGAATGTATTTTATGTGAACGTTACTGTTCAAGTGTTCGACCAACTAACCTTCGTTAAAAGTGGGCGAAGGCTACTGAAAGCATCCACGGTTGATTTTAGGGAATCTGCGGTCGGGAGGTGCGTCCAGGATGATTTAAGGAGGTTATTACTAGTTACTGGCCGTTACTCTAGCGTTCACGTTTGATATCTTAGCACCTACTTGTCGTAATTCGAACTGTTATAGAAAGCATGACGGACGCGAGTTACAAAAGCCATGAGATCCACAGACACAAGACGGTTACATAGCCTTCGGACCTCCTCTATATGTCGCCAGAATAGAGAGATCTTGTGTTGGTTTTTGCCCTTGTAGAAGAGTCGCTCCAACAATCGAGACTCGTCCTGGAATGAAGCTAGAGTTGCTGAAAGTCGCCGTGAGACAGACTTGAGACGTTTCAAAGCCAAGTCTGTGTATGCATAGGTCGAAGGGTCAACGGCAGACTTAGGGACCAGCGAAGAAGGCGGAAAAGAGATAGCGAGTGGTCGCGGGCTCATAACAAACTATCTAATTACATAATTGACATACCGTGTGCGTTGCTCGTCAGTGCGAGCCCTATCACCTTACTCCCCTATACCCTCATCTATCATGTCTGCACCTGGTCAGGATGCCAAATTCTTTCAAAGAGGCAAAATTGAGGTACCCTATAACGTTCATTGCTCCCCTTTCTGTCTATCTACCTGAAAACTAGGAACTTCGATCAGAGTTGCAAGCTGCCGAAGCGAAAGACAAGAAATATGTGAAGAGAAAAACAGTCTTGAAGCGAATTGTAGCTAATATCACTATGGGGAATGACAGTGAGTTCATCTTGGCACGACCCTACCTGTAATGGTCCGATACGCGTCTGCTTGGCAGTGTCCCCCCTTTTCAGCGACGTTATCCAATGCCTTGGGACACCTCTACTCGAGATCAAGAAAAGTGAGCTGCTATCATCACTTAGGCGCCCGCTCTTGGGATTCTTAAGGGTTGAATACCAGTGGTATATCTCTACCTTGTCAGTTATGGCCGCTCGAAACCGAATCAGATACACCTAGTTATCCCATACTTCCTCCAAGTAAGCACTGTTATTCTATACCTATATGCCTCTTAATTATGTTACAGGATGTCAATGACCGAAATCCATTAATCCGCGCTTTGGCGATACGCACCATGTCTTATATACCCATCCCCGTCGTGACAGAATCTCTCACAGAAAACCTTCGACATTGTCTAAAGGATCGCGACGCGTACGTTCGAAAAACAGCCGCAATATGTGTAGCAAAACTCTATGCGGCGGATCCTCGCAGAGCGGAAAAAGGGGGGTTCGTTGAGCAGCTACGGGACCTCATGCTGGATAGCAATGCGACCGTCGTAGCAAACGCTGTGGCAGCTCTATCGGAGATTGGGGATCGCCAGGATGGAGTTATTTTCAAGCTGAATCTTGCAACAGCAAATAAGTTATTGAATGCTTTAGAGGAGAGTTCTGAGTGCGTAATCCTATCATTTCTTGACAATTCCTACTCATGCTTTACAGGTGGGGGCAAATTTACATCTTGGATTCTTTACTGCGCTATGTTCCCGAGCGCCATTCTGATGCGGAACAAATGGCTGAACGTATAATCATTCAACTACAACATGCCAACTCCGCGGTGGTCTTGACCACCATTAAAGCCCTTCTTTATTTGATGAACTACATGGAAAATCGAAGGCTTATTGAACATTGTTGTCGGAAAATGGGACCTCCTCTTGGTTAGTGGTCAATTATGCTCAATTGCTAACGCAACTACCATTGACATCTACTACTTAGTAACTCTACTCTCATCCGGTCCAGAAGTACAATACGTAGCTCTCAGGAATATCCTACTAATTATCCAAAGGCGACCTGCCGTGTTAAAGAACGATGTCAAAGTCTTTTTCTGCAAATACAATGACCCTATATATGTGAAGCTGGCTAAACTCGAAATCATGTACCGCTTAGCTCGTGCAGAAAACGCGAACGAGGTCTTGGCAGAGTTACAAGAGTGAGTTTATCATTACGTGCTTGATACTTGTATAAAGACAAATTCAGGTACGCCACTGAAGTGGATATCGATTTTGTCCGCAAAGCAGTGCGATCCATTGGTCGACTGGCGATTAAAGTGGAACCAGCTGCCGACAAAAGTATCGAAGCATTGCTGAATCTCCTTGAAACCAAAGTATCTTATGTGGCTCAAGAGGCTGTCATCGTTATCAAGGATGTCTTCAGAAGGTATCCAGGAAAATATGAGGGCGTCATACCCGCACTTTGCAGTCATATGGATTTAATGGACGAACCCGAATCTAAGGCGGCTATGATCTGGATTCTGGGTCAATACGCTAATAGAATCGACAACGCCGATGAATTGATTGATGTACTTCTGGATGGTTTTTTGACTGAGGCCGTAGAGGTTAGTAACATTGTCCTTCCTTCGTAGTGAATGCTTAAAGCTTTTCAAGGTGCAACTCGCACTTTTGACTGCCGCAGTGAAACTTTTCATCTATAAATCAGGGTCCGAATCTGCCAAAGAGATTGTCCACAAAGTGCTAAAGTGGGCGACGGAGGACGTGGATAACCCAGATCTGCGAGACCGGGGTTTCATGTACTGGCGAATGCTCGCTATCAATCCAACTGTTGCAGGGGAAATCGTACTCGCTGAAAAGCCTCCCATCACCACTGATTCGGACAGGATGGACAGAGGTGCCTTGGATCAACTATTATTACATACCGGTACCATTGGCAGTATATACCACAAGAACCCAGAGGTGAGACATTTTCCCGGCTGGGCTTGCACCCATCTGACTCCCAACAGACCTTTATCCGAAATGCTGTTGGGAAGGCACTAGTGGATAGCCCTGCATTAAATGCTAATTCACGTGCAGTCCTGGTTATGCTCCCCCGACCTCAACTTCCGGACGCGCCTATTGTGATACCTGGGCCGGGGCCACAGGAACCCCACGCACGACAAGACCCCCCTCCTCCCGTACCGCCATCTAAATCACCCCCAGAACCGAGAGATACGACCAATGATGATGACCACGATGAAGGAGAGTCTGATCATGATGGTGACCCAGGCTCACCGATATCGGGAGACCCATATTCGAGTCTCGGAGACGCGTTTAAAGACTACTTGACTGATCGACCTCAGCCAATTGTTACCACCAACAGACAGAGGCACGGTGAAGAAGACTTGTTGTTCTGAAAACCGGTCCAGGATCTACGAAAATATGCTGAATCATTTCCAGACACTTGTACACCACAATAAACGCGATATCTACCTCTTTGTACATAATATAATGATCAGATGGGTGGGTTTGGCTGCAGGGAATTGTAATGCTGTTCGGATGGGAAATTAGTAACGAAGACTAACAGGCACATGGGACACACCTCTCCGAGTCCGTACATCCTGCGGTGGTAGCTGAGCCATACACCATCCTGCCTGAATTCGTCAGATCCAGAATTCCCTGACGGACCGTGCACAACAATGGGCGGTGTTCCTGCTTGAACGACATATATAGGGACATTGAAGGCCCTACTGAGTGCTTGAATCTCGGGTTCACCTCCCCAGACAGCCGATTCACGAACATCGCGACAATACTGTCGGAACTGGGATGGTGACATCAGTCCAGGGTCCGTCGCACCGGCTGTGTCTTCCCCTTCTACAGCGGGCAGGAAAGGCAAGAAATCGTCTGGGTGAGATTCAATAAATTGCGCAGCAGCGGCCCGCATTGTGGCGTAAGAGGCTTGTGAGCTCATTAGTTTCCCAAGCAATGTGAGCTGGTGCGCAACAGCAGAGTACAGACAGTGGCCATCGGGATTGATCTGGTAGAGCTTAGCCAACGCTCAGAAAGTCCACAAAGTACTGACTTGGAACATTCGCCGTCCATATTGTTCGCAGACCTTCGATATAGCCTTCTCTTCGTCTTCCGCCTCCTTTGTAAGGCGCGCCATTGTTTCTGGATCGTCCGGAGAGGAATACTGGGCCAGCGCTGCAGCTTTCCTTGTCTTATCCGGAACCCAATCAGACATGGACCACTCGAGAAAATACCTTACTAACTTGGCGAGCCTGGAAACGATCTTTGGCACTCTGCCTTGGCTTCACTCCTTGGGTGTCAGTCTCATTACTCGGAGAGGGTTCAGTGCCGGCAGGATTTTGGTCCTGAGCATCCAGTTGTGCGAGGAGATCATCCATAAGATCGTCATTTCCGGGATCTATTGCAGGTGCAAGGTTTGTGGGCGCAGGGTTGCCTTTGCTTTTGTTTTTCTTGGCCATGGTGGGTGGGGGTTGGAGATAACGAGACGAATTTGCAGCATCGACACAGCCACAGCAACCGGTAGGAATCTTTGCACCGACGACTCACTTTCTCATCCATGACAGACGCATCCGCTTTGGAACGGAGTCTCTGTGGCCTCACCGCCCAGGTGGACAATGACCAGATCTGGCCCCAGGTCGAGCTTACCTCCCAGTCTCTTGCTAATCTGCTTCGCACCAACGACGGCCCTGGTGACTCTACACTTACTTCTCAATCTTACCAGCTGACCCCCCGATGTGTTTTAGTTGACAATCGCACAGCCCTGGGACAGACGTCTCTTGTTCGGAGTATCAAGCAGCTACTATCCAAGACTCTTGAAGTAGTCCCCATCACCCCACAATGCAAGGCCGCCGCTGCCCTAGAACTTATCCGCGTCGTCGCCAATCTTTGCATCGACAACGGTCAGTCATAATATGGACTCAGGTGACTATACGTCACTCACGGGTGCACGACTAGACGAAAATCGGTTGCAATTATTGGAGGTTAATGTTACTGAAACTGTTTTCTCGCTGTTGGAGGCGTATGCCGAAAAGTTTTCAATCACTCAGGCGACACCCGCTCAGATATCCATCTCCGAGCTGAAGCTGATAAAAACGGCGCTTGGAGCCCTCAATAACGCATGTCTAGGCAATGGTACGGACATTCCATCAGTGTTCAATCTTGAGCTCATAGTGTAGACGAGATTAAGAAGAAGCTCAATTCCCTGGAGGCCATTCATACAATACTCAGACTTCTTTATCACATATATCCCGTGGGTGCTTGGACTACTATTCCGAACACTGCACCAGAAAGCACGGGGGAGGACTGGGATTACCGCTGCACGGTATCTAGCTGGGGTTGGAAACTCGTGAACGATCTTAAAGACGTCAAGACCGAAGGTTTGTACAGTCGTTGGAAGATACTAATACCTGTAACGTTAACGAGTATACCACAGCTGCCTCCAGCTCAGATGTACAAGTGCTTCCTCTGATCACTCCGCCGCTGGCCGCATTCACACCACCTATCGTATCACTCGAGCCGTCCTTCTTTTCCCAGGCACCATTACTTCCATCCCTGGTTGCAAATGATATTGATGTCCTAGAGGAAGTCTGTACTATGATTGAATCTCTGGTACTGGACACTGAAGACGTTCGGCTGGCCCTCGCTCGCGGCTTCTCTTCACCCGCTGAGCATTCAGGAATGCCGGGTTTATCCATGATACTAGATTTTCTTGAAACAGGGACCTACCCTCTCACTTGGAACAATCCTAACGTATTTGACGACGCTGAAAGGAAGCATAGACAAATGATAATCGGCAGGTGTAAAGCGGCTCTAGTCAAGGCCATTGTAGAGGTCGCGGGTGAGCCGAAAAACGCGGATATCCTTTGGAATGCATGTGAAGGACAGAGTCCGGGAGGACCATTCGTTTCCAAAATGGTCCAGTGGATTAAGGTATATGTCGAAGCGGCTGGCGTTTCTGGTGATACTTCTTTACTGGGAGTAAGGGATGATATGGTCATTGCTGCTGCTCTATCTCTAGGTAACCTTGCCCACCGACGTAAGTGAAGCCGACTCTATCATATTCTTAATACCCAAAACCATTGATTTTAGCGTCCCGTGCGACTGTCTTACTTTCCCCTCCCTACTCCATGGCGCCAGTTCTTGCGTCTCCCTTACTCTTATCTTCCGGTGTTGACCTCAAGTTGAAGCATGCTATTCTTGCTTTCTTGAAGAATCTCGCTCTGTCTGCCAGTCAAGCACCCATTGTCTACCAGAGTCTACGCGGGGCCAACATTATCCAACAGCTCACTAGTAGTGGCATTTGGAATGATGATTTTGATAGCCTGGGTAATGTCATTCAAGTAAATGCAATTGCTATCGCCAAGCACCTTTGTATTGGAGATGGTGGGTGCATACGGGTGTATCCGAATAGTAACTGATCATTTTTGGATGCCAGTCGAACAAACCTTCGCTCTAGTGATTCCACAGTCCACTTCTACCCCGTCTGGACTTGAACAGATTCTTGCACTAGTAAAACGCACCCAGTCTATTCAAACCATGAGCGAAGGATCTAGAGCTTTGGCCAATGTCATCAGGTCCTTATGGTCAGCAGAACCCCAAGACCAAACACCATCTCCAGAACGGCAGAGGAACAGACTCACCGCTACCACTCTAGTCTTGTCGCAGGATTCTGCTGACATCCTTGCAACGCTTCTTGCTCGAAGTGGACGCTATCCAATCCTTGTCAATGAGAGTATTCTAGCCATGATTCTATTATCTATGCACTACGACGGAGGTGTGTAATTTAAGTTGACTTGACTAACATATGATTCACATGAAGTTTCCTTCAGCCCAGCTAGTACTCAAAGCATTGACGAAACCTAACTCTGAAGCAAAACCACCACCTCCAGAGCTAGTGGCCACCTCTCCGACTAGCGATTTGAGCTCTCCTGTTGTCGCTTCACCAACTGTCAACCCGCAGTTGCACACACCTCGTCACGCGCTCGATATGCTGATCTTCGTTCTCCGAAATGTGGATAATCCTGCAAACTACCAACAAGAGATACGGATTAATGTTTGTGCTCTGTTGGTACAGCTTACGAAGAATACGCCTGAAGAGGATCTGGCGCAACTTAAAGGAGCTTTCCGTTCGACTTTGGAGAAACTCATGAATAAGCTGTCGTCCGCCACAGACAAAGACGCAATGCTGCGAGAGAATATCCAAAAAGTTTTGTCTGCCTGGGCCTAATCTACATAATAATAGATAAAAAAATCAATGTTATGTTTGTAGATACCCCTGTATTTCGAATCTCTGTCTTGTTGATACTTAATGTACTACATATCTGACACAAACCCTATATAATGTTATTCGTTCCCGATTCATTCTCCTTTCTCTCGCCGGGTTATAACATTTACCGGACCGGCTCTACTACCCTGGCACCACCATCATGATCTGAGTTTGGATTTTTACTTAAACACTCACTCATATAGGACAGACCGCAGTGGTTCACTATGGGAAGTATCACTGTCGATATTAGCGAAGGCATTGCAACTATCCAACTAAATCGTCCAGCTTCCCTGAATGCTCTTCTTCCTGAAGGCGAGTTAGCCCCAACCAAGCTATTACTTACAAATCATAGCTGAATCAACACTTTATTTCAGACTATGATGCCTTTGCCAAGGCACTGAGAGATATTGACCAGAGAGAGGATGTTATTGTCACGGTTCTACAAGGTAAGGACCAGCGAATATATGTAGAAGGACTTAAGCTCAATGGCATCATGACAAGCCACTGGAAAATGGTTCTGCGCGTATGTAAATTTCACGATTCACACCAATCTGTGGTAATGAGTCCTATTGTTACAGAGGAACCAGTGTCTCGTTGAAAGATACGGGCAGGAGATCCGAAGGCATTGGTAATATCCAAAAGTCCCTAGTCAACAATGCCGCGCGCACGACACTTGATTGTAGTAAGGCGGTACGTGGCTATCGAGATTCCTCAAACTGAATGGTTACTCATACCCTGTTAGCTGTATTCACATCGAAAGATTCTTGTGGCCGCGCTGAACGGCCCAGTGATGGGTAGGTTTCTATTGGCACCATATTTGCTTATGTTTTTCTCATGTACTGACTGTCCTGGTAGGAATAGCAGCTGGTAGGGTCACAGACCAGTCATTCGTGTGTTGAAGGATCTCACGATTACCTTTTAAGCGCTCTTGGGTCAGTTTGACTTCATCTATGCCATGCCAAATATGTGGATGTCAACGCCTTTTACATTCCTTGGTCAGTGTTAGTTTTGTCTGACTGCTGATTCTAATTATATAGTTGACTATTATAGCTATCGTCGCTGAGGGAGGTTCCAGTGCCACCTTCGCTAATAGAAGTGAGTATGTTTGGAGGCTGCACTTAGAGCTTTGACTTAGCATGTGTACAGTGGGTATTGCAAAGGCGAATGAGATGTTAATTTGGGGAAAGAAAAAAGAAGCCCAAGAGTTATTAGAATGTGGATTTCTCAAGTTGGTGTTCAACTCTTATTTTTTGGCCTACATACGTATCTAAACAAAACGCGCCTGCAGCAAAGTTTTCCCGCAGCAATCTGTAGAATCTTTCCACCGAGAAGTCCGCAATCTCCTGAAATCTGAGCTTGAGGGGCTTGATCCCGTTTCCATTCTCACCGTGAAGTCGCTACTCAAAGCTGGACAGAATGATAAAAATAACTTTGACGCTGTCAACTTGCGCGAAACCTATGGTAGGACTTGATACTTCTTTTGATGTTTTAAGGTTTTATAACCTAAACTTTTTCTTGCTGTAGCTCAGGCAGAACGATTCTCCAGCGGTGCCCCCTCGAAGCGATTCACGATGATCGCTAACAAAGAAATTCGACACAAGTTGTGATGTGAGCTATTGTACTAGTATCAGTAATTTGGTGTGTCGAATAGGCGGGGCACAAACAACGGATCTGGATGGCTTGAAGATATAGAGTAGCGTGCTGTTGTGCTGTTTCAACGCTCTTTTGATTTTGAACTCAAAGACAGTCACTTGTAGGGACTCAGAATCACACAAAATCAGGAACGCCTCATTCTAAAGTGATACTATTCCCCGTGTGGTCACCCTCGAGGCCTCAGGCGCTCGAAACTGGAGTAATCTGCATTGACATATACAAGCAAGTTGGTTTGATAACTTTTTAGTCAAGAAGATTATGTGCTCGCCATGTGATTACATCAGTTATGGGAGCGCAGTTGCTATATGGGGATAATGGTTTGCGGAATATAGATGAATGCATCCATATAGGGTATAATGTTTCCACAATTTTGGCTTTATTGGTCATGGACATAAAAGCACGTACGATACTGATCAGACAAACGCTGACTAGGACTGCCCGCAAGGGTCTATTAATCTCCGCTTCTCGATTGATGGCCCTATAAATGCCAGTAATGTGGAGGCAACTTATCATCTGCCTTTCCATCACCACTGCTGTTTGCTCTTACTCGAATACCATCTGCAATCCTCGGCTCTTATCACTACCTCAAGAAGAACAACTTTGCCCTCTATTTCCGGAGAAAGTCATGTCACTCGCCTCTATTTCTCGCTCCGTTGTGAAGAAAGTTTTGGCTGTCGAGACCCCTGAGGTTTGGATGGGCATGTTTCAAAGGTTAAAAACAAAGTTTAACTAGCAACTACAGGGCGCGGGGGCGCTCGTGCGTCGGAGTATTGGATCTATGACCCTCAGAAACCTGACCCCTTTCCTTATGCTGGACCATTTCCATGTCGGCAAGGGTGCTGTGAGTGTTATTCCGTCCTAGGACTCGAGCCTTACTAAAGCGCAAGCTAGGGTTTCCCCGATCATCCTCATCGGGACAAGCAACTGTCACATATATGCTTGATGGGTAAAATTTAACTCTCCTTTATCCTGGAATTAGGTGCTGATGCCCTGGGACAGAAAATTCCAACATGAAGACTCGGCTGGCCATAAAGGTACTATTGGTACGTAGTTGTCGCACTCCGTTTTTGTTTTTTTCAATTCATCTATGTAAAAAAGAAACTGGCGGTGTCCAATGGATGTGTGCCGGACGTGGTATCATCCACGCTGAGATGCCTGTCCATGCTGAAGGGCAACTCGATCCTCGTGGTCTTCAACTGTGGGTTGACCTGCCAAAGAAGGTTTGTAATTTGTTGGGTTGTAGTGTCGTTGAGTAGCTCAATTGCTTTACAGTATAAAATGGTGGAACCTTCCTACCAGGAGCTGAACGCTTCTCAGTAAGCTATTTTGCCCTCGCAATCTAATCCTCCCGTCTCATACCCTATAGAATACCAGTTGCTTATCCCCTCGGGCCCGATGGGCCGGTCCAGGTCAGAGTTATCAGTGGCAAGAGCCACGGAGTTGAGTCGCCAGTAAGACCTTTAGGAGGCTGCTGGTATTTCCACGTTACTTTCAAGGGCAAGGAAACGATCTTCCAAGATATACGTGAGTTATAGTAGATCCGAGGATTCATTATTAGCTCATCGAATGTGGCGTAGCTGCGGGTTGGACTTCCTTCATATACAGTTTGTCATCCCCTTCGTCCGTGGATCATTTACTAACCTGTCTCAGTTTGGAAGGGATCAATTGCTGTGGGTGACGACCAACTACCCAACCCCACTTTCCATACCCTTGTTTTGTCGGCAGATAAGGGTCAGACTGGCGTAAAGCTTACCGCTGGCGAGGAGGGCGCTGAATTCGTGCTGGTGAGTTAATCAGTGACTGAGGCTTTCGACGTTTGTTCAACGACGATCCAGGCGGCCGCCGAACCTTTGGATCAAACTGTATCTCAGTATGGACCCTTCGTTATGACCACCCGTGAGGAAATTCAGAGCACTTTACTCGATTGTGAGTATACGATAACTCAGGTGACTCAAATGAGCTGACTTTCCCCCTTCTAGACCAAATGGGCAGGAATGGGTTTGAAAAAGCGCACACGTGGAAGAGTATCATTGGAAATTAATGATAATTTAGCTAGAATTAAAAGGATATGGATGTGAATGTACTTTTTTGATTATTTATCTTGGTTGCTCAGGAACGGCGCTTCTTATTTCCCCGTATTTCTGCATCACTATCGCCGACTTCTTCCATATCATTCCAAACGTCGTCTTCTTCCTCGGACGGCGAGGTAGCATCTTTCACCACATCAAAGACATCGTCCCATATGACCACCGTTGGGACACTGGCAACATAGACTTTCTCGGTAACTTCACCTTTTCGATCAATATTTTGACCTTCTTTCGGTGGTGGAGGAAAGGTTGAATGAATGCGGGCATAACGATCGTTTGCTGTGGAAGCCATAATACCTGGTGAAGGGGCAATTGATGTCACCGCTCCAGATAGGCCTACAAACAATCAGCTTCATATGTTTTTGATATATGAGGAGTGCTCTGACCCTTATATCCACAGATGATACGGCCATTACGGAGGTCTATCGAGAACAGATTTGTTCCACAGTCAGACGCAAAAAGTTCACTGAAAGCGATACCGTATTAATCGGGAAGCTTATAAATGGATTGAGTGCTGCTCACTGTTCATGTAGGCCTTTCTTCACGACCTGGATCCCACCAACTTTCCCAATACCCGTCCAATCTGTGACAGGCCGACGTGCCGCTCTTGTATCGTACCTACGAATATCACCCAGCTGGGTCCCAGTAATGATATGGTGGCCAGAAGAGCTGGTAGAAAGATAGTCTATAGAGGTGATGCGAACTGGCTGTCGTAGTCCAAGAGAATCATTCGCTACCTGGTTTGCATGAGACAACGCCTAGGAGGGTGACAGAGGAAGATTCACATTTTTAGCTCGCCATACTTCGCCGAAAAAAAGGTCATTGTTTCGCTTTCGCTTTTTGGAACTTGTTGGGGGGTGGTTTGGATCTCCGGTTTGGACCTGGAAAGCGGCTTCGGTATCCCATACGGAAACATCGACCTCATCACCTCCATAGGCGAATGTGTCTCCGTCTGGTGAGAGTTTCCAGTCATGGAGGCGAGTTGGTAAGGACGACCGTTGAATAGATGGAG
Source organism: Agaricus blazei (assembly GCA_029719445.1). Classification (NCBI taxonomy): domain Eukaryota; kingdom Fungi; phylum Basidiomycota; class Agaricomycetes; order Agaricales; family Agaricaceae; genus Agaricus; species Agaricus blazei. The sequence goes on along the minus strand of SSNC01000009.1, from coordinate 526,945 downwards.
CTGAGTCGGAGATAATATCTTGTATGGGTGAAACCTGGAGAGCGCCGTTGGAGGTACACGAATAGACCTTACTGAGTGACATAAGTCAGAGTCAAAAGAAGAACAAGTTGGCCTACTTTGAATGGGTAGCTAGACCGATGAATGTACTATCTTTTTTAAAACGAGGCTCTCTCCACTCTTTGATGGTATGAAGTTTTTCTTCTTCAGATTGAAAACTTGAGAGTGCTAGGTCACCGTCAGAATAAGCCGCAAGCACCTGTTCTTATCGATTTTTTGTCAGCTCAGTAGGGTGGCAGGTGCCGGGAATAAACGTACATTCTTCGAGCCCTCATATTCGACACTGACCATCCTCTGGATAGATATTTTTGAGCCATCTTTAGCACGAGTAGATAATGTCGTCAGCTGGTGATTTGGCTCCTTATCTATCCCATAAGTCAGAGATTTAATCTGTCCTTGTTCATCGCCGAGCAAGAAACGAGGCATTTTTGGCCCAAGGAGAATGCGAGACGAAAGACTTTCAGTGCGGCGGCAGTTGCCGGCAGGCAGGCACTAGTCCTTACCTTCACTCAGCTCATGGACGCTCCCCTCAAGGAACTCGCAAAACTCGAGAAACTTGCAACGGCGAAGGGCAAAGGCCCTTCAATACTTAGTGCCCTAGATGATATCTCTCAGAGCCTGCAGCGTGTCAAGGATCAAGTCCAGGCTGGTAGTGTGATCAGCCCCGAGCAGCTCGTCACACTGACACAGACGATTGAGGCCAAGAAGAAGGAAGTCGATGAGAGACAGAAAGAGGTTTATTCCGCTACTTCTCGCTTTGGCAAGGCATTGGACAAGGTACGTCGTGCGTCAGAAAGTGTATACTGTCTGACCGTTCGATAGAGGTTCCCAACACCTTTACCGTCATACTCGAATTTGTTTGATTCAGAGGAGTCCGTTTCTGCGCTCGAGAGAACAATCGCACTTCATTTCTTAAGGACCGGACAGTTTGAAGCTGCGGAGACGTTCCTTGAGGCAAGCATTTTCAATGAGGTCTCACCCTCACCCTCACTAAACCTTTGATGCAGGAATCTAGCATTGATATTCCTCTAGAAACACGAGATAAATTCGAAGAGCTACATCGCATCTTGAAGTCCCTTCGGTCTCAGGACATTGGCCCTGCTCTTACGTGTGTGTTGCTTAACATCTCGATGACGTCTCGTTGACATCACATTGTTTAGCTGGGCCAAGGAACATCGTGATTTTCTGACTTCCCGGTCGTCACCTCTAGAGTTCTTCCTTCACCGGTCCCAATACATCCGACTGCTGTTGTCTACTCACCCACCCGATCCAGTCCCTGCGGTTCAGTATGCGCGAAATTATCTTCAACCATTCTTTAAAGACCACGAGCAGGAGATGTTTCGCCTTTTGGCCTGCATCGCTTTTCTTCCCCTGGCGAAGCTTCAAGTATCATCCTATGCCGATCTAGCATCCCCCAAATTGCATTTTGACTTGGAACCTCTTTTCGCCCGAGAGTATTGCGCTAGTCTCGGAATGAGTCGTCAGGTGCCGCTGAGGGTTGTCGTGGATCTTGGAGGAGGTGGAGCTTTGGCAAGGATTGAGAAAGGAAGGAAGGTCATGCGAGAGAGGAAGAGTGAGTGGAGCCAGAAGGACGAGCTACCGGTAAGTACATGTTCCAAATCTCTACTGATCTCTACACTAATTTTGCTTGTGTAGATTGAGATACCACTGCCACCGGAGAATAGGTACCATTCGATCTTTGCATGCCCAGTATCGAAAGAACAGGCTACCGACCAAAATCCACCTATGATGATGGTTTGCGGACATGTTATTTCCAAAGACAGTTTGCATAAGCTGAGTAAAGCTGGGGGGTGAGTTGCGCCAATATTTATCGTCGGCAACTTTCTTCTGACAGAGTTTTCTAGTCGTGTGAAGTGTCCCTATTGCCCGAATGAAGCCCCAATGAGCCATGCATTGAGAGTATACTTCTAGTGTTTCTGTTCTGTCGTGTGCCTATAGTATATATCATCATGTACCATACACGGACTAATTAAGTATGTAAATGATCTAGTTTCCATATATAAGTCTCCGAATAAGTGTTCACCAGGGTGTCTGATTACCGTTCTACCCTCTCCTCAGCTCAAATTCCGCAGCACCTTGCAGGCAACATGACTGAAGGGGTGACGTTGAAAGAGCTCAAGTCAGTATATCGCGGACATCTTGTCCTTGTCTGAGCATTGTGTATTTCATAGGCGGGCATTCGACCATTTCTTCAATAAAGGGACGACGTTGGCCAAGATCAAGGATGCCGCACTGGGTGATAAACTGTTCCCTTCGCCCATACCGTCTAATGGTTTCATTGGAATTGCGGGGAGAAGTATTGCGTGGAAGGTTCGTCGCATGCTTTTGAGTTCACATTGCTAATTACCCATAAGTGAGTACCGATGGTGCTTCTTCTACTTCAGATATTCCTTTTGGCACACGAGCCTCTAGAGTCATCACCCGTACGCGCAGATGGGTTAGTGGAGGATATGCGAAAATCAAGGGAGGCATATAAGGCGTTGTTGTTGGAGAAGATGAGAGCACCAGATGGAAGTTATGACACTGATTTGGTCTTGCCGGATACGACGACGCCTACGTCTGCGGCAAACGGGGGACGTTCACCCAACATCGCTCAATCAGGTTTCAGTGACAGCGCTGGTAGGGCTGTGAATACGAGAGGACACAGACAATCAAAGTCGAGTTTGGAGTTCAACAACCCTTTGAGTTTGCATAACGAGGTAAGGTTGCGTGTGGTCCAGCATGATCTCGTTGAATTGATTGATGTTTTAGAACCCGTGGAACGCATGGTTCGCGTCCGTGGATTTACGAAAGACGATTTTACAGGATGTCGAGCGCACGTAGGTGTTATTACCTCGCCTTTCATCGTTTGATGGTCAAATCAATAAATGGTCTAAGATTTCCAGACATCAAGTACTTCCGACGACCAGAAGTACAATCGCAACTAACCAATATCTTGTATTTGTACTCCGTTCGACACCCTTCCATAGGGTATCGACAAGGTACGGGATCCCTCATACTAACGGTCTGACGGCTAAACCCTCGCATCTAGGCATGCACGAGCTTCTCGCACCACTGTATCATGCTGTCGCCCATGATGCTATTATGGAGGAACGAGGCATCAACATATTAGCCGACCCCACGCTTAAAGAACTCTGCTCATCGATCTGGGTCGCTGCAGATGCATGGGCAATGTTCGAAGTTGTCATGCGAGGTGTCTCAAGGTGGTACGAATGGCAAGAGCCCGGTTCTGGTCTATCAACAGGTACTTCAACGCCGAAAGAATCACCTTTGGCTGCGCATGTGCACCTGGATGTGGGAGAGGGTGGAATGAGGCCTTATGTCACACCGATCGTACAGGCTTGCAATATAATTCAAGGGACCATGCTTCGGGCTACGGATCCTCAACTTTTCAAGGCAATTCAAGCGACTGGATTGGAACCACAAATTTATGGAATGTATGCGAGGTTTCAAATTTAAAGTTTTAAAACACTGATTAGTTTCATAGTCGATGGTTGAGGATGCTCTTCACTCGAGAACTAAACATGCAAGACGCTCTGCGTTTATGGGATGGCCTGTTTGCTTGTGACCCATCATTTGACCTCGCTCAATGGGTTTGTGTCGCTATGCTGATCCGAATACGAAACGATTGTAAGCATGCTCTGACTGCAGAAAATGTGTGCTGAATTATATACAGTAATACCTGCTGATTATAGTGGTCAATTAACGTTACTTTTGAGATACCCTACGCCAACAAATGCACATACCTTGCCTCATGCAGTTCTTTTGCTTCGACAAGCACTAGCACTCCAAATGGCACCCAACCCTTCGACGGGGGCAACAATCGTTCTCGAGAATCAGACAGTGCTGGATATACCCGTGGAAGTTCCAGCATCGGTACCGAGCTCGAGTTCAAGAAGAGGTCATCTAAGTCGGCAGCAAGCGGGGTCGGCACCTGTACAGGGACAAACTCATTCCCGCCTTGCCTCATCGTCAACTTCGAACTTGGAGAATCTTGCACGGGGGTTAATGGAACGAGGAGAATCGCTAGGGATCAACAAGACGCTGATGAATGCAGTTACTGAACTCAAGGTAAGTAATATGACAAGAGGAGAGGTCTAGTGCAATAATGGCATGCGACCAGCGAAATATTCCGGATCTAGCGGCATCGTTGGTGAGGCCAGCGTATCAAAGCGAAGTGTCGCTTCCGCTGGAAGACGAAAAACCGCCGCAAGAACGACCGCCATGGGAGCCAAGGACACGATTCGAAATGGAACGAGATATAACACAGTTGCGGGCTCGGGATAAGCAAATCGGAGATTCACTTGGGTGGATAGTGGATGTACTTTTGCAGGACGAAGAGGGTACCAAGGACGAAGAGCGACTGAAGAAAGAGAAGCGGGAGGCCGTCGAGTCATTGGCGTACATACGAGACATCTTAATCAGCGACGGGCTGACGCTGGAGGACGACCGGCTGTTTGGAGAGGAGGAAACATCGCGAAGAAAGGCTCGGGCTTGCCGACAGGACGAATCGATTTCAGCAGGACCAAAGACAGTATTGCCGCCAGCCCCGTTGCCTGTGATGGACACACGGCCTAAGGCGACGGGACATCGTTCGCGAATGGAAGGCAGGTCATGGTTATCGCCGCAGAACACGAGGGGGAGCCCGGAGGGACCTGCTCTTGCACCGTGGAATTATACGCGGTCGAGTTTTTCCGAGTCGTCAACGCTGCCGTCGGGTTCCTTGCCGCGGCCGCCACCGCCGACGTCGACCCGGCTGCGACGGGGGGTGGAGCGGAAGGGGGAGGAGAGGGGATACGAGGATCCGCTAGGGGCGGTACATGTACATAGTAAATACTAATACACACGTGGGCCGGAAAGGATCGGTGGGGCCGGGACACGGTTCACTTGCACCACTATGCTCTCCAGAGCCCTCTCGCGTTCTCTCCGAGCCTCCAGTCTCGCCACAAAAGCCCCCGCAAGAGCTCAGGTATGCCCGCCGACGCCTAGCCCGCCCCCGTCTCACCCGCCCCCCAGTCCTCCTGGTCGTCGGGCAAGTACCCTCTCATCGAGCATGAGTACGATGCCGTCGTCGTGTGAGTACTCTCCGATTCCCGTCCGTCTCCGCTGACACCCGATCCAGTGGTGCAGGCGGTGCCGGCCTGAGGGCTGCCTTTGGCCTCGCTGAGGCCGGCTTCAAGACGGCCTGTATCACCAAGCTCTTCCCTACCAGAAGTCATACTGTCGCCGCCCAGGTACGCGCTTATTTCTTCGCAACACATGACTTTCATCTCATGTTCTGTAGGGCGGTATCAATGCTGCGCTCGGTGTACGTCCCGACCTACCCGCTCCCTCGTTCATAATACTCACATATTTGCGAAGAACATGACAGAAGACGACTGGAGATGGCATATGTATGATACGGTGGGTATATGCATTACCATCCAAGTTTTATGATCGTACTTACCGACGGCTAACAGGTCAAAGGCTCTGACTGGCTCGGTGATCAGGATGCCATCCATTACATGTGCCGTGAGGCTCCCAACACCGTCATCGAGGCAAGCTAGCGCGTATTCATTCTTTGTTACCATACTAACTTCCTTCATCTCAGCTGGAGCATTATGGTGTACCGTTTTCGCGGACCAAGGAGGGCAAGATCTACCAACGTGCATTTGGTGGCCAATCCCTCAAGTACGGCAAGGGCGGTCAAGCCTATCGTTGCGCCGCCGCCGCCGATCGTACTGGCCATGCTCTCCTTCATACTCTTTATGGCCAATCCCTTCGCCATGATACAAATTTCTTCATCGAATATTTCGCCCTCGACCTCATAATGCAAGACGGTGAATGTGTCGGTGTTATTGCTCTCAATATGGAAGACGGCACTCTCCATCGTTTCCGCAGCCACAAGACCGTCCTCGCTACCGGTGGTTATGGACGCGCATACTTCAGCTGCACTAGTGCTCACACATGCTCGGGAGATGGTAATGCCATGGTCGCACGTGCCGGGCTTCCTCTACAGGATCTGGAATTCGTTCAGTTCCACCCGACCGGTATCTACGGTGCTGGTTGTCTGATCACGGAAGGCTCGCGTGGCGAGGGAGGTTATCTTCTCAACTCACAGGGTGAACGTTTCATGGAGCGCTATGCCCCTACCGCCAAGGATCTTGCATCTCGCGACGTTGTTTCTCGTTCAATGACACTCGAAATTCGTGAGGGCCGTGGTGTCGGTCCCGAAAAAGATCACATCTATCTCCAACTTAGCCACTTGCCACCCGAAATTCTCCACGAGAGGCTTCCTGGTATCTCTGAAACAGCCGCCATCTTCTCTGGTGTTGATGTCACTAAAGAACCTATCCCTGTCCTACCTACTGTTCACTACAACAGTAAGCACCCTTTTGTTCTGGTAATTAAAATGCGTTAACATTATTGTAGTGGGTGGCATTCCTACCAAGTATACCGGTGAAGTTATCACTGTCGATGAAAATGGCAACGACAAGATCGTCCCCGGTCTCTATGCTGCCGGCGAGGCAGCTTCTGTCTCTGTTCATGGTGCCAATCGTCTTGGAGCTAATTCACTTCTCGATATTGTTGTATTCGGTCGTGCTGCTGCACACCACATCCGTGACAACCTCACTCCAGGAAAGCCACATAAGGAGATTCCTCAGGAGGCTGGTCTTGGTAGCATTGAGTTTTTAGATAAGATTAGACAGTCTGATGGCCCAGAGCCTACTGCCAAGATTCGTCTTGATATGCAAAAGGCCATGCAAGCCGATGCTGCTGTCTTCAGAACTCAGGCAAGTCTTGACGAAGGTGTCACCAAGATGCACCAGATCTACGACAGCTTTGAAAAGGTTGGCATCAAGGACAGGAGCATGATTTGGAACTCGTAAGTGCCCCCCGCTTTTTGTCCGTTCAAAACTCTAAAAAATATCTCTTTCTTTAGGGACCTGGTGGAGACGCTGGAATTACGCAACATCTTGCAGAATGCCATCCAAACCATTACTGCTGCTGCTGCTCGTAAGGAGTCTCGTGGAGCACACGCTCGTGAGGACTTCCCTGAACGTGACGACGCAAACTGGATGAAGCACACACTTTCGTTCCAACCCGATGTCAACAGTTCCGATGTTGTTCTCAAATATCGTAATGTCATTGATACGACTCTTGATGAGAACGAGTGCAAGCCTGTTCCTCCTTTCAAGCGTGTCTACTAGAAGTTTTCAAAATTGCATCTTTGATCACTGTCAAAATTTGTCTTGTAGGCAAGGAATTTCTTAGCACGATGCGGCAGCTACCTTCAAGTCAAAGGGTGTCGAGTCCTCGGACGTGTATTCCTTTTCTATTTTAATATCGCAATCCAGTACTTGTTGTGTAGTCGTATACAAACAAATAAGACAAAAAAAGACAAAACACTTTCATAGATACAGAGATCCCTAAGCTGAATCTAAACCAAGAATGAAAGCAACATATTCGTCATGGTAGAAAATGATCAAAATCAAATTTGAAGAAGAATTTTTCGGGATAGTAACGCGCTCGTACACTTCGACCACCGAAATATCGGCCATCAAGTTCTCGGACAGTTTTCCAAGCACCGACGGGTCCAGCAAAGAGCACAAAGATTCGAACAAGATCTAAAGGATCCTGAGGGGGTGGCTGAACAAGATGAACAACCACACGCTCAACAGTACCATGCTTGGAACACTCGTCACCTAAAATCAGACCGTTAGGCATGTAGGGCTGAAATGAGAGGTAAAGATACGAACCAATTTCCTCCCTCAGATCATCATCTTCAACATCCTCAGGCCCAACCATGTTTGTCAGCATCACAATTCTACTAGGCTCACCAAACCTTTCCCGGTCCTCTTTACCTTCAAATCCTCGTTATTATTGATAATCTTGCCCATCTTGACCGCCGAATTCTGCCCTACATTCGATCCAGACGAGCTGAACTGGCGATTTTTGTTCTTGGCTTTGCCACCTTGGGATCCAGAAGACCCCGATTGCTCGACGACCAGTGCATTAACAATTCCTGTGCCGTCCGCACCGAGACCTTGACCCTCTTTATGACCCCATTTGGCCATCATTCGTTGGGCAAAACTGTGAGGATCCCGTCGCCTATAGATCAAAACAATTCAATTTTCATTCGTATAGCGTGGCTCCACACATTGACTTACTTCTCTTCAAACGGAGAGGGCAATTCATTGGATTCCGCGGGAGGCTGGGGAACGATTGCAGCGAGAGCACCCAATTTGGCCGCAATAGCAGCAGCCGCTTTCTTCTTAGCATCAATATCAACCGGTGGCATCACACCTGGCACATCTCCGGGAGGCGGAGGTGGAACGGACGGTGGCGCGAATGGATTGAACGACAGCGGGGTGGTGTTACTACTCTTATTGGCTCTGATGGTGGTGAAGGAGCTTGAGGAGGTGGCGGGGCCCGGTGCATTGTGGACATAGCCAACCGGCGTAGGTACGCTTCTTCTCCTGTGGATGGTGCATTAGACTCAGAGGCCTGGTTTGATACAACAAGGTCTTCATCATGAGATCGTCCAGACTGGTTGTCTTCGGGTGGAGAGGTCGGACGGGCTCCCTTAGACATAGCGAGGCGACGTTGGTACGCTTCGTCGCCCGTAAGTTCACGGTCTACAGCCATAGCCATTGACTGGTCGTCCTCACGCGGACCTCTCTCCCTGTTGTCGTCTTTCCGGCTCCAACGATCATATGTTTCCCCATAACGACCTGATGACAACGCTTAGTGAAGAGATGAAGAAAACAAACGCGACTATGCTCACCAGCTTTACGCGGTCGCTCCTCATCTTCTGAGGGGGTAAAGTCACTCTCGGAATGATACGATCCTCCCCTTCTCATGCGTTTTCTTTCTTCCATCCTCCGTTCCTCGGCCACCCTCTCACGCCGATCAATTTTTTCCTTCTGTTTCCAAACCTTGTATTCATTGTAATCGTTTGGGCGTAAAGGATCATATTGCTCCTGTGGATCCCACACAGGAGTAGCAGGTGCAATCTTACTCTAAATTTCCATATCTAAGCGTTTGCGACAGCAGTGGAAAATCGAGGGGCGCACCTTGTTCTTCTTTCCTTTCCCGACGTGCCTTTTCTTGGGTTGAGAGGCTCGGAATCCATTGACATCTTCATCAAGCACCATACTTGGCGGCTTCACCTTTTTACCCCATCCCTGAGTGGCAGGGGTAGATGATTGCAAAGTACTTCGTGTCGCGTCCTCGGACTTTTGATCATTGAGCACCGGGGGAGCAAAAACAACTGCAGTTGAAGAGAGGGCGGCTGCGGACGAGGCAGCAGCGTTGCTGGTATTAGGTACTGATGTTGTTGTGACAGAGGCCCCGACGGGTATGCGTGGGGCTGAGGGCTTGGGTTTGGCACTTGGGCGTCGGACAGGTGCAAAAGCGAGTGCTGCGGACCATCCTATTCCCGTTTCCGAGTGGATGGAAGGCGACAGAAAGCAGCAAGAGAGATGTCTCAATTAACAAGTTCTAGGGTGCTATGGTAGACAGATGAAGAGATACCGGCTGAAGGTTTGGCGGCGGGTGCCGTCGATTCTGAAGGGACCACTGTTGCTTGAGGTTGTGTTCTGGGCCGAGGTACATCTGGTTCAGCTGTGGGGGAGGAGGCTGAGAGGGCGAGGGGGTGATGGTGGGCTTTCCAGAAAATTGAATGCCTCCGTAGAGACCGCCAGCACGGCTTGTCATGATGGTATGAGGAAACAAGTCCAAGTCACACTTTCGATTTATTTTCCCAGCACGTGGAACATCGTACAATTACATCTTTAATTCTTTAGTTCTCATTCGATTTAGAGACTCTTCCTTTGAGTAGCACCCGCACCACTGCGTTGTGCTTTGCTCGCGCGGTCGCCTGGTTAGAGAAAATTCGTGTTTTCGGAATGTCCTGATATCAAGAAAACGATATGATACCTTTGGCAAGCTCATGGTGCAAGGGATCAATGTCGCTGGACTCGATGATGCCAGCATAGGCCTCGCACACACCAGCCTCGTCTTTCGTGTGTTCAGAATTGGGCTGCTTGGCAGAATGCTGGGGGCCAGTGCCGGTAGCCAGGCGAGACCAAGGGTTTTCCTGGATACTATTGGTCCGACGCCACACTTGAAGGAAGAGGGCAACGCACAAATTCACTGCTAGGTTGTTGTCTGTGGGACATGATGGAGGTGAGGAGGAAGAGGTAATGAAAGGTGTTCCAGTTTATATGGTACAGGTCATTCATGACGTCACCAGACGGTAAAGCGGTCTTGCGCGAAATATTTTGCCCGTGCCTCTCGACTGAGTATATGCACCACAAAGTCTCCCCCATCAATCATGGCCCAGCCGTTTCCCATCCGCCGTTTGCTCTTCGGCCCAAGTGGCACCGCAGGTTCCACGCCAGCGAGCTGGAGACGTCATTCAATATTGGTGTAACTTGATGTAATTTTTTGTTTACCCACCGTTTTGCGTACCGCGCGCACTACTGATTCGATAGCGCCTCGGTTTTCTGTTCCTTCTTTGACCTATACATATATATTGGCAACTGCTTTTAAGAAAAGAATGTTTCCGCACCTGAGCCATCACAGTCCAACGCCAGATGCCTCCGGGAACTTCAAACATGGATTCCCCGGCATATGTCGAACCGCGTTTTCGCCGCCCTTGAGGTGCTTTCAGAGGTAATGGAGGCCCTGGTGCGGCATCAACAGTCTGACTAGACACAACGGTGGACGAGTCCAAGTGAGGTGACTGCGAAAGAGCGGCATGAACGAGTTTGACTGGCTTAGGGGCATCTGGCGGCACCGGGGACACTGGCCGAGGCGCTGACAGCAAAGGCCCCCGCGGCTGCTCGTAAGCCTCGTCGACGAACCATGGCCTGGGCGTTGTGAGGGAGCGAATAGCGCGGTAAGCCGAGAGACGCTGCATGGAAGTTTAGAAGAAGGCTGAAAAAGGAAATACAGACGGATATGGGAATCGCATCTTGACCCGCAACTCGTTCCATTCAACCATGGGCGCACGAGCAGGGATCGTCGTCTGCGTCACCTCTTTCCTCCTAGGTACACAATTTCTTTTCTCAGCCTTTTCTTTCATTCACACTCCATCAGGGGCCCTCTTCACCCACTGGATCGCTGATTCGCTGACCCTCTGGAAGTCCCCCGTCACAGACGAGCACCTCTGGACTGCAGCCTCCTACTACTCCATTGTCTCAAAAGGCCCTAGAGAAATCCTCTACCTGCTTTTTGCCCTCGTCATTCTCGGAGGCTCCACCATCCTTTGGAGCTTTGGAGATGGCGAGGCTGGCAATTTGATGTTTGATGGCGGCAGTATCTGTGCGTGAACCACTCCGTCCATGTATCTGGTTAACAAGAAACTTAGTTCTCTTTGGGATGACTGCTGTGATGTATGTCTACGCGGTCTTGCCCAGTATGTGCTCCCTCTCGTGCGCTTTATTCGGCTTCGACGCTCACCCCCATCACCATTCAGACCTTTTAACGCATTTCGAAAACCTTCCCCCACACGGTCTGAAAGATCCTTTCCCCGGTCACTACGCCAAAGCACTCTTGAGCTGGCATCCAACAACCTCATCTGTAGTGTCGCGCTCACCGGAGTGCTTGCCCTTCAGGCAGGCCGTTTCTGGGCCGAAACGTCTGACAGCGATGATGAAGAATTTATTTTGGTTGAGGCACCTACACCAGAGGAGAAGCAGCCACAGCCGCACCAAGAAAAGACCAGTAATACCATTCCGACAGGCAATACGAGTAGTACCCCCTTGAAAGACTGTCTTTCGGATGGCAAGGTCAAGCCACTTTTGCAGCAGCGAGTGCAAACATGATAACTGTCTGTCATCGTCCCCCCAAATAAAAACTAGGATTCTATAATATTTACCCCCCTCACCAAAAGTTACCTTTCTGATTTCTTTGTCTTAATTATTATTTCACTTACCAGAACCGAAAAAATAACACTAGTCTTCTTCATTATTCTATTGACCTCGAGGATGCAAGTCGGAATGCCAAGCCAATGAACAAATGCTGTTTACTTTGGCCCGAAAACCCGAGTTCTATAAGTATGAGGGGAGTAGATAATATATATAATAATCTATTGATCCTGGACAATGTCCTCCTTGCGCGGCTTGGAATTCTTGATCTCGTTACCCTGACCAATAATACTCTGTGCCTCGTCGTCCATTAAAATACCAAGTCCTTCTTCCTTGACCAAACCGAGCACGTGTTCCAACTCTACAAACCCGTCCTTGTCCACGTCTAATTTTTGAATCACAGCGTGAGCAACCCCTTCTTCAGGTTTATGTTTAATGACATCCAAGGCCTTTTCTAAATCCGCAATCGAGATTCTCCCTTGCGCGTCGGCAGAGATCATCTGGAGTGAGCTACCAACACGAGCGTCATATTCCTCCAACTGCGTGTCGATTTTGGTGATCATGGACCGGATACGCTTGGTGAGTGCTCCCGAAGGTGATTTTGGATCTTCTTCAGCTTGAAGGTTTTCTTCCATGAGGGCATGCAGCTCATCGCGTTCTTTTAGGACAGATGATTTCGAAGAGAGGATTGACAATGCCTCAGCAAGTTCTTTGAGCTGTTCAGTTGTCATATGTTTGTCATCTTGCTCAGGGGTCTCAGGCAGAAGCTGTAACGTATGGAAGTGAGTCCCAAAAATGCAAGGTTGAGAAGAAGGGGCATTACCTCGGAGTCAGGCAATAAAGACTGGGCAGTGCTAGCTTCCACTTCTGAAGCTTCACGTGCAGCACGCCTGGCGTCCTCTTCCTTTTGCTCCTGTTCTTCTTCATCTTCAATGAGCTCTTGCTGCTGTTGCAATACCTCGAGCTTCTGCTTATAAGTCGCTTTGTCGTCCACTTCCAACTCGGCTTCGTTAAGTAGGTTGTCTGGAAGGCCGCACAAAACCATTTCCAAACTTTTGATGATGACCGTCTTGCCGTCTTCATCGTCTCCATACTTTCTATCGAACTGGAAGGCACGCCCCAGGACGAGAAGAACACCAGATACACGATTGTGGAGGTGTAGATTGATCCAGGAGGTGAGTTCTTCACGTAAACGGGCAGGTGAAACACCACTGGTGCGGATTCCACGACTCTGGCATGCGGCTTGGAGCTCGGATACGGAAAGTTCATCAACAGTTTCTTGGTCAATGAGCTGGTCATCGCGACGAAGGTTTACGAGGCGAGAACGGAGGGCACCGCGAAGGAAATTGTCGGTACCAAAGGCGTTGAGGCCCATGTATCGGGACATGGAGACAAGCTGAGGGCGGGAAAGGTTGTCGAGTGTAAGATCGTCGTCAAAAAGCTTGGCGACGTTAATGACATCCTGGGGAGAGGGCGCTTCGCCTGTTGTTCTGACCTTGCGGAAAAACTCTTTGAAGTGGTCACTGCCTACGATATGGGCGTTGGCACGCAAACCAGACTCGCGCAAAGTTTCCTGCAAGAACTTGGCCATGTCCAGCCGGACGCGAAGCAGCTTTCTTTGCTTTTCTTGTGCGGAAAACTTGTCCTCGAACGTGGAAGGCAAAAAATTGGGGAAAACCTTAATGATCAAAGGAATGAGAAGCTCCATGAAGGGGATGATGATGAGAATGGCAAAGGGGACGAGGCGGAGGAGGTCCTGGGTTGTGCGTTTGAGTTGGCGGCGCTCGCGGCGCGTAAGGGTCTCTCCATGAAGGATTTTCCACTGAAGCCGGCTAGAGATGCGGACCTCTGAGACGAGGAGCTTGGAGCCATGCCAGTAGTGCTGGGCCTCATGCTTGACTTTTTTCCAGACGCGGGTGCCGAGCGGGCTCTTCGGGGCAGGGTCGGAGGGGGGCGAGGGCACCGTCGAGTAGAGCCTGGGGCGGAGCGCGGGGTGCAGGAGCGGGAGGGGCGGGTGCAGGAGCGGGGGCGGGCGGAGGCGGCGGATGGGCGAGAGCCTGGCGCGGAGGGGGAGCCATAGAGACATGGGCACACCGCAGACGACAGCCCGGCAGACTCGCCCCCGGCCTTGTTTGGCCCTGTTGCGCCCATGACCTCCTCTCCCTTCCGCGCCGCCGAGAAAAGGTACAAGGCCCGCTCCCCGCCCCCCGACCTCGCCTTCGTCCTCGACCCCGCCCGCCGCGCCTCCCCGGTCGCCCTCCCACACATACCCGGTGCGCCGTCGCATGCACCGCCCCCGTGTCCTCCCGTTCATCTGCGCAGGCCTAGTCATTCTCCCTGCATTTCTCTCCCATGCCCAGCAGCGGCATCTCGTCCGATGGGCTCTTGCTGACCACGCAAAACAGCCAAACGACACAAATCTCGACACGCACTATCTGATCCCCGCAGAGGGCTTATGGCATGCCCATATCCGATCTCGCTCCCGCCCTGATGCCGCTCTACCCGTCCTTCCAAAGGCAACCCAGGAAACTGTCACCGCGTCCACGGAAGCAGGACCGCGTCAGCTCATCGACAATGTCCCCGCTTCCCTCGGTACGCTATCCTTGATCAATGCCACCCCCAAACCACCCCCACCGCCCTCTCCCACTGTTCGCCCTCTGTTACCCTCGGCTCTTGTCTACAAGCTGCGCTGGGCTAATATTGGGTGGTACTATCACTGGGGCATCAAGCAATATGACTTCACCAAAGGCAAGGGGCCCATAGACCCATATATGCGTGATATATGCAGAGATGCTGTGGCCGCTGTTGATTGGGACCAAGTATTCTCTGGCACGGAGAGCCAATGGCCAGATGAGAAGGCCGAATGGAAAGACTGGCTAGATACATATGGTAGGGATACCATGCTCGATGCGGCTAGTCGGTCGAACTCATGAAATGCAGAACCAGATGCTGGAATAGTCAATTTTTATCAAGAAAGAGACACTCTTATGGCACATGTCGACCGGTCGGAAGTCTGTGCAACTTCTCCCCTCGTCTCAATATCGTATGTCTCTTTCAAGCATTCAACTTTTTAGTACTGAGAGTTCTCTAGCCTCGGAAATTCTGCTATATTCCTAATAGGTGGACAGACAAGGGATATGGAACCGACACCCATCCTTCTACGGTCCGGCGATGTCGTTATTATGGCCGGCCCCATTTGTCGGCGAGCTTACCATGGTGGGTTGTAGTTGTATGTTAATTATCAAACTACTGACACCAGTGTGATCAGGCGTTCCACGGATACTGGAGGGGACACTTCCGAAGCATTTGTGCGAGGAAGCAGTTGCTGAGGCTGAGAGAGAATCATGGGCGGCTTATGAAGAATATATGCGTACGACGAGAATTAATATCAACGTTAGACAAGTCTTTCCGAAAGGCTTTGATGGATCATTTCAGTAGAAATATATGTCCACTGAGATGAATATACAAAAGGATATTTCCCAGCCTCTATCATAGATAAATTGACCTGTTATCTTATCGTGAGCGTAAACTGTACAGTTTATCACCCTGATTCCCACGACCACATTTTCCTCAACCCATCTGTCCATTGAGCTCAAGCCCAACCTCCCAACGTCGAAATGGAAAACGATCAAGTGCGTCCTGGTATCACATCACATTATACTGGAGGCTTACTGTTACTGCTCAGGGTGTCCTCGTCGATCTCTATGTTCCCCGCAAATGTGCTGCCACCAGTACGGCCGACTCTATCTATGGAATACAGGCAGATGACTGACTGTGACTGCCCGCAGACCAGCTGATTACCTCAAAAGACCATGCGTCCGTGCAGATCAGCATTGCTGACGTCGACGCCAACGGCCGCGCCCTCTCGACTTCGACAACATTCGCATTCTGTGGGCAGATCAGGTCGCAAGGCGAGGGTGATGACTCGCTAAACAGGCTTGCCACCAGGGCCGGACGTGGGTAACATTTATACCATGCTGATAGAATAATTGCTAACTGTGGACCAGTGCTGCGCGGCGTGTGGTCGTACCAAAAGTAACTAGCTACCGTAGTTCTGTATTAGTGTCACGTGCCAAGCCTTTACCTGCGCCGCAGCGAGACGGTCCTCAGACATTCTCCCCATGGTTGAGATCCCCCGCCCCCATCCTCCGCGCTTTGCCGACGAGGACAGATATCGACTCGTGTACTCAAAGTCCAAAGTCTATGTCAACCCCACCGCCTACGCGCGGGACAACATCCCTGGCTTTGTGGCGCTAGTCAGGAGGGTGTGTGATGCCCGTACGAGTCCTAGCTTGCTCTCATCGAACCGTAGGAAGCACAAAATCCAACCTATTTGCTTGCATGGATCCCAGAGTCCCTCTTGAATGAAAAGGGTAGTACTGAATGGGACAAGTTTGTCAAGATTGAGGAACGAACCTCCCAGGACAGCGAGGATGATGGCATGTCTACTTAGTTCTTTTAGTTATCCTCACCAATGCTGAGCACCTGTCTCAACAGATATCGTTCTAATTGACCTTCCGACTCAACGGCCGGAATCATACGCCTTTTCCGTACCCCTCACCTCGATATACTCGCTCATTGTTCAACCTCCGTCTCTTTCTTCATGGTGTATGTTTCCTAATCATTAATTAACCAATTGCTTTCTCTAAACAAGCTATGCAGATGGTTCTATTGGTATAAATCTAATCAATGGCGATACTCTCCCTACCCTTCACTTTCACGACGACGAATCTCACTCATTCACTCTCCACTCACCACCTACTACCTCTCGTCCTCAACTTCCTACCGCTACCAAGACTACTTCTCATCCAGTAACTACTACTTACCCTCCACCCCCACCCCCGGACCAGATATCTCATCTTCCAAAGTCACCCAATTCCTGGGGCGGTGAAGACCTCTTATCCCGCTTACGTCAATATGCCCACATACTCCGTTCTACGCTCCAACCCACTCTGTTTTTGGTAGATCCGTCGAAAGCAGACAGAGAGACGCATACAACCCAACTTTTCGATGACGACGCAGTGGATGATATACTGGCCCAGTCTTCATTTGCGAATTCACATTCTCCAGTACCAGCCCACAGAAGACCGAGACCGATAACCCAGTCTACTGGCACGTGTCCACATCCACCAAATGCGGCATACTCTCAGAATCCATCGGTTCTGCATCGGTCTTTGGGATCTGTATCATCATATAATGGCGGAGCTCCCCAGACTCGTATGGCTCTACTGCAAAGTTTTTCCAATATCACTAGGGCTACAAGGCATGCGGCACAAAATATTCTTTCACATCCCTTGGCTAAGCCTATTGTCCCCCACTTGCCTGATCCTGTGAAGAGTCTTGTTAGTGCTCCTGGAGAATGGGAATGGGGAAGTTGGGTTGAGAAAGGTGGTGTTGGAGAATTTGAGAGTGCGAGAGTTTATCTTGCGCGGTGGGCGAGGATTGTTGCTGAAGAGGGTGAACGTGCAAGAAGACGTGAAGCGCAAGCACTACCGTCAGTTGATGCGGACAACGAGCAAGAAACGTCGTCATTGGGAATCTTCGAACTTCTTCATACAACGGCAAACTTACCGACACCGAAAAGCTCTAGGAGTCCGGAGAGTCCCATAACTGAAAGAGAATGGGCGGGGTGGTTTGACGGGCAGGGGCGACCAACAATCAGCGTTGAGGAGTTCAAGAGGGAGGTGTTTAGGAGAGGTATTGGTAGTGAAAAAGATTTGAGGAAGAAGATATGGCCGTTTTTACTTGGTGTCTTTAGCTGGAATTCAACTGCGGCTGAGAGAGCTGCATTCTGGCGGGAGCAAAGGTATGTTCAAGTAAGGCTTCATTCTGTTGCGTGTATCTCACCAAGTTGTTAGACAGCGATATCAAACAACAAAGAACCAATGGTGGGAAGTACCAGAAGTCTTTGACAGACAAGATGTGATCGAGGAACGTCATCGTATTGACGTGGATTGTAGACGAACAGATAGGAACCAACCCCTTTTCGCTATATCCCCCCCAACTCCGGACGTTGATGCTAGTACGAAGCCAAAGAGCCAACGGACACATTCGGCCTTCTCACCTCAGTCAGATGATTATGGCGCTCAGTCACCGTCCAATGAACATATAGAACGTCTAGCGACTATATTATTAACATATAACTTTTATGAAAAGGAATTGGGTATGTTTGTAAGCTTGTTTCTCATCTTTGATCTAGGTTGACCGTTTTGAGAAAAGGTTATGTGCAGGGCATGTCGGATTTGTGTGCCCCGATTTATGTGGTAATGGAAGCGGATGAAGAGATGACATTTTGGTGTTTTGTGTATTTCATGGAACGAATGGTACGAAAGTATTTTTTTTGTTGGATGAAAGAAAACTAAATCATGAATACAGAAAAAGAACTTTTTGCGCGATCAAAGCGGGATGAAGAAGCAACTTTCGACATTACAGCAACTAATCGAGGTCATGGATCCAGAGCTCTTCCGACATCTGGGTAAGTTTTGTTCTCATTTTCGCCACCAAGTGTTTCTCATTCTAATACATATTTTTCTAAAGATAAAACAGATGGCTTGAATCTCTTTTTTTGTTTCCGGTACGTTCCATCTCCTTGATCTTGGGTGATGTTGGCTGACAGCTCATTCCTAAAGATGGGTGTTAATCGCATTCAAACGCGAATTCCCATTTGATGACGTGCTACGATTGTGGGAAGTGCTCTGGACAGACTACTATAGTACACAATTTGTACTTTTTGTTGCGCTTGCCGTTTTGGAGTCACATAGAGATATGATTCTTCGATATCTCGTCGAGGTACGTTTTCCTCACCAAATACCCTTTTCTATTCACTGGTTTATGGTTTCTTTTTCTTACTTTTAGTTTGACGAGATCTTGAAGGTGAGTTATCCATTATTTTTTACTTACAATTATCGGCTTATATGAGTTATCAGTACTGTAATGAACTCAGCATGACTATTGAGCTCGATACGACACTCGCACAAGCCGAAGTCTTATTCTTATCTTTCGCGCAGCTAGTAGCCGATCTAGATCGAAGGAAGGCCGAGGAAACTGGATCAGCAAGAACTACTTATCTGCGAAATAGAACGACAAATGACCAAGCCAAGCAGACAAGCTTGGGTATGTTGAAGCTCTCGGACGAGTTGAGAGAGTTGCTGGCCAGTGGAGCATGATGCAACTGACGGAGGACATCTTTTGCTTTATCCACTTCATTCGTAGGGATTACTGTGCTGTAGTATAGTATCGTAATATCACAACTATCCAAATGGCAAACGCAGGCGCGTAGTTGTTTGCATTAGAATGAAATGCATGCTTCTTTTCTCAGAAAGGATCGACAGCGCATGTCCTCAGTCCTCAATGTCAATGTTCCGGCAGCATTACCTACGAGCCGAACACAATTGAAAAGGGGTCAACAGGGTCACAAAGCTCTATTCTATCATCATATACAAAGTCTAGGTAGGAAATCCATCGTCGTCTATAGTTTCTTCTTGTGTTACGATGAACATTTGGAAAATCTGGACCGCAACCTAGTCGGTAGGGTTTTCTTTTTGCGCCTGGGCGGCGTCGCGGCTAGCCTTGAGCTTGGCTGCGCGAGACTGTTCGCTAGCTACACGGATGGCCCAAGTGAGTTCATAGGTCTTGACGGCATCTACATGACTTGGTGAACTTTGACAATGTGCATTGGTGACTCAAACTCACCATCATATGAACTAAGAATTTGTGCAGCTTCTGGGTCTTCTTCAATATCCTCAACTACATCGATAAGATTAGAGATCTCAGAGAAGAACGGATCATCATCCGGGAAAGTATACGTCCGTTCAACATCATCATCAGGTGTTCGAACGTAGAGCATCGGTTGGACGTAGGGTTAACAAGCCTGATCAAGGTTAGCAAGCGCATACTAAAAAAAATCGATGAGTGTACTTCAGAAGGTATCCGTCCGCATAGACTTCGAATTCACAACTGTAGTTTGTTCCTTGAAGACAGGCGACGTGTGTAAAACTTCCAACAGCTCCGCTGTCATATTTCCTACGGGTTGGGGTAAATATAGATCCAGTCACTGTATATTCAGCCTACCAGGTTGCTGCAGTGACACGCGGTATCCTGTTCTCCGGGGGTATCTTGCTCTCATCAATGCGTATTTGCGACAATTGACCGGCGTTTTCATCCCATTCAAGTGAATGGGCGTGGACGCTATCGAGATCGACTTCACCACCGAAATAACGCGAAAGATCACAGAAGTGGGTGCCTTGTTCAATTACTGGGCCCGCGCTTAATGTGAAGTTAAGTTTAGGAAACTATATCAAACAAGGAACGAAACCTTTTAGACTTGTCCCACCAGTCTGGCTTAGCAATAGACTCATATGCAGCAGCATAGCGTGCGATGGTAGACATTACTGTCAGGTTATTCTCTTCAATGACCTGTTTCATAAATTGAACAGCCTTGAGGTAGCGCAGCATGTATCTAACACCGTATAAGTTTTCGACGACAATGCAAGTAATGACACCACATACCCGACAGAACAGATGGTCTTCGTTTCTGTGATCATCTTTGCGATTTGATACCCATCCTTGGCATACTCGTATGGCCCAGTAGCAATTGGTTTCTCGATGAACATGGCGACACCAGGGAAGTGCTTCAGAATTTGAATTTCAACATCCCTACCTGGTTGTAAAGACCCGCGAAACATCGGAGGAGATCCAATGATGATGGCACGAGGCCTCTCTTTCATAGTCATGTTCTTCACGAAGTCATCAAGGGTCTTGTAGACACGGGTGTCCTGATAGGCTGATACAACGAAGGAGTCACACTTTTTCTGGAGGACCGCAGCAGCACGGTCAATGGCAGGATCAATGAGTGCTACGACCTTGAGACGTCGGCCGAGTTTACTAGGTGCACCTAAGAAAGGGCATATATGCAAGGCCAATAGTCCACTTACTGCTCCAAACGGAAAGAGTGATTCCAGGGACCTTCATCGGAACCTGATACATGACATGAGAACAAATGGCATGCACATAGAACGGCGATATGCAGGACCAAACATAATATTCCCTGCGCCTATGAAAACGACATTAAAGTCGTCGGAGCCCCCTATGTGAGTAACTCTGATAGATAGGGGATTAGGAGATCAAGCGTTAAGAAATGATAGCCTTGACTGACTTGTCCATGGGAACGAGGCGCGTAGGGTCGATCGACGGTCTACGCGAGGACCTTGCGGAACTTCGTCGCTCAGACATACGGCGGGCGGCCGCCGTGGCGGAAGTTCTGCGGCTCTGAATGGGGCGGGGTAACAAGAGAGGGGGGAGGGAGGGGGAGGGGGAGACATACCTGCATGGCGGGTTGGGAATCGATGCTGGTGGTTCGAAGATAAGAGAGATATGATTTCAGGGAGCTTTTTAGGGCAGGAAATAGATTCAGTGTGCTGCAACATCACGTGTGGACTACGGCAGGCTACCCTGACTCCTCAGTCCTATCCTCTCCTAAAGCCTGCAACTTTGCTCGTTTCTCCTCCGCTGCCTTTAGGCGTTCGCTCATCGCCTTGAGCTCCTGCTGTAGTTTTTCATTTTCTTCGTTGAGCTTCAATAGATTCGATCTACGCTTCTCGATTTTTTCACTGTTTATAGGATCAGTCCGGTCGCGGAAAGAAGGATGGATCTTCCACTTGCTCAGCCGCGCTCATGATTGTTGAAAAGTCCACACTCAAGTCTGAGCTAGGGATGGTTGATGACAAAATGGGAGACGTGTCCCGTTTCTTCTCGTCCTGTCTGACGGTTAAGGCCATTGGGGTCTTCTTATCTTTCTGAGAATCAGTGCCAGCACTGAAGGATTTGGAAAGTCAGCTTAGTTTTGGGCAAGGGCAAACCACGAACCCGGTATTCTGGTTATTGTCGGGGCGACGTGGTGCGCTCCGGCTTGAATCTGCGGTCCTATTGTACTCCATATGCTAACTTTCTGCTGCAGTTGGAGCCGACGTTGGTGTTGGAAAGAGGGGCATGACTGGAGCATGACTTGTCAATTAGCTCACCTTTTCTCCACGGTATCCACCACATCAGATCACACTGATCGATCTTGCCCAACTTGTCCTTTACACCCATGGCCACCCTTGGCCGTGGCAACGCCATCATCACCCTCTCTCTCGTTTTTTGTGTCATAGCAAGTTATGCTGTCTTTTTCAGCGCATTACTGCCTGCAACAGACTTACCTGTATGTCCTAGCTATCCAAAGTTAGATACCGTCATCCTTACTCTGTAGGTTCTGCGGCCACTGGCTGAGGATACCCACTACAAATACTTCACTATCCTAATAATCCCTACTACATTTTACTTTGTTATAGCCAATTGGGTAGGCTGGCAATACTATAGTAATTCGTAGTCGTTGCTCCGTGCCTGACTAGAAAAGGCCTTCCTATCGTCCCATACCCCCCACTCGGTTCGTTCTGCCCCAAAGAGTCATGTCTCCGTCTCCAGCCGTGTCTTCTCAAGAAGCCGCATATGACGTAGATAACGTAATGGGATACCAACATATACATCACGACTGATATCACAGCAGTCTATAAGTATACATGCAGGAGACGAACGAACGATTTGCGTTGAGCCGGGCGTTCGAAGTATCATGGTGATGCAGGGAGCGGCTCTGTTAGATTGGAAGCAATTGATGGAGAAGACTCCCTTCCTCGTCTCCGAATCCTCAACTGACTCCATGGAGTCGTGCGGGCAACCACATCATCAGAGGCAGTTGACCGTTCCCTGCGAGAAGGTGGCGTACTCTCTGCATTGACAGATGTAAAAAACGAAGGTCCCTCAGGGCCCTGGCCCTCTGACTCATTGGACTTCGATTTCCAATGATTTCTCGAATTGAGGAACTGATATTTTGGTGGCCGGGGCGGACTCAGATCGGACTTGCCTTCTTGTATTATGTTAGTCCGCAGAAGACTAACAATTCCGGTCCCTTGCCCCGACCCAAATGGAGACCGTGGAAGTCGAGATATTCGGGGACGTGGCC
This sequence comes from Agaricus blazei, assembly GCA_029719445.1. Classification (NCBI taxonomy): domain Eukaryota; kingdom Fungi; phylum Basidiomycota; class Agaricomycetes; order Agaricales; family Agaricaceae; genus Agaricus; species Agaricus blazei. The sequence continues at coordinate 504,016 of SSNC01000009.1, read as the reverse complement.
CGCTCGAACCCGGCGTATCATCATCGTTCACTGGTTCTGTGCCACCTACGATGGCTTCTTCGGTTGATGAAAAATTGACATCTCCGGGAGACAAGAGATATGAACTACCTGGCCGAGTCGGACGCAATTTGGCAGCAAATGTCGCCGTTGGAGTATGTGAAGTGGATGGAGACGCCACCGGTAATGACGGAAAGTTTGTGTTGGATGCCTGCCCCAGTCCCGCTCGTAACCCACTTGCGGGCAGTCGAAGGTATCGTGCACGCCTGTTTATGCATTAGCACGTTAAGCTTGTTGAGAATAGAAATTATTACTTACGCCACAGCTTTCATCACTAGTTTGGTCCTATATGCTTCAAGCCACTGTTTTAGCATCCGGGCTTAAGGCAGAGTTAGGATATTCTCCGAGTTAAATTAAAGGAGGCGCACAAAGAATCAAATTTTCATGCTTCTCCCGGACACTCCGGGTTTTCTGAGCAACAGGGAGAGCTTCTCGCCACTTCAGGTAGAACTTCTTTTTGGTGTGACGGGCATTAAATTTGACAGCAATTATCGCAGGTCTCGTCTACGATAACGCGTTATTTATGACCACAAATGTTTGTCGAGGCTTTCGACTTACTTTAGCTTTCGTGTGCCAGACACTAAATGCTTGGTACATCAGATTTTGCTGGCTTCGCATCAGCATTTCGATTTCCTAACCCCAATAAGTGATGGTACACCTAGGTTAGAGATTGTCCTCACCAACGGCCGAAGGCGTCTCTCCAGATAACTAGATTTCCATTTTTCCCAAGCCTTCTGTATCATCATCGATTTCATCTCATCTTCTTTGCTTTGAAGAATGTAGCGCCGGTGTTGCGTTACGCGAGTGTTAGCCAGCCAACGATGGAAATATCGACTTAGAGTATCTAGCCGCATACCATTAACTCAAGTAATGAAAGATCACCTTCTGCTTACCTTCGCGTTTCAGGGCAAGATGATCTTCCAGAAGCGTGATGTTCTCCCGATGACGGGTATGGGCAAGTCTGAACCGAAGCCACGCATCACTAGCTCAATGTTGAGATGACGCTATCGAAAAACATCATTTACCGAGCTCACCGTTCCATTTTCATGTTGTACGCTTCGATCGCATGCAGTTCACGCTCTCGCATAAAAATGACTCTTTGTGTCCAATGGGCCAAAATTCCTTGCCCGAGTCGCTAAAATGCATTGTGAAACAAACCGTTCGGTTGGATCACGATCATAAGCCTTACCTGACAGACACGCTCTTGAATAAGTACTTCTATCTGCCGACAACGGCGCCTCTGCCGTGTTGACAACAGCCATCCTGCACCAATGTTTGACAATTTTGATACACAATCTGGGTGATAGACGTACGATAAAGGACTCGAGCTGCTTGACGGTCCTGAAGTTTTTTGACGAGTTTTTGTCGTTTTCTCTCCTCCAAGCCTTCCCGAAAGCGTAAAACCCAGGCGGTCCAGGATGTCTTACATATGTGATTATCATAAGAAATAATAGCCGCCGCATGCATACTCTGGTGCGATTGGCAAACGGTTTTCCATCGAGAAATGCTCGTAGATACTACTCGCAAACCGGTCCGATGATAGAAATCGATAGCGAGCTCTACGCAGGATTAAAAATCATTGGAGCAGACAGAAACTCCAGACAGACCTTCTCGTTTGATACTTTGCGTTATGCGCCGCTTCCAAATTTGCCATAACTGATGTAAAATCTTCTTTTCGCGCTGGCGATCAACTTCTCGACTTCGGACTTGTGTCAGCCAGACCTCGAGCACCGCACAAGCAAAAATTTTGTCTTGTCTAGCAGCATGCTTGTCCGCACGAACCTCTAGGGTCTATCATGAAATTTGAGGGTCAAATACACAGAGAGAATGGGATGTGGCCTACCTGCACGTTCTGCAGAGCATTTCGCCATTTTTCAATGGTCCTTTTCTGTAAGCTACGAGCTCTGAAAAAGGTCGCCCTATGGTAGTCGTAGCTTCAAATAATGATCAGACAGGCTTGCAGTAGTACTCGAGACGACCTACGTGTGCTTTTTCCAAGTCATCCAGGCATTCCACAGAATCCCTGCATGCACCCGGTCGGCCATACTCTTCTCCGTTCTATATATCCTCGCAGTAGCACGCCAGGTCTCCCAGGATCGGAGAAGTAGTCGCTGGCCCCTCAAAGTCGTTAGCTGCTCAGCCTTTCCCTCAATCATATCCATCCTGCGGAACGATTCTTTCCATTTCAAGAAAGCCAACAGAAGAACTCTCTGGTTGTATAGCCCATCCGCAAAGCGAACCTGATGTTTTTGATGCCAGATCATCCAGGTGTCTTCGAGAATGCGTGAGTTCTGCCGGTCCTTGATGATCTTCATCTTGTTGCGCATTTCATGACGCCACTTGGCTTGTTGTTTCTCTCTGGACCTTTTTTTCCACTGCTCAAAAAATGCCCAAAGCCGCCTTTCATCATCCAACACAATTGCACGTCTGAATTTGGCATCCCGAAAAGCAAACGCATTTTTCCAATGATGGAACGCCAAGCGAAGAAGGAAAGCGTGTCGAGCTTCGTCAATCTGATCCTGTGAGGTCTAAGTGAAATAGTTAGCATACGTCCCCTGGAACGACGAAGTATATACCAAAATCCACTGGTGACTTCTGGTCCATACATGCCAGCACCTTTCTAACAACTTTCCTTGCCTGAACCTGTCTGCCTCTGCCTCAAGCTGTTGTACTCTGATCTTGTTCCAGGCATCGTCTTCATCCGTTTCAGGTCGCCCTCTAGACTGCATTACACCTAAGCGAGCACCAGAAAATCGATTATTGACTATAGGCGTTTGAGTAAGTCTTGGAGTCCTGCTCGCGCCTGATGCATTTGAACGAAACTCGTGGTGATACTGTCGGGAGGTGGGGGCAGACCTCGTAGAGGGTGCTATCGTCTCTGCCTCCGACAATGACGAATCATCAGGGGGTGGTGATACGCGGTACGTAGGAACTGAGGGATTTCGTGCAGACGATAGAGGAGGTACCCCAACTTCTTTGTCTCGGTTTTGTGGGGTTTTAGGATGGTATCTGTGGCCCTTCGCAGAGAGACTGGATGATTTGTTACGGAGGGGCACTTCGACAAGTCTTTTGTCATCGCCGGTATCCGAAGGAATAGTTTCCGCGTCAATGTCCAGTAATCGTAGTGGAGGGAAATGGATGTCACTCGTGATAGTGTTTGAACGTGGTTTGGCGCGTAAAGACACGGTCTCTTGGTCGTCATCCAAGTATGCGCCGGCCTGTCTGCCTTCAGTAAACGTGAAATAGGATTTTCATATTTAAAGTGCGCACTTGAATCTGCTGGCCCTTCACTGCCTCCCACTTTTCACCCCAATTTTTACCCTTCATGGTACCTAACTTCAACAGCTTGCCATAATAGCGAACCTCGCCCGAATCCATGCCTCGTTCTTTCAAGACATCATTGTAAGCTTTGAAGACAACAGGAAATGTTGTTGCCATTGGCCCAGCGCGTTGTATTACAGACTCGATGAACTCAAGATCATTGCGTGCAAGATTCCGGAGTTCTGGTACAACAACAGTGGAGGTCGAGATGATCGAGCGTGTGTCGACTGAGGGCGGTGCTGAAGGTATCTTCGACTTTCGTATTGCGCGCGGGGTAGGAGATGCTCGGGTTGGCTGGAAAAAAGTCATTGAAGAGTGCTCATGAACGGTTTATAATACAAGTGAGAGTGAAGGGTTAGCGGAGAAGCTTACTAGGCGCAGACATGCGACTGGGCATCACGCGTTCGTTGTAACATCTATTTTTGGCTACGCGTTCACATTAAGAGAACAAGGACGATATAGATACAGGAGAACCTAAGTAGTGCGATTCTTAAATAATAGACAATACGATTCTAATCCACTAATAGACGAGATAAGATTACCAAGACTGTAGATCCTGTGGGACAGTCATCCAAGGTATTTGGGGAGCTATCAAGGACTGTATGTCTGCATCCATAGACCCAGTAGATGAAAAGGGTGAGGGAAAATCCTGTGACACTGTCCGCACGAAGTGATTAAGACTGAAATCCATCTCGGCTTCGCCGCTTCGCTGATAGATCAACCCATCTGAATAATCTGGACTAAAAGATGGGTTCGCGCCACTGACGAAATTGGTGTCCGGCCAGGAAGTGACTGGCGGTCGCTCACCAAAACTATCTAAGCCATTTTGAAATGAAAACGAGGCATTGAAGTCAGAAGGCTTGGAACTTGATGGATATCTCCTGACATTATGCCGTTCCAAAAGAGACGAGAGGAACTTTGCATAAAGAGCTGGGGTATGTCTCCCATCCAAGGCGACATCCCGTGAGCTCAGGACCTCGATAAGCCGAGGTACAATAAAAAGGATTTCTCGCTGTTGTTTTTCCTCCAGGAGCGGAAGAAGTTCGGGGCGTAGTAACTGGAGGAGTGTCGGTCAAACGAAAAATTAAAAACGAAATGACACAGGGCACTCACATTTGTTAAAAAGGCAGCAGCATAGGCCACGTAAAGGAAATTAGCCTCCATGGCATAGCGGAGGTGACTGGTTGGGTATAACCGTTCTACCATGATAGATATGACCATCTTCGCGGCTTCAAAAGCCTTGACAAATACTTCAGACCGACGTGATAAACCACGCTTAAGCCCATGTTGAAAGGCAGCAGCTAGGACCACCAGACGGAGGTATGCTGTGATCCTAAGCGAGAGTGAGTCAAAGATAACGGCAGGAGTACATGAGCCACCTACATCTGCGTAGTATTCGATCGATAATTACATATAGGTAGGGCTAATAAAAGGGGTCACTACCGGAGTAGAGAAAACCACGAGAACACATACGATTATGGGTGTATTCTTCCTTGTAAGCAGCGACCCACACATTCAACTCCTGCGTTAGCCTTTGTTCTGTCTGTAGGCTAGCAGGGATAACATCGAAATTCTAGTGGGTTTAATGAACATTTAGAATGGTACGAATCCGGGAGATTAATCTTACCTCAGGTGTATGCCCCTTGTCGAATGAATTTAATAGACTCCTCCATTGAGCCATTATAGTCAAGATTTGGACGTATGCACACAGGTGAACATCAAATGCACTGTTCATCGACGATGAGCGGTACCAAACTTGCGAAGTCCGAGCCAGATAGTCATCAAGTCTGACCATAGGCATTTTTCCAAACTGAATGGCATGCGAACCATCCACGCAATAACAATTAAGCCACGTTCTAACTCTATTCAGGTTCTGTCTTTCTTGCCTTTCATCAGAGGCTTCGGACGGAGGTTGATTGAGACCGAGCTCCATAGCCATTCTTGTGGGTCAAGTATCAGTGATGTACAATGATCTGATGTTGCATAACTTACCGAATAGCAACACCCATCAACAACCAACTTCTATCTTCAGCCCATCTCTTTCGTGGAGTCGGATAGACCGCCATGATGAGATAGGCTTGACAGACGTCTATACTCTGACTTCCATCCACGAGCATCTGTCCAGCAATATCCCGAGCAAAATCCATGGCCAGTGGGTAAACATCGTGCCGAACAACATAATACCGCGACGCAACGGCACACACTTCGCGGAAATGAGTTGGTCGATGATTAGATAAGTATCAACGCACATACCAACAGTGAAAAGGAAGGGACATGTCCAAATGAGGTTTTCAGCGGTGTGCAGCTCAGGATCTAGAATAGAAAAGAATGGCTGGACCACGTCAATGCGGTAATTGGAATCCTTCGATAACAACATACATTTATTCGTATAAAATATCTGTGGAAAGATCTTGGATCAGATAGGAGGCGTCCGCAGAAGTGAGAGCACATACAAGGAGAAAAGGTCTTGAATCTCTTCAGGATATAGCGAGCAATACTTGATGATTAGCGGAGGTGACACATTGCGTGGTGCTGATGAGCAATTAGAATAAGGCTGACGAGCGATGGATGTGAGCTACCCCTGAAAAACGAGATTGCGGCAGATTCAGGGCTTTGGCCTTTATAGTCCCATTTCAGTGTCTGAGTCTCAGTTCGTTGACCTTGTTCTATTGGAGATAAGCAGCGGTAAACCTACAAGTAGAACAGACATACTGGGATCGTGTGCTTTCTCTACCCAATGACGAATCTTTTGCTCCGTTCTGAGTTGATCAAACTGTCGAAGCAAGCTCTGAATTTGAATATCCTTTTCATGCGCTTTTTCTTGTAGTTGTTCGTGCGTGCTACAACACAGTTAAACGAATGCATACAAAAGATAGGTATACTTACTCTGCTGGTTTGCGTTTCTTGCGCTCCCGTGGCGTGCATGGTAGGTTCTTAGCTTGACACCGCCGACATTTACGCTCCCCGGGCACAAACTCGCACCGTACCTAAGGGATAATCAATACACCGTTCCACTCTCCAACACAAAAAACTCACTTTGACCGACTTACAATCGACGCAGGCTCCAGACCTTGGTCGCAGACTTCAGTAAATCAAACAGGAGGCATGACACTACACTTACGGTCTGGTCACGGAACGTATATCCCTCACGTCCGACTCGTGGACGTAGTCCTCAAACGGGATGCCATCGCTATCGTCCCCTCCAAAGCGAAACAGTCTCTGGTCTGTTGACATGGTTGTTCGTGGTGCAGACCGGATAGAGAAATCGGGGAAGACAAAATTGCCCTTGATTCGACGCCGCAAAGAATTTATGGACTGATTGTATGAACGAGTGGTATAGCGATGCGGATAGGAAGGCTGAAACAAAGCACCGAACAGGACGGTTTCTGACAATTCACGACATGCCGAGAGATCGACATCTCGTCTGGGGCACTCATTCGTGCCCAATCGCCGAAAATAGCTCAGAGACCAAATAAGTCATAGATCTCGACCTAGATTTGTCCCGTGCCCGAGAGCAATGGTTCGTCTGTCCCAAGGGTATATTTTTCTTCCTCTTTTGATGGTGCATATCCTTGGTTAATGCGATATACCCTGGAACAGTATCCAAGGGTAAACGAACGATGGTTCGGAAAGGTCGGAAGAGGGCCCAGGTGTGCCGGTAAGTTAAAACGGTTCGACCCCGTCGTATGGGGATGGCACACGCGCCCCTACTCACGTGCTGATTGCAAAAGCTGCAGTCTCTTGGGCTCTTTACACACCGCCTGGTGCTTCTTTCTTCTGTCAGCATGTTCTCCAGGCCTTACTGTTTGTGTCAATGTCACCATTTGACATTTGCGGCCTCATCTCTCCTTTCTGGGACATCTTTTCCCAGCCACCGCTCCTTCTGAGCCCGGCTCAGCTCTGTTGGCTCCACCGTCCGGGTGATCAATGCTTCTCATCAACTGTTTTCCGAGATGGACCTTCTTAACTAACTATTTCGTTGGACAGCGTAAGAATCGTACTTTCCTCTTTACGTATATTTCCATCTGTGTTAGCCATACTCCTAACATCAGGAACAATTGTTGTTATTATGATGAAGATGACCGGCTTCCCATGGTCGAACGTTCCCTCGTCCTTGATAGGCCCGGGGTACATTTGTGTGCTCCTGGCTTCTGTGTCTCATGCCGAGCTTCCTGTATTTCGAACCATGTACCGACCCTTGCATTACTTTGTAGTAGCCTCGTAAAAGTGGTCGAAACTATGTAAACGTACACAACACAGACTTAACTTTATCTATGATTGATCAAACATCAGGTCGGTGCTCAGACTCTGCCGTGTCAGCTGGCGCAAATGAGCACTCCTAAGCCGATTTTGAGTACCTCGTTCATCAACAGGGGTTTTTCATCCGGATATTAAGTATTGGCCGAGTTTGTTTGACTCTCATATGCTCATATGCTGCCCTAGCGGTCATTTTCACGTATACTTCATTTGTAATTCAGATATCATATGCGATGCGGAACCGTTGAATATGTCATGAAGAGTAGATTATCGGTGAATTATCGATTTCGGTCCCTCCATGCATAGAAACCATAATTGTCGTTAACATGGCCGCAAGGAATAATCAAAATATAGTCTGTAACAATTACTGTTCCGTATTCCATTTGTCGGTCCCCCATATTTTATCGCGTGTTTTTCTTCCTATCACTACGTTCCTGATACCAACGGGGTTGTCGTCCGTAGATCCCTCGGTACATGGACCTCTCTGTACCGATTAGACGCTCCGCAAGACCGTGGCCGATGCCCGAAGGATCGTCGTTTGCCATTTCAACACGCTTGGGAGCATGTTCGGGGAAGCTTACGGTTTCAAGCCCGCAACCCACTAAAATTTGTTCCCACAGTTCTGAAGAGGCAATCGTAACGTGCAGCTCAAAACCGCGGTCTCCGACTAAGCCCTTACATCCCTGATTAGCCCAAAGTGTTTGTCTTTGACAACCTCCCAAGCTGACTGCACGCAAATCATTTGATATAGGAATCAGGACACCAAGCGGAACCGTGAGCGATTCATCTCACGAACCCAGAAAAGCTACCTACTTCGGCATATTTCCAAAGTGGATAAACCTTAAACGCCGACTGCCAGGGCCGTCACGTCTGACAGGTGGAGGCCGTTTCGGTGCGGAAGGGTTGAGAACCAATCGAGAGAATTTCCAAGAATTTTATGTCGGGGCAATTCGATGGTGAGAGACCTTCGGTGATCGATGCAATGATCCACCTCTGTGCGTCCACGCGGGTATCCCCAAGGGTCAGATATTGTTTCATTGATATTTTGTGCAATATTATCACTACTGCTGACCGTGATACCCGTCGCTAGCGCTCGAACGTCATGATTCATGGAAACATGATACAACAATTTGGATGGTGCCCTCTTTGATTAAGTTTGATAGTTCTTTGGTGATGTCTATTATAAGACTGACATTCATATGCACCATTCCCAAGCTATCTCTACGGGGAGTCTCGACGACTCCCAAACAAGCCCGAAGGTTCTTATTCAGCGGCATTCACTTCACTTAAAGGATTAGTCATGGTCATGACAATCCTCCTGCTGACATGTCGGAAGTCTATTCAGTATCTGCCAGTGAGCAATAAGACAAATGACTAAGGGCTACCGCGGAGACCCAGTTGACTATTAAAAACTATTAGTAGATCACCCTGATTAGCCTCATCGCGCCATTCCACGATAAAGGGCATCTTAGATGCCCTGACTCCCGACCACCACCGGTTGATGTCAGTGCTCTGAAGCTCAGGTTTTGTAAGCAGGTTTCACCCTGTCGGGCAAGTGACCACTACACCAAAAGGGACATACAGATTATCTTATGATATCCTACCATCGGCTAGTATATATGCTGTAAGCGCGTGCATACGGTCGTACACGTACACCTATTCATTCATCCGGCGGATAGCGTAAAAATTTATGCTACGGTTGAAAGTTGCTGGTATTTGTGCATGGCAGGTTCAGAAAATTTGTGGTTGGTCAAACTACCCCTCGATTACGATAAAGGGTCAATTGGTTTTAGTGTCTGGGGAAGGTTCCACCCAACAAACCCTTCTTTTCAAGTCCTCCAAGAACGATTCACACAACCCAGAAGAGATAAGAGAGAAAAGTATATTGAATCTAATTGTATTATTGTACAATGCCACATTTTCTCAGCAAGGCAAGAAGTCCTAGGTCGTAACATCACATGCAGATAGAAAAGAAAAATGACCGGCGAAAATTTTAGTCGACTTCCTCAACGCTCGGTCCCTCCTCACCACCAGCACCGGGGAAACCGCCAGGAGCACCACCGGGAGCACCACCGGGAGCACCACCAGGGAAGCCACCAGGAGCACCACCAGCTGCGCTGTAAAGTTTTTGCATGATGGGGCTAAAAAAAGATATTAGCTCTTGTCTCCTCCAATCCTTCCGGGAAAAACTTACTTGGCAACAGATTCGAGCTCCTTCTGTTTCTCGTCGTACTCCTCTTTAGAAGCTTCTTGGGAGTTGTCGAGCCATGAAATGGTCTCATTGATGGCGGCCTCAAGCTTGGACTTGTCGGCGGCGTCGAATTTGTCGGCAAGTTTCTCGTCATTGATCGAGTTACGGAGGTTGTAAGCGTATGATTCTAGTCCGTTCTTAGCTTGAATACGAGAAGCGGCGGCCTCATCCTCAGCTGTACACAAAATCGGATCAGTTTGAGCCGAATCTCCTTCAAATGAAATAACTTACACTTGTATTTCTCAGCATCATTGACCATGCGTTCGATCTCCTCCTTGGATAACCGACCCTTGTCGTTGGTGATAGTGATGCGGTTAGACTTGCCGGTTGTCTTGTCTGATGCAGATACATTCAAGATACCGTTTGCGTCAATGTCGAATGTGACCTCGATTTGAGGAACACCACGAGGAGCAGGAGGGATGCCAGAGAGCTCGAACTTTCCAAGAAGATTGTTGTCCTTGGTACGGGCACGTTCACCCTCGTACACTTGAATCAAGACACCAGGTTGGTTGTCCGAGTAAGTCGAGAAGATTTCAGATTTCTTGGTGGGAACGGTAGTGTTACGCTTGATGAGGGCGGTCATGACACCACCAGCGGTCTCAATGCTACAAGAAACAGTCAGCACACGGAATGAACTCGTACACTATAGATACTCACCCAAGAGATAAGGGAGCGACATCGAGCAAGAGAAGGTCCTGAGTCTTTTCGGAAGTGTCACCGGAAAGGATGGCAGCTTGAACAGCGGCACCGTATGCAACAGCCTCATCGGGGTTAATGCTCTTGTTGGGCTCCTTTCCGTTGAAGAAGTCGGATACTAGTTTGACGATACGGGGAATACGAGTGGAGCCACCAACGAGCACGATATCGTGAACGTTGGACTTGTCGATCTTCGAGTCACGGAGGACCTTCTCAACGGGTTCTAGAGTACCACGGAAAAGGTCCTGGCAGAGCTCCTCGAAACGGGCACGAGTGAGGGAAGTATAGAAGTCGATACCCTCGAAGAGAGAGTCAATTTCGATCGATGTCTGAGCTGCTGAGGACAGAGTGCGCTTGGCACGTTCACAAGCAGTACGGAGACGACGGACAGCACGTTGATTGCCAGACAAGTCTAATTAATAAATTAGTAAGATGACCTCTGCTCAAAAATTTTCATTTGATACATACCCTTCTTGTTCTTGCGTTTGAATTCCTGGATGAAGTGGTTCACAAGACGGTTATCAAAGTCTTCACCACCAAGGTGAGTGTCACCAGCGGTAGCCTTGACCTCGAAGATACCCTCCTCAATAGTGAGAAGAGAAACATCGAAAGTACCTCCACCAAGATCGAAGATGAGGACGTTACGTTCGCCAGACACCTTCTTGTCGAGACCGTAGGCGATCGCAGCAGCGGTGGGCTCGTTGATGATACGAAGGACGTTCATACCAGAAATGACACCAGCATCTTTTGTAGCCTGACGTTGTGAATCATTGAAGTAGGCAGGGACAGTAACGACAGCATTGGTAACAGTGGTACCAAGGTATGCCTCAGCAGTCTCCTTCATCTTTGATAGGACCATAGAGGAGATTTCTTCGGGAGACTGAAGATTGTGTCGTCAGCATTGAACATGGTACAAATACCAATGAAAACCTACAAATTCCTTCTTTTCGCCGCGATATTCTACACGGATATAAGGTTTACCGGTCTTGTTATAGACCTCGAAGGGGAAGTGCTTCATATCTGATTGCACTTCCTGATCATCGAATTTACGACCGATTAGTCGTTTGGCATCGAAGACACTGAGACAAAAGGTTTAGCGATCGATGACTACGATATAGAAAAGATCAAGACTGACGTATTGTGGGGGTTCATGGCGACCTGGTTCTTAGCGGCGTCACCAATGAGACGCTCACTGTCGGAGAAGGAGACATATGATGGAGTAGTGCGGTTACCCTGGTCGTTGGCAATGATTTCCACTCGGTCATTCTGCCATACACCGACGCAGCTGAATTGAAAAATTTTTTGCCATCAGATATGTGTGATCAGTAGCAAAAGGGCAGAAGGTAACTTACGAATAAGTTGTACCAAGATCAATGCCGATAGCTTTTGAGGAAGACATGTTTTAGTTGTGGGGAGGGGGAGGGAGGGCGAAATAAGTAAAGGTTTAAAGAGGGATCAGAGCTGGAGTTCATCTTTATATTGTGTCTGAGGAATGGACCCGGAATCTTTGCGAACTCTCTGGAATCTTCATCACCATCACGTGACTCGTCTCATGCGTCATATCATCGAACATCCGCTTATGGCGTGAGTCCCAACTTCCTGCACAAGGCGTCCAGACTTAAGCGAGGTTTCGGATGTCAAAAAATTGTAGTATAGCATGTAATTGTTACCCGAACACAGCACCCAGGGGAAAAGGCTTCCTAAATCAAGTAGACAAGAGACATAGTAGACTGTCAAAACCAAATATATGATATTCCGGGAGAACGTCGGCAGAGCGACAGAAAACAAAGTGGCACAAGGGGGAATATGAACAATGAAGTATGTACTCGAAACACAACTGATACGCTGATGCACATAGCGTGGGGGTGAGGGAGATATAACAGGTGACGATTCTGGAGTAAGTAATACTGGTCTTAACAAGCGTCGCCTCTGAAAAAGAAAAGGGAGGGGGATATAAACGATATAATATCGTCATAGGTATGCGTTATTGGACCAAAGATAATTGAAAACTAGCAGGATGTTTAAAGTGGTTTCGGGGGACCATCGTCTAAGCTTCTATGCGCTTGCAAGTCCCGCAAGACGGTAGGATCAACTAAGGTAAGAACAGATTCAGCTGGTAATAACCATCATTTGTCGCCAAAGACATACCTGGGAGGACGCTCTTGCGGCGGGTGTGTAGACCACCCTGTTCTGAGGGATGCTCCCCTACGGATGGAACTGGTCGCTGACAGTCGAATCAATCATGGAGGAACAAAATTGGCCAGTTTGACTCACATCCAGACCAGGGTCTGCCATAGGTACTCGCTCAATTCCCGATTCGTCCAAGTCACCATGAACATCCTCAATGGAAACAGCATTCAGCTCCATTGATAAGTCCAATATATCGCTGTCATCTGCAACTGGCGGAGGGGGTGGTTCGCGAATAATTTCTCGATAGGCAACAGGAAGTTTGTCGCCCGCATTTTGACGGGCAATTTGGCAAAGTTTCTCCCAATTGTGAAACTGTTTGACAGCGTGCTCTTGTTCCCTAAAAAGATTTGAAATGAGACAAAAGTAATAAGAGCAGAAATTACATACTCAATCCTGTGTTGCTTATAGTGTTGCATTGCCTCATCAAAGAGATCAGGGTTGATTTCCATGAATAGTTTTAGGGCATTATAGACCATGCCGTGAATCGTACTGTATCCGAGTTAATTCAAAGACGATTGACCAACATGTGGATGCCTACCGGTTCCAGTGGGCTTTAGAGTTGTTGTAAAGGGCAGGAAACACAATGGGAAGAATAATGGCAAGGTTCTCGCTCATCAAGTTCACCACATAGTCATTGTTCCAGTACAGAAGCGCCCTTTCCGCCACCTGGAAATGCTGGCTATTGATGCATCGCGCCAGTTGAGCGAATAGAGCAACCTGAATTTTCTGAAATTCGCTAGGTTCTGTCACATCGAGCACTTCCTCGACCTCATTAAGGAACATGACCTCTTTGGGTGAATTGACTTTGGGCCAGTATTTGAGTAGTCCCATCATGACTTCCTCCGCCAGCGAAGGATCTTTTTCTAAAAATTGAACAACGCAATACGCTAGCTGAGGGTGGTAGAGCGAAAGACTTTTTACTTTGTGCAAGGGGATCAGAACGCGAGTGAGGAAGGTTTTGTGCTCGTCTTTGAGGGGAAGAGCGAAACCATTAATAATGGAACCCAGAATCTCGAGAAGCTCGGCTATTCCATTATGCCGTTCAGTCTCGTAGATGAAATGGAAAAAGACATTATTGATAGAGCGACGAATGAAGGCACGGAGGTTGAGAAATTTGCCGTAGATACGATGCAACGTGGTCTTGAGAAAATCGCGCTCACGAGGATCTTCGGAATCAAAGAGTTCAAGGAGGTTGAGGACGAAGGACTGGTCAATATATCGCTTGGCAAGATTGGTATTGAAGTCGGGGCTCTCGACAAAGCGGAGGAAAAATTCGTAAACGATCTGAAGATGGGGCCAAGCCAGTTCCAAAACAGGTTCGTCTTCTTCCGGATCGAAGGCGTCCCCGGTGGGGTTGACAGGGGGAGGGATCGACCGGAACAGATTAGCTGCGAACTGATGGTGATTGAGGATAGTTAGAATTAAAGAAGCAGAGAGAACGGCGAACCATGTTGACAACCTCAGGGTATATATTTTCGGTAATGACGCCACGTTGTGTAGTAATGTACTCGAGCATCTCGTGGAGGGCCTGTGCTTTGATCTGTTTGCCCTTGAGTTCTGCGCTCGCGTCGTTGAAATCAAAGAGAACGCGACACTGATGTAGCTTTTTGATAAACAGCTGTGGGCGTTCGTTGGGAGGTGTCTCTTGAGTCAAGTGTCAGCACAGGATGTTGATCACGGAGTGAAGAAGACTAACCCATGAACGGAGGTAAGCGTTCGATGTCGACCTTTTCTGTCACGATGAAGCGGCTGCTTCGCTGTTTACGGGGAGGCTTGCCGACCATGGGGATGGTGTCTTTTGGGGCTTGATTTGGGCGCAAGCCTCTGGTCGTGCGAGGAGGAGTAGCATTGGGATGTTCGAGAGTGGAGGGATTGGCGGAGTGACGCGAGGAATCAGAAGAGGGATCTGAGCTAACGACGACGATTGGCGGGCGGGAGAGGCGGCATCGGCGGCGGGTCTGCGATCTGGGGCGGGGTGGGGAGACGAAGCAGGCGAGCGGCCGGGAGAGGAGTTGGATGAGGGGTGGGCCTGTGTGGGAGGGTGGTGGGCTGGGGCGGCGGCGGAGGCGCCCGAGGGGGTGGGTTTTGTGTTGTTGGGCGGGGGCAGCGGCGGGGTGGCCGAGGGGGAGTTGTTGGCGTACTTGACCTCTTTCTTGGACGAGCCCGAGTCCTGGGTGCTCCGTCTGCTGAGCTGCAAGGGGTGAGAGTGGGCACGCGTGAGGAAACCGGGGAGGACTGACAAACGTTCTCTTGATGTTTTTCATGGCCTGTGCGGGAGGACGGGCAGGGATGTGTCCAGCGCGGAGGGGGCGGTGCGGGCGTCGTGTCTGGCGGTGGGCGGACGACGGGAATCGATTGAGGTGCGATGTGACCCGTGACTGTGACGGCCTCTGGTTCTCCTCACAACATACATGGCTGGTAAGTCCATCTGTCCCTGCCCGCCTGCCCGCCCGCTGACCCGCCCCAGCCATCTACGCAGTGTACACGTCCCCCAACCACCCCCCAATCCCCAACCACCTCCCCACCCTCATCGTCACCCCCACGGCCAGCCCACAAACATCCTCTATTCCTATCTCCATACCAACTATGCATGTCCTCCTCTTCTCTCCTCCCGTTCTTCGCTCACTCTCTGTGTAGAACTCGGAAAACTACCTCTTGACCCCCTCCCCACAGGGCGATCTCTGTGTCGCAAAGCTGTTCCCACCCCGCCGCGACAGCAACAAGGGCTCGCTCTCTGACCCCGGCCATGCCTCCTCCTCACGTATAGTCCGCTGCGAGGCCTCTCGCAACCTTAAATGGTCTATCGCCAACACGGGTGTCATATCCCCTATCTACAAACTCTCTCTCCCGTCTCCAGACTCTCCGGATCTTCCCCTCTTCCAAATCTCGAAGCCTAACCCAAACGCTGCCTTCTGGAGCATGTTTTACTTTGCCTACGCAGGGCATAATATTCCTCCAAAGCGTATCGAGTTTGGTAAGATTCAGAAGAATCCTCCCGGGCCCAATGGCGGAGGGACTAGGATAAGCATCACGGGAAGACCCCCGAAGAAAAGGCTGTGTGGCAAACACTGGGCGAAGGGAATGAAGACTGTGTCGAATGGGTAGTTCTCTGTGCTGCTTTGAACCTCCTTGAGTACGTCCGTCTTGCTGCTTACGTTCAGCCACCTCAACTCAGTTGCCTTCACAACAGTGATGAGATCATGAAAGCCGCAGAGAAGAATGGTGGCGCGGCTCCCCGGCCAGCCCCTGTAGCCCTCCGTGATCCTGGTGCGCCATCAGCATCCTCTTCGCGATCCCCTGGTCCTGCTCCGCCACAAATACCACCACAACGTTCTCAGGTGGCGCCCCCACCTGCTGGTTTCTCTCCTAATGGTCCACCGCGTCCAGGCATGCCTCCTGCCGGCTACGCAGGACCCCCACAGGGCTTTGCCCCGCCTCCTGGACCAGGTTTTAGGGGCCCTCCCCCTCCTGGCCAGCCATTCCCTAATGCACGATCCCCGCCACCAGTACAGATGCAACCTGCTCCAGGTCCTGGTATGTCTCGAAGATTTTAAGCTGTACAACGCGAAGATACCCGTTTTTATTTTGTTGTATATCGTGGATGGTTTCCCATCCCAATTTGCTTCTTTTCCGACCGTTTTGAGCTCTTCCTTGGTTCGCCTTTCCGTAACTCATTAGTTGGGCATAGCGAGTGTATATATTCCATTGTAACTATGAAAAAAATGATAAAGTCCTTTTGGGGTTCGGTGAAACTCTATGCGATTTAAGACTTGACTAATTTTCCAAGGACATCCAATGAAACAGCTAAACGTACAGTTAATTTTAGTCACTGATCATGATATCACGAGAACCGAGCATTACGTACATTTCGGTCTCTCCAAAGGTAAACCTAGAGCCCTGGCCCATACGAGCTGGGTGAGCGCACCAAGGGCACGGGAAACTCCAAAGATGACGGTGTAGTACTAGATAAAACTTAACATCGACACATTTGATCAGTCTAGAGGAAGGCAAACCTTGAATTCAGTGAGACCGTAGTGGTAAAGGACACATCCGGATGTAGCATCAACATTCGGGTAAGGGTTCTTGGTCTACGTCAACCAACTGTCAGCCATAACTTCGAGCTCCAACTAGCGTAATACTAACCTTGCCATGCTCTTTCAATACGTCAGGAGCAACTTCGAAAGTCTTGTTCACCAACTGAATGATGGGAGACTCTTTCAGCTCAGGACGGGTCTGACAGAATTCTTGGAGGGCAATGAATCTGGGATCAGGGTTTCTAAGAACACCGTGACCATATCCTGGGACAACCTGGCCACTGTTGAGTGTCTTCCAGAGATACTCCTTGATTTTGTCGTGGGTGATGTTGTTGCCGAGTTCCTTTTGCATTGCAAGCTGCCATCGGAGGACTTCTTGGTTGGCGAGACTTGATGAAAGGAATGAGCACGAGAGGTCGAAGGAACGAGCAGTAAAAAACATACCCATGAAGAGGACCGGCAAGAGCGAACAAAGCAGCGGAATATGACAGATACGGGTCGGAGAGGGTGGACCCGACAAGATCTTGAGTTGACTGTCAGCCACCTATTCGGGTGAAAAAAAGTAAAGTGACTCTTACGTGCGGTATGCGCAGAGGCGTTACCACCTTCATGATCACCATGAAGGGCAATGTACAGACGGAGGTACTCCGTCAAACTATGGTTATCACCATACCCCAAAAGTTTCACGTAATTACCTATAATTTGAAGAGTAATTAGCTCTGCGTAGGTCTTGAGTAAAACGAATGCTTACCAACGAGGTCCAAGTTTTTATCCAAAGCCGGAAGTTGAGTACCCGGTTTATAGACATTCCGGTAGATGCGAGCAGCCAGAGCTGGGAGTCGCGCAATGAGCGTCAAACAGTCCTCGAGTGTATGAGTCCAGTACTCTGATTTTTTCATCCCCTTTTCGTACGCCGCTTGGAATTGACTGTCGTGGTTCAAGGCAGCAACACCCATACCCAGTTGCGTCATAGGATGCAGTGATTGAGGGAACCTGTGGATTCGCCGCGAGTGTTAGTTGTTCCGTATTGAAGAAAGGATTCAAGTAGGGAGAGACAACGTACGAATCAACGAGATCCTCTACAAACTTGGGAAGATCTCCCTTTGTTGCGAGTTCCGCCGACAAATCGCGGGTCTGCTCGGCGGTGGGAACCTTACCCGTCAGGAGGAGCCATAGCATACTCTCAGCAATGATCTCCTTGCCTCCGGGAGCAGGGGGCAAGACTTTCTGGCAGTCAGGTATCGAGAGACCATGGAAGCGAATACCCTGGTACAGTTCCAATGAGCATCAAAGAATTCGAACGAGGGGGGCCTGGCGCATACCTCGTTGGGATCGAGAACAGAAGCGTCCCACAACATAGCCTTCAGGCCACGCATACCACCAATGATGTTCTCGACCTATTCAAAGATTATGCCTCCTGTATGTTATAAGATTACCCCAATGGTGCTAACCTTAACATCTCCGACGACGGTTTGGGAATGTTCGGCCTTCTAAACAACAATCCAGTCAGCAATAAGAACGCATTAAGAGAAGACTGAACACCCACGAGCTTCTTGAGTTGCTCCTGCTTGGCAGGGATAACTTCCTTCAAAGTATCGCGGATCGACTAAACCAGAGGTCAATGTCCGAGCTTTGGCAATGCATACAGAGAGTAGACTACCTTTGTCGATGCAAACCTCCTGAATGAGGCTTCGCGAAGGACGGCCTTGGAAAGAGCACTTCGGGCGAACATTTGTGGATTAAGACAGGAAAAAATAGGGAGCCGTTATTATATGGCTCCGGGATTTACTAGTTCCGTGCCGTCGCTTTGATTACCTTTGCTGACTAAGCGGATCAACCCATTACGGTAACTTTCGCCAGCACATTCAGGCTGAACACGTTCGCCTCATCTTTATTCTCCTCATGGCCTCCGTTCTAGTGCCCGTGGCCTACATCATCATCGTCTTTGGGGGCCTTTTCGTCTTCAGCTACTTCTACCGTCGACACACATCCAGTATGCGTTACACACCACTGTCTCCACTCTTAGCCTTACCCAATATACTACAGAACAAACATTCGAACCTTACTTCCCTACACATCCGGAGCGAAATGCATACGTCACTCTCCTTCAGAAAACAGACCCTCCTGCATCCGACTCCCTTCTCAAATCCGCGCTTGTACGACGTGCGATGGCCGATGTCCAGCGCGTATTAAAAATCCGTGAAGACAAGCCTGCCCTCCAAAATCTCCTCCAAAAAGGTTCAATAGGTGACGACTTATGGAACAGCCTATTGGCAGCAGAAAAGGAACTTGAGGCAGAGATCATGGAAGTAGTGGCAGAAGCAAATTCTTTCGTTGAAGGATGGGGCCAAGTCATCTTCCCAACAGCCAATGAAATGCTTGCGAATGAAAAGATGCGCGCTGTTTTTGAACGGACTACCGAAGCCAAGTCTGAGATCGGTATGTATATAATACTATTCTCGGCAACATCTCCACTGAACATACATGTAGAGCAGAAGTACGGTGTGAAAGCGAAATTTGAGACCGCACCCGCACCCTCTTTGGTAATCCCTTCCTTAACCCAAGTCTCAAATGGCACGCCGATTCCTTCTGCTCTCAAAACAGATCCCTCCCCGAACAACGTAGTGCCTAATGACGCGGAATCATCTGCTTCGAAATCTTCTAAAACGGTTGGTGGTTATTCACTTGCAACATGCCTGGCCTTCTGACCACGATTTTCAAGGGGAAGAAAGGCAAGAACCAGAAGCGCAGATAGATTGTACGAGCTCGCTCATTCCACCCGTTTACACTTGTACTCCACCCTTAATATCCTGGAATACGACATTACTGTGCTGAACAACAACACATGGAGAGAAAATACAGTGAGGCAAAGTCGAAAAAATGAAGAAAGATGTAGACTGAATGATGGATATTGACGCTAGGAAGACAGAAGGTTGACTATCCTCGAATGACAATTGCCCTCTCGGCACCAGTTCTTGCTCGTCCAGACTTGTCAACATGATCTAAGCCCAGCACGTCTTCAGGTGCAAACTGGTGTTCATAGATCGTATCATCTATTCTCAAGATAAGTATCGTGTTCCATGCAAAGCCTTTAAATGCGCACCATCTTCGATGTAGGAAGGCTGCTTGAATGTTGACGCCTGAATAAGGGCGAACCGATACTTGGCAAACTCTTTGTCCGTAACGCCAATTCTCTCCTGTAACCGCTTCTTTGTATCAACGAATTTCTCGCCCTGAGAATATGCTGAATCGTAAACTCATCCACCAAAAATTAATCATGACATACCCGTTTCACCACAAACTTGAACGGTACACCATGCGTACGCGTCAGGTCCTTGGAGAAGTGGAAGACACCAATAATCTTATCCGAGTCATCAGCCTCCACCTCCTCCTTTGGTACCTCCTGCAAACCTGCTGTCAACAAGAACTCGAAGCAGGACAGTGAACAAGCAAACCTCTGCGAACAACTCAACAGGATCAGGAATATTACCAATCATTTCTGACCCTGTGAACTCCTTCTGCATCTTGCCATCCTTGGAGATTTCAAAGATTCTAATCTTGTGGCTACCATTCGGTGTCAAAGTAACATTCTTCGATAGGTGGTCTGCCAATTCGTGTACTGGGCTGGTCTTGGGTAGGAGGAAAGGATGTGTCGCTTCCTCTTTGTTGTGAACGCCCGTCCATATGACTTTAAGACTTCGTTTTGTCTCAAGTTCGACGATACTAACTTCCAACTTTTCGTAAAGTATCACCGTTGTAGAGGGGTTGATATAATTGGGTCCCATGATTTCAGATATACTCTGATTCAACGACCGTCTGAGTACCGACTTTGGAGAACCATTGCCGGCATGTGTCGTCGTGAAACGTAACTTGATAGGGTCATGTCGAAGGAATTCACCCGCTTTCGTAGCCATCTGATAAAAGAGTTGATTGACTTTCACTCCAAACATTTGAAGGTACTTACGATATCGTAGTTGTGTTTCTTACTGAGGACAAGGCTGAATTCTGGATGGTCATGATCCATTTCGTCATATTTGGGTTTGAAAATAATCATAACCCGGTTCTGGAGGAAGTCATAGAAATGCAAAGGGTTAGAGTAGAGGCCCTGAGCGTCAAGGTCATGGATTCTACAGCAGGTGAGTGCATCGAAAGATCTGACTAGCGAGATGCTCACTCTTTCTCCTGTAGATCAACTTGGAAGCAAATGACATCTCCATCCTGAATTTCACTTTGAGCAAACGTGAACTTCGGCTTCATTTGTTCGATCATTCCGGGCTTGATTTCCTATTAAAAACAAGAGGGTAAGTTGCTATGTTGGACGAGATAGAGAGAGCGACTAACTTCAAACAGTTTCAACGGTGTTCCAGGCGTCCAGCGCATTCGTTCATTGATCCCAGGGATGAGGTCACCAACCTTCGCGTTCCTGAGCACGTACACCTTACCCAAGCCATACAAAGTTTGCTTAGACGTATCAAAATGTTTCAAGAAGATCATGATTGATTGCGCTGGGGGCTCGGGCTGTTTTAAGCAATCAGTTTAGTCTGTCAGATGTGCAAACCAGAAGTTTGCCAGACCTTAGAGGGGTCAGGGATGACGTCAAGATAAAGACGAAGATCATTCTGACGAGCAGCCATATTATTTCGTATCACCTCGACAGCTTTGCAAAGACATTAGTATGACGATCACTTATGTTACAGGACGCTTACTTAATGCAGGTTCATTTTCTGGAATATGGGTATCAGGTCGGACAGTCTTGTTTTGTCTGTTCACTAGAACCCACAGCCGTATCTGGTTTTCGGGGTAGTTGAAATGTTGTGCGACTCTGTTCTTAAATGTACTATACGTCTCTGTCTTCAAAACACGGAATGTGGGTAGATCAGAAGCTGGCCAGTTCTTTTCATCGAAAGTAGCCAGATCAAATCCTTCATGACGTGCAAAAGTCTCATCAGTTATAACCTGTATGCAATATTTTATAAACCGCAGATTCACAGGAACAGCTGAACGAACCTTGGCAGTAAGAAAGAGATGTTGTTCCTCTCTCTCCCTCTTCTTGGCTTCCAACTGTAGGCGTTCTTCGTCGAGGCGACGCTCTGGATATGTTGTTCAGTAAGCAGGCTAGAATTGCGATAAGTCTACACACTTAGATGGGGTGGTGTGTCTTCTTCAGTGAAAGGTGGCAAGACATCGATGAGGGCGGACTCGCGGATATAGACCAACATGTATGCATTAGTGAAACGTTTCATGGCACGAACTTGGTTCCGCTGAAGCGCAGGTGGGAGCCCATTGATTGCTTCCCCACCGTAATTTTCTTCGAGTACTTCCTTGTCTGTGACCGGAGTCACTCGATCATCATCAAACTTCAGCCACCTTGATTCTGCATCAGGTTTAATTAAAGCAAAATAATGGCCACCATGAAGATCGCCGGAATGAACTAAAACACCATGCAATTTGTAGATCCAGGGTTGTGAGCGATCCGCAGCAGGATCAAGGAATTCAGAGAGGTCTATTTCGAAGGGGAATTCGTGGCGGTCGTTGATTTTGACCATGGCATCTCGTTGAATGTCATACTCGAAACGCTTGAGTTGCAAATGAAGCACTGGGGGAAACGATTCGAAAATAATCCCCTTTTTGGCGTCTTGAAGGCCATATCCTTCCGCATGATACTTGTTTTCACCATCTAGAGTCTCAACGGCGACATAATCCTTAAAAGAATCATGTAAATTTTTCATGCCCTTGACATTGAGTTGAATGTCTGGAAGGAAATGGTCAATGAAGTTACCGGACACAGGTATGGCACACCTTACCGTTGAATTCTTCGGTTCTAGAAGATTCATATTCAACGTTGACACATTTGATATAGCTCTTCATCTTTCCAACAAAAAGTTTTGCGATGGCACCTTCAGCTTTCGTACCCTGTACCAATCATAAACGCATGGAAGGGCGAAAGATTATGGTCGCGCACCTTCATCTTGGCCTCTAGTTTGTCCTGAAGTACCCGATTGAACTCCTGGACATCATGCTGTAGAAAAGAATCAAGAGACTTCCAACCAAATGACTTTGTCAGTTCCGTAGTACCTATCGTGGGTGGTCTAGTAAATTCCTTGACACGGAAACATTTAGACGTACCGACGGGTTGGTCAGATGATTGTAGGTGATAGAAGACCCGTTGAAGGGCTAGAGGTACACTCTCGGTAGGGATATCTTCTTCAGTTGGTATTTGATACACAGCCTGGCACAACATTGGAACAAATAATATCAGAGGGCATGGCGCTTACTTTTCTGAAATATCGAGTACAATACAAAGACTGAAGAAGAGAGTTCATGTAACAAGTTGCGCCTTGATTCTTCAAACCGACATAACCGGTCTCCTTCTTTGAATCATAGCTGTGACACATCAGTGAAAGGATGACGAATCGATGTATGTACTCACTTGACAAAATTATGCCATAGCACTCCGGTAGGATCTTCTAGTACCCTGACAAATACAGTGATATCTGCAGCCTCATCTTCAATTGTCGGTCGGGTTTGAGGCTCCTGGACGGAGAATAATTTGCGAAGTTCGCTGAATCGGGTGAAACCCCAGTCGCACTCTTCAGCAATGAAACGATGATGGGCGTCTACATAACCAGATAAGATAGATGGGTGTTGATGACTATACATGTACTCACGGCTGACGGTATAGATGGTGGGATCATGGGGGTTTGAAATGACAAGGGCAAACTGGGCACAAGCATGCCACCCCTCTGGTGATTTTTTGGGCTCGGCATAGTCAAGATATACGGAGACTGTATCGTTGGGAGGAGCATTGGAATTTCCGAAGGGGAAAAGGAGGATGCGCCTGCAACGAGACAATTAGAGAAACAGTCGGGCGTTACAGCTATATTAAGATGAAGCACAACCCACCACTTATGCCCGCCACAATCAAACTCTGGGCCAGTGAGTTTCTTGTCCAGCTTCTTCCAGCTCGTCAAGTGCCAAGTGAAGACTTTGAAATCTTTGACATCGTGGCCTAGGTCTGGCATGTGCTTAAGGACGAATGCCTCATCTAGAGAGATAATAATTAGGCTCCCGCAGGCGGGGAAATGAAAGCTCGTACGATTTGTAACCGGTATGATCTCCTCTATCTCCTGCATGAGAGCACCATTGGCCTTCTCGTCCAGAACTTCCATGGTGTCGTTCTGGATATGACAATCAGTAGGCGCGTAGGCGAAGGGAAATGAGGGCGCGGACCATGGTGGCAAGAGGCCGTGAAAGGAGAGAGGGGTGGTTGGTGGTGTTTGTGTTGGGAAAAAAGCGAGATGTTGAAGAGAAGGAAGGAGATGTTGCAGCTGGAGAATATCTAGCCAACTGTCTGCGGAGTGGCCCCGATACGAGTGACTTACTCAGACCAATGGCACGCCTGCTGCTCGGCATCCCCCGCCTCGGCACTCCCCGGCCCCTGCGTATATAATTTCCTCCAGTCTGCCCAGTGCAAAGTTCAAACCCAATCAACAATCACGATATTTTTCCTGCTGAGTGTCTCCTTACGTTTTCTGACTGTACCCTCACACAATCCTTAAATTGTCTCGACAGGGAGTGTTCTCCAGCCGCATCTCTGCTGCCCAACTGTCGTGTAATGAGTCAAAATTGTGTAAAATCGAAAGGACGACACAATCCACGTTGGTTCTGTTCTGGAACTGATATGATATGTGTGTGACCCTGGCTGCCTTCCCGTTGTCGACGACGATCCTGCCTTGGGCAATTATTCCCTCGCTCGGCAGGAACTGCTGTTTGGCATACATTATGATAGTATCTGTTATATGTCGATATACATGTGCAATATATTAATATACTCTTCCTACCGGAAACATCAGTCTTTCTACCAAGTTTCCTTAGAGATTCCGTGCAACACCCTCCAGCACGCGGGAAACATAACGGTACCAAATATGGCAATGCCCCTACACCACTTGGCCTCATGTAGTCCATTTATGACACTTGCATTTCATGGTCAGTCTCCCTTCCTTTCCGCATAGAGAAGAGCAGGACTCACCCTTTCTATTCGCTATCTATTCTCAAGCTTTCGTATGAAGAGTTTCTTCCAGCGCTTTCATGACAGCCAGCCGGCCACATCGAAATCATCTAGAACCAAAGATGCCGCATTCAAACAACGGATTACTTCTTCTAAGCCAGAGAAACAGCGCTCACAGCCTTCTAATGGCGCTGGTCATCCGACTGAGCACCAGACCCCGCACGTCGCTAGCCCTCGCCCATCAAACGACAATACCACTGATTCTCATGGTCATGTTGCAACTAGCTATTCTACTCGATATTCTACTATCCCCGGCTCTTCAACAACTCGTTACCTACTTCCCAACCCTCCTCGCTCACGCACCTATCCCCTCGGTTCGCCCGCAAACGAACAGAGGGGTTTTACTCAAAACGACACAAGTAGGCCACCAACAGGACGTAATGAGCCACATGAACCATCCAGTCATGATGGACACATTGCCTTTCGCGTTAAATCAGAACGGCCAAGTCAATCACACCCAATGTCTCCCCTACCGCCCACCCAGCACCAGGTCTGGCTTCCTGAAGTTCAGGTAGAGCCGAAAGAAAAGCGAAGGCATAGAGACCGAAGACCTATAGTCGAGGATGAGGGTGCTGTATCGCGACCTCAGCAGAAACTTGGCTCCACAGATAGCGAGCATGTTGGAACCCACCGCTATTACGGAAATGAAAGAGGGACCGAAGTTCCTAACCACCGTCGGTCGGATCAGAAAGAGAAAGAACTTAATTCAAAGGAACATCACCGAGATCAGGTATCGGGCGTGATGAAAGATAGTCCGCAGTGGGAACAGCAGGCGAAGGACGTAAATCAACTGCGAGACAGGGAGAACCGCAAGAAGGAACGGTTAAAGCTACGTCGGGAGAGAGAGGATGCTGAAGATAAGGAAAAGACAAGAGCGCGGGAGAAACAGGAGCAAGACAGATTGAGAGTTAAACAGGTCGTCAGTGAAAAGGGCGAAGCAAAGGAGAAGACGAGAGGAGATGAATGGGATCGAGGCTGGCAAGACGACAGGATGGCTCGGGAGGAGAGGCACCAACGCCGGGAATTGCAAAAAGAGAAGGAAGCTAGGGAAAGACAGATCCAGTTGGAACAGAAGGAATTGAACGAAAGACGTGATAGAGAGCGGGAAGCCAAGGAAGAACGAGACAGGGAGCGACGTGCGAAGGATGAACGTGAACAAGAGCGTAGGGAAAAGAGGGCTAGAGAACGTCAGGCTGAACGAGATCGGCTAGCTGCTTACGAGCAAAACGAGAAGCTTGAACGTGAGCGACAAGAAAGACAGAAGCAAAAGGAACGTGATCAGCAAGAAAAACGGGCTCGCGAACAAGCTGAGCTTGAACGCAGGGAATTAGAATTGTTGCAAAGAGATCGTCTTGCCCAGAAACAAGCGCAGCTACGCAAGGATCAGGACATACGACAACGCGAATCGAAAGCCAAAGAGATCGACATGATACGCGCGGATCGTGAGCGGCAAGAAAGGAGGAGGAAAGAACGCCAACTCTGGGAACAACAGCGAGAGCGGGAAAGGGAGGAAAGGGAGCGTAGATGGCGTGGCGATCAAGTCGGTCAAGTTTCTGAGCCTTATCTCAGCGAACCCGCGGTCGACAAAGTCTCAATCCGTTCAAAGAGGAGAGTCAAGGAAGGTATGAGTGACTCTGAGAGGGAGCAAGGGCATGTGCATACTTCAGACAAGTTGGCGACTCGATCTTCGGCTCAGGTCAATGAACTTACAGAAACCGAGAATGCTAGATCACTTCCGAATGCAAACTCCCCTCGTCGTTTGGACAGCGTCAATGAACCCAGCGAACCGCAACCACTTTCCAAACCTGCTCCCCGAGATGACGAGTACGCTTCTAAGGTAAGCTTTACTCTATATGCATGCGGGGGTCGTTCAATTGAGTCGAGTTTGACGTCAATAGAAGTTACAAAGTCAATCTCGACCGCCAGGACGAAGCGGTTCTGGTCCGGAAACGTCTGAGGTTGTCGTCTCACCGAAGCAAGCCATTCAACCATCGGTTTCTTCCTCGAACACCCCCGGTTACAATCCTTTGGGCTTCCCTACTAGTCATAAGGATATTTCACCAATAGAACATCCTGGATCAACCGCGCCAATAAAAACCTCTCCTCATCCTGTTTCCTACAGTGTCGTCCGTGTTCCTGGTCCCGAAATTTCCAAACAAACTCCCGAAGTGATGGCGCCTCAGGTGGCACGTAAACGTACTGCTTCCAGTTCCCAAGATCGATCTGCGATACAGCTATCTCATACAACACCCAGCACTCAGACTCAAGTCCCATACCCAGGACCCATTCCACCGCGATCCGCTCCCTACACTACTGTAGCATTTGAAGGTGCACCACAAGAAATCAAAATATTACCTCCCGAAACATCAGTTCCTCAGGGTGGCATTTTGCCAGTGCCTCAGAACGCGCCAAATTCTTTTCAAGAAACTGGTTCGGCTGGGCGAGGTGTAACCATTGCTCCCCCTGTAGTTACTCCCGCTGCGACACACGTAAATGCTCATAGGAATCGGGAGTCACCTACGCAGGGCGAGGTCATAGCTCTTTCTGTTCAAATGAGTCAACCAGGGCCTAGCGTCGACTATGTCACTCCCGTACCGCCTATCCCAAGTCAGCCTCCCACGACGTCGACAGGTTTTCTTGCAATTTCGAATCCTCATCATCCGTCTAAAGCTTCAGGCTTAAAGGAAGACATAAAAGTTAGTGATACAGTCAAAATGATCTCCTACATACTGACAGAGCATTGACTTTTCTCACGCAGAACAAAGAGAGCCCAGAATATGGAAACCCTCGCCAGAGAGACTCAGTCTCACAGGCAACTTTCCTCCAACCAATACCCCCCGTCCCTATTTCTAAACCCACCGTTTCGAAAAGACAATCAAATCCAGTACCAAGCCAATATGAGGTGCCCTTTTTTGTCCTAGCCCAGTTGAAATGAAGCTGATTACGCAGAACAGCCTCCCCGAGACGCCGCCCCACCGGGAGATAGATCCAGGAATACACATATGTCCCGCGAATCACCAGGCGCTACCCATAACAAAATGCCAGATGAATCTCGGTCAAACAGCGCATTTCCGCAACCCCTCACAGTCCTGCCTATCGAAGAATTCCCACCGCAAGTGCCAACTACACCTGTAGACCCTCAGTATTCAGGTGAAAAGTCGGCTGACCGAAACAGTAAACACCAGCGAACCATCCTGGAACCTGTGCCACCAACAGTAACCCGGTATCAAGAATCTGCTCGCGATAAAGCTCATCGTAGTGAAAATGACCTCCTTGCTTCAGTACCACATGACAACCGGAGTGTTGGGCATTCGAGGCATCAGCGTTATGCAAGTGAAAATGATGTCAATCACCGTGGCGGAAAATCTGCTAAATACCTGTCGGAGGGCTTGAGTGCTCCCCAGTCACAGCAAGAGCCAAAACAGAGAACAAATACATCGTCTATGAACCCCCACAGTAAGGAAGGCGATGAAAAGGTAGCCTTTCGTTTGCCGGTGGATGTTCAAGCAATGGGTGGTGGTTCTGTTGACGGGAAATCGCAAAACCTGGTGCATGAACCTCAGGTCATGATAGGTCCGACTCCGACGTTTCAGGATCGGCAACAAGGACAACATGTCACCGTGCCTTCTTCTGTTCCATCGGCTGGGTATATGTCGACTGCAGCTCTGGTAGGAAGTGGCATCGTTAGACCGGGGACGGCTGTCCCTCGATCCAGTGTTACGCAAGCACCCGATGATATTCTGACTCATTTCAGAGCTGTTGTACCACCAATCGGCTATTCTCAATCTCAGTCCTCGTCTCGCCCACCCATCGATCGCCCAGGTACCGCCATCGGAATCCGTCAATCTGTTTCTACTACGTCTCAAGCATTAGCTCGGAGCGTACAGCCCGTCACTTTTAAATCAAGTACTAACAACAAGGCGGACTCGATGCCTTTCCCAGGTCAATTGTTTGGTACTTTTTCTTGATCCGTTTTATTTACTGTTTTGTCCCAAAAGATAAATTGGTGTCCGCAGTCAAACCCACGATGACCGAGAACACCTCTCAGGAAACGCCAAATGGATATACAAGATCGCGAACAACCTCAGAAACTGTGCTTGTACCCAATCTTTCCCATCCAAACGAAACACATAATCGGTTAAGAGCTGATGTTCCCGTGCAGCTTGTTTCCGATCCAGTCAAAGAGGTTTCCTCAAAGCCTGCCTTCCACACCAGCATGACAGAGCTTAGTAATAAGCCCATGGTACCTACGACTAAGCCTACGGCGGAAAATGTCCGTCCGGTAACAGTATCCCATCCCGAACGCATGACCCAAGCCTATGATGACAAACCAACGACCCGTCCCAACACGGTCGGCAGAGTAGGAGGGCATGGGATGACTCAACAACAGTTGGGGTTGCCCCAGTCGTATAATGAGCCTGTGGCTCGACAAGATGATAGTGGCGGCCAACCTGTGGCAAACCCGGTCCAACCTCGGCAACGTCAAGGGACTTCGCCTCGCCTTCAGTCAGAGGCTAATTTGTTGAAGGCACCCGGTCAAAAAGGGTCCTCAATAGAGGACCAACGTTTGGCTACCCATAAATCTGGCCAAACACATTCCACACGTCGGGTGGAACCTATGCGCGAAGATCAATCTTCGCTACTAACACAAGGATATCTCACTGAATCAGACGCATTACCGTCGATCCAACAACACCCATTGGCAGATGATCGAGGCCGGAGCAAATATTCAGCTGATGGCCATTCCCCAAATGCACTCCAACGAACCTCCCCAATGGTGGGCGACCCAGCTCCCCCCTTATCTCAATACCCCGGAAATGGCAAGACAGAGGATGGAAGGCCTTCACGGAGTCAAAGGAATGCTGTACACGTAAAGGATGCGAAGCCGGTAGAGCTACCACCACCACCGAAAGCAGTTGACGTTCCTGGACAGTTGTACCTTCACGATGCTCGTCGGAACTTGGCTTCCAAACTGGAGCAGCAACAACTCGATGGCTCTCCGAATTCAACATCCGGTCATTCTCTGGGTAATGTCGAAGGCGACAAACGCATGCGAATACCTTCAAATCGAGATGAACAATCTCTCAGACAGGTTGGGGCTGATTCGAGCCCATCGATCTCTTCCAAAGCTAGCCAAAGCCCAGATATGCGAACCAGAGACCATGCCTATGCACGAGCTTCTCCGAATACTTCTCAGCCCAATCCGAGTCCTCGATCAAGAACTGTGGTTGTAGAGAGTCAACCCTACCATGGGACCCAAAATCGGGATGAGATCTCACAACATGCAACAAGGGCTCCCACATCACGACAACCGTTACGAGAGAGACAAGATCATGTACTAGAACCAGACGACAAGCATTCACGAACTCACCACCAAACCTCAGCCTATGCTACCAATGATACTGGAATGAGGTCTAGCGATACCAACCAAAAAATACATACTGCCTTGGACCGCATACCCTACCAAGTTCAGGATCCTCGTGCTGGAAAGATTACATCTCAGCGAGATGGTTATCGCGGGGAACCTCGTGACGCCTCTCAACCCATGGCCACAACACATAGTCGCAGCCACTCAGATTCCCATATTGCTCTTGATAATGCTTCATCGTATTCGCGCCATGCAAATAACCCACCTCCTACTCTTCCTCAGAATCAATCTTATTTACCCCCACCATTAGACCACGTTCGCCCTTCTGTACCTATAGTCGAACCATTCATACGAACACCTGACCCATCGACATATTCCCATTCGCATCAGCAGGATCAGTCTCGTGTGCCACGAGAGGAAGCCATAGCTCCCCAGCAAACTGTACAACCCCCTGCGATGAAAACGACACCACCGAGAAGAGAACCCGTCCAGCCATTGCCCCAGGAAACCCACTACCAGAATTCATCTTCCGGTCCACAGCCCCCTACTCCTCAAACGTATGATATTTGGCTACCTTCTACATCCTCTCGCGAAAATCGAACGTCGCAACGGTCTACTGTAACACGAACATCTCACAAGGACCCGGGGAGAGAGCGTGAGCGTGCGAGGCGGTCAACTACGACGCCGAGAGCTCACCAACCGTCTGCGTCGGAGTCACATCCGTCTGTGATGGATCCCCGATTTGCTAGAGCTTATCATTATATCAGGACGAGGAAGGTTCAAACTATGTCTCTTGTGTCCGTTGAGGCTCAAGACGGAGCAGCCGTATGTGGTTTTTTTTTCTAAGTGAGCCAGCAGTTGAGAGCTTAACATCCTTCAGTCTACTATAATAGGATCTCCTACGACGTCAATTTTGAGTCAAATTCCCATCAACATACCACCTGAACAAGATCCAATACTGGCTGCCCGTGAGTGGACTGAGGCAGGTGCAATTGTACCCGGGCAAAGGGTTCGTAAGCCTGGCCTTGTCTGGGCAGACCCTGAAGACCCTCCTCTCAACTTTCAGCAAGTGCACCGGCCCCGTTCTTCAATTCGCAGGCGAACTCGCTCATCCGGGTCACGCTCGCGAGAGGCCAGTGATTCTGATCAGCCTCCTGCTTGAATATGTATTCAACGTATCTTTAATGACGTATCGATTTGGGTTTATGAGATTGAAATATTTGAATAAACTAGAGTATATACACTAGCAGCTCCATAAATAATGTAAGGGTATATCTGAAAGTACTACTAATAGATCTGAAATTGTACATTATGCTGTTTAGAAGGAGGGAAAAAAACAAAGGCATGGCGATGGCGTTACATACATGCATAGTAACACCAACGTGACTGTGACAGGGCGTGCAGGACTAATGAGTTTCTGATAAGCGCGTCATTGCCATCCAACATTTCACGCTGAACTGCCAGGACCCTACGAGTCATGTATAGGAGCAGTAAACGACCATTTGCTTCTGATACGAAAGATGCCGCACCCTTCGTTGAAAACAATGGCCTCAATGGATATCCTAATCCCCTCAATTTGTGAGCAGTAAAGTCGGGAGGTTGCACTCGAAACTGATGAACACACGCACAGTTATGACTATCCTCCACTCTTTGATGTTACAGTGGACGAATTTGAGACTACTGCGATAGACAGGCTTCGTGTCTTGGCAGAAATTGAGTCTTCGCTTGCGCGGAACAGGACCTGGGAAGAGTTGAGTAAAATTACGGCGGAACAGTGCATGAAATATGTGCCATTGCACATGAATACGTTCGCCGACGCCGCAGAGGAACGAAGAAAGGACCATTTGGGTCATTACGTCTTAAGACTCGCGTTCTGTCGCTCGTAAGCACTTGTGGTGCATTCGCAGCGCTGGAATATTGGCTTGACTCGTGTGGCAGGGATGATCTTCGACGGAGGTTTATCAAAGCAGAATTGGTATTATTCCGTGTACGCTACGAGACAACGGACACCGAACTTCGTCAGGAGTTCCTGAATAGTCGAAATTTCAACTGGGTTGCGGTGAGTTACACTCCCATTGATGCAGGCTATGCGAACTGAATATAGGAGCAAGGTTTCGCAAGAAGAGAAGACTATGTACCAGCAGGAACTGCAATCTATGTATCAAGGTTCAAAGTCAGAAAATCGGGCAGACGCTTTTAAAAAGGAAAAGTTTTTCAAAGTGAGGGCCTCCCGCACCATTTCATGTTTTTGTTGTTCTTAGTTTCTTTATAGGTGCGGTGGACTAGAGTTCCTGATCTTGTGGAAGCACGCAAGGTTTTTCTCAAAGGCGGATGGGCTTACGTTCCAGGACGTGAGCAGTCAAGTATCATCTTCAAAGAATTTGAAGTTCAGCTAGAAAAGGCTTTGGAGGTACTCTATGCATGTCACTGTGCAGAAACATTACAAACTGACATATTGTAGACGACATCACGTTTGATACCCCGTCTGGATGAAGACAGTCGCCTGATGCCTGTGCTTGACAACTTGTCGCAAGGATTCGTCGCCGGAATTGCTTCTGAGTGGATGAATGCCACAGGACCGAGCAGCTCAAGTGAAATTAAGGCAGAAATGGTGGATCGGCTAGCAAAGGAAAGCTATCCTATGTGCATGCGCGGTTTGCACGAAAATTTGAGGCGAGATCACCATCTCAAGCATTTCGGTCGCCTACAGTACGGACTCTTCTTAAAGGTAAGCACCTGCCTATCGCAACACTAAAATAGATGGACCCTTATGACATTTAGGTCCTTGGCCTTTCAATAGAAGAAGCTACCGCATTTTGGCGCAAATCGTTTGATAGGATGACCGATGACGTTTTCAACAAAGAGTACAAGTATAATATCCGGCACTCTTATGGTCTGGAAGGCAAACGAGCCAACTATCCTGCTAAGAAGTAGGTACCCGCAGTCGCTTTCTTCATAGGCTGATGAACACGCTTCTAGCTGCCTGCAGATATTGACATCGAGCCCGTCGGACGTTGGATGTCCGTATCGGCATTTTTCGCCCGAGAACTTGCAGACGGCATTATTGTCAATGTATTCCCAGCAAGGCCTGAGGTCATCAGACCTTCCCGAAATACTGAGTACGGTGAAAGCTGGGCACTACCATGTGGCGTGCACCCGAGTTTTTGAGATCACACACTCAAATTGCGGAGTGACGAAAGGAGAGGGAATTGGCGGGGGGGAGAGTGTGACGCACCCGAACCAGTATGCAGCGAGGAGCATGGAGCTGAGAAAAAGCAAGAAGGAGGAGATGCTGTGAATGTTGTAGATACAGATAGATGCGTTGCACGTGATAAAAACTGAATGTGGATTCGGCCCTTGGCTCCTTCTGTCCCATTCCATCCTGCTACCATGTCGTGTGACTCAGCGCTCAAGCAGTACCAGGACACCAATGGTCATTTCTCCCTTGTCAGGTATGTTTGCTCCGTCACGGGCCCGCATTTGCTGGTGTTCGTCATGATCCAACATTGCCCTTCATCCCATGTAGAAACTTTCGACTCGCTGACCTCGTCACCATCATGAATGGTGTTTGCGGTTCCTTATCCATATTCTCATCGGCCCGCTACCTCCTCACCAACGACATTGACGACCTCTGGACTGCTCTCTCATTTCCTCTCGCAGGTCTCATGTTTGACTTTTTTGATGGCAAAGTTGCCCGCTGGAGAAAATCGAGTAGTATGCTTGGGCAAGAACTCGACAGTCTGGCCGATCTTGTAGGTATCGTTTTCTCACACGGTCTTTACCCGACTAAGCCTCGTTAGATATCGTTCGGAGTGGCTCCGGCCCTCCTTGCTTTTGTTGTCGGTCTCAGAACATACCTTGACACGATAGCTCTGACGGGATTCATTTGCTGCGGCCTCGCTCGCTTGGCACGGTTCAACGCAACAGTCGCTCTTGTGCCCAAAGACGGGACGGGAAAAACGAAGTATTTTGAGGGCTTGCCTATTCCATCATCTCTTTTCCTTGTTGGTATTTTGTCGTACTGGACCAGGCAGGGGTGGATCGAGGGAAAGCAGGGAATCCCACTGGGAACCGTGACCCTCTGGGTGGAGACAGTGGAAGGGCGAAATGCACTGGGTCAGTGTAATTTTTGGATTATGGGCGACTGCGATGGTTAGCAAAACTTTGCGTGTACCTAAGCTCTGATATCACTTCGCTTACCTAATATACGCTCTCCATCTCTTTCCACTGACTACTCCATGATCTCTCCTCGAGATGTTCAAAAGCTCTTCCTTCAGTCTATGCTCTCTAGGGGCGCAGTGCCCGAGCAACTGGCTCGAGAAATCTGGAAGAAATGCATCAAATCAGTCAATGGTCAGAATTACCTCCTGTGGTGTTCCCCCTCTCACACCTACTTTAGCTCTTGGGAATCACGACATCCCACTCTCTCAGTCCGATGATGCATGGAGACAGTTTGTTAGTTCTATAAACGCGTCTCTCGACAAGCTGGAGCTTGCTTTTCGTCCGATACGCGACCAAAAGACGGGTCACAATATCTACTCTATCGTACGCGTCCTAAATTACCCCTATCTAGTTGAAAAAAAAATCATATTCCACTCTTCTTCAGGTCAATCTAAAGGGCGATGCAGTTGCGCAAATGGCAACGGAATACACCCCAACGGAAATCGCGTACTTTAAAGCTATTGTGTATCCTTTTCCCGAAATGTGCCCAACGCTCTTTCTGATCTGTATGATTAGGTTGAGCAAATAATCCTTGCGCCTCGGTACAAATACTCGGTATCTTCTCTCGTCGCTTTGAGAGAAGTGAGTATGATCAAGCCTAAAAGCAACATTAGCAAAACCCAAGCTGAGGTCGTGTTGGCGACCTTTGTCGCCCGCGGCTGGCTAGTTAAGAGCAAGTCAGTATATGCGTGACATCTCTCAAAAAACAGATATTCACGAGGACATTAGGGATGGAAGATATTCACTTTCAAGTCGCTCGTTAATGGAGCTCGCACCCTACCTCCAGTCCAACTATCCTGAACAAGTTATCAAATGTTCTCTTTGCGAAGAGGTGCATGCATTTCCTTTGTATAATTTACCAACAGTCTATTCACGTATTCTACATAGATACTCACGACCGGCATAGCCTGTTCCTACGAGGGCTGTAAATGCAGAGTCCATCCTTACTGCTTTAAACGCTACAGTGAGGCCCGCACTGGTGGTACTCTTACCTGCAAAATTTGTGAAAACGAATGGCCAAGGGAATTTAATAGTGATGAATTTATACCCATAGGTGAAAGGGCAATCAGGAAGGGTGAACATGAACAACGGGTTCGTACGGGTGTAGCAAGCGATGGGGAAGACGAAGATGGAGAATATCAAGACGAGGATGTGAATATGGATTCTCAAACTCAAACTCAGAATCAGACTCAGACTCAGACTCAAACGCAAGGCCGGAAGTCCAGCAAAGCCACACGAAAGAAAACTGTAGTCGTCGAGGAAGAAGAGGAAGCCCCTGCTTCTAGCAGTCGACCCCGTCGAAGTACGAGGCATTGAGCGAGTCACTTCATGTACGATACAACAATATTTTAAATTCGCATTAGCGTAATAATGATTATACTTCTGATATGAGGCAAATGATTATCAATGGTCACCTAAATCATCTATGTTGCATGTCTAAAATCTCCAAAATCTTTGACTTGTGGTTGAGAGACGTCGTGGGCACAACTTTGCTCTCCTCCGCTTTATCATCTTTTTTTGGGTATTCCACGAAACCAAACCGACCTCGCCCCCATACTTGCTGACGTTTGCGAGTCTGTCTACCTTCACCAAACTCTTCATTCCATTTCCGCAGCTCTGCGAGGCTGCCGAGCGTTTCAGATGATGATGGCGTGATTTCTTTCAGTGCTTTAGTAAAGTTACGCAGGTGGAGTGCCCTGGGTAGTTCAGCACCAGCAGTTGACTCTGGGGTACTATTCTCTGTCGCAGCTGAATCACTACTGTCCGACTGTGTCGTAGCCTCTGCATCTGTCCCTTGGTTTTCCGACGAGGGCCGGTCCACTGAAGCAGAGGACGGTGCAGGTTCAGCAGGTTCAGTTTGCATATTTGCACTTGAACTAGTCGTTACCCAAGGAAGCTGCACATTCTCTTTTACAGAGTCCAACGCAGCCGAAACACACAAATCTTGAGGTAGCGAATAAGCATTCGGGAACCTTGATCCAAGTCGAATAAGACTCACGTTTCAGATCTGATCCAGAGAAGCTTGTAGTCTGTTTTGCCAGCCGATTTACATCAACATCGGCAGCTAGAGTCTCATCTCGAAGAAGGATTTTGAGAATTTCTGAGAGTGAGAGTATTCGTGAGTTCGCTGAAGCAAACCTGGAATGGAAAAGAAAATAACCTTCTCGTTCTCTCTCCCCTGGTAGATCCACCAGCAACCGACGAGGCAATCGTCTGAGAACAGCATCATCAAGATCAAAGGGCCTATTAGTGGCACCAATAACAATAACATTGTCATCTCTTGATGACTTTAGGCCATCCATTTCTTGCATGAACTCAGTAATGACTCCACGATGAGCGAGCGCTCCCCCGCTATCTCTCATGGATGAGCGTGCACCAAAGAGAGCATCCATCTCATCCAAAAAGATTACACATGGTGAAAGTTTGCGTGCAAGAGAAAACACAGCGCGAACAAGCTTTTCGCCTTCACCTACATACTAAGCAAAGTGTCAGTCACTTGAGCAGGTAGAACCGAACAACGAAAGAGCAGACCATATCCATTACATCAGACGGAGACACGGCTAGCATCCGACATCCAGCTTCTTTAGCTAGTGCCCGAACAACGAGCGTTTTTCCTGTCCCAGGGGGACCGAATAATAGACAGCCCGTCATAAGATGCTCCTTTAAGATCCCTTGCCTGAACGCTTGTGGATGTAACAGTGGGAGTGACACAATGGTCCGAACAGAGTCTACGGTATGTTGGGGAAGATGCACTTGATCAAATGATGTGGGCATGTTCGCTGGAGGAAAAAAAGTTAACAAGGTAACTATATGCGCTAATAATACACCATACCTGAATTTACAATGCAAGACAGTAATCTTTCTTCGTGGTCATCCAGCTCTCCATCATTCTTCAAACGTTCGACAACTTCATCGACTTTAGCTGCAGGACTTTCAGTTTCCTCCTCCTCATTCTCTTGAATTTGCCCTGAAGGCGAGACGTCCTTTAACCACTGTTTCCGAACATCAAGGTTCACTTTGTGAGAAGCCCACGCATTCCCTACAGCAGACCATGGAATGACCGTTGGCTCTAAGGAAGTTTTCCCTGAACGCGAACTGTTGAATTTGTCTGACATTATATTCCCCACCGCACGGTCGGCGATACACCGAACATCCGACCACAACTCGATCTTATTTCCCCACTGCTCCCACATTCGCTGAAGATTCCTCTGTGTTGTTTGGGAGGGAGTCTCCGCGAACTGAACCTCTTCTGGAGGTTCATCCTCAGATGATGGAAACCTACTCTCCTCTACTTGCCCGCCAATAGCACCAACGCCCATTCGCATAGTTAACTCGTTTATCTCTCGTCTACGAGCAATACGCGATGCCTTTTCGTGCATTGGAGATCGGACAGCCGGAACAAGCATTGATGAACGATAGAAAGAAGAATGGTTATCATGAGGCGGGCTCCTGTTCGCCGGCGGTGGTGGCGGGCCAAATAAGGATGGAAGACTCGACATTGAAGGCGCACCGCTGCCAATGAAGATCAATTCCGGTTTTGATGAGCTACCCTCCTCTGTTTCACTGGCTGCAGCAAGAGTCGGAAATTCGAGGTATAATGAAGGATCATTTTTACCCCATTTTCTCAACTTGTCTCGAAGACGTTTCTCTCGTGCTTTCTCCGAGGCTTCATCCTCGCCCATTCGACTTTTCCGGTCTTGGCACTTGTTGAAGCTCGGGCTGTATGACGGTTCATCATTAGACTCATGAGATCACGTTCTGAGGAAGGACCAGACGAGGTACCAGGTAATAAAGGCGGCGTCATCCCGAATATGATTGTCATAGGCCTCGTTACGGCGGATGTAGGTCTGGATATAGGACCCCTCCGCCTTGAACGCACGGCAGAAAGAAGCGGGGGATACCAGATATCCGCGGACGCGGCGAGAGTGGGGAAATCACGAACATAGATGAAACGGGGTCGCTCTGGAGAGGCGGAGGATGCGGATGCGGATGATTCTTCTTTGGACGGTGTATTGACCAATGCATCAAAGAAAGCCTTGATTTTGCTCGGGGGACTAGACGTCCGTCTGGATGGAGGAGGGGTCATGAGAGAACGCCCTGACATGGGTGAAGCCAATAGTGTAAGCGTCATTTGCTGAGGCGGTGAATACGTCGGTAGGCCATAATCATCACCATCAGCAGGATCTTCCTTCGACCACTAGAAGAGGAGCTCATAGACGCCGAAAAATGCAATGGGTTGCTAGGTAATTGCAAAGTGTTGGCAGCTGCAAAATAATGAGTGGCTGTAACGAAAATGAGTTGAAAGCAAAGTAAATACCCTTCCCAAATTGGCCCCATTCCCCTGCAGCCAACTGCACCGCATCTATCACCAATACCTCTGCATTTGTCCGTCGCGCAAGTTCTCGAACAGTGGCATCAATGATATAGTCACCACCCTCGATGGGACAATAGAGTCCAAAGGTGGGTTCAACAGGGGGACCAGAAGTCGATGAATATGCAGCGCGGTGTTGCGTTTGCGGGTGTAATGTGATATGCAGATGATGCAGAGCCTCGTCAAACACGTCCGCAGGTGGTAATGCGGTTTGTGGGTCATTGGGGTCATGAGGCTCATCTGCTGGGCTCCAAAGTATGTCCAGTCCTTGCGGTATCTCGACCGGTTCGGTATCCTTGGAAAGAGGCGGCGCTAACTTGGCTCTTCGAGCCCGTGGCTTGTCCTCTTCAATTGCCGTCTCTGCAGCTTCCGGTGGGTCTGCTGCAGGGCCTGCATTTTGGGGTGTAGCGTGAGGCTCGGGTGGAGGGTCAGACGGTACCGATGAGAGTAAACGGCTAACAACGGAACGTGTAGGATAAAGACGAGGGGAGGAAAGAGAGACCGTCGACCTGATAAGGGACCGCGACCCGCGCAGGATGGCTGAGGACGGCATACAAGAGAAACTAGCTCTGCTGACAAGAGAGCGGGTCGAAAAAATAGATCACGTGGTGTTCCGAGGAGAAGTATAACTAACATTACGGCGAAGCACAAAGGTATCTAACTAAATAACAGCCTATTCTTGACATCCTTCAGCTCCTCCTGGTCTTATTCCTGCTTGTGCCCGTTGCGCGCTGCTGCCCGCTCAGCCAGGTCAACACCCACAAGGATCTTGGATGCCTTCCACAGCTGAACGCAGTTGACGAGGTTCTTCACGAAGAACACCAAGAAGCTGCAGCAAGCCATCAACTGGGCCATGTCAAATTTTTCACCCCAAAAGGTCCAAAACCAATAGGAGTAGAAATCCACTTCATCAAGTACAAAGACACAAAGAACAACTCATTGCCAGCACACATGAAAAAGAGGACGCGCTAAATTTCTAGACTGTCACTTGGGCTGCAAACAAAGCTAGAACGCAAGGCTTACCGAATCGTTGTAGTATGCATTCAATATCCAACTGACATCACTAGTGACCGTTTTGTGACTCCGGGACCCGGTCACCAAAGAACTGTTCGGGAGTAACATATGGTCACCCTGGGCCACACACCGAACTCAAGTACAGTAAACACATACCTGTACATATGCATATAGTGGCTGCTGAAGTCGAGAGCGATCAAGAACTGGAAGAAGAGCGCATATGGAGGATAAGCCGATGATAGGTAACATAGCAAACACGAAGTCGTGCATCTCCCCGCTTGTTAGATAGTGACAATACACGGACGTTAAGAAAAATGCACACCTGTCAGTGACCATGTCCAGGACTGCACCAAACTTGGAGGTTTGCCCCAGGAGTCGCGCGGCCTGCCCATCCACGGCATCCAACAGACACGAGAGACAGTATAAGAGCGTGCAATACTTGGGGTGATAGCTCATGAAATGGAGAGACAATCCCGCCAGAATAATACGCGTATAACCTGTGTGTCAAAGGTGTCAAGCAGATGTTGTGGACGTCAGACGAGAATCATACCTATGAGATTGGGGACGAAGAGAAAGACATTGTCAGTATAGGTCTGGGCGGTGGCACGATCGACCGCGCCCTTTGCGTCTATCAAGCCAATGGAAGACCCCTTTTGGTTTGTGGACCTGGGCATGGCGAAGAGGGGGAGAGGAGAGGGGAGTGACGGAGGTGTGAGCTGTTCCAAGCGTCACGGGTAAACCTAAATAAGAAACTAAACTGTATATAAACATCCAAGAACACTAAATTAACAATGTAATCTAAGGTATACAGACAACGCAAGCAGCATAAATACATATTAATTATTGATGCTGACCGGAATTGCAACACCAAGTGCGATGGCCAGTATGATCAAAAGGATGAGTATAATGAAGAAGCATATCCATCTCTTTTTGCGGGCGGCCCTCGCTGTGGTTGACAAATCAGTATGACAAGCTAGATCCACTAATTCAATTAGCACTGACCATGCCTCACAGCCGCCTCCATTTCTGTTTGACTATACGCAGTCAGTGACCAACGGAACAATGACAAATATAAATATACTCACCCTTTCTCGACATCGCCATGAACAGATGCAGCAACGTCTTGAACTTGCTTTATCACGGCATCTTGCTGTTCTACGAGTGTTCCCATCTGAATATAGAATAGAAACCATGAGAAATTCTAAGACGGAGCATAAGAAAAGGAGGGTTACGTCAATAAAGAGCTGGGCCAATTCAGCGAGCGTCTGCTCCATTCGCTGAAGGTCTTGCTGCCGCTGCTGCACCTCTCGATAGGCATTTCGAGACTCGGCATAACGTGTTGAACTTGTCAGCTACAGTGGTGGCCATTTATAAGTCGTTGAGCATACAAGGGGTTAGTAAACTCACTGCCTGCGCAAAGACTTGAGGACTTCCACCTTCGACAATTGCTTCGATCTCTTTCGGAGATGCATCGGGGTCGACTATTAGAGAGTGAGCACAGAGTGCCAGTACACTTGGGGGCCAGTCGCACCAATTTTGATCTGTCGCTCCGCCCTCTG
Organism: Agaricus blazei; assembly: GCA_029719445.1. NCBI lineage: Eukaryota > Fungi > Basidiomycota > Agaricomycetes > Agaricales > Agaricaceae > Agaricus > Agaricus blazei. The sequence continues at coordinate 462,608 of SSNC01000009.1, read as the reverse complement.
GCGGACCTTTACACGACCCTCCTGTTCGACACGCTGATAGTTCTGAATGGCTTCTAAGAACTTGTTCTGGAGAAGACCAATCTAGAAGGGGGAATCAACACTATTACCCAGGCAGAAGATGTAAAAGAAGCATACTCGATTGTTCCGCATCTGTCGATCCCGGGTAGCTGGGGCGGCTTTGAGAGCCATGATTCTATCCCGGAGCTCTATGCTGAGCGTCCGCGTGTCATTCGTCAGTTCCTCGACCTTGCTCATGTCGGTTTGCCCTTCGTTATCCAGCGCGTTCAAGGAACGCAAACGTGACGTCGCGATTTGTCGTACATTGTCGTTAAAGTGATCTATTCCCTCCTGAATAGAGACGACCTGTGGAGAGGGGCTGAGAAGACCAGGGTGATTTCCGCAGCGGTCTTGTACACACCTCGTTGAGGAAGGCCGATTCTCCAGTAGCATAGCCATTAGAGGGTTGTGCTTGGTCGACGTTGGACAATTCGAATGCCTGGGGACTGCGCTGGGCCTGTCGAGAGGGGCTATGTGAAAACGAAGGGGAAGAAGACTGGACGACGTACCCTGGTGGCAGCAAGCCTGTCTCTGCTGGTCATGGTAGGAGCTCAAGAGAGACTTGCAGCTAAGCGGCGTGAAAAAACGGGGAGGAGCACTGGGTGAGTAAATAGGAAGAGTCGGGGATAAATTTAGCCCGCTCTCCATCCCTGCAAAATTGGCCTCGATCGCTTATCTCTATCGAGTCACATCCTCTCCTCTCCAACATGTGCGGCATCCTCGCCATTCACGGCCTAGACGCTCCCTCCGCTACTGACCGCAGCCGCTTCATTGCGCTCTCCAAGAGACTCAGACACCGTGGTCCTGACTGGTCTGGCTGCTTTGTCGGCCAGCGAAGCATCCTCGCCCACGAACGTCTCGCCATCGTCGGCGTCGGTGCGTCTGCCATGATCTGCTCCACCCGATACTCAATTGTGCCGGCCCCTAGACACTGGTGCACAACCCCTCGTCAGTCACGATGGGAAAATTATTCTGGCAGTCAACGGCGAGATATACAATCATATCGCCCTCCGTGCTTCCCTGGGCCCCGGCACCAAGTTCAAGACGCATTCCGATTGCGAAGTCATCATACCCCTTGTATGATTCTTTTGCCTCTCATACCTCGTCTTTGACCCCTAGACTCAAATTATGCCTCTAGTACCGCGAGCATGATGTGGACTTGTGCAACCGTTTGGACGGGATGTTTTCGTTTGTACTTCTTGATGAGTCTGTGACTCCTACGAGGGTCATTGCTGCGCGGGACCCTATTGGCATCACTACTCTGTATCAAGGCTGGAACTCTAAAATTCCCGGATCCGTCTACTTTGCCTCCGAACTCAAGGCTCTTGTAGACGAATGCGACAAGATAATCTCTTTTCCCCCAGGTCATGTCTTCGATAGCAGGGATAACTCTACAAAACGTTACTATGTCCCTACATGGTTGGACGGGGACCAAGAAAACGCTTCTATCCCTACCAGCCCCGCCAATCTTACCATCGTCCGCGAGTCCCTCGAAGCAGCCGTGCGTAAACGTCTCATGTCTGAAGTGCCTTATGGTGTTCTCTTGAGTGGTGGACTCGATAGTAGTCTCATCGCCGCCATTGCTGCCCGCGAAACAGATAAGGTTGCGCAAGCTCAGGCTGAATATCGTAGGAAAAAACTCCAGGAAGCCACTAGTGGCCCTTCGACCCCCCTAACCAACTACCAAGTTGACGAAGCAGGTATGTGGCAATTTTCCGTTCTTCCAGTGTTGTGCCGATGTTTTAACGACTTATTGTTCCCAGCGACGCTTACGTCGTGGCCTCAACTCCATTCTTTTTCTATTGGTCTTGAGAATTCTCCAGATTTATTGGCCGCTAGAAAGGTAGCCCACTTCCTGGGTACCGTCCATCACGAATACGTCTTCACCGTACAGGAAGGGCTCGATGCCATTCCAGATGTCATTTATCACTTGGAAACCTATGATGTCACAACAGTCCGTGCTAGCACTCCGATGTACCTTCTCAGTCGTAAAATAAAGGCTATGGGTGTCAAAATGGTTCTCAGTGGCGAAGGAAGCGACGAAATATACGGTGGTATGAATCATTTTTCAACTATCGTTGAAACTCCTTAATAATTATGCCACACGCAGGTTATCTTTATTTCCATGCCGCTCCGGATGCGAAATCGTTCCACCAAGAAACTGTACGACGCGTGAAAAACCTTCACACTTCTGATTGCCTGCGCGCGAACAAGTAGGTATTAATAGTGGTACAACCTATCATTCCCTAACGGAACCTCTCTGTTTTTAGGTCAACGATGGCATGGGGACTTGAAGCTCGTGTTCCTTTCCTCGACAAAGCATTCCTCGACATTTCGATGAATGTTGATCCGAAACAAAAAATGTTCAGCAAGGGTTCCACTCAGGAACTTGATCAAGACGGCCGGCCTCTTATGGAAAAGGTATATTTATATACATTTTATCGAAACTGATCCATATTCATTCCAAATCATTCAAAAGTACATTCTTCGCAAAGCCTTTGACGCGGCAGCCCAAGGCGGCAAGGTGTGTTCTAAACTTAAATATATTACGAGCTACACCAACATAACAGAAAAAACGTATTTTCCCACTCAGCCATATCTCCCAAGTTCCATCCTATGGAGACAAAAAGAGCAATTCTCAGACGGCGTAGGATATTCTTGGATTGACGGGTAAGAAGCCACAAAACTCTAGTGCATCTTTTCTTGGTCCGTCGCACGATTTTGACACCTCGGGTCAGTATGAAAGAGCACGCCAACACTGTGATCTCTGATGAGACCTTCGCTAAGCGTCAGGAACGTTGGCCAACTGATGCTCCCGACACCAAAGAAGCTTATTACATTCGCGAAATCTTTGATGGTACTTTGTTCTGCTTCGCTTCTTTTCCCATTCATAGACCTTCAGAACGTTAATTCTGTACGTGTTTTTTTTACACGCCATTCAGGTCTCTTTCCGTCGAAAGCGGCTGCGGAAACGGCTGTTCGGTATGTTCATCCGCTCTTAACATTTTATGTGCTGCCTTTCATTTACGGTCCTACAGCTGGATACCTCGTGGTGACTGGGGTTGTTCTTCCGATCCTAGTGGACGCAGCGTTAGTATACACAACGCTGCATACGGTGTTGCCGATGAATGAGTCGCCTCACCTTACCTGGATCAGTTTCCTTAGAGCGAAGGGTTCCAAAAAAGACAAAGGTCGATAACATAAAAGAGGGTCAGGCAATTGATACAGTGAAGGAATCTAAGAACAAATGTGTGTGTGTGTGTGTAGATACTGAAGGAATGTCAGAGGTATGCAGTGGGTTACTAAAAAAAAAAGCAAGCTGGCGTGATGCACTCTCAAAAAAAGCATGTGAGTGTGTATGAGTCGTCAAAGGAAAAGCGGGGGGTAGGGGGGTATTGTCATCAAAAAAGAGAAATAACCAAGAAATGTTCTCCGAGAAGTTTTGAATGAGCGCGGATGGTGACTGCGTAGAGAGACACAAGAAAGAAAGAAAAGTCTGAACAGTAGAATCTGGTCAATGGTATCGGACCATATTGTATAAGCATATTAAAAGTTCTTATGCAAGTATCATGATAGGATAGAGCGAAGAGACGGGGTTAAAAAAAAAAAGTATACGGGAGAGCGATAACAGCAATGCAGGGGTAATAAAATAATTGAAAAATGAGAAAAAAAAAAGTTTTTCCAATGAGGACTAAGATGTGTTAAAAAAGAGACAACCAAAAAAAAATGTCAAGGTGGTATGGCCATTATGTCAGCACGGGGAGAGAGGGAGGGTGAGCAAATGATAAATGAACATCAAGCGTTGCTCAATGACGGATCATTGGCGAGCACTTTCTGATATAAACCTAACCCGACGCCCGAATCGTCCGAGGGTACGGGAGATGCGATTTTTGGCGGGACCAAATGAGAGGAAGTTACGGTGGCTTTGGTTGCCGAACTTGTTTGAGATGCGTTTCGTTTTCTCGTCGTGCTAGTAGCCGCAGTTGAGCTTGGTTTACTTGGTTTCGTACTTGAGTCCCAAGCCGAACGAGTGATGGTAGACTTTGCATAATTAGGTGTCTCTTCCGAAGTGGAAGGGGCACTAGGCCGGCGTCCGGCAGGGGTGGAATTCATGGTACGCCGACTGGAAGGCCGGGCAGAAGAAGGATGGTGGGTATCAGATGCAATAAGGCGTGTACCAAACTTGGCGTTGGCAGATGATTCACGGCCATATGATGCAAGAGGTGTCCCCCTTCTTGCTGTAACAGCTCCAGGTTTTCCTTTGATGGCCGTTTTTTGAACCGTGATTTTATCTGCACCCCAGTAAGAGAAGCTCATTTTACTCTTCTTGTCCGAGTCATCAGAGTCGTTGTCACCATCTTCGTCCTCGTCCGGAAGAGGTACGATGCGGGGTTGGATAGCGGATTGAGCCCGTGATCGGGCAACACTAAATGGTAAAAAAAGGGTTACTTCTGATTCCTGACGTGGATAGAAAGGACTCACTCTTCCATCGATACAACCCCTTCTCTGGGCTTTACGACGTCACCAATGGTCCATGTCTCAATCTATGAAAAGCCTCAACACGAGTATGATGTCATGATAATGGGAAAATCCACGGACCTTTAGGAACTTGTACATGTTCCTCGGTTTGGTATACGAGTTTCGTCTCCCTGTTGTCGCATATTTTGACTTGCCGCCTACATCGGGTAACGAGTTGACACGATTTGCCGCCGTGTGCGCGATTGGTACAGACGTTGTTCCCGTCCTCTGGCACTGCAGCACTACGTCATTGAATACGACATACCACAGATCCTTCTTTCCTCCGATTCCTCCACTGCCCAATACATCACTCAACCTTTTGAAGGAAGATTTTCCCCTAACATTTTTGGCGATGGGAGGGGAGGATGATAATCTAGTTCCATTAGCTCCATTAGTTGCAGGATTGCAGAGTCTCTCTTCCAAAAGCACTCTTGACGGTTTGGGTAAGGCCAGTTGTCGAACGCGGTCAAGACCCTCGATGCGGGCAAAAACGTCCCGAGTCTTGTCTCGCTCCTCCTTCTGGATTTTCTCGTCTTCAATGCTCCTCACTATGCTTTCCACCTCAGCGACCATGACCAATGTGCTTTCGTATTCGTAAGTGCTGGGATCCGTGTGATAGAGTAAGTTCTGGAAGAGTAATGGGTATTTGAGAAGACGTTGAAAGGGCTTTGAAAGGGTGATGGCGAGCCCAGTTTCACCCTTCGCCGAGGCTGATTCTTCAAGGCTCTGAAGCACCTTGCAGACTTTTTGCCAATCTCCGGCATCCTGTTTCTTTGGCTTTTTGTTGGTCGTGTTACTGAGTGCTGCATCAACTTGTTCCAGGGCCCTCTCCAAATGTAGAACATATGTAGCATAGCCATGAAAGATGTCGGACTAAAAAAGAAATCAACTTCCTTTGACTGGATGTTGAAATGACGAGATTACTTACGTTGGAAACAAAGACGTCTGCTAGTGACCTGACTAAGGGAAACTGATCATCGTAACGCCTCTTGAGGGCATCGGACAGTCTTTTATGGCCATCGAAGACGCCTCCATCAATAACCTCGAGGCAGATGCGCAAGTCTTCAGGTAGTTGATGCGGTGGTATTGCGGAATCGCCGAGAAGGGTCGCCGAAGTCACTTGGCTCTTTCTGAATTTTCGTAGGACGCCAGCTCGCTGAGCCGCACTCTCACTCGACTTTCTCTCTCGGTCCATCTCCATGATTACAGATTGCCTGTTCAAAGATTGAGTGGAGGCCGCAGCGCCATTCCGACCAGGTGGAGGGAGCGAGTGCTGCGATCGGGAGGGAAACGGCACATTTGTCCCGGCCCGAATAGAAGTCCGAGTAGCTGTTGAACGATAAGGCGAACGAGGGTGATTGTGCTTTGAGGTGTCATGTGAAGTAGTGGAGCGTTTCGTAGTGTATGCCCTCGGAATATCGTCGTCTTCTTCGTCATCCTCAGTCAAGCAATCGTCGATATTGGGCGTTTCGGCTGTCTTTCGAACCGAAGATGACCCCGAGGGTTGCCCGAGGGATGGAGTTGGTGACATGTAACGAGCAGCAATGGGTGGCAAGTCCTCTGCAGATTCGACAGGAGAGTCCGAGCGATAGTAATCATAGTCTACGGTAGGGCTGGAGGCAGAGGGGTGGGAAGCATTCGTGGAAAACGGATGAAGGAGAGGGTCAATGAAAGTTTCTTTCATCTTTATTAGTTCTTGTACATATCTAAAACCGATATCAACGAATCTCCCAGACTGGTGGACATCGAATTCCATACCTGTCCTCGCTAGAGATGATTTCGAAAAGAACTTCCTGACGCGTCCGTTCGCGCGACCCGATATTGGAAACGAGATCCTCTTCGGTGACCTCGCTCCAAGAAGTTGCGGCGAGAATCTTGCTGGGGTTGGTCTGCCCGGACATGGTTGAATAGGGAGTGGGAGAGCGCAAGGACTGGGCTGAGACGACGTCGCGCTGGAGGTAGGGGGAGGTGGCACGGGTGGATGATGCCTTGATAGCTGTGCGAGTGGAAACATCTACTTTGGAGGACGAGGCGACAGGAGGGCCCACGGGGGGGCGGGGCTTGTCGACATGAGTGGCCTGGAAGCGCGAGACAGAGGTCTTGAGGGGAGGAGAAGCCGGGGGTCGGTCTACGGGTGGGGTTTCTGGAAGATCGCGTTCGAAAATGGCGGTTCCCGGGGTGGAGGGGGGCGAGATGAAGGCGACTTTTTTGGGGATGTCTGTGTTGGTGGTGTTCGAGGTGCTGGAGGCGGTGCCCGAGGTGGCCTTGCGGGAGATGGCGGGCGGGGCCTCGAGATCAGGGGCTGGGGCGAGGTGCGGCAGGTGCGGCGAGGCCGGGGATCGGGCGGCGGCGACGACGGGCCGGAGGAGGCGGAGGACGGCGCAGAGTCGAGGGCCGCGGGGCGCGCGGAGGGGAGAGCTGGGCGGCAAAGGAGGGGTGGGCGAGTTCGGGGAGCGGCTTGAAGGGCGGCAGAGCGGCGGGCGGCTCCGGGGCCGAGCGGGGCGGGTGCGGCGGCGGCCACTGCTTGAACGGCTTGGGCTGGTCTTTTTCCTTCGTGCCGCCGAGATGGAGGCGGTGGAAAAAGGCCTTCATGCGGAGACGACGGTGGTGTGCAGAGAAAGAGGCTGCCCGCCAAATAGCGCCAAACAGCGTCTCATGCCTCCCGCGTGTCCAGCCCATGCCTCCAAGCACGTCGCCCTCCTCGCCGCCCCCGTCCACCACGCCACCCTCCTCCTCGCCCAGCGCCAGGACGGCCGGGCCAACGGCACCGCCCTCTGGCTCGGCGCCCAGTGTCTCGCCGCCTTCCTCGCCGAGGCCCACCTCCGGTATCGATCGGCCCAGCCTACCCCCAAGGCCATAGAGCTGGGCAGCGGCATCGGCCTGACTGCGTGCGCCCCTCATCTCCACGGCTTTTTTCTCCGCGCCCATGCATTGCCCCCGCAGCCTGTCCCTGACCGCCCTGGGCTGGAATGTCCTCGCGACCGATATCTCCTTGGTCATCACTTCTGTTTTGGACCCCAATGTCCGGAATAACTACCATGTGCTCCCCCAGGGTCTGGTCACATCCAGCTTGCCGAGCTTGACTGGCTCGTCCCCCCAACCTCTGGAGGTGGGATCACCCTGACATCATTGCCTCGCCCTCTCTGACGGCCGTATCACCGTCCCCCGGCCTTCGAAAACCCCTTCTCCCCCCTCCCTATGATCTCATATGCACCGCTGACACCATTTATGATCCTGCCCTCCTCACTCCTCTCCTCAGGTCCCTGCACTCACTCAGCTCCCTCTCCGCGGCCGCCTCTCCACCCACCGCCCCCTCCCGTTCTCGTCTGTATCGAGCGCCGCGACCCCGCCCTCGTCGACCGCTTCTTTCACGAAGCAGCGACCACCTGGCACTTCCAGACTGAACGTATCCCTCACAGGAAATTTTCTAAAACAATCAAGAAGCACTACCCTGACTGGTCCAAAGAAGATTGGGAAGGTGTCGAATTGTGGAAGCTGATCCTCATCACAAGTCCAAGATCCGTGGACGAATGCGAGTTCGCAGCAAAATAGTCATTAGATGTCGTCACTGAATACTATTCCTTCATTCCGATAACAAGCTTTCTCCTCGCTCGTACCTGCTTTTGATGTCCTCGGCGTACGTTAGTTTTGTAAATCTTCGTCATTGATCAGAATCATCATCAAGGGTCTTGCATCATTGTGACGTCCCATTTCCACCTTCTTCCTCCAATTCTGCCTCTTCTCTCCGTGTAGAGACGAGTCTCAGGGTCCTATCAAAGCCATGGCTGGACTGAGTGAGATTGCAGGAATCAGTAGTCTATTCTTTTTCTCTTCCTCCACGGAACGATCACGAACCAGATCTTTCCACGTTTCTTCTTCGTCATTCTCCGTCTGAAGTTGGTAAATTTGCATGAATCCCTTGAACCTGCTCATCACCACACACCAACATCGGTGATTTCATCGATCATAGCACCCCAAAAGGAGAACCGCAAGGGAAAAGAACAACATTAGTTCATTGGTTCTCCGACTACTCTGAACCAGTAACAGACGCACGTCAGTCCGCCATCGTCTGTCACATCCAGAAATTCGACCAGTTCGTCTTTCGTTTCCTGACTAAAGGGTGCCCCATTTGTATCTTGAGCCCATGCATCCAGGCCTTCAGGAGAAAGAAAGGCATTTGCGGGTGGCGTTAGCAGAACCGTACGACCAGAACCATCGGCGCTGTGGGAGCATGTGCCTGGGATGTGGTGGGGAGCAGTATTTTGCGAATATGTGTTTCAGACAGGTCTCGAGCTTTATTATTATATGAATCCGATGAGTGCTGTGAATTCCTAGGCGCGGAGCCGAGTGCTGGGATTGACTGACCTCATCAGAAATTATACCTTCGTCATCCAGGAGCTGGACATTGGTTTCCGTGTTCCTTCGTCCCTGGATTGAGGATGGCTCTGGGGTCTCGGGGCGAGGGCTGCCCGCGTCAAAGTCGAATCCAGTGCCCATCGACATGACTGCTGCACATCCATTTCATCAATATGGAAATCATCATTATTTCGGTTGATCACGTGCCCTGACTCCTTTTGAGTCTCCTTCCCCATTGCCCCCATGGCCTCGAGTCGCTCAGAGCCTCTCTCTATAGAAACTCTCTTACAGAAACAGCGTGAGGAGAAAGAGGCCGCTGCAAAGGTAGAGTAAGTTACTTTTATCCCTTTGGCCCTTTATTCAATCCGAGCCAGCCTAAATTCTTGACAAAGGAAGAACGAGCCAAAATCGCCATTGCTAAGCGGGCTCAAGAAATCCAACAACAAAAGGTACGAGATGAAGCCGTTCGGAAAGACAAGGAAGCTCTGGAACGCGAAGCAGAAGAGCTTGCTGCCAAAGAACGTAACTACAGATACGGTAGTTCTCGATGTGGGTTTTCTCTCTGTATCTCACCCACACCTTGTCATGACCCGTGTCTGTGTAGATGACGACAGGCATTCCAATTTAGACCGTGATAGAGATACCAGGGATCGTTATAGTAAGCGGGATCGAGACAACAGAGGTCGAGCTGCTCCACCGCCACCCCTGCCGACGACCGTCGTCGCGACAGCTATCAGAACGTACCCACTGGTCCTCGGGCAGACCGAGGGAAGGGTACGCCCAACAGCTCTCATGATCATACACCATCTTCTTCTATGCCACCGCCACCCGTGCCAAACCATAACGGTAACGGGTCTTTACCCGATTCATCACAACCATATGTACCGCCCATGTCAGATAATGACCTTACCGCCATTCGATCTCGGTATCTCGGAGTGGACAAGAAGAAGCGCAAGATAAGAAAGATGAATGACAGGAAGTTCGTCTTTGATTGGGATGCTCAGGATGATACATTTGCTGAGGACTCCCGGTGGCAGTAGGGAGTAACCGACAAGGCGCTCAAATCATGTTTGGCAGGGCCACTTGGCGGGCATGGATGATAACAGTGGGCCAGTTGTGAGAAGAGTGCCAGGAGGAGATAACTTGGCTGACGCCATGGAGCGGAGGAAAGCCACCAAGGTTGGCATTGATGAAAGGCATTGGACTGAAAAACCTCTCGGTGAGATGAAAGAGCGCGACTGGCGTATATTCCGCGAAGACTTTAGTATTTCCGCCAGAGGTATGTTTCGCCCATTTCTTGGCACTTTTTGTGGCCTCCGTCTCATTGTTCGAGTATAGGTGGCAACATCCCCCACCCACTTAGGTCATGGAGGGAATCTCAAATCCCTGAATCTATAATTGAATGTATCGACCGTATTGGTTATAAAGAACCCTCGCCCATTCAGAGACAGGCCATCCCAATTGGTCTACAAAATCGTGATATCATAGGTATAGCCGAAACAGGTAATATTGGTTCATTCATGCAACGTATCCGGAGCACTCAACCGCTGTATAGGTTCGGGTAAAACGGCTGCTTTTGTGATTCCTATGCTCGCTTTTATTGGCAACCTACCGCTATTTACGGATGACAACCGACATTTGGGCCATATTCATTGATCCTCGCTCCAACCCGTGAATTAGCTCAACAGATTGAGAGTGAAGCGCGCAAGTTTGCTGGACCATTAGGGTACAAGTGTGTCTCAATTGTTGGAGGGGTAAGTTGATATATTGGTTTGATGGACGTCTACTAAATTAGTTCTCCAAACATTTAGCGTTCTGTCGAGGAGCAACAATTTAATCTACGTGAAGGTGCTGAAATTGTGATAGCAACACCGGGTCGTCTCAAGGATGTAATTGAGCGACATGTTCTCGTTCTTTCACAATGCCGGTATGTGGTAATGGACGAAGCCGATCGAATGGTCAATCTCGGTTTTGAAGCGGACTTGACGTTCATTCTGGATGCCTTACCAGCTGAAACTATGCAGGGTGAGGACCCTGGCGAGCAGATGGACGTTGATGGCGAGACCTTGATAAAGAAAGGTCGAACTCGTGTTACTACTCTATTCTCGGCGACTATGCCACCGGCTGTTGAGCGTCTGGCCAGAAAATACCTGAAGAAGCCCGCTGTCATTACCATAGGTGAAGCTGGTCGCGCGGTTGACACGGTTGAACAACGAGTTGAATTCATCAATGGAGACGAAAAGAAGAAGTAAGTGGTCATATGGATATGCTTAATTTAGACTGACCAATGCCAAAATTAGGATACGTCTACTGGAAATACTCAACAGTAATCAGTATTCGCCACCTATCATTGTATTTGTAAATCAAAAGAAAACGGCCGATATGGTTGCCAAAGACCTGTCCCGGGCAGGAGTAAGTCCTGCTGCGCTCCGCAGTCACAAGCCTCTTGGCTAACTATTCATTCCAGTGGAATGCGGCAACTCTACATTCTGGTAAAAACCAAGAACAAAGAGAAGCATCTTTGCAATCTTTGCGCAATGGCGAATCAGATGTTCTGGTGGCGACAGACTTGGCTGGGCGTGGTATTGATGTACAAGATGTCAGCCTCGTGATCAACTTCCAGATGGCAAATACAATTGAGGGTTATGTCCACCGTATCGGTACGCTTCATTTGTATCTTCTGCGTAAACAACGGGCTCGGTGTTCATCTTCGTGTTCTAGGCCGTACGGGTCGTGCTGGGAAAATGGGCATTGCTATTACCTTCCTAACCAATGATGATGACGAAGTCATGTGCGTGAAGTCATCATTTGCCATGCCATTGTCAACTAATACCACGCTATTTTTTCTTCACATTAGGTACGACCTCAAGCAAGGTGAGTTCCTGAGAGGTTTGTTGAAATGAATTGAAAGCTGATTGTCACTTTATACAGAAATCTCGAAGAGTCCTGTATCAAAAGTTCCAATTGAGCTTGCCAAGCATGAAGCTGCCCAGCACAAAGTTTCGCGGGAGATGAAAAGGAAACGTGATGCCGAAGATCAAGGCTAGGTTCGAACTTGGGGATATCTCTTAGTATCACCGCCTTCCATATATGCTATATAAGTGTGGTCTGTCCTTGTCTCTTGACATGCTATGCACGCTATCATGCTTGGCCTTCGCCACCGCGAGTTTTTCGGCCGTTTCCAAGCTGTTACCAAGTCTTTTAAGCCGTTTCCAAGTCTCCCAAGCATATCTTAGCGTCTTGATCCACGTTATCAAGGGGGTTACTAGTGCCGCCTCCAAAAGCTGATCGGAAGAACGTGAGCCCAAGCATCCGTGATAATGTTCGATCCCGATCTAAACTACCGGTTCGCAGTTCGGCCGACTGGCTTGAGCTATTTCTTTTTTCAGTTGATGCCGGTTTGATAGCGCCCCGAAATCGGCTGAAATGTTAGCCAAGCCGAGGCAAAGCCTTCGGACCGGTGTTACGGGGTTGACGTGCATGGTGCATGCGCATGATATACTCAGGTTTGTTGAACTGATTGCATGAAAACAAACTCCTTTGGAGAAACTTTGTACAAAGTCTATTCTGCGCCCTTGCTCTCTGTAACTTAAGGTTGTCTCCACTGAGTGCATTATCATCTTTTGAAAATAGGTCATACTTCATAGTGCCCCCCGGGTGACCTATTTCTGTAAAAAGACAAGGTCGCTCCAATGGTTATCCACGGCCACGCCGCCATGAGCGTGAGATATCAATTCTTTTTTGCATGGGGGAAACATCATCAAAAACTTCATTTTGAAACTTGGATACTTGGCAGCAAGAGAACAACGAATTGTCGGACTGTAGCCGAAACCTTAGAATAATCTACGTGTGTCTAATTATTGTATCCTTGGATATTGATCAATAATTGATCGTTGGGCTGTACTACTGGCCCTTAGTGTTGTTTTAATTATAGATTATTTTTTACCCCACTATGATGATGTGGTACCCACACCCCCACCCCTCATTCCCCCTCCCCCCCCTCCGAGCGCTCAGCATCATCAAGTGCGGCAAAATAATAATAAAATCATCATCATCATCATCAGGTGGGAAAATATCTATGTCCATTGCGTCACTTCCGTTGTCTCAGTTAGCGACTCGTATTGCCAAAGGCTTGGTTACGGAAACGCTTATGTTGAACGTTTGCAAGTGGAACATGTACCCATTGGGTGGGGCGTCCTAAAAAAGAGTTTCTGGGCGGTGGACAAATGCGGGAATGAATGAACATGGATGTTTTTGTACAATAGGGTTTTTTTTTTTTTATGAACGACAAGGCCGCGGCATAAGAGAGCAGGTGGCGCAGATGTTGAACGTTGGGAATGATATGTAGGAACGGAGATCAGAGCGAGGAGGTAAGTATAAGGTATGAGACTCCGCACTAACTCCCTCCCTGATATTAATATAACTTTATGATTGGTGCAGCTACAGCCCTCGGGTGTAGACGCGACAAGACATGACAATTGCAGAGTACACCGAGATGAGTATATATGATTTGACTGATAATCATCCGATGTTATATCGCTCGTACAGGTAGTAACCGAAGATGAATTACAGTTCAGTACTCAGCTACAGCAACACATGCAATCCACTTGTACGGGCGCGATCGTAAGTGAAAACACTGCGTTTGGTTACATTACCACCTCAACGTTTTGATGGCCCCTATACATACGAATGTGTGTGTGTGTCTGTTTTGTTTTTTTTTTTGGGAGAAGTGTGTATACATTCTTAACCCCTTTCAGATCGATTTATCACGATGCCGTCCGAGTTTTTCCCTGGATGCCCCTTTTGTCTCTTATGATAAGGCTCAACCTCCTATCATCGGGAAGTGAAAAATGTACCTGCGGCCTGCTTGCGGCAAAACGGGTTTCAAACAGGATACATTCTTAACGATTGTATTTGTCGGAAAAAAACTTTTCATTTTTCTGATAGATTTTCTACCATTTTGACTTGGGAATGCATTTTCCGATTGCAAACCTGCCATGGACGTGTTGTCCGGTTTCCTCCCTTCCACCCCACCTTATCACACTCCTTTATTTTCGCTAAGGACGCCGAATGTACAGTCTAATATAAAACAACCACAAGTCACCGGTCAGTTGACACTCAACGTAACTCACGCTCCGCACAGTTGTGTATTGAGCTTTCACACGCCGGGCCATCAAAATATTGTGAGAGCGGCGAATGCAAGTGTAGAAGAGGCATGATCATGTCAATGCATTCTTGCAAGTTACTTTTTGTTGAACTGTCATCGAATTGCCAAAAGCCCTCTTGGAGTCAGGGACGATTAAATTGAATCGGATCACGGCAACTAGTCTGCTAGGTCTGAGCTTCGCACCAGCCCCTTCATTAGTGTTCTATGTGGCAATGTATCTACGTACATAGTACGAGTAAAACATACTTAATCAAGAGACCTTTTTAAACTTCAATCCAGACATCATACACACACACACTACTATTCGACTTCTTCTGATTGACATTGGGCATCTTGGACTAAAAACTCAACGGGCAGGCACGGCGGCTCGCCTCAAGCCGAACTCCTCTTGCCGCGTTTTTTTGGCCAACAACAAAAGTAAATACATGTGACACACACACCCCCTCCCCCACCCAATCCCAATCCCAATCCCAACCCAAATGCGATTCGGTTTGCTTTCAATTTTCGATCATCCGCCGGCATTGCTTCCGGGCGGCGCCTCTTCTCACAAAGCTAAGACAATACATACGAGCCGTTGAACCTAAAAGATAACATGGAATCACGCCTTCGCTGCTCATAACTTCGGATCTTCCAGCAAAATCTCGATCGTAGGACGGGCCAAGGCTAAACGAATTTTCATTATTGGCGCCTAGAGAACACGATGAAAGCGTATTGTGATCCATGACTGTTACTGGCTGATTGGATAACTTGGCGGCCTCGAGTAAAAGGAATCTCTCTCCTTGGGTACTTCGTAACCAATCGTTAAAAAAAAAACATTCTAGTATTGTTGATTCGAGAAGGGCATGCCTGAGTTAATGAATGTCTGGAACCTTGAACCTCTAAACGTTGTTGTTGTTCTTGTATTCGTGTCTTTGAGATACTGTATAGAGCTGCGGGCTTTAGCCTACTATATACAGTTCTCCGCTTGTGGGAGCTTAGTTTGGTATTTACTTTGCATCCTGCGATATGACATCGATATAGTGCCCAATATGTACGATACCCCTAGTTGGTGGCTGAAAAGAACTTTTTATAGTTTTTGGTATTAGCTCAAGGCACTCTACCTCATTGCGACACCCGAAAATAACTGAACCCCGTCATTGAGTGCCCTTAAGCGTTCTTTCTTTACGGGGAGGATGCTCAGAGTTTTTGTTTTTTGTATTAGTGTTTTGCCGGTTAGACGGCCGCAGGGTATTTTTGTCTTCTCATGAAAGACTTCATGGTACTTGGCGAGTCCGGTCATGGGTTGGGGTGGGGAAACGCAGTCATGACATCACCAGTCTTCTAGGAGAGGGACCTTGGTTAACGAAGAATACACGTCGCGAGACGGCAATTGTTTTGAGCGGTATGTCTGCTTTGAGAAACGAATGGGGGAAGCTGCCCTTGGCAGAGCCATGGCAGAAATAACCTAAATTATTGACATGACCGACGAAGATCCCTCTATTAGTTGAAGACGGGAGACGGGATTGAGACAAGCTTTTTGTCTGGCATTGGTTGCCGGAGCACTTTAGAATTGGAGATCTCCTCTGGGTAAAAGCAAAACCCGTCCCGTTTGAAGCGGGAGTCCCCTGGTAGCTGTACAACGGTCCAGCACGTGTGTAAACACTCGGGACAGAGTATGATTGATGAGGACATCAACATCGACGATCACTTTTTGCTACTCGTAAATCAGAAAAAGAAGAAAGATAGGCATATTGTATGACGTTTGAAAGAGGTAAGTTGGATAAGAAATCTGCTGGAGATAGATAGCATTCGATACAAGTTGTGCTATTCTGAAGTTGGGTGCTATTCTGCATTGTACATGCCGCAAAGAGATATGTCGTATTCCTGATCCGCGTGAACCTAGGCGAGACCCTTGGTAGGGTGAAAGAATAATTGTGCTCGAAGGTTGAGAGGGGATATAAATGTCAAATTGGCATTTGGGAGGGATTACCGTATTGGCGTTTCAGAAATCAGGGCCATTCCCGGAGATTGTCTATGCACTTCATCGAAGCCAAGTGGAAGCCCTAAAAGCATCCTAGAGGCAAAAATAGCCACCTAGGTCCCTCTCCTTGTGTTGGGTACCTGCTGTGAGAGGCTTAGTCAGCCGGTTTGGGCTGACCCGCAATAAAAGTGATTGCCAGATGCGTGACAGTCATCGGCCATTTGTGTCGGAATCCCTGGCGCCATCTGGCATCAAGAGGAAAGATAAAAATAAGAGCGCAATTTTTGCTAATAGATACAAAACCGATGCAATGATGCTGTGGGCACGTAAGTAATATGACCGCTTTGGAAGCGTAAAAGTAATAATGCAGCCAGTGTTTAATTCTGGTTTGAATGGGAAGATGGAGATAGATGGCTTGGCCCTTGCTGGACATGTGTAGTGCGTGATCAGGAGTTGGTGATGGGCCCCCTGCGTTCATGCTTTCACCGGTTAGCGTCAAGGAGATAAATGTATTGGTTTCTCGCCAACAGACTAGCACGAATGATGCGTTTGCGTATTTACGGCTGGGGAGGGATGTGCAGGTGAGATAAGAGCTGGGTGGATTCTTCTGATGAGCCACCTGGGCGGGGCTCCACCGCTGGGCAGTTGCCCGAAAGGACGACTCCTGTTCGCAGGGGAAATACGATATTGCTTGCGAGCGATGGGCCACTGGTCGGGCTGGGAAAACTCGTTGTGCCGTTTCCCCAGGATGTCATGTGAGGCGCAACGGGTGATGGTGCTGGTGGACCACCGGCGAGCGAACGAGCAGGTCTGCGACAAGTGAACAGCAGCGCAAACAGCCCATGACGAGGGGAGGGCCCGTCACGGGCTAGCGAGGGTGGGGCGTTAGAAGACGCCTTGGCGGACGGGTGAGGGAGCAGAGGGAAGGCAAGGGCATCGGCGAGCTAAACTCCGCAGTGGCGAGTCGGAGTAGAGGTCGAGGATGCCGGCGGGGGGTGGGTTGCTGAGTCAGCAGGGGACGGGGCTGACCGGGTAGATGGGATCGGGGTGCCGAGGCGAGCCAGCTCGTGTGATTGTCGTCACATGGCGGCTGGGCCTTGGAGAAACAAATCCTGCTCACCCAATCCGCCGTCCACTGCCCCGCTTTCCTCTCCCTATATCTACCCCATGTTTCATCCGCCGCCTTCCCCTCCCTCGCTCGACGCCCACGCCCCCTCTCCCCCCAGGTGCGTCTCCCTCTGCCCCGCTGCCCGTCCCCCGCCGACCCCCCGCCAGGCCCCCCGTCTTGGATCCCACAAAAACAGCTTCTCTGCCCTGGCCAGCGCTGCTATGCCCGTTCTTGTCGCCCCTGCCATGCCCTCCTCCCCCGCCCTCGACTCGCCTGCCAACCACGCCGCCTCCTCGGCCCGCCATGCCTCCTCCCACAAGCACGGGCCCCTCTCCGATCTCAAGCGCTTTCTCAACCACCACATCCCCCATCCCCCAGACTCGCCCGCCCACGCAACCCCTCCCACCGCCGCCCTGCCGCTGAATCCGCTGACCCGGACGACGCTGGAGCCCACGAGCCCAGCAACTCCGTCGCGACCCGTCGCTCCCTCCCTAGACTATCCTCTCTCATGCGCAAGGACAAGCACCACAAGGATGCCATCAAACAGTCCAAGGACAGAACACCCTCTCCCCCCGGCTCCGAGACCAGTTCCTACACCGGCAATTCCAATGACGGCTCACAGACCTCAGATCACAGCTGTCCCAAGCACTCCCCGCGCTCCGGCTCCTCTACTCCTGGCACCCACCCTATGGTTTCGCTTCAGGAGGCCACACACGCCCACCTTTCCAAGAAGTACGGCAAATGGGGTCGTGTTCTTGGCAGTGGTGCCGGCGGCACTGTCCGCCTCATCAAGGCTAGCAACAAGAACGGCGGAGGTATTTTCGCTGTTAAAGAGTTCCGCCCCAAGCGCACCGGCGAGACCGAGCGCGAGTACCAGAAGAAGGTCACAGCCGAGTTCTGCGTTGGCTCAACATTAAAGCATCAAAACATTATCGAAACCGTTGATATTGTCTCCGATAATGGCCACTATTATGAGGTGGGCTGTGTGCTTTTACGTGTCTCTCTTGGCACGGTACTTATTTTGCGGCCAGGTCATGGAATATGCGCCCTTTGATCTTTTCTCTGTCGTCATGGCTGGAAAGATGTGCCGCCCCGAGATTTACTGTGTGTTCCGCCAGATTTGTGATGGCGTCGAATACCTGCACGAGATGGGTCTCGCTCATCGCGATCTCAAGCTCGACAACTGCGTCATGACGTCTGACAACGTCGTGAAGTTGATTGACTTTGGCACTGCGACCGTCTTTCACTATCCCGGCAAGTCGCCAACGCCTGCCTCTGGCATCGTTGGCAGCGATCCATACCTCGCCCCTGAAGTCCTCAGCGAGCAGAGCTATGACCCCCGGAAGACTGATGTCTGGAGTCTTGCCATCATCTTCTTGTGTATGATTCTCAGGAGGTTCCCCTGGAAGATTCCCGACCCCAAGGTTGATGCCAACTTCAAGGCGTTTGTCACCGCTCATCCTGATCTTTCCGACAAGCCTTTGCCGAGGAAAAGTCCTCGGCCCACACTCGACGGCTCCGCCCTTACCGTCCGCCCCCCTGCTCCACCAGCACGCGCTGGAAGTACTGACGGTGCCGCCTCTATTGACGGAGACGTCTCCAGCACGAGTGCATCGTCAGAGGCGCCTTCAATCCTTTCCAAGACATGTTCTTGTTCGTCTTCCGAGATCACGGACCCGCCATCACGACTAACTAGTGTAGGCAAAGATTCGGAAGATTGCCAGCGGTGTTTACCGGATTCCCTATCACCTCGTCCACTTTCCTCACGTAGTGCTGCAACTCTCCCATTTACTGTTCAGGATAAACTCGATTATAATGCCGCAAGAAATTCACGAGAAATGGATCCTTCTGTCAGGGCATTTGCACGTCCTGGCACGTCGACCGAATCTCTACCTAATCCTCTTGAACCCGCCTCCCATGGTACTGAGGCTACACCCCGCGCCAGTGCCGCAGATGCTGCGGCCCCGTCTGCTGCTGTCGAACCAACAGCGGTGATACCACCGGTCTCCGTCACACCTGCCCCCACACCCGCAGAAGTAGAGACAGGGAGAACCGCGATACCTCCAACTCCTGTTCCGGCTCAGACCAAACGCCGCCAGCGAACCGATAGTGTAGCGACTTTCCATGCTGGAGGAGGGGAGTCTATTTTCCGTCTCTTACCCCGTGAAACGCGCCCAGCCCTGCGGCGTATGCTATATATTGAGCCATCGTCGCGGTGTACGCTTACGGACCTGCTGAAAGGCAAAGGCAAGGTCAGCGGGCTACTTTGCGGATGCCATGTGGACCGTAGCAAGAGTGGGATCGATACTCCTCCCGGCTCTCATTGTGTTGATCACGGTGAATGCGATCCGGAAGATGAAGACAATGGCGATGAATGGCTGACTGGCGTTGTTCCCTGTTCAACGTCAACACATCCTTCACACATACATACCAAGGGCCTGTTAGACGAGAAGCAGAAAAAGAAGTTCTTCTGAGAGCAATCTTCTATTCTGCTCTGGCCTCGCGGCTTCTCTCCCACCTCCCTCCCCTCCCCCCATTATGCGGGGTCCCGGATCTTTCCTCACCTCCCGTCGCTTGGTCTATTGTCGCCCGATTTTTAACGACTTCATGACCCGGATTCATCCCTCAACCCTCACCGTCTTACCCATTTGAGTTTTACCTCATCCTGCATAAATCAATCTTTTTTTTTTCTATGATATATCAATCAATTTGCATTGTGTTGTACATGTCCCCCTTTTTCTTTGTTTCATTACCGCCCAAAGTTTTATTTGCTTTCCAAACCGCGACGTTTGCTTACTTTAGAAATATCTATACGTTCTGTTATCGATATTATTCTCCCTCTTTTTTTTCCTCTCTCTCACCTGCATCTTTCTCAAAATCTGAGATTCATGACACTCGCACACATACACACACATATAACCATGGAAAATGACTGGCTAACTTCGATGTGGATGGATTTTGTTCTTTCATCTTTTACCATCTCTCATTTTTTTTTTATCTTTCGCTCATTCGACAATTCACTGCCGTCCGCTTTTCCCCCCCCTTTTTTCCTCACCCTATTTAAACTATCCTCAACGGATACACGTTTTTTTTTTCTCTTTTTAGCAATCGGAACTTTTCGCCAGGAAACAAACCCTCATCTAAGATAAAATATCTTGTATTAGTTTTTTTTTTTTTTTGCGCCCAAATATCCATGTTTATCTCGGCTTCCAAACTTCTCTTCTCTTGAGCAAACCTGACCCCCTCTCGCCTCCCACCACCCACCACCTCAACTGGTTGGAGCAACAGTGTTTCCCAGAATCGGGAAGCTCAAGTGTTCTTCTTGGCCCATGAGTTCGCCAAGAAATACATGACTAAGTAACGAGGATCACTGAGAAGCGTTTCTTGTCCCATTCATTCCTCGGCACTCCAGAAGCTCGGAGCTTGGAGCCACGCATCTCCTGTTCCGCCAGCAGCACAAAAAAAAGGTCGGCGTCTGTATCAATATATAAACTACACCATAAATTACAATTCTAGCAGGAAAAAAATATAATATATATATTTTTAAAGCTCGTCTCTGGCATATTCATCATCATCATCATCCATCGACTTCTTAACCCTCCGCTTCCTATCATCCCCCTTATCTTTACTCTCCTTAAATACGTCTTTCAAGCCCAAATATTCCGCACCACGAACATCATAGCCCGCGGCACGAAGAGCGCTTATAAGCTTATCGCCAATTTCTGCCTGTTCATCGTCGTCCAAAAGTTCTATCACAAGTTCTGTGGGTTCTTCAGATGTTAGACCCTTCCCACCGCGGCGTTGTTCTAGTAGTGTCTCGATACTCTGCCGCAGAAGGTCATTGACAATGTCCTCCTGCCTTTGGTCGGATTCGAGATCCCCCTCTGACTTGCTGTCTTCTGCACTATCAGTCGCCTTATCGACGAACTCTACGGCAGGCAGGTGAGGTTTCCGGGGTCGAGGCCCTTTTATGGGATAATCAGCCACGGGGAAATTAAGTGGTTCCTGTGGCAAAATGTCGACAATTTCGCGACAGTGTATTTCAGCCTCCTCTGCAGCGTCCCGCCTCGACTTGAATCCGGGCTCTCCACAGAGGCGTGGAGTGTTTATCACTAGGACATAAGAGCATGTTTTTGTTTCTTTGACGAACAGAATGCTATCTGTCGTTGTCATTGAGCAATGGAACTGAATTTAAAAAAAAGTTAGGGCATATGATACGCTCCATGTGAAAAAAGAAGAATTAAAATATCACACCTGGACTTCAACTTCCCGGGGTTGATTGGTCTTATCACATAATGTGCCATCCCCCCATCGTTGCACAAGGTACCGAGAGCCTGCAGTCTTGGCAAGTTCTAGATTGGTGGCCTGTGCATGCTGTTCGGCCACGGTCAAATCCGCGCCAGGTGCAGGCTGTATTGGTGCACGCCCCAAAGTATAAGATTCCCACTAGAACCCAGGTCCCAGGTGACCTACATGTCAGAAATGAGAAGAATAAATAAGTTTGATTTTACCTCAGGGTCCTCTTCTGGCACATACGAACCTAGAATATATAATAACAAAGTCTCAGCATCAGGTCACCGCTTGGAAACGGAAATAAAGGGTCGTCACGGGGCTGAAAAAACCGGTGAAGCGGAAAGTGTGGCCAGAAGACGTGGAAACATCTAACGGCAATAGGCAAAATGGAAGGAATTACAGAATTTATAATAAAAAGTGGCTCCAGCACTGAAACAGGAGAAGAAATTGCAACAAAATTTCCCTGACCTGTCAATCGCGGATTTTGGGGGACAAGCTCCTTGAACTGACGTATTTCGTTATTGTGGCAATATGAGTATGTGAACCAACCGTGTTGGTGCTGGCAGTACCTCAGAAGCAGCCCGAGCCGAAGAGCGATTACATACATATAGACAGGTGCCAGTGAGCGGCTTGAGGAGAGCCCAGCTGCGTGCTGGTGTTAATTCAGCATCAGGCGGATCATCTGGCAGAGAAGAGGGGACATTCTCCAGAGGCTTGGGTATCAGACAGACGTATGAATCTTTCGGGCCAAGTTTCAGGAACTCGAGGGTAAAATTACTCGAACGATGCGGGCCCTGTGAGTGATCTGTCAGGAGGGGTTTTCCCAGCAAAATGAGGCCTGGAAAGACGGACATCTGCGTATGGGGGATGCGCACTTTCGATTTCCTTGCTGTCGGAGGACACGGAATGGGCAGCTGATCCGGCGTGCTGCTGGAAGAACTCGAGCTCGCCGCCAGGGAGGCCGGTGGCGAGCCAGCGGTGGGCGGTGTCGTTGAGGACGGGGAGGGCGTTGAGGAAGGCGACGCGGAACTTGGGGAAGGCGTGGAGATCCTCGGGCAGCGAGTGGATGAGCTTTGTGGCGACGGCGCGGAGGGAGAGGGCGAGGACGAGGTGGGCAGGAAGACGGCGCATGGTGAGGACTGGGGACGTGTGCGTGTCGTCACCAATCACTCGCTGTGTCACTCCGCCGTGACCCCGTCGAGCGTGACAGGCTCCCCCTCAGGAACGGCTCGCGCTTCTCGAAAAAATCCATCGCCCTTTCTCTCCCGCCAGGGCCCTGCCGGATAAGGAAAGATCAAACGCACATCCGCGGCGGGTGCAGGCAACTATATTAAACCTTGTCGGTCCCAGGCCGTGCGGGGGCTGATGTGACCCGGAACGCCGTCACGCGTGATCTGCTGGAAGGAACGACGGCAGACACTGTGCGTGTTGCAGCGGTTTCCATACCGGACTTCCTTGCCTCGCCTGGCGCAGATTTATTTCTGCGGCGCACTAAGCCAGATATGCCTCGAACAAATTAATTCCCAAGGTCGCACCTTTGTATATTTATCCGGGCGGAAAATAAGGGGAAATTGCCTTTGAGACAATTGTCCAGGGTTGCCTTACTGGGTTGCCGTGTCGAGATTGCGAACGGGTTTCCATCTGTTTCCATGTGGGTTTCTCTCCAGCAGATCTCCCCACCCATCCCCCAGGCTGTCCAGACGACGTGTGGCTGCTGCTCCAAATTCAGCGTTAATCCAATATTACGTGAAGAATCCCCCAAAATCAGGGGTAAAACTCTACCGCAGATTGCTCAACGATAATTATAAAAGGCTTGTATTTGGTACAAAATGCATGCGAAGGAAACAATACATTCGTCTTCTAAATTCGGTAGTGAAATTGTTCATTAAAGCCGGCCCACCTTTTTTCCCCACTTCTATCTCTCTCATCCTTGGTCCTGCCTCATCCCAACCTTTGTCCCCCCCCTCCCCTGTCCCTCTCCCACCATGTCCTCGTCTCCCAAGGACCAGCCAGAGGAAGTCGCCGAGAGACAGTCCGTCGACGAGCTCGAGGACCAGCAGCAAGACGCCGACCACGAACCCGGTGAGCAAACTCACCCTCTTGTCCGCCTCTCGCCTCTCGATCTCATGCGATGCTCTTTCTTCCCCGTATCTGACCCGATGTATCAGGCACCACCGACGCTGCCGACAACCATCCCGTGAAACGCGGTAGAGGCAGGCCCAAGGGCAGCAAAAACAAGAAAACTGTTGCTGCAGGCGCTTCCACGACGCCTGTCGTTCCCCGTAAGCGTGGTCGTCCGCCCAAGGTGATTATTTGGGCTCCACCCTTTTTCTCTCTCCCCCTCCGTCCCTGACCAGTGACCGCGATGCCGCGCGTTCAGAGCTATTACTGATGTCCTCCCTACCTTAAACAGCCTAAGCCAGAACAAGGCGAGCCCATACAAAAGAGGCCTCGCGGTCGTCCGCGCAAAAACCCGCCGCCAGATAGCGCCGACGCCGATGCAGGAAATGGTGAGACTGCCGGCGAACCCAGTGGCAAGAAAAAGTCTACCCGGCCGAAAAAGACAGCGTCGTAAACCAACTGTCATTCAATCTTTCGAGTACTATCTTCCTACGACTTCTGGATATCCCGCGGCTGCCATCTTGTGATTACATCTCTGTCAATTCTTTTACGCTATGCACAACTTCACGACTCGCTTTTTTCTCCTTGGTTTTGGTGTTTTTGGTTTTCCACAGTATGGATACTTGCTTTCGCTATCGATTCTTTGTTACTTATAACAGTGTACATAAACAGCGATTGTATAGAAACAATGTATCGCGCTGATCCTCTCCAATTGCTTAGAGCAATTACGTGAGCCCTGTTGGTGGATATGGCGGCGACGTGGTGATTGACCAGCAAGCATATCTTGGCAAGAAGTGCTCTCACCAGGCAATCACCGCCGATGTGCTGAACAATTTTTGGGAACGACCATGCTCTTGGTTGCCACATCTCTCCTTCATTTAATATATTATCTCCTCGCCTACCGTATTTATCCAGCCAACAAATTTTTTCATACCCCCAGTGATCCACTGCGTTAGGAAGCAGCAGTCTACTATTCTTTTACTCAACTTCGTGCTTCGCGCAAGGTAGAGTAAAGCAGGGACATCCCAGCCACTCCAAGCAACGAAAGCACGGCGTAATTCAAGCTTGTCACGACATACGCCTGACGAGCTGCCTTCCGCTGTGCAGTGGCGTAACTAATATCTGGTCTAAAGGTAACCATATTATAGAGCGGAAGCCAGCCCTTGGGTTCCGGTGTCGAAAACGGCACACGAGTCAACGATGTCACCGCTGACGACAACGATACGGCCCGTGGGGCACTAAGAGCATACAGAATATTGTCTAGGGCTTTTCTGGTGAGGTAGGTCAACGTGGTAACCGAGTGCCGCATAACCACACTAATTTAAGACTTTAGTTCTCTGATCACTGAATTTAGTCACAAAAAAAAAGCTCTCACTAATTGTCCATGGCAAGTTCGCAAATGGCGACTAAATCCTGATGGCGATTCTCTGAGTAGTGGCGAAGAGTCGATTCCAATTGATCATCTACGGTGTCGGTGGAAGAACCCACGCCATCAACAGTGGTTGATGCTACACCTTCTTGCTCAAAAAGTACCGACAGAACTCGCACGTCCTCTAGGCCGCAGTTCAAACCTTGGCCGTAAAATGGAACCATAGAATGTGCTGCATCACCCAAGAGTATGGCGCGGTCCTTGTAGTGGTACGGTTTGGACTGAGAAATATGATTGGCTTAACGAAGCCTGATGCCACTTTGATCACGCCGTACCTTAGTGCATATAAGGGGACTCCGGGGATTTCCCAAGAAATCTTCTACAAGTGCTTTTTCTCCAATCGCAGAAACTGCATCAGGGAAATATTGATGAAACCATGATAAGACATCTTCTGGGGTGCGTATCCTGTCCAACACGGAAACCGGCGCAAATAGAGTGCAGGTGAATGACTTGTCCTGCGGAAACAATGAAACAATTAGCCGTAGACAGCGAGTGTGAAGACTTACCCTGTTTGGAAGAGCAATCAACATGAAAGACTGACGGGGCCAAATGTGCAGATGGTTCGGATCCAACGGGAACGCAGGTTGGCCGTCAGCATCACAACCTGCCGGCATTTTCAACTCTATGTATTCATCTGTGATATATTCTTGGGAATAATCCATTCTAGAAAGTTTCATGGAATATGAGCCACCGTCGTAGAATAACAGAAGGGCGGATACTCGCCTCACCACTCGCATCAGATTCTGCCGAATGGTAGAATAGCTTCCGTCCGCGCCAACACAAAGATCGAAATCAGATTTAAAGTTGAGATTTGATACCATATCTTTGATGGTAATAAATTTGCGGTCAAAGTCTACAGCGATGACTTTGTGATTAAACTGTATTTTTATTTTGTTTGACGCGGCGGCTTCGTCTAGGAGACCAACATTGAGGAGAGTTCGGTTGATGGAGTTGATACACTGAGGTAAAACCCTTGTGAGACAAATAAATGTGATACACACTTGTGTGCACACCTGTCCATCTTTATCGTAACGCTGGCTGTCCAATCTGCCAGATAAGGTGTGGATCATGCGACCTTGCATGGGTATTGCATCTTGGAGAAATCTCTGGGCTGTCGCAGGATTAATCACCTCAAGGGCTGCAATACCCCTATGAGATATAGCCAGATTGATAGACCGCTGTCGAGATGAAGGTGAAGAGGCCGTATCCCTCATGTCTGTGTGATATCTGTACTAAGTGACCATAAAACACGGGCCAGCGTCAAACACACCTGAGCGATATTCGTA
The DNA here is from genome assembly GCA_029719445.1 of Agaricus blazei. Taxonomy (NCBI): domain Eukaryota; kingdom Fungi; phylum Basidiomycota; class Agaricomycetes; order Agaricales; family Agaricaceae; genus Agaricus; species Agaricus blazei. The sequence continues at coordinate 436,313 of SSNC01000009.1, read as the reverse complement.
TATCTCAACATCCCAGCCCTGTTTGGCCAAAGCCAAGGCGGCTAAACAGCCAACCGGCCCGGCGCCTGCAACTACCGCCTTACGAGAACGGCGTGGAAGACTCGACATTCTAGGACTTTATGGGACAGATGGGTGATTTGTACAAACTTTTTCTTACCTCGTACTTTTGCCAGTTTTATAGATTTCGCAATGTTTCGTTATGTGGCCATTTTTGGACAGGATTCCGGAAAGGGATATAACTCCTTTCGGCCGTGAACTGATCCTTGCCCCGGCCGATCCATCGCTTCTAAGATATCCGGATCTTATAACAACAACAACGCTCGATGCTAACTAGAAATTCGCACCTCTCTTTCTTTCCAACATGTCCTCTTCTTTAAACACGCCTTTGAGCAGTCAGTTTGTATATCCGACCAATTCACAGATAGGAGCATCTTTGCGTCCCGACCAAGGTTTCTTTGCCTGTTTCAGGGTATTAAATCATTCTCATCAACTCGCTCCTTCTATCTAGACGCCAAATGCACGTATCTCTGTGGCAATTCTCTTGGCCTCATGTCCGAACGATCAAAAACCCTCGTTCAGGAAGAGCTCGAGGCTTGGGGATCTTAGTGAGCTCCATTCTTCTGGACCCATGATGTAATTCAAACTGTCGTAAAGTGGTGTAGTGGGTCATTTTAAGCATCCAAAGAACCGCCCATGGGTCGAATTCACAAACAAGCTAACCCCATTGATGGCGGAAGTCGTAGGTAAGCCGAACGCTCTTTGTAAATATATCATCTCTACATTCTCAATTTGGCTGAATTATACTATCAGGAGCAAATGAGAAGGAGGTCGCTGTTATGGCCACCCTAACGAGCAATCTTCACCTCATGATGGATTCGTTTTATAAACCAACTCCTGAGCGTTACAAGATACTTTGTGAGGCTAAAGCATTTCCCTCGGATCAGGTAGGTTTTGAAAACCACACGTAAATAAAAATGCCCAACTTACTTGTATTAACTTGATGTAGTATGCTTTCGCCTCTCAGGCTCGAGCCCATGGTCTGGATCCTACGACAGCAATCTTAGAACTCAACCCCAGAGAGGGTGAATTTACCCTTCGAGAAGAGGACATCCTCAAAGTATTGGACGAACAAGGACCCTCCATTGCTCTAGTTCTTTTTAGTGGCGTTCAATATTACACCGGCCAATTTTTTCCCATGGAATCTGTGACCCGAAAGGCTAAAGAACAGGTAAATATGAGACGTCTTATTTTCTTACCCCTGCACCAGTCCTTGACTTCGTTGCATGGTATGCACATGTATTAATACTTAATATCAGGGTTGCATATGCGGTTGGGATTTAGCGCATGGAGTTGGAAATGTCCCCATTCAATTGCATGACTGGAACGTCGATTTTGCCGTGTGGTGCACTTACAAGTACCTAAATTCCGGCCCTGGTGGAATTGCGGGATTGTTCATTCACGATAAATGGAGCAACATTGAGCGCCCAAGTACGTGATCACAACCTTCTTTTCTAAAAATCTTTTCTGTAACAAACCCTTGTTCATGTGAAATTAATTTTCCTAGATCTGCCGGGTGGTGGGGACACGAGCTTGCGACCCGTTTCGCGATGCCACCTGTCTTCTCCCCTATAACCGGTGCACAAGGATTCCAACAATCGAATCCAAGCACGCTTTCTTTAGCTTCACTCCTGGGCTCACTAGAGGTCCTTAAGGAAGCTGGTATGATGATTCCAGTACGAGAGCGGTCGCTCCAACTTACGGGCGCCCTCGAGGGATTATTGAAACAATCTAAATATTTCGTGCCGGCATTCGAAGTCCTAGAGAAATATACTCGATCACATTCGACAAGGCCTGCGTTCACGATCATCACACCGGAAGACCCTTCGTCGCGGGGCGCTCAGCTGTCCCTCTTATTTTTGCCTATGGAATCAGGTGTGATGCAAAAGGTCTTTGATAGACTTGTTTCATATGGGGTAATCGGGGACGAGAGGCAACCGGACGTGATCCGCCTGGCACCGAATCCCCTATATAATACCCTCGAAGATTGTCAAATTGCAGCGAAACATCTCGAAGAAGCTATGGCCTATAGCGAAAGCCGCAGCCTACTCTAGCTAGGGTAGATGTGATGCATGTATCCCAATCTCCAATATGAAATCTGCAGACAGTATGCCGCTAAGTCAGACTTTGCCGGATAAAGCGTCCTATGATCTGCACAAATTGGTCTTGGGCGAGAACCGCGTCGTGCTCCTGGGTTAGGGATGTGTCAAAATAGATGTATTCCTGGGCTGTCGTGCCATATTGGCTCTTCAAGTGATCCAACATTTTTTCCGTTTGAGGTTTATCGATAAGCGTGTCTCCCTGAGAGTGAATCAACATCCAGCGAATCTTGGGCTGTCGTATGGCGTAATTTGTGATCGCAAACGCGGCGTATGTTTCCAACTTTCCGAATGCATTAGCCACAAACCAGTCCAAGTAAGGAGGGAAAGTAGAGCAAAGAAGATCGAGGTCGTAGATGCCTTCGGAAAGGATTATGCCTTGGACGGCATGTAGGAGTGCAGGGGACGGGGTAAGGACAGGAGTGACTGCGGAGGAGTCCAAGAATATTGATGAAAGCATATGCGCACTGCAACTATGCCCCATCAAAAATAGTCTGGTAGGATCAATTGAGCGACCCATGCTAGAGGGACCAACCCAGGTAAAGATAAATTCTAAGAATTGCAAAATATCCTCGGCGTGCGCAGGGTGCCGTACGGAATGGTCTTGCGCATCCAGGGTCAGCCTGTAGTTCGGCACCGCAACAGGAAAACCTGTGAGACCGACAAGTTTTTCGGCCAAAGCAACAAAATCCTTCTTGTCTTCTCTAACAGCAAAAATTTAGCATGCAACGTGTGAGAAAGTTAATCGACTTACGAGCGCCAGGCGCCACCATGAACGAAGCAGATCAATGGCCTTGTGGTAGAGGCGTGCGATGGAGAATATAGATCAAACTCGCGAAGAGGATCGCGGTGAGAATCCGAAATGTAGGGAATGTCGCGATCGACGTGCATCGAGCCGTCGATGACTAGAGCAAGGGGTAATTCAGAGTACAATGAACACCCGGGCTAGCCTTGTACTGCTCTGCTTGCTGTTCAGGGCAGTGCGGCATGCTCCTATATTAGTCATAGTCATGACGTCATCTCAGCATCGCAGTTATGGTCCTATATAAGCCGAACACTTGGTACGGAGTACCAGTCCATCCCTTGAGACACTTCTACCATGGCCTTTACCGGTTCCGACATTTGCAAGGTATGTTTTTCAAACCTCTACCAGGCTGGGGCTTACTGACAAGGCCCTCAGATCATCTTCGCGATCATCTTTCCGCCTCTAGGCGTGTTTTTGGAGCGCGGCTGCGGTGCTGATCTCGTTAGTTCTCGTCCTCTGATTTTCAGACATTCGTCTCAGTCTCTTTGCAGTTGATCAATATCCTCCTGACGATATTGGGTTGGATGTACGTATCTTTTTCTCGTGTTAGAATCACTCCTAACCTCATTCGCCCGGCAGTCCTGGAATCATTCATGGTACGTCACATCCAGTCTAACAATAAAACATTTACTCATTCTTTACCCCAAGCACTTTACATCATACTCAAATATTGATGTCGATACCCTTCGCCCACCGCTTTCCCCTAAGTCGATGATAAAGAGAATGTCGGATTGTTAACTATTGCGGTCGACGGACAATTCTTATTTGCATATTGTAATACATGACTGTTACATGTTGTAACTCTTCACGTTCTCTTCACGTTCTAACCTTGTTCTCTTACGCCTCGTCGCTCTCGTCGCTGTCTTGATCGTCGAATTGCTTGATCATATGAGACCCAATGACCCAACACTTTTTGAAGTTGTCCGTCTCGGGTCCAGGTTTTCGATCTTCTCCCTTTGAGACAGGGAGAACGTACCACGCTCGAATATCATCTTCGTCCACAATATCATCTTGATACAGAGCCACCAATATTTGACCAAAAAGTGGCATGCGCAAGGAGGTCGCACAATGCGCCTAAAAATCCGTTATTTGTCGTACGACAGCTGACTTTCAAATGCAACAGCAGACCCGACTAACCTGCAAAAGGCAAATTGTTTCTACGGCATTGACTCCACCAATTTTGTCAATCAGAGAACCCCATCTGCCAATCACGGAACTAATGTCCTTTCTTTGTTGAGCAGCACCGGATTGAACAATAGGTATCCTTTCAACAATTGCTGAGATGACGGCCTCTCTCACGCGTGTCAATGATACATTGCTAGCCATGCGTAAAGTTTTCAACTCGACTGCTGCATTGTCTATTGAGTGGTTTTCAGCAAAGGCACGTTCGAGAGATTGTTTGACTTCAGCTTGGAATTCTTTCTCAGCACTGTCTGAGAATGCGGCGGCATCAGAAGGCGCAGACGCATCCGACAGTTCAGAGACAGATCGACCGTCGTATTGGGAATCTGTCTCATCGTCACTAGCCGAAGCTTGCTCGTCGCCGGAAGTATCTGAACCAGCGTCAGAAGACGCAAGGCTAGAAGCATCATCACCTGATTAATGTACGGTGTGAAAACGATCGACAATAAAAAGGATAATGAAACCGACCAATCCGCATGAAGCGTTGATTCTTGTAATTCTCTACATCTTCAATGTCTTCTTCCTCTTCAGGTGCTCCCTTTGGCCACAGAAGAGCATTGGAATTTTTTCCCAGGTTGAGATTCCCCAGTATTGATTCTTGATCTGAAGAGCGTATGACCAGTTAGCTTCCCAGGTAGGTATTATAAAAAGCACTTTAAAATCACGAACCCTCTTCCACAGCTTCGAGATCCGAATCGTCGTCAGAATCATCTGATGTTTCTAGAGTGGCCTTTGATCTTTTCGCAGACAGGCGCTCGAACGGCGCTAGGGAAACGTCTGGTCCAATGTCAACGCCGTCGCCAACAAGACAGCCAGTGGATATCAGAGTGTTCTCGTGGATCCTACAACCTGAGCCAACTATGGACTTCTGGATTCTGGAATTTGGTCCTATGACAGTATTATCAAAGATGTATGAGTTGTCGATGATTGTGCCTGCTCCGATGGCGCAATTCTGGCCTATTACGGATGAATTTATTTGGGCGTTCTCAGAAACTGTGGTGGAAGACCCAATTAGAGTATTGGTACCGATCTTACATGTCCTGGGTAAATAATAAGCCTATCTTTTTTGCATGGCATCATAAGACTTACCGTGCTAGAACAACGTTGCCATCTTTGGCTATGTAGCGATTGCCCCTTAGGTGCTCGTATACATGTCCACCAGGATAATTATCATCTGGTACCAAGGGAAATGTCCACCGAGACAGGATATCCTTGCTATTATGGCATTAGTGGATCGAAATGAAAGAACCAAGTTCCAAGCTATCAACCGACCTAACCGAGTCATAACTTCGGGTGTCTTGCACCCGAGCAGCATAACCGTCCTTAGCGACGTATAAATGGATGTTCTTCATCAGCAGATCCGACGTCAAGACACCGCGAACAAAGTCACGTCGGATATCGAGATAGTCGAAATTGTCTTGGAAAAGCGATGGAACCTAGGTCGAATCTATTCAGTCCATCTTGCACGGAACAACGGTTACACGATAAATGGACAAACCTCTACGGAGCAGACGTCAATCGAACAATCAATAAGATCGTTCCGGATTTCGACTTCAGGGTGTTCCGTCAATATCTCTCGAGGAATTTCGGCGATCTTTATCGACGGGTATCCAGTAATGGATTCATAGTGAAGGCACTCCGAGGTTTGAGGATCCAGAACAAACATCGACGATTCACCACGGGTTCTACTCGCGGGTGAGAGATATGTGCAGGGGACGCTCCGGAGGTAGCTCACCGCGACCGGTGGTCCGCTCCGCTTTCCTTCACTACCATAGTCATTATAGCATCTTTATTCGTCTTCCGACGTTCCTTGTGAACTCGTACTACCTCGTCGATTCTGATATTGCTGACAAGGTCTCCCATGACGAGTACAAAATCGCTGGTGACCAATCCTCTGGTATAGATGTCGCGCATAGCATCTCCGGGGGAGTAAGTCTCCTTCGAAGTCATGATAGGCACGATTTTCATTCCGGACCCAGGCTTCGACCATTTTGATTCTCTGAAAGCGCGGCTAGCATCAAAAATAGGGACAGAAGAGAAACAAGTTACCTGATGGCCTCTTTAACCAGACTCGCTCGAGACCTGCATATCACGAAAACTTCTTGTACGCCTGCCAGTGCAAGCGATTCAAACGTCCAATCCAAGAGAGGGGAATTGCATATAGGTAACAAGCACTGCCCTGGCCTTCATTAGCACACGGGTCCACAGATAAACCTGGTTCCTTACGCGTGGTTTACGAGCGGTTAGAGGTCTGAATCTCTTGTTAAAGCTGTCAGCGAGAATAACGGCTTGCAAAACCTCTTCGTCATCAATAAGCTTCTCCTTGGCAGCATTAGGTTGAGCAGCCATTTGGAGGTCAAAATTTACACAAGACCGGTCGGTGGTTATCTATGACTCACGATTCCAAACTGGGAATGTCATCCATTTAATCTTAGTCTCGTGCGTAATGCTTGGAAGCAAAAAAAACAATTACAATTGAACCTTGAAACATAAGCACGATCCAATCAAGGCAAACTACGGGGGTATGGAGACAGTAAAGGATCGAGTATTAAGTGTTAAGAAGGATGAGGCTAGTCATGGAGATCATAAAGAAATAAACCAGATCCAAACGTATCATATGAGAAGGGGCGAAAGGTATGCATCCGCAGAGGATATGATTGAGAATGAAGGCAAGAAAAGTGATAATAAAGATTCATTACAGTCATTCCAAGGCCCCAAGAAACCTCCAAAATAATCCCGAAACTCATGCAGCAGCAGCAACCACTGGGGTGGCAGCAGGGGCGGCAGTGGTGGCTTCAGCGGGGCTGTCTTCAGGTTTTGTTTCTGCGGGAGCCGGGGCTTCGGTCGCAGGGTTCTCGAGAGGAGCAACAGGAGTAGGTTCCTCAATCTTAGGTGGATTTTCATCGACTTTCGCGGGTGCCGAAACTTCGGTCTTGGGCTTAGGCTTGAAGAAATCACCAACACGGGCAGACAAACGACGCCCAACCTTAACAGCTTTGGATTTCTTCTCCTCCTTCTCCTTCTTCTCCTCCTTCTTTTCTTCCTTCTAAGGACCCAGGTAAGAGATTAGCTATCTAGAATAACGAATTACAAACCTTTTCCTCGGTTGCCTCAGTGGTAGGAGCCATGCTAGACTCAGCAGCAGGAGCAGCGACATTCTCACTATAAAAATTCATTAGAAAGACTACGCGATAACACTGGGGATTAAACTTACGTCTCTTTAACAGCGTCAGAACCAGATGCGGGTGCATCTTCTGCCTTCATTGCCTCAGGAGCGGGCTCAGTGGTTTCTTCCATAGGTTTGCTGGCAGGCTCGGCAGCATTCTCCTCCTTGGGAGCCTCTGGAGCGGCCGCCGCTGGGGCTTCAACCTCCTCCTTTTTCTTCTCCTTCTTGGGGGACTTGGGACCCTTGGGCTTCTTGTCCTTGAAGGGAGCCAAGAGTTTAGAAAGAATGCCCGGGCTCCTGGGCCTATCTTCTTTCTTAGCCTCAGCTTCTGCCTAGTAACGCCGAATCAGACTATCGCGCGGTTGCAAATACAAGATAGAAAACATACCGGCTTCGCCTCTTCCTTGGGGGCCTCCTCAGCAGCAGGTGCAGCAGGAGCGGCCTCAGCGTCGGCAGGGGCAGCCTCGGTCGCAGGTGCCATTTCCTCGGGCTTGTTCTCTTCCTGAGTGGCCTTCACAGTATGTCAATATTATGTCAAGAAAGCAGAAAAAGATATAAGTGCGCACGGGGGCAGCCTCCTCAACTTGGGGAGCCTCAGGGGCCGCGTTGGTTTCGGGCTTGACCTCTTCAACGGGAGCGGCGGCGGCGGGAGCAGTGACTTCAGGGGCAGACATTATGGAGTTGATAATCGTGAGCTGGGAACCGTGGGATAAGAGTTTGCAACAGGTTGAAGTCAGTAAGGGCTCACATGAAAAGGGTATTAATCGACGAGACAGAGAAAGAAGTGCGTGCTACGCGGCCTGAGAACCCGGTTGGGCGTAGGGAGTCGAGAGAAAATAGGAAGGAGAGGATAGGGAGGTGGACAATTTTAGGTGCGCCTTGTATTTATTGGGCAACGTCGTGTTTGGTCGTTTGTTTGCTGTCTATCCCTGTTTACACGCCAGGGTCGGATGAATTGGCACCCTTTTCACTGGGCACCCTGCGTCCCGCTTCCCACCGTTCATCCTTGTGCATCTCGCTGAGCACTATCGTCGACTGTGCCGTTTGGTGGTCTGGATTCATTTAGTGGCTGGAGGCCCTAGCCAAGGGCTCCTGAAGAACGACAGGACTCGCTGGATATGGCAAGCTTCTATTCGTCAATCCAGCAACCGATCACGTTACCGGATCGTTCCAGGCCTAGCTAAGTATGTAACAAACAAAAAGGATTTCCAACACCGTGGACTGGCCGCTGTCTCAACCCTCGTGCGTTTGTGTCTCGACTCTTCTTTCGCTGCGTGCTCTGTGGGCTTGCAGACGACGAGCTGGGTCAGATTGGCGCGCGAGCAGTGTTACGGTAGGGCCAAGACCAGGTCTGTTTATCACCATCAAAAGAAGACGGCAACTAGCATCGCCAGGGTGCTGCATGGAATGTCATCACACGCAGCTAGCCAATCCACTTGCTCCCTGATGGAGCTCCCATACTCAGTATCTTGTGGCTGGTGGGGCGGCGCGCAAGGTCCCCCATAACGGCTAAACACATAAAGCCCCATTCACTTTCGCCCGTCGTCCTTCCTCTTCCCTCTTGCTTACCTATCTTGCCCGGACAAGTACCCATCTGCACCCCGGCCTCAGCCTTAGCAAGCCAGGATCGCTACATATGGGGTTATCCCTCCCGCCTATCCGCGATCGAGCCTGTCCGATAGACTTCTTGGACACTCCGATCTCGCTTAAACCATCTTGTGATCACTCGGGATATGGTACAACGCAACTGAGGTTACTATTCACTGCTTCGCCCCTTTCGTGGAATGTGGTCCATACTCAAACCTCTTCTACGGTCAACTCTCTTATCTTTGAGAATAACAGCGCGGCCGTCGACCGTCGTTGGCCGTTGATATTTCCACTCAACACCCTGATTCTTTGGCGTCATCCTTCTCACGCTGCTCGCAAAGTCCAGGGTAATTCAACACCCGGTCGAGTGTCTACTTTCACCCATCCTCTGGAACAAGATCTGCCAATGCCTTGGACGTTTATCTCCGCTGTGTTTCATTTTCTTTCTTCTCTTCAAACCTCATGGAAGGACCTCAGGAGGTCACTTCATAATTCATTCATTCCCGCGCGTTAAGCTATGTGCGGTGGCTTAATTCGATCATTCCGCAGTATCCGCTCCCGACCCTTCATATGGGGCAATACATACACTTTAACCTATGGATCCATTCCAAAAAGTTCTATTAATACACTCGAGGTAAATGACTAATGTAATGCCTTCCGCTTCATTCCAAGTGCTTTTTTCTGATCATGTTTAACCTGGATTTATTACGTGCTGCTCGATCACTGTCCGCAGTATATGACAAGTTTGCTCAAGTTAATTGATGTAAGGCAGATAAGACAATAACATTCGGGAAGGGAAGCTTCCATGTGAATTTGATGTATGGTGTGGTCTCTGGGAAGAAGACGGCGTATATTGCCCGGAGAGTTAACGCACCAGAAGACGACCTGATAGTGGCTGATGAACAGAACTGAATCGGGGAAATGGTGTTTGTGAGCGCAAATGCCTAGCCAATAACCCAGGTGCAAATGCGCGAAAAAAAAAAAACTCGGAGTAGGATTGCCGAGGACTGGGTGGGAGCTGGGTGGAGAGTCGTGTTTGGCAGAGAACCATGAACTGACGAGTTCCCAGGTAAGGAGACTCGAAGCTTGCAGGAGAGTCGCATTCCTCCTGGCGGCGCTACACAGCATCGGCACACGATAGTATTCCTCGTTATCCGACTGAAGATCGTCTTACAAAATACATCACTCGGAGAACATGACATGTCCATTTAGCGCCTGGTTACATACAAATCCACGTGGCGCTACAATTCTCTGAATGCCTTGTACTGATGGATATGATGTACTCGGCTCGTCCACGAGCTGATACATTTCAGTCGCATGACACCAATTACATTGACCATGGACAGCGCGAGAATCACTCATTTTCACGCGGCGGAGGGCGCAATCCCTTGGCCTTCATCTGCCTCCGCTTAGCCTCTGTTGGAAGGGATGAGAAGAGGTCTCTTCTAACAAAATGCATCACTTACTCTCAATATACGCCTTATCTTCATTTGGATCGAATCCTGTTTCATCACCGCTTTCAGCATTCACAGCCGTCGTCTGAACGTTTTCGGCTTCAGTGACAGTTTTTGATTTTGACCGTTTGCCGACTTTGAACTTGGCAACGAAAAATCCATCCATGTTATGCACATGAGGGTAAAAGCGCCGTGTGAGGCCAACACTGGGATTAAATACTTTCCCTCGGTATTTCGTAAATCCTTCACGACCAAAGGGTAATTCTGTATCAACGAGAGTCACGTTGGGTCGCTTCCGAAGTGCATAGTCAACGACAGCTTCGTTCTCGTCCACTGTAACTGAGCACGTCGAATAAACAAGGTAACCCCCTGTTTTCGACTCAGGGCTCACACTATCGATAGCGCACAAGATGAGCTGCTTTTGCAGATGTGAGAGAAGCGTAAAATCACGCTCAGACTACAAGGACTGGCGTTAGGTCGCAACTTAACCAGAATTTAATGAAATAACGCCACCTTATTGACTTTGACGCTAGAATCCTTGCTGATAACACCTGTACCACTACAGGGAGCATCTAGCAAGACGCGATCAAAGCCACCCATAACTTTGGGAAATTCTCGACCATCGTAGGAGCATACGACAACATTCTTACACCCAAGGCGGTGAACATTCGCCGTAAGACTCTTGGTGCGGGCTTTATTAGCGTCGTTCGCGAAAACAACTCCAGTATTTTGCAGAAGCGCTGCTATATGCGTCGCTTTGCCTCCAGGAGCGGACGCCATATCCAATATACGCTCGTTGGGCTGAGGAGACAAAGCTATAACAGGTAGGAACGAAGACGCAGCCTGGAGCATGTAATGGCCAGCAAGATACTCGGGAGTTGCGCCTTAATAATGTTAGATGGGCGCTTTGGTACATATGGCGTACACTTACCAACAGGCACATTACTCTCGAACACTTGGAGCCCAACGTTCGTCCACTTACCAATCGGTTCTAAATTTACGCCTCGATTGATTAGTGCCTGCGCAAGGTCCCTCCGCCGAGTGCGAAGTGTATTTGTTCGGATCGTGACAGGTCGAGGAACTTCGTTAGATTCGAAAAATTCGATAGCCTGAACTTTGTGTCAGATCCTACGGGTTCAGACAAAAAAAAAATCATACTTCAGCCACAGGGAACAGTTGAAATAACTTTTCCGCGAGGAACTCGTTATACCCATAATAGCTTGCAATATCCGAAACCAGCTGCTCAATGTACTCATGCCTCAGCCTTTCCGAGGAATGAAGATAAGCATAATATCGGACCACAAGTTCCTGAATCTTACCTGCCCTTTTCCGCGCGTTTTTTAAAGTTTCCGAGCACTCTAACGCAGTGCTTCATTCTTTGTTGTACAGTATGGACATCAGGTCCACCTTTAGTTTTTTCCTCCTCCCTCTCTGCCGCAGTTGGTAATAGCAACTCTCCGTCAGCCTCCTCCCCTTCCATGTCTACATCATCGTCACTCGCATTTAGAGCCGCCTGACGCAGTTCTTCGGCGTCTAATTCCGCTTCTGCGTCGGCAGTCTCATCTAGCGCACGGGAACGAGCCTCCATATTCGCCATTGTGATTTTATCACCTTCCTCTGCGTCACTTGAATCTTCATCTGAATGAGAGGGTGCCAATACTGCAGGGGGTTTACCCGATTTTAATTTTCTAGTCGATGGGGGGGTTGATCCGGCTTCTTCATCCTCGTCTGAATCGAAATCAAATTCTTGAGGGACGCCCCTCAAAGGTTCATCACTGCGCACATCTAAGTGTTAATGGTGAATGAATTGAATGTATGACCTACTCTTCCAGCTCTTCATCACTGTCCAAATCACCTTGGATCATCGGGGGCTCATCATCACTGTCGTCAAAAAGCGACCTAGTTATACAAACAATTATTTCTTGAGAGTAGTCAACAGCCGTACGGGAGCCCACCTTGCCTGAGCTTTTAAATCATCTCCATTAACACCATCCTCGACATCCTCCCATCCATCTCCTTCCTCATCCTCGGACTCGGCAAATTGCACCTTCTTTTGTGATTTTGTCCCTATTTTGTCCTTTTGTGGTCGGCCTTTTCCATTAGGCGCAACAGGTTTTGACTTCTGTGATACGATTATTTTATTCGATGCATCTTTTAACTTTTTGCGGGGTTGATTAACACCAGCAGCAGCTTCATGGCTGGCTTTTCGTTTTCCGGTACTCTTGTTTACGAAGTGACCCTCCTCTTGAAGTGGTTGTGGTGGTCCCTGTTTGTTCTTTGCGCGACGACCCATCTGAGCAGTAAGCAGTCAAAGTAAAAAAAAGTCGGTCAATTGTTTGTGGCTGTGTGGTTCAGTCGGCTCGATATGATACAAAATGATATTTATTGGATTCGGGTTCATTGAAGTGACTATTACCCAACCCTGAGACCGAGAGCAAATCCCGCAATGAACGAAGCCCGTGGTTGGAAGTCCGCTGTCAGAAAGTCGATAAGCCCCCTCCATAATGAAAGAACATTAGGTGGTCTCGCATTCCCAATAGCGTCGCGGGTATAGAATAAACTCTCGAAAGATGCCGACATTTTGGTCCAATCAACTTTGACAAGAGACCTGGAGCTCATGTACTAGGCAAGGAAGAATATCACTTATCATATAACACGATATTCATAGACGCAACATACCTGTAAAAGCACAAATATTCCACCTATGAACCACGCGACTGCTTTCGCTCCCTTCTTAATAAACACTCCTGCACAAATTCCGGTGACCGCGCCAAAGGAAAGTTCGTAAGCAGAGAGTGAAGACTGCGGTGGAGGAGGATATTCTGCCGAGTCAATGGATCCACTATGCGCGTTCAGAATGAACTCATTTTTTGGAATAGGAGCTATTGACATTGCTGAGGCCCTGTCCCTGCATATACTTACTGGTGTCCTTACCTTCACAATGGACTTTGGGTAATGTCAAAGCTGATGCTCCTAGGCCTGCAACCACGACAGCAACACCTCCGAAAGCATGCTTCATATATCTGGTACGAATTCCTGCAGTTGATTTGAAGGTCAACGGCCGGATCGTACTATAAGTAAACGCCCTGTTTGTTGCGCGGACCTGTAGGTATGGTCTCGTGAAACTGGCATAGTTGAGTCCAACGCGAGGAAGAAACATGGTGGGCGAGGTACAAATCCGTATGACGTCACGTTATGTTTATTACCCGGTTGAGAGGCCAATCTGTTGTCCACGATTCAGCCACGCCTTTTTTCAGGAGATTTTCTATGTTGACAGGCAGCACCAGTTATTCAGAAAGTGTTGGTATCAACAAGCAAAGACCGCCAGCCTTAGATACTCGCATTGCCACACCGGTGCAATGATAGGCGGGAAGCATTACAAGGGCCGTGATTATCACTGCCTCGAAGCATACTTAGGGCGCGCGGGCCCCTATGCGAAAACGAAACACCTGCCTGAGATAGTAATCGTAGCGCCCCGGCGGTGTTGACGCGACTAACCCTCTATGTTATACTTCGTCGAGCGACTGGAAAGCATTCTGACTGTCTCGGTCGTAAAGAGGTGTTGATAAAAATAGATGTAGTTATAAGTCGCTTCATGGCGAAACAAACATCGGCTGCGGGGACTCCTTGCCTCATTCTGTTCGGTTTCCTGATACCCAGACGTCCCTAATGGAAAGTGAGACTCTAACAAACGCAGAACACCCATGGAGCCGTCTAGAGAACAATACCTCTACGGGCCATGTCGAATCGGCTCATTCCTGGAGGCAGAGGGTCACAACCTGGCGAAAACGCGTGGGGGAAACGATTGAGAGTCGGCGGGGCCATCTTCTTGTCTTAGTCTTGGTTTGTCAATGCACGTAATGGTTACAAGGGCCACTTCCTGACTCTCTTCCCTCTCGTAAGTTCACTCAGGTGGCTACGGATACGATCATCGTTCTCTTCGATCTCGGCTATGAATTCCTCGAGGACAGGTGCAAAGAAGACAGACACAAGCCTATATGGTTGGAAGTGCTCGGCCACATCTCTCTAGGAATAACCTGTGCTTTCCTCCTCGAAATCTTTCTCTCGTTGTTTGCCTTCGGGCCAAAGTTCTACAACCCGTTCAGCGGGTTCCCACTATCCCCTCTACACCTATTCGATGCCATCGTCATCATTGCTACATTCATCCTCGAACTGGTACTTAAGGGGAAAGAAGAAGAATTCGCTGCATTATTGATCGTGTTACGGTTCTGGCGCATCGTGAAATTAGTGGAAGGCAAGTCTTGTCTTTCTTCCCTGATATCCTTTCACACATCTGATGATTACCCATTGAACGTCTAGGTGTGGCAGTTGGCGCTGGGGAAATTGACGCCGAGCTGGCAGAAGATCTCGCGGAGACTAAAGTGAAGTTATCTCAAGCACAAAACGACCTGCTTGCTTCGCGGAATGAAACAGAAAGGCTACGACAGCGGCTTGCAGCAGCGGGTGTCGCAACTGACGATTCTGAGCGGGCTGTGCCAAAGTGAGGGTTCGATGTTCTGGCCTACTAATGGGTCATTAAGAGACAAGTTATGCTACGAGACTATATGAGTGTTGTACTGTCCGTGCAATTGTCCTGTATAACTAGTACTTGCGAATCTACTGTATATCGTCCGGACAGCTGTCGATTCTATATTAGAATTTGTCTGCGCGTACCCATTCAGATCTGTTTGGGAGAGGAATGGGAAGATCGTGATCATGTACTGTCGATGGAAAAATAATTGTCGTGTCCTGAGTTTGTGGAAGAATGGGCGGTAATGTCTTCTCGGAATACTGATCTAGCCCCTCCACATACCTCGAGCCTGTAGAAGTAACGGAATAAGATGGTCGGAGAGGAAGGGAGCTGTTGACTATGGGTGGAGTTCCTGCTTTTGAATGCCTGGATAACAACGTGCGGTCGGTCGATACAGACATGGTGTCTGCTGTCCTGCGGTTGTTGGGGATGGAGCCGAAAGGAGTTGAACGCCCTCTACGATAAGCTTGCTTCCTGGAGGCAGCATAAGGATTGTCCTTTCCCCGACGAACGTTGGCATCTTCTGCCCAAGGAGCCTTTTCGGCATCCAGTAGCCCTTTCGCCATGATAAGGCGCTTCTGCTTTGCGGCAAACGACATAGCACTAGGATCCCAAGGCTGGAGTGGCAAAGTTGCCTGACATAGGAAGACTTCCAACTGAGGATCGACGAACCAATCAACATCGTGCATTGTTCGCGTCCAGATATCGGGATAGATACGTTGATGTGTCATAACTGTAAGAAACAATCCAATGAAGTATGCAAACGCTAATGTTTGTGGCGAGAATTAGTCTCCGAAACCTGTTCGTATCCCAATTTACTCACCAATCAGGCTATTCAGCCATGATACTGGTACAAGAACTAGTGTAGAAGCACATGTGTTCCAGTCTCCTGATGCAGCACAATTAAGACCCAGAAGCTATTAACTAATGAAAAGGTATGTGCACCTGACGGAGAGCAATTTAGAAATAATCCGTTTGTCGTCATACTTATGGCAGCCACTGTACATGTCTTTCAGTGTTAAAGCCTCCGATAGAGAGCATGCTGCTATACCTAACTGAGATAAGGACATAATAGCTGTCCATACACATTCAAACATTATCCTTGTCGACGGAATCGCGGGTTTAAGGTATCCAATTATTGACCTGTTTGTCGTTAAGAGTAGCCCTCGACACAAAGAGACTAGCACTCACAATCCAATACAGATTAGTAGTAAACAATTTGAAGTGACCATGATTATCGACGGCGCTGACACTACCATCATGAGTACCGGACGCGCTTCAAGCAAATGAACGGCCTACTAGATTGCCCACTGGCCGAAAGAGAGCCGAAATTCCAAGCCGAAATCACCACCGACAGGAAAGCGAACATTAAGAGGAGAGCTTCATAACGTTCAAATTCATGAACGAATCTTGATATATGAAGAAACACCCACCAAAGAAAATAGTTCGTAAGATTAAAAATGTACAGAACATGGCCGTCATGATTGTGGGGGAAAATGCAGGACCTTGAGCAGAGAGGAACTCGTGAAGAATGACGTATTGAAAAAAAAGAGCGGGAGTCGCGGTGACCAACTCCGAGACCGGCACGGAAGAGGATAAAGAAGGGGTTTCGTGGGGAATTTAAAGTTAGGGCCTTGGTCAGGCTGAGGACTCAGACTCCTCACCAAAGGAGAGAGAAAGAGGTCAGTAGCCAGCTTCCTTTTCTGACGCGTCGATTTTACGGCATGAACGAGCATAAGACAATAAGAGGACAATAGCTATTTGGTACCACGGGGATAGGAACAAGGTGTTCTATATTTGGAACAGTGCGGCGGTAGTCACAATAGCAGCGAGTGACACCCAACTTTGTAGCGCATGATGTTTCTTCTGGATCGCAGTCTGGGCACCAGAGAACCGTTTCATATCTTCGTGGAATCATGTGGATGGGAGGAGATTAGCCGAACTCCTTGAGGGACTAATTTTGCGGCCCACTGTGGGACCACCAGCATCATCTGACCTGCCTTCTTGCGACTACCTTCTATCAATCTTATAAGACAGAATGTCAGAAGACGGAAGCAGGCACTAGGGATGGAAAAATAAAACCAATTTCGACAAATTTAGCGAGGTGGTCCTAGCGGCGGCGTACAGTCGGTGGTCTACTATGGACTGCTTCTAACCTAAACTCTGGAAGTCTCTACGGCAAAACATAAATCACGCGTTGGCCGCAACAATACTCTACTAGTCAGATGCTCTTGTGGCGTTTTTAATCCCACGCACTGGTCACTACCTAGGCGAAAGATTGAATAGTGAACAGTGGGCAAAACAAAAAGACCGGCATACATAGGGGGTATCTAAGGGGCAGCGAGTCGAGAGGCCCACAGAGATGGTTACGCTTACACTTAGAGTACAAACCACATAGAACGGTCATACACACGAAACACTTAGAGCCTTACACGCAGGCAGAAGACCGTATGTGTAAACAACGTGCAAACCCAGACAAAAATAGGGCACCAAATTTGCTTCTACTATGTAAACACAACATAGACAATATACAGAACTTTGTTTACCATAGTCATACACGAAAAATCCATACCACAACAATAAACACAAGAATAGCGATCAACCAGTGATTATGCGCTCTCCGTTTTAACAATACAGCCCTACACAGGAGCTTTATTTGTCATATCATAACTCCCTGATCTCCTCCGGGGACCCACGGGCTTTGTAGGCGGGAAAGACGGAGGGCTTGTCTGATACCTCTGCCATGAAACTGGTCGATCTTGCCGCGCTTGAGGCTCTGTAGGTGATGATGATACAGCGAATGTAACAGTATTAGGAACGGACGCTTGTTTTCCTTTCCCCTTGTCAACACTCCGCGTGATAACGTCCGGTCTCGGCCAATTACCTAGTGGTGAGGGAGACGATGGGAAGCCTGCTTGAGGAAGGCTCTGAGATGTCCCAGGTATAACCATCATCGGTGACGAATTCGACACAGACCGCGATTGAGCCGATTCCGGGCTAGGATTGAGCACAGTCGGTTGTAGATATGTGGGATAAAGAGAAGCCGCGAGATTATCCCGCACATCAGCCCCTAGTACAGGTAGAACTGATGCCCGAACTATGGGGCTGTGGCTGCAAGTGGCAGATTCGTGATTGGAGGCAGAACAGACTCCGTATTGGTCGGCCTAAAGTGTTCAATTTGATATTCGTCACTCAAACCAGATCGCCAGGAGAAAATCGGCGGGCGACGGCTAGGATTTGGCCGTGCATGCTTGGGTTTAGGGCCCGAATAATTGGTACAGTATTTTTGAATCCTGTTTCAACAACCTTAGGCGCGGGGGCGGGGGAGTTCGCGAGAATAACACAAGTTCCGGACCAGGGGAACTTGCGCATCACAGATAGCCATATTGTCGGGTCTTTCTTTTTGTTGATGAGGACGGCGAACATGAAGACCGCCAAGTATATCAACACTAGACGCAACAGACGTAAGCATGCTGTGTTGATCACAAAGCAGAAAATACTAACATGAAACAGCGCATAACCAAGTGAACGCCAGCAACACTTCAGTAGATATGCATTTTGAAGCTACAATAGATATCAATCATCAATTTCGTCGTGATTAAAATTTTGGCAGTACTCACGTGAATCATTGATACTGCAATTTTCCTCGGATGCAATGACAGTCAGGGCAATTCCTGCAGCTGTGAGACTTGTCAGCACCTGAGGGCCTCAAGAGCCTGACAGAACCATACCCAAGTACATCAAACACCATAGCGAAACCCAGGCACACTCGAACCACACCAACGCCATGCAGCAGTCAATTCGCACGATTTCTACTAAGGCACTTTTTGAGAACACTTCATTAGCCTCTATACCATACACCACCGCAAAAGAGAAAAGAAAAAAAAAACTTTTTTTGACTCACATAGCGAAGGAGAGAATTAACCCAGAACATCCTAGAAAGGTCGCATACGAATCAATACCCAGCAAGGGCGCTAATTATAGCGCTTAAACAAATTGACTCGACGCTGCAGAGGCTATTGACGACTTACTCCTGTCAGACGTCTCAGCACCATGGACAACGCCAAGATTCCAAACAGCAATGCTTGCGACCAGAGCGCTGCAGATAAGGAAAACAACTACAGGCGAAAATTGTCAGCAGAGATACGAGGAACCGCATGAGAGAATGGTACACACTGAGAATGCAATATCTAAAAGCCCTGAGATTTACTTTTCCAAGTAGGTAGCTCATAGACATATTGGGATAAAGTTTTCTGTAGTTGTGCGAGACAAAGAGGAGGGGAGGGCAGGCTCAAGGAATGTCGGTAAAGCAGACAGTAACGAACGACAGAGTTCAGAATACGGAGTTGGAGTGCTGATGTGGGGATGCTCCGTAAGAAAGAAGTACTTTCTATGAGCTCAGCTCAGAATCCGACTCAGTGCTGAGATGGGAAGAAGACAGCACGAGAGTCTCCGCCAGGGAATACCGCTCTAAATCCTTGTATCAAGCCATCATCAAGAAGTCAGCTTCATGTCACACATTAGTAATCCATCCTGTGGCCGTGAAGTCAATGATGACTGTTGGCAATGTTCCGGGCTCGACGTAGATGACAGGGCGAAAGATGGAATTATCATATATTAGAACGTGGCTACTGTACGGCAGGGGTAGGATGGATGGATTGGACAATAGATAGCAGGGGGAACAACAACTGATCCTGAACACTTGTGAGCTGTCTAGTCACTCGCGTAGACAAAGGCACCAGCTATTGGGATACAAGTATAGCAACTCCACTTGGGAATCCGGGAAAAGAGATCGCGCTTGGAGGAATCTCAGAATGAAATTAATGCCGAACACTATATCGCAAATCGCTCAGCTGATCACCATCCTATGCAACCTGAAGTCTCGAAGTATAAGCATCACCATCGACGTTGTCAAGACCACTACGGGGAAAGAAGCCAAGCCAGTGCATTCCTGTGCATGTTATACTCCTGAGACCAAGGTTTCAATCTTCTTGATGATGATACATCGTTAAGGATGATCACTACTTAGCGCCAATTAAATCCCGCTGAGAGAACTGAAGACGAAGCTATTTTTGTTTGAGAGGGAGGTTTGGAAAAATGTCGTGATCTTGATGGTATATCCGCGGGACGCCGAACAACATCATTTGAAGATGGGAATGTGACAGGGTGGCCGCTCAGTAGAGTTGTCAGTTCGGGGACAAAACTCTTTACTGATAGGGATGCATCCTGCGATAATCGTTCGACGATCTCCACGAGAAGCTCCGGGACAGACTCAGATTCCCGCATATATTTATCTAGGCCGCGTGATTTAGCCTCGTTGCAGGTACTTAGTGTGAGAGACATACCGCAAACACTTCCAACAAATCGGGCGACGCTAATTCTGACATCCGTGACCGTGTCCTTTGATAAGTCTGAAATAGCGCGCAGCACGGCATCAGTCAACACTGTAGATGGCTTTCGCCCAGAGTTGACAGAAGCTAGAAATAATGATCGCTGGCAGGATGCGTATCTAAAAACATGTCAGTCACGGCCATGCGCGCCAGAAATCTTTGCATTGTTATGTCACATACGTCATCCTGCGGCGGAACGTTGAAGAAAGTAGTCCATCGACAGCTGTACTGAGGTCTTTAAAGATGTCCGGACGAGAGGAGAGTAAATCGAAGATCTTAGGGAGCTGCGCATTGGTAGAGTGAGACAATGAAGATTGGATCAAGTAAACCACTTACACTATCAACTGCAATGTCGCGAACCCCCTGCTCGGGGTCAGCTAAGGCCAACGTTTGTATCGCTCCGACAAGAGGCAAAACTTCCTGTCCCAGTGACCCTGCCACTTTGACCAACTCCTGAAGAATGATCTTGCGTTCTCTCCACACTCGGAAAACCTTGTTCTCCCAATTATTCATCAAACCCTCCCAGAATGAGAGACCCTGCTCTTTACCGACCACGCTAGTCAACGCATCTAGATTCTCTATTGCCCTGATCCGTGTGGCCGAGTCTTTACAGTTGATAGAATTCCACCACACAGGAACGAGGTCCTGGCGCGTATTCTCCGGTCCTATGATCTTAGCAATCTCGCCTAGCCCAGCAGCCAGAGAACGTTTGACGTCATTCATGCGATTAGCGGCGAGGTCCAGATAGGCACCCCTCAACTCGCCCCAACGGTCTGGACCCAACGTCAGTGTGACAGCTGGGAAGCCAAACGCTAAGGTTAAAGGTCGTTTTGTGTCGAGGTAAAATGCTTCCAGAGGAGGAGGTACGTCGAATGTGATTAACCGCGTTCCGTTGCGAACGATCTGGTCTTCTTCGCGACCTAAATACAGCTGCATGAGGAAATCAGGCGGCCCCAAGGGATCATCTGCGAATGCATAGATGGTTTCCGATAATGTATCCAGCGCACTCTCACGGACAGTTATCTCTGGATCCTGAGAAAGCGCGGTCAAAGTGTCGAATGTAAGCTTGCGGCGCTCTTGGAATGGAAGTCGTTGCACCAAGGGGGAAGTGAGAACAAGATGTTTTGCCGGACGTCGGGATGAGGATCACTAACGAGGCGGACAAACATAGGGACCTATATGGCGATCAGAGACAGGCATATTTCATTATCGGCAAAACCTACCAGATCCTTGATGACAAACTCGGATGGAACGACCCTAGCAAGAGCCCCGACCGCAAATGCAGCCTCGCGCCTGACCCAAAAGACAGGATCACATACGGAGCGATTAACATCATTTATGAAATATATTTCAGCCTCCAAATCGGCGGTACCTATTTACGGAATGGCGCTCAGATATTGAGAGGCCTATGAAGTCTCAAGTACTCACCGTTACTGGCTACAGCGGCAACAAGTCGCATAGTCGACCAACGTCCGTTTGTAACTTGCTCATCATAAAAGATATCCTCTTCTTCTTCGTGGATCATATTCCCGAGGCTGAGTTGATACGCCAAAGGGCCTTTGGGCTGAGACAAACGCCTTGGCCGAAGAAAAGCGGGAAGAGTATACAGGGAGGGCGGGCCCCGTGAAGTAGATGCAGATAAGTCTGTATCATTTTGCCGAGAGCTTCCGTCATCCGAAGCATACTTTGAAAACGAGTGGTTGATTGAAGGGTTGACTGTCGCATTTTTATTGAAGTTCATCAGAGCGTCCGGGGATGGAGAAGACGATGTGCCGGCGACAAAGACCCTGGGTGAAGATCCAGTAGATGAACTGCTTGAAGACGTCGATGGAGTCGAAGAGGGCGTCGAAAACTCGGAAGGAACGAATGGAAAGTAAGGATTAACCACATCTTCTTTGGTGATTACATTAGTGGGTGAAGGGTCGAGAGCAGTCGTATTCGTCACACCATTCTCATGCATCGGCTCATCCGGCGAGATGACCTGCACCCCGTCCCCGTTCTGGGCTTGGAGCAATGACCGTCGCCCATCCACGTTGTTCACCAAACCATTTTGGATACCATTACCTTTATTCTGCCATAATGAATCAAGTCGACCCAAAGCGACTATGACGGCAGCCAGGATTTCGTGCTTGACTCGAGTTCTCTCCTCCGGACCGAACACGCCGGCATCGACCTCTTCCTCCTCAACCTCGGGATCATCCATTGCATAATCCTGGACAGGAGGCTTCCATAAGTTTTCAGGAGGGAGCAGTGACCTGACTTGGTGGCCACGAGCCAGGGCATCCTTATCGTCAACTTTCTTGATCCGCTCGAGAACAGATGTAACGGAACAGCGGGCTGTTTCGCTGACATTGCCGCAGCTGCTCAGAATGAGGGTTCCAAAAAGAGGTGTGAACGTTTGATAGTGTATCTGTGCCGAGTGAAGGACATTCTCGTCGCTCTCCTCGCCACTGTAATCATCGACGACCTGGCAGTGCTACAGATTGTCCCATCAGCACACACGGTAACGAGAACGCTCTAGAGCTACTTGCCGTTAGAAACCACCACATGACATCTCCTAGGGCGCGGCTGAATTCTTCCTGCACGCTCTCATCTGCAACCGTGCGCAAAGAAATGGGGATCAGTGAAACAAATACGGCATATCCACAGACGGGGACCAACCGGGATCGAGCGCGAGCTCACGGAAGAGGGGTAAGACATACTCTACTGCTTCCTGGGGGATACTTCCTGAAGGAGTTTCGGCATATTTTTGACGATGAAAGATCGGTGGATGACTTGCTTGCTTCTGCAAAAAAGATAGATCTTTTCGAGTGCGGTGAGGCTGCCGTCATCGAGTATGAGATCGTTGACCACGTCGACCGAGAAGCCGGATAGATGTCGTCTGTGCCATGGGGGCTGGGGAGACGTAGGTGTTTGGGGGATGGTGCGCTATGAAAGGGCCAGTGGCCGGTGGTGAGAGTGGAGTTGCAGGGACCTGGGCATCGGGTACGGGTAAACGTCGGCAGCGGCGGGGGACGGCGAGCCGGAGACGGGAAGCTCGCCGAAGGGGGAGGAGGGGGAGTAAAGTAGTCCGTAGGGCCCGGAGAGGAGGGGATGGGGGACTCTGTGTCGGACCGGGGGGTCGAGGGCGCGGTGTAGAACTGGAGGTAGGGAGAGTGGACATCCTCGGCAAAGGGGTCGTCGCGCTGGGAGGGGAGGGGAGGAGAGAAAGGAGGAGAAGGACGGGGGCGGGGGAGAGGAATGTGGGTGGGCGGGAGGCATTTGCTGGCGACGAGGGGGAAGAGTCCATGGACAAAAAGGGAACTGAGAGAAAAGAACCCATGCGCGTCAGCAGGAGAGGAAGGAGAAAGGGGACGAAATACCTTGGAAGCTGTGGGGAGAAGAAGAAAGGGCCCACGTTCAGCCCGCACGTCAGGCGCAAAATGACGCAACCTCGCTTGGACAATCAACAAATCAACCAAGCCACCCTCGCCCTCTCCCAGGCCCGCGCCCACTCTCCCCCACCCGTCCCTGCCCCGCCCCTCCCCCGGCCTCCCCGCCGCCCCCTCCCCCGCGCCCGCGCCCACTGGCCAGCCCGTCCCTCGCCGCACCCGCTGCCGCTCGTCCGCCGCTACGTCATACCACACCACCCCCCCTTCATTTCCATGCCTCTTCCGCTCCACCCTCCCCGCAACCTCGCGCAGCCCCTGTCCCCGGCAGGCCCGGCTCCTTGCGTTGCTTGCTTCTGTCGTGTCTGTGTTCCGGCGTCGATTCTGCCCCATCTGTGAGGCCAGCCCAACGCCAACAAAACAAGCAACTATGACGTCAAAGCGCCTTCTTCCCTGGTTCCTGATGTGTCACATTCTAGCTCAGTCACGGAAAAACCATGTGTACACGTCAATGACGTCGTTGCCACCTTGTATCACCCAAAGCAGATCACATCAACTACTTATACACCCTTGATACACCCTATCCTCAGCTTTTCATCTCCATCTTCCCTTCACAACGTTCCCCGAACAACCTTATCCAGATTCTCCGCAAAGTACACTACGTTGCTGCTATTCAATCCTGCCATCGAAATCCGCCCGTTCCCAGTCAGGTATACGTGTGCCTTCTCCACCAGCGCCTGACTTTGCGCAGGGCTGATCCCGTGAAACTAGTGCACCAATGCGATCAGAATGGCTGTTTACTCTTTCCCATCGCGCCCACTCACCTAAACATGCCAATCTGGTTGATAATATGGTCCCAGTTTCCAGGCGTGTGTAATTTCTCCGTTAGCAATGTATAAAGCTCGCTGCGCATCGCAATAATCCGATTCGCCATGGTTGAGATGTCTCGTTTCCACTCTTCAAAGAGGCCAGCATCAGAAAGGATCAACGTGATCTACACATGCTATTAACTTCTGCGGTGTAGCAATGCTCGATTCCACAACCTACCAAACGTGCTCCATGGGAAGGAGGGTTACTGATTTCGCTCCTCTGCAAAACAGACAGCTGGCTCTTCACGCGATCCGCCGTCTCCGAATCGTTCGAGACAACGTGAAGGGCTCCAACACGTTCACCATACAAGCCTGCGTTTTTGGCAAAGCTCTGCCGTAAAAGGACGTCAACCTTCTCCCTACATCAAGTGAATGACCGATACCAACCTGGCACACGAGCATGGCTACTCCACGTCCACTAAAGTAACGGACTGCAAAGGCATCTTTGTCAAGATCGCCGCTGGCAAACCCTTGGTACGCGCAATCGAAGAAAGCGTAATGGTTACGCTCAATCATGACATCGGCGATGGCCTTCCACTGCTCCTGCGTCGGATCAACTCCAGTTGGGTTATGGGCACAGGCATGGAGCAAGAATATAGAGCGTGTTGGTGCGGATTTCAGCGCGCCAATGAACCCTTCAAAGTCTAGACCGATAGTTTTCGGGTCATAGTAAGGGTAGTCTACAGGTTCTATTCCGACATTTCGGAAAATTGCTTGATGATTAGCTGAAATGTTATTATCTTTAGTTAGCCACCATATGGAATATAAGAATCAGTTTTGCTCTCTTACCCCAGGTCGGGTTACTCAAGTATATCTTCTTGTCTCCATTGAAACCGTAGAACCTCGACAAGAATAGGGCTCCAAGATGATTAGCACCAGTTCCGGAAATGGTCTGCGCGCTGACAACGCGTTTATCCTTGATTGCGGCTGAATCGGGCCCAAGGATCAACTTTGCCGCTGCAGCGGTATATTCCGGAAGACCAAGGATGGGGAGGTATTCATGATCCAGACCCTCGTCTTCTAACAGAATTTTGGTCGCCTATCGGGGAAGGGTGTAACGCGTCAGGAGGCTAAAAAATCAACATAAAAAAAATTTTTTTTACTAACCTTTTTGACGACAGGCAAGACCCAGGGCTTGCTATTATCATCGCGATACGCGCCAACTCCTAAATTAACTTTTTTCTCAAAGGTGTCTGCCTTGTACGCGGCGGTGAGCTTGAATATACTAAACAACCCAGATTTCAACACCACGTTGTGATCCCCGCACACGAAATTAAGATTATATGCACCTGTCGGGGGAGCAAGGGGACTTGTTGCCAGGTTTCTACTTAGGGGATTAATATCACTCTGTAGCGATGCTTATCCATTCGCGCGCTGCTCACCTGCCGACATCTCTAAAGAATTATTCGAGGAAATATGTCCGATGAGGTTGTTAAGCCTAGCGACCGCCATCAGCCAAAAACTTCAAGATAAAGAGAGAGAGAGAAGGAAACAAGAGAGAGAGAGAGAGAACGAAAAAAGGAGTTAACAATGATCTCGATGGATATAAAGAGGGAGCTTTCGTTTCCCGTTGATGCAGCGCCCAACATCACAGCAGAGCAACTGATCAGGAAGACTAACCCGATTGTAGCCTGACATCGGGAACCATAAGGACGCGATCCATGTGAAATCAGGCGGCAACGAGATGGGTACTAAGCACATGAAACCGGTCGGATAGAGGGGGTGTGAGACTGACCTGTGATACCTAGACGATGGTTAAGGAGAAAAAAGGGAATAAGTGTAGTGGCTCAAGGGTATCTGGGCCTTTATATATTAAAAGCTCTAGCCCAGAGCGGCTGACCTTTGCGGCAATATATAATTTTGCAATCTCTCGTTGCCCGTCAAAATTAGTTCCCACGGTACTGACAAGAGAAGCCAGAGAGAAGCGGAGACTCGACTCGGAATCAGACGGCGCACACAAAGGAAAAAAGAGGCATCGTGTATTCCGTAACCCTGCTGGCTTGTCAACATTATGCTTTGTGCTATTGTGCTTTTAGCAAACAGGTAGCTCGGTGAGCGGCGCAAACAATCCTCGGTGGCGTCGAGTGCGGCGCTTACAACACCAATCTACCAGTAGTCGGTGGCAGAACACCTTGCAGATCGGTGTAACGGTTGTTTTAAGCTAAATGGGGCAGTCTAATAGCCTGTCCACACTTACTTAAGTCCGCAGGTTTCGAGGTTTAAACTAGGGTCGTCGGCCACAGAAGGCAGTATACGGTCCAAGCACTCTGTCAGCGCTACATGAACTGCCACTTGTCCACCAATTTCGGCTGCATCGCCTCTTCGGGCCAAATCAATTGCCTTGTATGACTCAGTGCAGGACTTCTTAAATTTTCTCCAACAGCCACAAAAGGGCTCATGTTCGAGACAAGTGTCTCCCACCGTCATTACTATGAAGATAGGAACACTGAAACAAAAGAGTCAGGAGGAAATTATAATGCAATATTATATATACGTATATATACGGCCAAATGCAATGAGAAATGAGATGAATATCCATTCGCTCCAAAGGAGCGTCAACACGAGTAACCGAGATAAAGGAAAAAATGGGATGATAGTGGCACAAATCAGAAAAATGCGGGTCAGTGGCGGAGGCTGGGTATAGTCCCTCCGGCTATGCAATACACAAGGCAAGACAGACTTTTAGGCAGTGGCCATCTTAGAAGCCACAGTGCGCTCGCTCTCCAACTTGTTCTTGTTACGGTCAAAGGCTTGCTGTCGACAGTCTTCCAGTTTACTGCAGTTGTGGTGTTCCGGTAGACGGTGCTACATTGCAGGGACGAAATAAGCGAATGACAGATGACTGGAGAGTATAAGGAAATCAGAGTACTTACGGAACTGCAGAACTGAGCCCGGCAGTGGGGGCATTCACCAACAATGCGGAGCGCAGCGGAGGAGCACTGGGCGTCAGTGTTAATCTGGAACTGGCAACGTTTCTTAGCAGCCATGGATAGAACAGCAGGTGTTAAGGAAGTCGGTAGCTGAACCACATTAGTCAAGGCCACTATGGAAGAGACCGGACACTCACAAAGGTGGAGAAAATGCAAGGAAGTGTGGAAGGAAGGTTGTGGTGATGGAGAAAGAAGAGTCAGGTCTCGGAGGGTGTTAATAAAGGCTGCAGCGACGCGTAAGCCCCCATGTCTGCTGCACGTGGCTTGTCTCCATCTCCGAAGTGCACAGCTTCCGTCTCCGGCTCCGGCCATCCGTTATAATTGCTTCCCGGGTGCCAAACGACTGCCGGACCAGCCTGTGGCACCCCAACGCACACACCACGGGGTAATCGCTTGAGCAACCACACAGTTCAAGCCTCTTTCCTCGATACGTAGCTTATGTTTTGTCAACTAGCGAGCTTAGAAAACACCCCTCGGCTAACTCGGACCCAGCCTGGGCTCTGGAGCTTCCGACGAGCTCACGCGGCTTCGCGATTGTACTCGAATAAATCCTTTTCCATGGCAATTCAAAATAGTTATGCGTTGTTCCTTTTCAAAGAGTCTAGACTCATACAATAAGAATGTATCCGCACCAATTCACTTCCGTCCAGATCGAAACTGGGGGGTATCATCAATCAAGCAAATTATAATAAACCATGATCACCTAAACTGGTATAAAATATAAACGAAAGTGGTATGTCATCATGAGAAAAGGTCCGTTGTCCAGCATATTATACAAGACGGGATGAATAAGGCGTATCGTCAGAGGAGACTTTGGTAAGAAACTCGCTCGCTCAGCCCGCGGTGGGTGAAGGTGAGGCTGCCGGGGCTGAGTTCTTATTTTGATTATCCACGACAAGTTTGTGGACCTCAATTCCGACGACTATGCCAACTATGATAAGGATAATGAGGATGATGAAGAAGCATATCCATCGCTTCTTGCGAGCACCACGTGCGGAAACAACGGCTTTGTCCATGTGGGTCAACCTAGGAAGAAAGATGTGAGTAGGATAACATCAGCAAGGTTCCACACTCACCCTGTTTCAAGATCCTTCTCGGTGGATTCAGCCGCCGCCTCGACATTAGTAATGACTTCATCCTGCTGTTCAACCAGCACACTCATCTATTTCAAAATATTAATTCGAACCTCCTATTCAAAGACAAACAACCTACATCATTGAATAGCTGGGCAAGTTCAGCAAGGGTTTGCTCAATGCGTTTAATTTCCTCATGTCGCTCTTGTACTTCTCGGTACGCTTTTTGAGAACCGTCATAGCGGGAGCTCATGAGCTACCAAGAAAAACATAAGTGGTCGGTCTCATCAACCAAGAAAACCACATACAGCTTGACTAAAAATCTGGTCGTTGCTGGTATCGTTTACGACAGCGCGGACTTCTTCAGGAGTAGCATCAGGCTTGACTATCTTGTACTGTCTCTCCATTCTCTGCTTGTACTTTGTTCTGTACTGTTGTTCAACCTGTTGATAACTCTGGATCGCCTCCACGAATTTCGTTTTGACAAGGCCCGTCTGAGCTACATAAGTATCACAGATGCACAAAGACCCCCAATAAAACGTACTTGTTGCCTTCGGATTTGTGCATCGCGACCAGAAGCAGGTTGAGCTTCAAGAGCCTTAATTCGTCGTTTCAGTTGATTACTGAGGGCGCTGGTCTCTTGCATAAGGTCATCTAATTGCGAGGCATTTCGTTGTGCGGCGGCATCATCCATATTATTGAGCGACCTTGAATGCAGTTCACCAACACGAGAGACGTTGTCATTAAGCGTCTTGATCATATCTTGTATCGACGCAATCTACCCGTTGAATTAAGCTCAGAACAATAGGTGAGTTGAGTAGACAGTCGGAACTTGCCTCGCCATAAAAGCTCGACATGTCCCCCGGTGTCGTTGCTGGAACGCTATCCTTTACATCTGACATCTCATAATAGGGAGCATCTTGTTGTGCGAATGGGTTAGCTCGACGACTTTGGTAACCACCACCACCACCACCGCCACCTGACGCTGGCGACGGGGACGAGTTACTTGAATTTCCGTTGAGTTCAAACGAAGGAACTGCCCAACAATCCGAAGGTATACTCACTAGCCGCCCTGCTGCGCCTAAACAGTAGTAACCGGCTCAGAAAAAATCATGGATGGCGCCAGTTTTGGCAACAGCGACTTACCCTCATAGCTGCCAGCCTGTCTCTTGCCATTGTTCAAATACCAGAAATGATACTAGGGAAGAAAGTTGATTTTTTGGGGGTGAAAGAAAAAGACAATGTGCGAAGAAGAAAAGAGGTCACGCTTAACTAACAGCAGTTGCTTTAAACTAGTGGGTTGATGGGGTGTCAACAAACTCCCACAAATACAAGGGCAGTGTACGCCTTACATAGCCGCAGCGTTTCCGCAGGCCTCGCTTTGGCCGTTTCAATTCTACATGCACAGACATGGCACCGCAGTCTACTTGATATATTGTCTAGGTTTACCATGTGCTAATTCGCAAGGACATTCCGCAACACTTGAACCTGCCGTTCAACCATCTTTCTACTCGTACCACCAATTGACTCGCGTCTTTCAACACTTGCTTCAAAGTCAAAGACTTGGTGAATGTCCTCTGAAAACTTTTCGCTCAAGGTCTTGTAGTCCTCGAAACTGAGGTCGCTTATCTGACATCCCCGGCCTTCCGCAAGCGCAACAGCCCGGCCGGAAATATGGTGGGTCTCACGGAAAGGGACCTGAGCGAGATTGATTAGATGATTACTCGCAGAACAGGTGGTTGAATTTACCCCTTTGCGGACAAGATAATCGGCTAAGTCTGTAGCTAGAACATCCATTGTGAGCGCTTGACGCATTTTCTCAGGATGAACCTGATTGAAAAGTCAGATGGGAGCATGTTCTGGCGCGGTCCAACATACGGTAAGTGTCGCTATAACGCCTTCAGCGATTTTCAAGGAGGCAGAGACATTATCCACGGCATCAAAGAGTGGTTCTTTGTCTTCTTGAAGATCCTTGTTGTAGGTAGAAGGTAGGCCTTTATATGTCATCAAGAAACCAGCCATCTGGATTGTGTTGGCTGATGCTTTTCAAAGGTTAATAAAGTACATACGTTTCCAAAAATACGCCCGGATTTTCCACGCAAAAGTTCAAGAGAATCTGGGTTCTTTTTCTGGGGCATAATGCTTGACCCAGTGCTACAAATAGATATTGAACAGAAATCATTTTGTGGGTGTGTTCCGCTGACCTGTAAGCATCGCTCAAAGTAACGAAGCCAAATTCGGCCGTGGAATAAATGATCAAATCCTCTGCCATGCGGCTGATATGGGCCATTGTTAGACTTGACCATTGCAGAAACTCGACAATGAAATCGCGATCGCCAACACCCCAAAGACTGTTCTCGGCAATGTTTTGGAACCCAAGCTCCTTTGCGAGGAACTCACGGTCGACTGCGAAGGGGTTCCCGGCGAGTGCACCGCATCCAAGAGGTAGGACAGAGATGCGAGGGATAAGTTGCTGCAGCCTCTCGAGATCAGAGCGAAACGAGAATGCATGGGAGAGTAGGAGATGGGACCAGCGGATAGGTTGGCCGCGCTACATCACATTGTGAAAAAAACTGGGTTGCTCAAAGCCCAGGGTAGACGGACCTGTAGATGCGTGTAACCAGGGAGCAGATAATCCTTCTCCTGATCGGCGCGTTCGACCATCACGCGAATTAATGCGCGTAGGCCTTGCTCTACGTCCCGGACCTCGTCTAGAAGCCAGAGACGCATGTCAGTAGCGACCTGATCATTGCGGGAGCGGCCAGTGTGCAGCTTTCCACCCAGAGGGCCAATCAACTCTGTGAGGCGACGCTCGTTGGCGGTGTGAATGTCCTCGTCGTCCTCCTTCACTTGGAACTAAGCGAGTGAAGATGAGGTGAGGACTGGAAGGAGGTAGTTCCGCCAGGACTTACCATGCCGTCCATCCACTCTTTGCCGACGGCTGATAGTCCATGAATAATTTTCCCCACTTCGTCGTGCGTCAGGATGCCGGCACGAGACAGGGCCTTGGCATAGGCAACAGATCCCCTTACATCGGCATCATACATACGCCTGTCATACTTGAGGGACTGATTGAACTCGTGCATGCTGGGCGACTAGATAAGCACGGGGCGGCTGCGCGGGGAGGCGACCTACAGGGGATCTGTCTTGCCGGTGAAACGCCCGCCCCATAGTTTGGCCTTGGTGGGCTGGTCTGTCATGGCTGGGGGCAGTGGGGGTGGGCGCGGCCCGGCTTGTAGCTCGCGATATTGATAAGGCCTGACAGGGCGATCGGAGGTGGGGCATCACGTGCGCGGCGAGCCTGGTGCTGAGGTGCAATATAGCCTCCTGCGACTCTGCCCCGCAGCCATGGCCTCCCCCTCGTCCGCGTTCTGGAACTCGTTTGCCTGCTTTTCCATCGTCGCCAACGCGTGAGTTCCTCTTTCTGCAGCGCTCTGCCCCGTTCATCCCCGCCCAGGCTATGCGCCGGCGGCATCTTCACGTTCCCCCTCATGTCCCCCGTCCTCGCAGACACATGCCGGCTCTCCCAGCCGCAGCTGACCACAGTTGTTCTCGCGTGAGCTCCGATCTGCCCCTGTCCGGGTCTTGCCCCTGATTTCATCTGCAGCGCCATGATGGGCCAATATCCTTTTGCCGCCTTTGCTGGCAAGCTTATTGACCACTGCGGCCCTTCTCTCTGCTCTGCCATTGCTGCCGTCCTCTACTCCTCGGCTTTTAGTATATTCTCCTACCATGTTCACGCTGCCGCTTCTGGATCGCCGGCTGCCTCAATCGCAACCTATCTCACAGTCTCCTTCGCTTTGGCTGGTCTGGCTACCGTATTTTCGTCAGTCTTCCTTCTATCCCCATGATCTTCATACTGATTCCACTTGCAGGTACTTTTCCTTTCTCTTCGCGGCGTCACGTCTCTTCCCTCACCAACCTGGCGTCGCATCGGGAACCAGCATGGCCCTTTTCGGCCTTTCCCCTCTGTTTCTCACCTACATCGCCACAAATTGGTTCACAAACCACTATACGGATACTCTTCACGTCGTGCGGTTCACTGCCTACCTCGCAGTGACTGCTGGTTTCTTTCATCTCATCGGCGCTCTGTCTTTTAGCCAGGCAGGCCTCAACTCCAAGGATGAACATACTGCTTCTCGTGATCCTGATCTACCCGCAAGCGAGACCTCTCAGCTCCTTCCCAAGGCCGAGTACACTCCAGAACTACATGTCAAGACCGCCTCGACTCGTGGTCTCTTGGCCCAGGGTCAATTTTGGTTGCTTTTCTTATTCTGTTTTTGCGTGTTTGGTGCGGTCAGTACTGCTTAGCTATGATTCATGGAATCGCCTATTCTTACTCAATTCTTCCAGTCGGAAATGGTTATTTCTAACATTGGTACCATTGTCGCGGCTCTACCATCTTCCACGTCTGCCGAAGCCATTCCCGACGCTTCGTCTACAATGCTCAATACCCCGAGACAAGTTCGGTTGATTTCGATCGCCAACACATTGACCAGAATCCTCGTCGGACCGCTCGCCGATTATGTGTCACCCGTGGCCTCGTATCTTCCAAATGGAACCGTCGTTCGTGCGAGGAAGCATCGTATCAGCCGCGTCTTCTTCCCTTGCCTTTCCGCCATCATACTGGTGCTCACCTTCTTGTGGACATCTTTCGGTATCACAACACAGAGCGGCGTCTTCCTCCTCAGGTGTGTTTCGAACATCCTAAATTGTGAATGCAGATACTCAACTTCCTTGCAGCATTGGAACGGGCATAGGCTACAGTGCCACTTTTACTGTGATGTAAGCGCTTTCACTATCATGAGTTTACTGCCAATTTTAACTGCCTATCATAGCCCAAGTATTGTATCTTCCGTATGGGGCCTCAAGCACCTTGGTCGCAATTTCGGCTTCTTGATGTATGCACCCTTCACGGGTACACCCTTATTCTCCTATATCTATGCCTTCATCTCCCAATCGCATTCAACAAGTGGCGAAATATGTCGTGGCGCAGAATGCTGGCGAGCCACGTTCCGTCTGACAAGTGTCACATCCTTTCTGGCCGTTTTGATTTCAGCAGTGCTATGGAAGCAGTGGAGGGAGAGACTTTGATGAGGATTTACGGGCAGTCGACAAAAGGACAATTTAATACCAGCATTTATTACGTATCTTAATGTTTGCATCTTTCATCATCTAACCTAGTTATGAATCTCATCCCTGATACCCTTCACTTCATGCCAACTTGACCGCGACGCGTGAAACCCTGAAAATCGCAGATCACTTTGTTGTCAAGTTATAGTGTCAATGACCTGACATCAGTTTGATGAGAATAACAACGATACCTGAGTCCATCAGGAGTGGTTCTCCGTATTTCTATCATCTACTCTTGACAATTATCCGGCAAACGCCAGTAGAGAAAGATGACGACCATACCGAGGCTGTTACTGCATGCTGGTGGTGTTGGAGCTATCTTTTACGGATACAACAGCATGAAGAGACTCCCAATCCACCAGGAAATAGATGGACAGTACGGAGGAGCCTGGCAATACCTGACTATACAAGGGTACGTCTCTACAGTTATAATAAGAAGCCACGCCACCTAAACTGCTGAGAAGGATTCACCTCG
The DNA here is from genome assembly GCA_029719445.1 of Agaricus blazei. Taxonomy (NCBI): domain Eukaryota; kingdom Fungi; phylum Basidiomycota; class Agaricomycetes; order Agaricales; family Agaricaceae; genus Agaricus; species Agaricus blazei. The sequence goes on along the minus strand of SSNC01000009.1, from coordinate 402,194 downwards.
CAGAATTGACCTTAGCAATCAGTCTAATACTTGACATTTTTCCGTCTGCACAAGGTGAGTGGGCTTCATGCTATTCGTACTCTGTTAACAAATACTAAACCTGCGCTAGCTTTGAAAGCTGTCAAACGATCATTGCTGGTATTAAGCTTACCTGTAAGCCCAGTATCAAACATCCTCCGGCCATCGTCTCTAACATTGAAATTTAACTCTGACGATTCAGCTGAACGTTGTCATTTCCTCAATATACTGGCCTCTAATCTTATTTTTCCCTACGGCATTGCTACAGAAAGCAGCCAGCAGCAGCAGCTCCGCTGAGAATATTACCATGACAGAAATGTTAATGTATATCCCTCTGGAAATCGATCTAGCTCTGCACGCTGTCCCAGCCATCTCTCTCGCAATAGACTTCTTTCTATTCGAGCGGAAATATGGGAAGAAGTCAACACGTTTCTTGGCACCTTTTGTTGCGTTCGTTTATGCTGTTGGTTATGGTTGTTGGGTGGAGTATTGTAGTTCAAGGAATAATGGAATATGTACGTGGTGTTTCGGCTGGTGTTGTTGTTGCGCTCATTTGTTCCTTTTTTTTTTTTTTTTTTGAAGTTCCATACCCGTTCCTTACGGATAATACTTTTAATGTCCGGTTGGGGATTTATGCCGGAGCAGGATCTGTTGCGCCTTTGTCGTTTTGGGTCCTTAACAGCTTGCATGGTTGAAGTTCGAAGGCGCACGTTGCCCATAGCAATCTATGGACCTTTGGTAGTTCGGATACGTTTGTCTTTTTTGGCGTAGGCCGACGCTTGGTTGAATTTATTGGATTAAGTGCTGTTTTTCTTTAGTTCGTTCGCTATAAATTACCAGTATATGCGGAGATGGATAGTCACATTCTAACGCTAGAGTTGAGGTTGTGAGCGCTGAGCGCTGAGTATTGAGGCTACTGATAAGTGACTAGCTCTTCTCTTGGAATTCAATAGAATCTCTCCCTAAAAACTCGTTTGTTCATTGCTTTGAGCGGAATTATTTTGTTGTTAGGCTAGCAATCACAAATTCAAACTCCCACAAATACTTTGATCCGTGTACCTATGTGCCTATGTGAACACGACTTCTCTTCCGTTCCTCACACCACTGACTTATGCAAACTCTAAACTCAGCGCTCTTGATTGATGCGCGAGATTCATCCTCTACCTGATCACCCAGAATTTTCTGTTCGTGACTATCCTGGATACAGAGAATACCGCGTCGAGAATTTCTACGTAGCTCGGAATGGCTCAGGGAGGATCATTCGAAAGGCAACAGGTTTTTCATGGTATTGCGCCTTGTTTCCTGCGTTGTTTTCCCTCACACGGGTAAGTATATGCTCCTCTCTGCATTCGTGATGCTTGTGCTTGACTAGTAAACCTCTGGATAGGCATTCGGTTTCTGGTGGCTTGTGGTTTCAATCCTCGCTACAACATTCTGGATTTATATTAAATGTACGCAGGTTATAGCTGGTACGATAACAATTCCAGGACAAGCACACTCCTCCCTGACGCCAAAACCACAGAGACAGTCCTTGTTATCCCTCCCCACGGTATCCAACTGGAAACTCACCGCGGATTACCTCGTTGGCCGTTGACAGTCTCAAGACGGTTCATATCTTTAACGAATCTACAAGACGTCATTATAAACGAAGCGCTATACGGTTGGAATGTACGATATTACCTTGCCGCTGTTAAAGAATACCCGTCAACCGGGTTTTCTCTTGACGTCGTCTTTGAGGTGAGTCTTGTGTTTGGTTGTGCCTGCATGATTGCCTTCGTGCTGATTAGAGATTAAAGAGTATACTGCCTCGAATGCCTGTATTGTTAGAAGTCTATCATGGCATACACGAGATGTTAATGGATGGGAACAAAGACGCATAGAGAAATAGCCCTCGAATTTTTATACCAATCGCTGTCTCTTATCTACTAGTGCTATAGAGTGACTTTTGAGTCTAGTTAGATGTAGAATTTCTGAGCCCCTGAAATAGACGCCCGACATATCAACTTTACAATTGAAGGACTTAAAAAGAGAGTAGTCACTCACAACTAAACCCACGCGTTTGTCATCATAAGTTGACTGCAATACCCACAGTGCAATTCGTTCACTTGTCTCGCCCATCATGGATAGTTTACCAGCAGGAGCACAATTACCACAGGACAAAGATGACGACAATAAACGTGCGCAGGAAGAGCAGATGCGTCGAGATCTCTTGGCTACCGTCCTAGACACAGCCGCCCGTGAGCGATGTGCGTCGAGCCTCTACTTTCAGTGTGCCCGATACAATACCTGATCCATCGTCAAGTATCCAGAATCGCTCTCGTCAGCCCAGAGCGGGCGAAACAGATCGAAGGCATCCTTGCTCGAATGGCTCAATCAGGTCAACTAAGAGGGAGGGTGACCGAAGAACAGCTCATTGGTTTCCTTGATCAGGTACGTCTTAAGATCGTTCCAGCATCCCAGTTTTGTAAAATTTTACCCAGATGGAGTCTAATTCTCAGAGTAACCCCAAGAAGTCCACAATCGTGGTAGGCAGACCTTCGACTTTCTGATAATCGTGTATGCACTCACTGCCTCATCTCATCAGTTTCATCGAAGGAAGGGCTTAGACGACGACGATTTCGATATCTAGCTCTGTCTCATTTTGGTAATTAGTATCAATCCTATCCATATGAATACACTATACAAGATTTTTCCAATCAGCTACATGAATGACTGAATGGGCGATACAAGATTTTGAAATAATACATGGACATTGATCATCTCCTCCAATTACGGTTTGTCGAAGGACGTTGCAGAGGGTATCCAGTCATTGAATGAGCAGCAGTGTAGATCTGAGCGAACTGTGGGTCGTAGATAGGTCCTGGGTGGCCAAAATATGGCGACTGTGATGATGGGGGGGACTTCGTATGTTCGGAAACTGGGGTGCTAGGTTGATCCGGTAACACTGGAGGTTTGAAGTTCTGTAGCCATGATTGAGTATGGATAACGAGAGATTGGTAGTAGGGTGTCAACAAGAACGTACGTATTGGCGGCCTTCCTTGTATAACTTTTCCAATTTTTGGTCAAATATTCCCTGTTCCTCAAACAGCTGGAAAGCATCGTATAACTTCAGCGCGGAGCGTGCATCTTCTATTGAGTCATGTGTATCCTGTTGTATGTGCTCGTCGAGGACGAACCACGTCAGGAAGCGCAAAGACAGGCGACGCTGACGATTTTTCAAGAAATACAAGTCAACAGTGTCGATGACTTGGTGGGGAGGCACATGTATGTCTGTACAGATATTGATCAACTTTCCGGCATGTGAATCTAGACTAAACTCACTGATGATACGAAAATCTTTGGCGAGGCCGTGGCCTATGAAAATGCAACCTCTATCGACCAAAAATCGGAGTTTTTTGTATGCCACCTTCAACGGTATTAGGGTCATACTGGTCAAGGCTGGATCGAGGTCACCCGCTGTCATAGAGAGTTAGACACACTCAAGGGCTCATATCGTCAAAATTACTGCTTACGCTTGATGCCCGAAAATTCCGTTAGGTAGTCCACAATAATTTCGCTGGTGTGTATATAGTCGTCAATAAATGGAGTTCCCTTACGAGAACCGTCGCCTCTCAAGACGGATACTCTTGCCAAACTCAACCTAGCTGGTCGAATAACTTTCGTACTCCCGTCTGACCGGAATTCTGATTCCTCCTGTATACGATGTAAACCGTGTTTGCTCTGAAGATTATGGTGATCATGCATACCTGCTGCATTTTCACAAATTCTGCGTCAATGGCAACTACAGTTCCTGGAGTCGGCAGCTCGTCTGGTCGCAGTGGATCATGCTGCACAAGTGAATGATCTCGACACCTAAGAGATTGTCATAAATTCGCATATACAGAGTGAAGAATGTACGAACAAGGCAATGGAAGTATCTTGGTAAAGGATTGATGGATCAAGTTGATCAGGAAGTTCACTGAAGTCCAAAGTTGACTCCATGTCAGACCTTTCGAAATAGATAATTGCAGGAACCTAAGACTTAAATTGAGTCAACCTGACTCGCAATGATACGACGGCTCACCTTCCATCGTCCCGGAAAGCTGAGAGCTTCATCTTCGGAAACATTATTCACTACAAAGTCATTGAAAATGAACCAGGGGCTGGTTTGTTCATCGTGAACTGCTTCTGGAACTGCGCAGAGAATAAGAAGGTGCATTTTCTAGGTCTCAATCTGGACAAATTACCTTTGATAATGGCAACTAAATGCGAAGGTTTGTTTTTGGCCTTCACTTGTACAACAATTGCCTGGATAATCTGTCAGCCAATTTTCGCCATGTCGGAATGAGCTGCTTACCCTAATGGTGTAGGAGATGACCTCGGGATCATCAATTCCATCAATTTGACCTTGAAGGTTGACTTGAGCGGGTAAGAATGTTTTGTTTCTGCTATCTTGCCAAAATTCCCAAGTTTCTTCATTGTAGACATTAGCATTGACAACTAGAACCGGAGGGAGAAGCCGTGAAGGAATGTATCGTTTGGAAGCGGAAATGGTGAGGTGTTTGCATGCAGGGCAGGTGGCCTTGTGTGAAATGTTTCGCAAGAGCGAGTTGTGTAAGATAGTAGAGAATTCAGCTGGAAGCGGCTGATCATTGTTAACCTGCTGAGAAAGATATTAGCGTCCGATTAACTTCATAGCAGTAGTGGATAGTATACCTTCCGGGGATATATCAAATCAACGATGTGGGTGACGCCCTCTTTTTCACGCGTATGTTTGCAGCTCATGCAAGTCATGACATTTTTTCCATCAATCCCCATTAGTTGCGTGACGGGAGGGGGTAAACTTGTACTCTCAGCTACAGACGGTCGCTTCACGATAGCGGTGTTCAACGGAAACATATTGCCTTCACTGCTGAGTTGATCAATTAGGAACCTGTTGAACACCTGAATCTTGTGGGCGTTGTCAACATCTGCAGAGTCCCTGCCATAATCGATAAGCTCGATAGCGTTGGCAGCTTTCGGAGCTGTCAGACACAACCTCTTGAGCGTAAATTATTACGTACTTTGTGCCAAAACACCAACCGCTTTACAAAAATTACTGGTCTGACAATTCGTGCCTTTGGCATCTTCCAACATACGCACAACAAAACCAAGTTCGCATAATAGACAATTTTCCCTTGGACAGTTAGTGGTGATATGGGACTTGGCAAGACGGCGGACAGGCCACAAATAATGCATGACTTGAACGATAGAATTTGTATAGGAATTGAGAATATGCGTTTCCAGTCCACTGTAGGGTGTCTTGTTATAGAACCTGTTGCATGTAAGCCAAAATCACGTCCGTGAGACTGGTCGCTTACTCAAAGTCAAAGTCTTCGACGCCGAACTTGGAATATTCAATCTCGACTTTGCGATACATCACAGGCACTTCTTCAGCAACGTCATGAAAAGAATCGTCCATACTCTATAGATAGGTTAATATATATATACCACCCGATGAAAATAAAATAAAAGAAATACATTATTCTGACGTAAATGTCCACTCCTGAAGCGGCCATTTGGTTTTCGCGCGGTAGCACTGGATACATTCCGACGACCTTTGAGTTCCTTGGGCATTGCAGCATAGGCTACATTATCATTGATTTTCATCGTTGCTAGAATCTGGGGCGGGATTTTCTGTGGGGGAGGATAACTTGTGTTGGTTGACGCTAGAAGAGGTGTCCACGAAGAAAATAGAGGAGAATCGAAATGGGGTAAGCCTATAGTGTTTAGTGGTCTAAGTAGCAGTAGGTTAATTTACGACGATACTAGGCATGCACATACTTACGTTGAGTCCGTCCAATCTATTTCAGGAACTCGGTCGGGAGTATCTATCCAAGTTATTGGTTGCCCGTCAAATCCGTTGAATGGCATATTACTTCCATCTTCAGCTTGTGACATCATATGGATTGTGCCATCCGCATCTCCAAAAGCCATGAAGGTGCCCGTTGGTGAAATAGACATCGACGTGATATATGAAGCAACATTTAGCTAACCACAATCAATAATAAGGATTAAATGGTCAAGCGATTAGCGTACCTGGTAGAATTCACTAGCCGCGCTCAAATTTGACGCGTCCATTACATGAACTAGACCCTGATCAGAAACAACGGCTATGCTCGACGACCGTTTGGGCAAAACATGGATGAAGGTAGGGTTTGAGGAAAATGGCATAGGTGGAAGCGCGGCCATGGTCCGCATATCGTAAACCTTGACAAGCGGGTCTGGAATTGGTCTTGATTGTCTAAAACCACCTACATTAGACGAGGGACGGCGGTTCATCAAAAGCATAATTATGCACCTTTCTGAGCGTCCAATTGTAAATATGTAATTGCCAGTGGTTTGGAGACCTTGTATCGAACATTGATGTGCTTTCACTGGTTTGTGTTCGCTTCCACCCGAACGCACCATACCTGTTCTCGGGTCATAAAGACGGAGGTACCCATCCGCTGAACCAGATATAAGGGCCGATGACGAGAACTGAAGATGCGTTATGACTGAAGAGGTTGGCACGTTACGCACGACGCTTCCCGTCATCGAATTAAGGAATAGCATCTCAAGTCCCGCTGTCGACACCACCAAGGAATGAGACGAGTTGATTGAGTCGGAAAATGTAGTTAGAGATGTAGATGATCTGGTATATTGAGCAACAGCTCTATGGAAGGACGAATAACTACACGCACTGATGGAACCATTTATTCATGCCTCCCTTCGCCCATGATCCTATACCCTCACTTGCAGATCCGAGCGCTCGGACATAGTTATCACCTGCGGATATTTTGCCAACAGCAAAATTTCCGCCCACAGGAAAGAAAGGACCGCGGTAGCCACGCGAAGTGTAGATACCAGTTACAATACCATTGTTATTGCCTGCCCAGAGGATATCTGACACTGGGTCGAAGGAGAGTGCTGTGACAGAGGACGGGACCGGATGCCCTGTTGAGACAGGGTTTGTAGGTCGATATGACGTCGACATCTACTCGAGCGTTGACAATGACTACAACGACACTCTGAATCGTCAGTATTCGTAGTTATTGCAATTTCGGAGCCTTGAGCGTCGAATTGACACACTTGTTTGGACGTGAAGATTACATAACGAGGAATCGACTAGCGAAATTGATCTATATTGACACGAGGTCTACTACAGAGAACAATGTCGAAATAGTATACAACCCCTGTAGCGGTGAGAACAACGTCTCCTGAGTCGTCTAAACAGCACCTCAAATCAAGGTTTAAAACTGTAAAAGATTAGATGGGTATCGCAGAATGAGGACCATCGTTCAATGCTGGATGAGGCACCTGTATCATGGACGAGCGAGCGCTCCTTGTGCGCGATAGATTGGATGTGAGCCTCCCATCTTGTTTGAGGTTGAGAGGATTCACGAACATCGGAGAAAATGACCTGGGAGTCGGAGAAGTGAAGGACGAAACATGCAACAATATTGCAAATTCTTCCGTCATTCTTGTAAGCTGGTGAATGGAGGTACGAAGGGCGGAAGGGACAGAATGCATGATACTATAGGCCTTGACGAGGCCTGAAATCTGAACCACAATCTAGAGGGCATTCGTTAGCAAGCCCGAACATTTTATGAAAACCAAAATAAGTTACTCTGAGGAAAAGCTGTGCATCTTCCTGCAGTAGTTTCTTTTCTGACATCAAATCTCCGCCATGCATCTTCGATATAATCTCGGAGAGTTTCGCAGTGGCCGTTCGTGCTTGTTCCAACACCGTAAGTACTTCTTGTTTATTCTGACCTGATTTGCTCAACAACGTATCTGCGGCCATGTCCCAAACTTTTGGGGCCATCTCCACGGCATTCTGGATCGCATTCAGAGTATCAAAATCAATCTTTCGTTTCGAGTTTCCTTGTAAATCTGTAAAAAATATTTTCGCTGTCGAGGAGGGGGAAGAAGAGGGCGAGCGACTTGGATCTGACTTCTGGGAATCGTGGCGGGTATGGGACCTCAAGCGTTCTTCCGATGAGTTCCAGAAAGACAACAGTGGTGGAGCCCTAAGCACCGATGATGCAGGGGCAGTTGTCTGGCGTTTCGGGGTCCGAAGTGTCGGGACATGGGGGGCAGGCCCAGATAGTACGCCCCCATGAAAGTCGACGACATTTCGTTAGATGGTAGCTTTTTACCAATCTCGACGTCCTTGGAACTGAAGGAGCCCGCATGACGTCGTGTAGTGCGGTTCCGAGTAGAAATCCCGACACGTAGAGTATGTTGCGATGGCAGGTCAAATCCTAAAACATTTTCGGAAAGTTGCCCAGGGCTGTCTTTGGGGCGCATATAGGACTTAAGACTACTGCTGTGAAATTGCATAGATTTCCAAGCTCCAGCTATCTCAGCTGTGGCCGCATACATCTCGAGAAGCATCCATCGGGAGAAGCGATGATCATCTCCAGGATCCACTTGAAGTCGTAACACCAGAACATTGACAGCCTTCCCAAATGCGGTTGCACAGTCTCGACATTTCTCAAGGAGATTGCGACATGCATTCGGTGGAGGAAGGGAGCTCTGACTCATTGAGTCGAATCGTTCCAAAGCTTGAATGAATTGCATCATATCAAAATGGGCCGGGTCAAGAACCTTGCGGAGTACCACGGAAAACCTATCATCAATGACTAGTGCCGCATATTGCTCCAGAGATTGATAGACTTGGCACATTGCGAAAAGCAAAGACCGTGCGGACTCGGCCAGATTTGCCAGGTGTTGGGGAAGTGGATTAGAGAAAGGAAATTTTGAGAGCCTACGGAAGTAAGAATTTCTTTCTGTCGCTACCGACACCCTTTTCTCATCGAGGGATATTGCAGATCCAACATCAGATGCATCTGAAAATGATGGCGTAACGAATTTAGGGGCAGTGATGGAAACGGATGATGGTGGTGAACGATGAAGAGAGTCTTGTTGGGTAAAATCAAGTACGCTGTGGGAAAAAGACAGTGTCGGAACTGGATCAGATGTTGGGCCATGGGCATTGCGCAGGTCTGGAAGGCTTTTTTTACCCAAAAGGGCGGGGGCTAGAGAATGTCGTACTCCCTCCGCATATGATGCCGTCCGTGAATGGATGGGTGGAGGTTCGAAAGCTTGCATCTGGTCGAAAGATGATGGTATCTCTAAGTCATAATCAGACCCTGGAGATATAGCGTCTTCGAAGGAATAGGGAGGTGATGGTTCGGGGGTAGTTGAACGCAGAATACCAAGATGAAGAGGCGGCGGTCTATTGGGAGTTAGAGCCTCGGGAGAGGAAGGAGGTGGAGATTCAGCGATCAGCGGCAGCGACATGTTCGAGTCAGCCGAGTATGAGCGGCTGTGATGGTCAGCTTGATCGGTATATTCTTTGAATTCGAACGAGCCTTCTCTACGACTGTCATGAATATGAGAACCATTATCCGAATTGAGGACCTACATGCTCTTATCAATAGCGTCTCTATCATGATCGTGGTAAGCTAATTTGGAGGATTCCGCTTCTATCCAATTTTGAATGTTTCGTATCCACTCTTTCATGGAATTGACATCTTCCGTGTGTTGTGAATCCATGACAACTTGGGGCGGCCATTCTATTGGGTTTCGGTCAACTCGAAAGACCTCAAGGCTGTGAAATTGAGGTAGATAGGTAGGAAGGCGGGAAACTTTATTCCGCGAAAAGCAAAAAACCTAGCAATGCGGATTGATCCTTGAATCTTATTGAATTATTGGAGCAAAAATACGCGACGAACCCTAAGATTGACCAAGTATCCTGGTTCGTTGGGTAACCTCTTGATTTTGTTGTGGCTGATATCGAGGGTATCGAGTGACTGAATTAAGGTCAGCTTGAAATATGTTAATACTGGGTAAGGGCAATTTTAAAAAGCGGTAGCGTACTACGCCAGGGAAAGTGGAAAAGTTGTTGTGCCTAAGATTCAGGTATCGCAAACGTGTCAAGAGTGCAAGTTCCGTTGGAAGAGTCGTAAGACGATTGTATCCTAAAGCTATACTGTTTGCTTTGAGTCTTCTAGTAAGTATCAATGCCACGCAAACTCACCGTTTCACTATACCCTTATTGTTGGTATCCACCTTCGTGGCCAACTCCTCAGCTGCGTCAACGCTGATGTCGGTGAGGTCAAGTTTCGAGAAGAATAGAGTCTCCCCATTGTCCGAAGAGTGGTTCAGAGCCTCTGCTATATGCTCATGGTTCAAGGAAGTAGAAGTAGATGGTTGCGACCAGTAAGGCGAGCGAAGGTACGAGGGATCATTAGCAAAAGTCGTCATGAGCAAATCGAAGATTCCAGTCGTTGGCGAGGGCCCGTTGATGAATAGATTGCTGAACGGTCAGTAGCGGATTTACTGCCACCACGCAACACCTGAGTTGAGGTGCCTGAGAGACTGCCCAAGCTAGTGGCTGTGTAAGTCACCACCATTGTTTTGCCACTACCGCGATATATACTAGTGGTTACTAACTGATGTTACTCTCAAAACCACATTGATATGGAGAAACAAGTAGATTCACTACGCATCCCATGCCACCAACCGGGTGGAAAAAACAATAAATCACCTGGACCCAACACTACACTCATCGCCTCTGGCACAACCTTCTCGTGGAAAACCGGAAAGTTACAAGCAGCGCTCCCGGCATCGAAGACGTCAATACGAGACGTATTGAGAGAATCATTGTTCCTTTCAGGTAATGTGGCCGGGGTATCCTCAGGTGGTTTTAAGAGTGTAAAGGCTTCCATGTGCGGCTTTGTGCTGGGCGGACTCAACCAAACAGTCTTGTAACCAACAACTTGCACTGAGGTTATGGTGCATTAATCAGGACATGTTTAGACACTCATGGAATCACTTCACCATAAAGGTTGTAATACGGGTCCTAAGGAGATACAAGTTCTAGGCCTGATGTAAAATTAAATAGGAGCGACTTACAAAATGTGCAGGTGTTGTTGCACCTTTGGGGCCCAACCACACGTTTAAAATAACATTGACGTCGTCCTGTAATGCCTCGTATTCCGGGAAGTCTTGAGATGCCAGAGCGCAATAAATGTAATCGGGGACCACAATGTCACTTCGTAGGGAGGGAAATTGTCGTAACAGATTATACTGAGCAAGATACAAGGTCTTTGCAGCCTCGCCAGAGTAGTCTCCAGTCGTGCTCTCCCCGATGACATCAAGAAAATCTCTCCAGCTCATTAGTGTCTGACTCCAGTCACTATCTCGGTAGTCACGGCCAACCTCAACCGGTACAATTCTGTCTTGACCAGACGCTGATAGCAAATAATCAACAGAGTTCCACCTGTGATTTTTCAATGCTGGCCAGTCACGGGCATAGTCCCTGATCACAAAAGGTGCATTGGAGTGAATCTGCTGGAATGAAAGAAAAGATGGTTCTGTATCAATGGTGGGAACCTCGTGATGGGCGGTTGATAATGAATTGAAGGAAGGATGATGCCCCTGATGCAACAATTTTCGTGAGAGGACTCGGGGCGGGAGGAAAGTTTGTTGTATCTTATTGATGCACGACAAGACCAGATCAAGCCGATTCTCGTCGCCCCCTCCAGCAATGATGATCGCCTCGTCAAGAATACCGATTGATTGTGTTGCGTGGGCCTTGTCCAACACACAGAGGGCATGTAGGATGCATGCGTCTGCGTACAAAATCTGCCACGCCCTCAGAGTAGCCGATGATGCAAGACGCATCTTCTCGTGAGCGATGTCTGATAATGCCTGGAATTCATTTGCCAGATGTTTTCCAATGTGGTGTTCACTGGTTAGTATGCCATCAACGTGCGCCACAAGGTGCCCATAAAATCCTTCAGATAGTTGTATCAAGTCTATGGGGGGCGGCCATTGAGTAGGAAAGAAAAAGGCACGACTTTTGATGTTCACCGTCGGAGGGCAGGGTTGAGCGGATTTGTTGCAAGTGGGCGTGCAGCAAGTCACGGACGGACTCCATAGAGTAGAAGTTTGTGTTGGTGCCTCAATAATAGGGAAACAGGGTGTACTGAGGCAGATCAAAGTCCATGGCTAAACTTGGAAGACAGTGTGACCGTCACGGGCCGCAGTCACAGTTCGGGAGGACAGATTTAAAGGCGAAGCTCCTGGGCCCAAGTGATCCCCCCGTAAATAGACCCAAACAGGCGTTTCTGCCGCCTCATCAGCTCGGATCGGCACCGGACCGGAGACCTCCGCGCAATATGAGTTCGAGGTAGGCCGTGACTGAATGCGTCTGGCGTCGCGCTCACTGGCCAGTCAAACAGGTTGGACAGACTCCTTCTCCTGCTGGACACAGGTTCTTCCTCCTCTGTGAGGACCACAGCTGCCAAACAACTCGCGCAACTTGCTGTCAAAAGTGTCACCAGCGACATAACTCTTGTTGAAGAAGATGTCAAAACAGTTCGCCACCAAGTATCTCAGGTGGATGTTTCGTCATGGAACGATCTCATGTCCGTTGTAGCCCGGGTGCGTACTTTCGCTGAGAGTCCAATATTCATCTTGTCTTGATGCTTGCCACAAGATACTTCCTTTCCTCCACTCCAAATCCTTCGAGACTCGCTCGGCGGCCTCGGTCGCCATTTCGCAAATATGTTCCCTGGCCCCGTTATGGACACCCTTCAATAACATATCCAAAAACATGGAAACAGATCCGGCTGTAGACCTTCCAGTTCCTGATTTTCCTGCATTTTCGGTTCGAGACCTCATTTCTCAGGGCAAGCTTCTACTGGCCTCATCAGGAAAAGAATTCATCAAGCCAGTTGGTATACTCGCCACAACTGCCGAGGTGAAAAAGGCACGCAAAGAGGCTATGGGCCGCCTTGGACTGGATTTTCTGGACGACGTCGCCGATGACTTGGAGCTTGACAAGGAACTCGCAGGCGACATGGAGGTTGATGTCTCTAAAGATGGGACAACGCGCGCGAATTCTCCGATGGAGATCTGTTTCGAGACTGGGGGCGCGCAGAAAACAAGTTCACCTCCAACTCGCTCGCTCACTCCTGTCGACCCCTCCCCGACTACATCGTCCGCTCCTGATGTTGATCTAAGTGCACTTTCCGCCCGAGAACGGAACCGCATGAAAAGAAAACGTAAACAAGGCCCTGGTGCCTTTGTGCAAGCCCCACCGCCCCAGACGCCAGGGGCAAAGTTCAACGCAGCTCCCGCCGGTTCTTCCAACAAGTAACAATGTTTATTCTCTTCAGTGTTCACCACGACTAATCGATTATATAGGGCCAGGCTTATTGCTTCTGATGAGAAAACTGCAACCCCAGTCACTCGTGCAAGTAGTCCAACTAATAATGAATCGGAGAAGGTTGTCATCGATCCGACGAAAGGTGGCGCTGTATCACCCAAAGAATCAAAACAGTCGAAAGCTCTAGAAGTTGAACCTGGAAATTGGATTTGGGATGGAGTGGTCAAGGTGCTGGAAGTTGACCTGTTCAGCGCTACTTGGGAAGTACGTCATGGCGCGGCACTAGCGCTCAGGGAATTGCTGAAGGTGCAAGGGAAGTGTGGAGGGATGAGGGGTATGTGTGGAGATTGTATCATGTTGATTTTTGTGCTGACAGTTTGATAGATGATTTGTCTGATGAGGAAAACGAACGCGCGCATGAAAAATGGTGCAATGATCTCGCTGCTAAATTTCTGTGTGTTTTTGTTCTTGATAGATTTGGAGATTTTGTTTCAGATCAGGTAAAGATATATCCAGGTTCTGATAGTTCATTCATTGACACTTATTCAATAGGTCGTTGCGCCAGTGAGAGAAACTGTTTCCCAAACGATGGCGTCCTTGATGCTGCACATGCCCCGCCGATCCCTATTACACGTCCATCAAATACTTCTCCAGATGATTCGCCAAGATTTTCCTGTCGTAATTGCAGGTAAATCTACGAGCAAAAGACATGTGTCGAGAAAGGCGACAAACGACAACGAACGCAACCATATCTGGGAGGTCAGGCATGCGGGATTACTCGGCATCAAATATGAAGTTGCTGTCCGAAGTGACATATTCGATAGTGCAGGGGATATCAAACAAGAAAACGGGGATCTGCCACCTAATCAGGAAGGCAAAGACGTATTGCGTGATGTTGTCGACGTCGCAATTCTTGGGTACGCTGAAATTTTATGACTGGTTTCATGTTCTCTCATCCTTTTCTCCAGGCTCGGTGATCGAGACGACGACGTTCGATCTGTGGCGGCAACATGTCTTCTACCAGTGGCACAGCACCTCGTCGACTATTTGCCTGAATCTTTAGAACGTATTCTAGTCGTATTATGGCATTGCCTCAGTGATATGAAAGACGATCTAAGTTCAAGCGTAGGTGCCGTTATGGATCTGCTAGGTATAAGCCTTGTATTAGCAAAACCAGAATACTGTACTGACCCACGTCCACAGGAAAGTTGGTTGCATACGAAAGGGTTATTGATATTCTCGCTAGTGAAACAGTTTCGTACGCCCAGTCATTCTTTCAGTGATTGAATACTTGAACTCAAGTACGGCTAGCCTACCTCTCTCAACGCTTGCTCCTACCCTTTTCCCCTTCTTCCGGCATACAATTCCTAATGTTCGACTGGCCGTGGTGAAGACTTTGGCGTCCTTTATGGCTGTACCAAACTTACCGCGTGACTGGGTATCAGTATCATTCTTGCGTTTACTTTTTCAAAACTTCATATGTGAAGAACGCTCTGATATACGGGACGCAAGCCTTTCTGCTTGGAGAGATGCATTTTCATTGTTGTCTTCAATGCCAGACTTCTTACCTTCGCAAGTTTCCCAACAGTTGACGCTCGAATGGTATGCTGTAGCGATGACTCCAATTGGATCTCCAATAGACACTTCGACATTTTTTCTCCCTTTCGTCGCAAATCATACCGACGGAATGCCTGAGCGTCATAATGTCGACAAGAATATGCTCGCTCAAGACCTGTCATTAGTACCGATTGAAATCATCTTTCGGGCAAGGATGGCAGCAGCGACTGCGCTAGCCTATCAAATAATCTACTGGCCCAAAGAAGTGCGTGTATATCTACTCGTCTACTTACTACTCTAACAAGGTGTTACCAGATGATTGACGATTTCTTTCGACCAATCCTTCTGCACTACGTCGACTCTAGCAGCATGCTTCAAAAATTCCTTGGTGCCATCGTTTCTGAAGAATGGGCACGTGGCTACGAGCAGCTGGTCACAGCGGCCACACCTCTCTCTTCTGTTTCGACGCTTGCTAAAGAAATCAGTCAAAAAACTCTAGCATGGCTACAAGGGAACCCTCCTCCAGCATATCATGAAATGGTCTATGCGTTGAGTCGGATACATGCGGATTGTATCGCGCTTCTTCAGCTGTTCAATACGGAATGCAAATTGCCAATGTCCTCCATACCTTTTCTTGGAAATGAGATCGATATCACAGGTACACGTCAAGGTTGCTTTACGATTGAAACAGCGCAACAAACAGTGAATTCTCATTTTACGAGGCTCAAAGATAGCCTTGGAAGGACAAGAAAAAAGGAGCAAGCTCTCATCGGTGAGAAGCGAACGACAGTCGTAGCAAGTATTGAACGATACCTTGAAATCAAAACCCAAAACGATATCCGAGTTTCGGCAGTATTTGCAGCTGCATTCGTCAGTTTCAAGGATATGCCGGATAAAGTTAGCCCCGTGGTTAAGGGAATCATGAACGGGATCAAAGTAAGTGTTATAACTTACCACGCCGCGTTTTATTCACACTGTAATTTCCAGAGTGAGGAGAATATTGATTTACAACAGAGATCGGCCACTGCGGTCGCTTCTTTTATTGATTTCTGCTCACAACACAACATAAAGCAACCGCCAGATAAAATTGTTAAGAACTTATGTACATTCCTCTGCCAAGACACAGAGAACACGCCTACTTTTGCTTTCAACAGGAAGCACTTGTCCGGCATAATGTCGTTCCAAAGCTCCAGTGCCCGTGACCAGAAAGATGGGCTCAAGCCTGCCGCTGGGGCAAGCACGGAAACTGCTGAGGACAAAAAGAAAGCCCGTCTCTCTCGCCGGGGTGCTGAATTTGCATTCAATCAACTTTCCTCGAAGTTTGGCCCGTCGTTGCTTGACGTCATTCCCAACATGTGGGGCTCCATGGCTGGTGGACTTTTAGGTGCCTTCCAAGGCGGTGAGTCTGGTCAAGCTACGTGTCACTACATTCCCTTACATTTTATTAGGTTCGGTTGAAGAATCGGACACTCTCATAGAAAAGCAGTACGGCCAGGATGTTATTGATTCTCTCAGCGTTCTGGAAGCTGTCGCACCTTCATTTGACTCAGGTCTATGGCCACGTCTAGCTGAAATACTGCCCATATTGGACCTGGCTCTTCGTAGCCGTTTTGCAATCATCAGACAAGCCACCGCACGGTGTTTTGCCACAATCTGTAGCGTGATGACATCCGATTCTATGCGTTATGTTGTGGAGAATATTGTTCCGCTCTTAAGTGATCCTTTGGTCCTAGCAAACCGTCAGGGTGCGATAGAGTTGATTTATCGTGAGTAGTTCCAGACATTGAAAGCAGTAGCCTCATCCAGACACTATAGACATTGTCCAGCAACTAGATATCAAGGCATTACCATACGTCATCTTTCTTGTCGTCCCCGTCCTTGGCCGTATGAGTGATTCCGACGACGACATAAGGTCAACCTCGACAAATACATTTGCCTCCCTCGTCAAAATGGTTCCACTAGAAGTGAGTAGCTGTTTTACGGCCCAAAAGCACAGGACTAATGGTTTTGTAGGCCGGTTTACCTGACCCGCCAAGTTTCCCGGATGATCTTCTCAAAAAGCGCGAAGTCGAAAGAGAGTTTTTGTCACAGCTTCTCGATGGTAGCAAGGTTGCGAAGTATGATATCCCAGTCCTTGTCAAAGCCGAGCTTCGCAAATACCAACAGGAGGGAGTCAACTGGTTAGCTTTTCTAGCCAAGTACCAGCTCCATGGAATCCTGTGTGACGGTAAGTATTATCGGCTTTGTATGCTTATTTTACACTGAGATTTTGATTAGACATGGGTCTTGGTAAAACTTTACAATCCATCTGTATCTTGGCCAGCAAGCACCACGAGCGGGCTCAACGTTACAGCGAGACAAAATCTCCAGATGCTGTTCATCTTCCATCCCTGATCATTTGCCCCCCTACACTGACTGGTCACTGGTACTATGAAATTCTCAAATATGTGGAAAACTTGAAGCCCATATTATACACTGGTAATTCTCGCGAACGAACCAAACTCATTCCCAGACTTGATCAATTCGATGTGGTAATCACGTCCTACGAAGTGGTTCGAAATGATATCGCGAACTTAGAGCACCTGAACTGGCTTTATTGTATCCTGGACGAGGGACATGTCATCAAAAACTCGAAAACAAAATTGACCAAAGCGGTTAAATGCGTTCGCGCTCAACATCGTCTCATACTTTCTGGAACGCCGATACAAAACAACGTGCTGGAGTTGTGGAGTCTCTTTGATTTTTTAATGCCTGGGTTCCTTGGGACAGAATCATCCTTCAATGAACGTTTTGGAAAACCTATTCTGGCTAATCGAGATGGCAAAGCGAAGAATGGCGAAGCTGGTAAGCTTAATGAAATTATTTTTTTTCAGTTTTGAATCTGACCATCATACCCAGCGGCACTGGCTCTGGAAGCATTGCATAAACAGGTCCTACCATTCCTACTCCGACGCCTTAAGGAGGATGTCCTTAATGATTTACCTCCCAAAATCATCCAAGACTATTACTGCGAGCTCTCTGATTTGCAGAAACGCCTGTATGACGACTTTTCGGGTTCCAAAGCCGGTGCCTCCGCCGAAGACATGGTCCGTACCAGTAAAGAAGATACTGGCCAACAACATATATTCCAATCTCTTCAATACTTGCGAAAATTGTGCAATCATCCTGCGCTGGTCCTCAAAAATGATCAGAATGCCATCAGTGAAGCGCTTCAAAAGGCGGGGCTTCAAAAATCGTCACTCAATGACATTCAACAAGCTCCCAAGTTACTTGCATTGAAGTAGGTCCAGCAACTCGCGATTTGAAATTATAAAGGCACTAAACTGTTTTTTGTCAGGCAATTGCTAATAGATTGCGGAATTGGTGTCACGACCAATATGCGGAATGACTCTGCTGGAGGCGAATCTATCGATGCAGTCGGCGACTCCACAGGATCGTTCTCACAGCACCGTGTTTTGATCTTTTGTCAGATGAAACAGATGCTTGACATCATTGAAACGGACCTTTTCAAAGTGCATATGCAATCTGTGACATATATGCGTTTGGATGGTAGTACAGAAGCAAGCAAGAGGCATGCGATTGTCCAAACTTTCAATTCTGATCCTAGTATTGATTGTTTGTTGTTGACTACTCATGTTGGGGGGCTTGGGCTTACGCTGACGGGTGCTGATACTGTTATATTTGTTGAGCATGATTGGAATCCTATGAAGGATCTTCAGGCTATGGATCGTGCTCATCGTATTGGTCAAAAGAAGGTTGTTAATGTTTATCGGTTGGTCACCAAGGGGACGTTGGAAGAAAAGATCATGGGGTACGTCTCTTTTTTTTCTTCTTTGAATGTCCTCATCAATTGTATTGATGTGAAACGTTTTTTTTCAGACTTCAACGCTTCAAACTGAACATTGCCAATTCTGTCGTTACACAACAAAACGCCGGTCTTTCGTCGATGGACACAGATCTCGTTTTAGATCTGTTTAGGCGTACGACGGAAGAAGATGATGCGGCAAGTGTAACTAAAAAATCGAAACAGGCTCCGTCGAAACCTGTTACGACGAAGAATGTACTCCAAGGTTTGGAAGATTTACCGGCGGAAGAGGAGTATGAGAGTCTGGATTTGTCTTCGTTCATGGAGTCTTTGAATAAATGATTATATTTCGTTTTTTTCTTCTTTTCTTCTTTTTTCCTTCTTGCCAGGCCATCAGGACGTGCGTGGGCCTTTTGTCGTTGTTGTTTTCTTTTCGTTCGTTTTTCATTTTTTTTGTCACTTTTGTGATTTAATTTGGTATCCTACTTGGCGATGAATTGTATTTCTTTTTTTGTCAGGCAGTATTTATACTAATAGAGTCTGGTAATGTAGCCCATGTGTGGCGACATAGACAGTAAAAAAGGCCTTTGATCACACCCTTGATTGTAGACTTTTCTGATTGTGTGATCTTGCGTTTGCTGACTGCGCATATAACGACGTAGAAGCACTCGAAGCACTTTTCAGAGACTCATACTAACACTGATAAGAACTACGCAAATCTAAATCGAATTAAAAGGGGCATACAGTGCTTCCAAGTCTTGAAAGGTCTTTTTCTTTTTATAAAAAAAAAGAAAAGAGCACAAGCGCCTAGAAGGTTTATCTCCGACTCTTGTCTTTACCTTTCTTACTATTAACCTCAACACCATCCAACATCCTCTCAATCTCCCTACGAATCTCACGTAAATTCGCCTTCAGAGTCTTCACATCCTCAAACTTCCTCTGCACCATCGCTTCCTCAACAAAAGTCTCCAACAAAGCTTCTTGCTCAAGTAACGGCTGCAGTGCCTGCGCAAGCTCTGAATCGGGGTCGATATCAGGTTCTTTGATCAAGCCGTCCTCAGCCGGAAGTTCTGTTCCTGTTGGACTCTTATTTTTACTTTTGGTTTGTGTAGAACCGGGTAAAGACTGTTGCGCATAATGAGTCGGTCGGTTTGACATGGTTTATAAAAAGGAGAGGAGAGGGAGGGGGGGGGGGTCTATGACAGGCGAAAAACTTACTTGAAGAGGGAACATGTTCTTTTGTAGGAACAGGTTCGCCCGCATGAGAATTGCGGCTTGAATACGAGCTTGGGAGCTTGTGGACCCATTGGGACAAGGAAGTTGTTTGATCTTCTTGGATAGGGTGTCGTACTGGGCAAAGGCTTCGAGGAGCCGTTTTCGAGCGGCAGAAGCCTCTTTTGTCGGATGACCATCGTGGCTGCGGAGAGAAGATCGGTATAGGTATTCCAATTTTGAAAAAAAGGGGAACCAACTGACTTTAATGTGAGTAATAGTTCCTGGAATTGAGGAAGTGCGTCTTCGATCTCTTTTTCTAGTGCGATAAACATCTGTTTTTGACATGAGACTTGGAAGACAAGGTTAAGTTTATCTAACTCGCCTCGTGCAGCACGACAAACGTCGGTACGTGTAGCCTCTCTTGTTTGTACTGCTCCCTTCTGTAAAATGGTGTTGAGTGTAGATCCAAATAATTAAAAGATTAGATGCGCACAAAAGAACTGGTCGACACATCCGACAAAGTCTGACACCTTTCAAAAATTTCTCGTCCTTGTCAATTTCGTCAGCACCTCCTATACTTGCGTTCTTCCGTTTTCGAACACCATAATCGACACCTTCCCCGACTTCTTCTATCATCCTTGTTTTTGGATCGACAACGAACAGCACTGAACAGCTGACAGGACGCAGTGGGTTCTTTATAGGTAGCGAGCAGATGATACGACCGCATAGCCGACAATGATGTTTACGGTTAGTCAAGGGGTGAAATGAGGTTCTATTGAAGTGATATCAATGACTTGGCGTGAAGTTTACAGTTCAAATGAAAACTCACGAGCATGTAGGGCACTTTGACACAGCTGAATCGGCCTCCCAAGGTGTTATTCGTTGTTCCATCGCTATTCAGAAGAGTGATTAATCGTTGTAAGAGACGGGAGTGTGCGACGTACCCCGTTTGTCAGGTTTGGAAGGGTCACCCAGATTTCCAGCTACGACACTCTTCCAAAGATCATTAGGGTCCCGAAAGTTAATGTTTTTGTAGGTATCAAGATCGAATATAGAGGATGCGCGTCGAAGTCCACGATTCGCTGAGCCAGAGCCCTGAGGCCGTTGATTGGGGGACAAATTAGACCCTGACCGGGGAGGATTGAGTGGAAAGTGAAGGTCGATCAGTTTCTCCAAGCGTCTTTCTAGTTTGTTTCGTTCAACCCTTTGTGCGCTGCCGTCGGCATCTGTGCCATTGCGCTTTACCTTGCGCAGGGCGAGGAATTCGTCGGTAAGATATCTATGGAATCCCCTGGGCTGAAATCCAGGTTTGTACGGAAGACGGACGGATCGAGACACGGACGGACTAGGGGCGGGTGTACTGGGCTTTGGCGGGGGGCTTGAAAAGGATGTCGTGCGAGAGACTGCGGGGGATGGTGACGATGAAACTGCGGAGACAGGCAGACCATGGATGGGAGGGAGGGCACGTTCGGAGACGTTGGGCGAGAGAAGTGGTTTCGCGGACGGGCCGGCGGTCAACTGGGGCTCCGACTGGTTGAGGTGGGTGGCTGCTGGGAGGACTCTCTGCAGGGGAGAGGAGGGGCCGGAGCGGGTGCGTGCATGGAGCGTATTACTCCGGGGGAGAGGCTTGTTGGGGGAGACGTGCCGAAACTTGGAGGCGCGGGGCACGGGCAGCGTGGGCGGCGCGGCAAAGGAGGTCGACGGGACGGGGGCACCGGGGCTGGAGGCCTCGAGCGGGGAGTCCGGGGACTCGTTGGAATGGCTGGAGGCCGGGGGCGAGGGCAGGCCGTTGGGCGAGGCGACGGGCGGATCGAGCAGCGGGCCGGAGAGGACGCGGGAGTGGCGCTTGGACTGGCAGACGGTGAGCCGGGCGGCGCGCGGGCAGACGGGCACTGACCTTGTAGGCCTGGTAGGGGAGGGCAGCCATGGGGAGAGCGTGGTAGAGCCGGCACGCGGCACGCTGCGAGATCAGTCCGTATCATCCCAGCCATGTCCGCCGCCTCGGGCATCGCAGTCGCCCCAGCCCTCGCCGCCGCCTTTGCCGCCGCTGCCAGCCAGCCCGGCGTCCGCTTTCTCAAGGTAGTCATCCAAAATGGTCCTTCCCCTGCCGCCCCCTGTCCGTCCAGCCCCCCGTCTGACACTCACCCCCAGAATCCCTCGTCCTCGACAGATCCATCGATGCCGCGGGATCCTTCCAAGACGATCTCGCCATGCTCCAGGATGTCCTGTCCGACAACGACCCGGCCTATATCCTAGCCAAGCTCGATCATCCCTCGTCGGACTGGACCGCCTTTTGCTTCGTGCCGGATACCGCCCCGGTCAGAGGCAAGGTGTGTATGCCATGTCGTGTCGTGCGATCTGCTGCTTGCTTATGGCGCGATTAGATGCTGTATGCGTCTTCTCGTGCATCCCTGCTCAAAACCCTTGGGTCTACCGTCTTCACCGACTCCATCTTTGCGACTTCGAAAGCCGACCTGACTGCAGACGCATATCAGGCCCACCTGCGCCACCTTGCCGCCCCGAAACCCCTCTCTGCCCGTGAACAAGAGATCGCCGACGTACGTGCCGCAGAGAGCTCCTCTGCCTCTTACGAGGGTTCCCGCACCCGTGCGAGCCATGTCGCTCCTGTCGGTTTCAAGTGGGCTCCCGAGGTAGAGGAAGCCATCGTGGAACTCGTTCGCGGCGAGAACTCTGCGATTATTGTTATGGCAAGCTTCTGTTCTATTCCTCCTACCAGCGTGGACTGACGTTCGTTCAGACAATCGATCCTCAGACGGAGACACTCCTTCTCAAGTACAATTCTGAGATTACCATTGATCAACTTTCCTCTACAATCCCCAAAGATGAACCTAGTTATGCCCTTTTCGCTTGGGCTCAAACCCATACCTCTCCTCCCAGTCGCGAAATTGGTACTGTCGCCGCCTCCTTGAACTCTTGACCCCACTGACTCTTTTTTTAGTCTTCATCTACTCCTGCCCATCATCATCCCCAATCAGGTACAGAATGCTGTATTCATCGGGGTCCGGCGCTACTCTCCATTGGATCAAGGGGCTGGTCGCTTCATCGTCAACTACAGTCCAACTCGCTTCACGAAAGATCGAGACTTCAGACCCCCAAGAACTTACCGAGCAACAGATTATTGAAGAACTCCGGCTAAAGGTTGGGGAAGGACATGAAGAAAACGATACGAGCGGCACGTCTACACCCAGTGGTGATGCTAAGCCATTTGCAAAACCCAGAGGCCCTGCAAAAAGGCGCTGAGCGTATATAAGCACATCTTTTACTTGTACATCATCAAGCAGCACAATCTACAACATTTATTTTTTGGGAATGACGATAAGAGTTTTCTCCACCTACTACCTCTCCTGTTGCATCGATAAATATATTTTACACACGTTCATCACTAGTTTTGTCATTGTCGTGCGGCCCTCTCTATTTTCTCCCCACGTCCTGAAAATATGAGTCATATCATCCGGCCTGACGGGCCAGCTATAAAGAGCACTCCATCTACCCTTCTTCATTTTTTTAAACATGTCCGATCATACCAACGGCGTTCAGGGCCTGAACCAAGGCGGAATTGCAGTCTATTGTGGTTCATCGATGGGGACACAAAAAGCCTATATAGCAGCCGCAGAATGTATGTCGTGGCCTGTCAATCTTGAGCGTACGGATCAGGATCAGCTAACTCTTTGAGGTTTAGCACTGGGGAAAGCGCTTGCTGCTCAGAATAGGCCACTTGTTTATGGTGGAGGTGCGAAAGGGATTATGGGTGTCGTGTCTAATTCGGTGTTGGCTCATGGTGGACGGGTGACGGGGGTGATACCGTATGCTATGGTCATTGCTGGAGGCGAAAAAGGGAAGGGTGATAGGGAACAGATGGTACCACTAGAAGACTGTAGGAGAGAAGGGATTGAAACAGTGAGTATAGTTTTACGAGAGGGAGTGCGATATTTCTGACTGGCCTATGACTCGACCTAGATCATTGTACAATCAATGCACGAACGTAAAGTCGAAATGGCCAAACGTGTAGAAGGATTCGTTGGTTTACCGGGCGGTTTTGGCACGTTTGAAGAGGTATTTTTAAAGATCCACCCATCATATCTTAAATGAAATTGGTTTGACTTTCCCTATTAAAGGTTCTCGAAGTAACCACTTGGTCCCAACTTGGTATTCACGACAAACGTATGTTCCTACGTGCTACCCCTCAGCACGGGTGTTCTCATATTTATTTTTCATCTAGCCGTCGTTCTTCCCAACGTCCTGGGTTTCTGGAATCCCCTGCGCCAACTCATCGATCATGCAGTGCAAGAGGGATTTATTAGAACCTCTTCCAAACGGTTGATCATCTTTGTAGATGGTCCCGCCAACCAAGAAGAGCATATGTCATTCGATTGGGGCACAGCTGTCCTCGCCGCTTTAGATGACTGGGAACTGGGGTACAGCAAGCCTCTGTTTGACTGGACACAGAATATGGATGCCACCTCTGATAAATTAATAGCGACATGATCAACGCCAAATCCCTCGGTGTAACCAGTTCTAGTAGAGCTAATATACATGGTTACATTTGATCATTGCGGGGCAGTTGTGCTTTTGCTTTGCTCTTGCCAATTGTTGGCGCTATGGAACGACTCGTGCTCATGAAAGCATCGACGTCTGCTTCTGTGACCTTGTTTCTGCGCTGTGAAATACGTGAGGTTCATCTGATAGCAAAATAAAATAAAAAAATAGGGATCTCACCTCTTGGAAATCGGCCACAAATTTCTGGAGAAGGGCTATGCATTTGGCCTTGAGTTGTCCAGTCAATAACTCTCCTGCCCGATATTCCTAGAAATGAGGGTTTGATTCAATTAACCAGATCCTTGTGATGGAAAAAATGACTCACTCTACCAAGTCGTTCTAGCTCCTCATCATCATCCAAGAAGAACCCTAGGTACTGATAAGAAACGTCAACCTCTGTATCACCTCCCAAACGCCTGTGTTCCTCTTCTGTTTCCTTCCCACCAGAAAACCCATGTCGATTTATCTTATTTTTTATTTGATTTGCTTTGTCCGTCATGAAGACACTGCTGTTGGGGTCGCTAGCACTCATTTTGGTTTGTGGGCCTTGGAGAGCAGGGAAGAATTTAGAATGAATGAGGGAGGGCTTTGGGTATTTTAGCTTGACGGCGACGTCACGGGTAAGTCGGAAGTAGGGATCTTGGTCGATGGCGCAAGGGATTAGGCAAGGGATATTTGACACTGTGCCGAATATGTGAGGGAAAGAATTGGAAAAGGAGGGAGACGCTTGGATGGCGGCGAAATGGATTTTTCCAATGTTGTCACTAGAGTTTTTTTTGGTTCAGAGAAGGCTCTGGGATATCTAAGTTGATGACTCTTACGATTCGTTGAAACCAAAGGTAGCTTTCGCCTGGTTGTAACTGATTTGGCGAGAAACCCTTGAAACGTTTTCATAAAAGGGACCGCCCATATAGACATAATCGCTGAATATGAAGGTCCGTTCGACATCGAAGCCGCAGGCTATGATGTCCTTCGCATTGTCCCTCGCGAACTTGCGTGTTTGATCTGGCTTGAGTTCATGTTTGAACAGGAACTTTTCGTCATCTATTATAGTTCGATGGCATTGTATCCTAGAGGGTAAGGGAAATACTGACCAGTCAACTGAATCACAAGTGGACACTGGAAAGTGTCTTGAAGCCATCTGTACTATTATTGGAACAGGCATTCGCTGGCAGCGATTATCACTTACTTCGTAAAGACGAAGGGGACCATGTGACCGAGATGCATGCTGTCGCTGCTAGGGCCACGGCCGGTGTATAGGAAGAAAGGTTTTCCTTGCTCGTACCGGTCCAATATCTTATCGAACTCACTAAGATAGCACTAATCAAAGTCTAATACCTCATGTACCCCGACATGAGGCTTACCGATGAGAAAAGAACAGTCCTCGCCTGAGGAACACATGTGGACGTTGTCCAGTCAGGCTTTCGAAGCGTTCAAGTAGAGCAGAGTCAATTCTACGGGTACCGAACTGATCTATCAGTTTGTCATAGTCGATCGCTTGTTGTTTTCCGTCCTCGGAGACGCCGCCCTGAACATCCCAAGGAGTGATGACTTGGTCGTGCGGTTGAGCGTTTTCTGGAGCAGGTTTAATCGCTGGTGCCCCATCTGTTCTGAGAGAAGATGAGCGGGGGATAGCCGAAGTGTGTGGCACTTACACGGACATGTCTGCTAAAGCAGAGGTGACAACTTGCGAAGTAGGCTCTGGGGCAGACATTTACCTAGTTTTGATTAATAGAGAGATACAAACATTTCAGTATCGATCAAATTGAGTCATCATCCGATTAGATACAACGAATGAATTGTTATTCTGCAGCCAAATAAATGTCAACACCCGTGGGAAGCGGTGAACTACTCCTTGCCTCATTGTCAATACCGCGTACCGCTTTGTTCTTTTATTCCCTACCAACGCTTAGCTGCGCAGTGCACACTTGTCTTCTCTATTCAAAGCTACCATGACTGCTGCTAGACTTCATCCTTCTTTACCAGCACCCGTTGTCCACGCTGGTTTTTCTGTCTCCCAGTCCAAGTCCCATGTACTTGCAGGGGTGCAGGACGCGTATTGGAGTGACGATGAAGCTGTGATTTGACTTTTTTTTTAATCCTGCGGTCGTGTCGTCATCGACTCATTGTTTTAATTAGGAAGACGCAGAATGTCCGTTGTGCCTTGAAGAAATGGATATATCTGATTTGGGATTCAAGCCTTGTGTTTGCGGTTACCAAGTCCGTTATCGCGTTGTTTCTTCTTTGAATGTGGACAAGTTGTCCTAACGAATGGTCTTAGATCTGTCGTTTTTGCTGGCATCACATCAAAGAGAATTTGAATAAGCGTTGCCCCGCTTGTCGTAGAATCTACACCGATGAGGCTGTTGAGTTCAAGGCGATCGATACACAGGAGTAATAATCTCTCATTGGTCATTGTCTTTTCACTGCTAAGAAAAATTTCTATTAGCCACAAACGCCTCATGCAACAGAAGAAGCAGAGGGAGCGCGAACGTAAAGAGCTTGATGGCTTGGGAAGACGCCATCTCGCCAATGTCCGAGTAGTTCAACGCCATGTAGTTTATGTTGTTGGTATCGGCCCTCGATTTGCTAAAGAAGAGGTACGCCCGGCTTTTTAACGTGAACAAGCTCTTGCTAATTCCTGTTCTCAGCTTATCCCGACTCTTCGTTCAACTGACTACTTTGGCCAATACGGAAAAATTAACAAAATCATTCTTGTCAAGCGTACACCTTCTGGTGGAGGCTCTCCTGTAGTCGGCCTTTATATCACCTATAATCGAAAAGAGGATGCTGCCCGTGCGATTTCTGCCGTTGATGGGATTGCGTCACCGGGCGGCGGCAAGGAAGTAATGCGCGCGAGCTATGGAACGACAAAGTACTGTATGGCATTCCTTCGCGGGGTCGCTTGTATGGATCACAACTGCATGAACCTTCACGAGTGGGGCGATGAGAAGGATTGTTTTACGAAGGAGGACCTTACAACCTTGTATGACAGCTTTTTGATTTTTCGGTTTATCGCTGATTTCAATGTAACAGAAAACACACTATGAAGGCTACTGAGAGTCGTACTCGGACAACTGTCGTCAAGAGGTCCGATGAGTCGGAAGGTGGGACTTGCACTGATCAAAGATCTAGCGTTGACGCATACATCGATAGGTTTACCGCGAGCTGCTTCTTGGGCTCAGAAGTCCCTCAACTCGTCATCAGGGAGTGGTCTGGCACCAAGTTCTTCCTCTTCCCTTAGCCGCCCACCTCGTCGTGGGGGAACGGCTCGTCAAACAAGGACAGGAACCGGTCAAGTGTCAGAGATACGTGCGGCGCAGACTCGATCTGGAGCTGAGCGGAAGTCTGTGGCAGCCTCTTTCTCTCAGACACCTGCCTCACGTTCTTCGACACCTCCGTTTGGCGATGGGAAATCATATCGCAAAGAAACATCGATACCGAAGTCCACGAATTCTCCAGCTCCTTCTGTCAATGCAGAGTCTGACGCGGGTTCGCACCCACAAGAACAAGGTTTTCCGTTATCTTCGAGACCGTCATCCCCTGGGTCAAGCTGGTCTCCTATGCGTTCCATTGCTCAGGTGGCGACATCGGCACCGGCGGTACCTCCCGGTCTCTCCGCACCGCCGGGCATCCGTTCGCCAGCCCACCCTTCTCGAGTTCCCACTGCTTCGCCTCAAACGCCTTTGTTGTCGTTACAATCATCGTATCAAATGTCGACTGCGGCGCGTGCTCTACTTGATGATGTGAAAGCAAGGAGGGAAGCGTCTCAGCCAGCGTTCGGTCTCAGCCCCTTCCCGGACTTTGATAGGACTCTCCAAGCCTTGGGTGGAGGTGATGATGGTGGCTTCAGCTTCAATCTAGATCCCAAGCTTGCTGATGAAGTCGAAACGTCTGGCCAGCTCGATGGATTTAATCCCGATACAGCTATTCCTTTTGCTAGTCCATATGTGGACACTTTCCCCATGTTGCACACTTCCAGTGCGATAAACTCGCCGCATCTCGGACCGCCTCCTGGATTATCTTACCCAGCCAACCGTTCTGTTTTTGATTCTTTTATCATCAAGACAGATCTAGACGTTCAAAATGGACACAGCTATATGGGTAGCTTCAATCCATTTGCAGACTCTTCGGAAGATGACATCCACGGTTTGGCGCCGCGTAGCACTGCTGAAATTGACGAGGAAAGGAAACAT
Organism: Agaricus blazei; assembly: GCA_029719445.1. NCBI lineage: Eukaryota > Fungi > Basidiomycota > Agaricomycetes > Agaricales > Agaricaceae > Agaricus > Agaricus blazei. The sequence continues at coordinate 373,663 of SSNC01000009.1, read as the reverse complement.
TCGCGCTTTAATTTCGCCCGCGGTCGACATGGGTCCAATCTTGCATCTCCGTCTAATACCTCGGGACCGAGCTTTAACAATATTCCTGAAAATCCTGCTTTCTATAGTACCCCCATTGGTGTTCAGCCGCCAGGTTGGTCGTCGATCAGTCATCAAGAATACAACTACCCACAAGTGGCCTCGAACGTGGGGTCCCCATTGTTGCAGCAAAGTCAATCACAAAATTTGTATCCTCAAAATGTGCCTAGGTTTCAACCTTTTGAAACGGATTTGAGTGAAGCACAATTACGGGATTTCATTCAGTCAAGCAGAGAACGGGCAAATGTAAATCTTAATAATTTACATTCTGATCATCAAGTTCAAGTTCAAGGTGAGCCGTCAGTCAACGTTTTTGCGAAGGTCCACCTTACGCCACTTTTAGATCCTCCTGGCCTCCATAAGGTCCAGCAACCGTTCCATGATCCTGCTATCATGTCTGCGAGCTTTGCTCCTTCACAGGCGCCAATGAACACTACTTATGGACCACCTCCCGGCTTGACGTTTCCTCCCGACGTGAACAGCGACAACGGCCCCTCGGTCAATTCGCATGTCAGTCCAATTCCTCCTCTTGATGAAGGGTCTACTCATGGTGAGTCTAATTTTTCATTTCTCCAGGGGAGGGAGGTCAACGTTCCAAACGTCTCGCTTCCTCATTATGGAAACTCTGCCATCGGTGTTAATGCATTGTTCAATACCCTCGTTGCGCAAACGCAGTGAACCGCTCTCATAGAAAATAAATACCCCGTTACGATGTACCATCCAATGCCACTTCAACAATCCCACCCTCCCCTGGCCTTTTATTTGATTGAATCATCAACATTCATACTGACCCGACTCTGACTTCTTGTTCATAAATCGACTGGTTTAGTATCAACGACTACTTCTCCGGCACCCTCGGTTGCGTTATCAAACATCGACTTCCCGGCACTCGTGGCAAGCAGCGCAGATCCACAATCGCCTTCATTGCCAGAAGACGCCACCGCTGCAGAGGACAAAAAATCCAAAGTGCAGGAGCGAGCGGAGAAGAAGGCTGCTAAAGCTGCAGTAGCGGCACAAAGGGCAGCTGAACGGCAGAGAATCGCTCAGGAAAAGGCTGCTGCCAGAGCTGCTGAAAAGGTGGAACAAGCGAAGAAAAGGGCTGAAGAGAAGGAGAAATTACTTCAAGAGCAAGCAGCGGAGGCTGAACAACAAAAGAAATTGGAACGGGAAAGGGCGGAAGAGTTGGCGGCGAGAGTTGAGCGAGAGGCTGTTGCTCGACAGGAGCGGGAGGCAGCTGAGAAAGCCCGAATTGAGAAAGAGAAAGAGAAGGCAGCGCGTGCTGAGAAGGAAAGGCTGGCGGCTGTTAAGAGAGCGCAGAAACAGGTAGAGGCTGCGAAGGTTGTAAAGAAAGATCCATCAACGCCTTCCTCAACACAAAATAAGTCGCCTGTGGTCAATGCGTCACAAGTGCCCCTACTGTCTAAGAAGCCGAAGAAGAGTAAACCTTCCACCAAGCCCATCAGGGTTCCGAGGGAGGACGAGCATCTCCAAGATGAGGCTTCGACGTTACTTTCAGCAGCCACATCAGAGGCTCCCCGCCTTCCTGGCCAAACCGCCAACTCGAGCCGTGCAAATTCTCGCTCACAGTCAATGGAACGTCAATCGAATCGTGTTACAGTGGAGGAATTACTCGAGCAGATTCATTCAAGCAATCCTCACTTGGGCCTTGGGAACCATCCTTTCTTTGACCTTTACAAGGTTGCTTCCGCTTCGAAGATGCCTCTTGAATATGGTCCTTTGGTTCATGCGTTGTCCGCACTGTCTGTGGGCGGGGCTTCATTCTCCAATAATGTTCCGCCAAACTCTATTGATAATGCTGTCTCGTCCTTCCAGCAGCTCTTGGAAACACTCACACAAACCATATCTGATCTCCTTCGGCTACTCCCTCGCACGACTTGGGATGATAGTTCTTCATTTGACGGTGTACTTCGAGATATGCTGAAGAGCGATGATTTTCTTGATGAGACTGCCGAGGAAAATGGAGTGAAAGAGGATGAGGTGGTTGCTTTAACTCTTGCGTTGGAGCGCCGTGCACGCTGGATGGAAGTCCAACTTTCCAAGCTAGAAGAGCTTCACCGCGATATCAACAATGCCGCTGTACGTGCAATCCTAGCATTCAATGACAATGGCTGGGACAAAACTGGTTTCCTTCCTCGTATCGCGAATACTCTCCGTCGCTTTGAGCAAATCGGTATGGTGGATGAGAATGGGAAATTGAGGCCTATGTCTACAGATGAATTGGAGAAGAAGCTGCTCGTCTCTAAAGAGGCAACCGTCTTTGCAGAAACAGAAGTTCGAGAAGTCATGGAAAAATTCCAAGGCATCAAATTTGAAGTACCCTACTAGATACAGGTTGAAAGGGAAAAACATGTTGTTTCCAATTGCACGATATCTTGTGAAAATTACCAATAAATACAATATTGTATGTAACCAAATTAATTTTCATTTTTGTGTGCAGGATCGCTTGGGTCCGGATAAAGCTGTAGGTATTGGGCTCAGACGATGATTTTAAATAGTACGAAGGAGGACCATACCTTGCCCGGATTCAAGAGATTGAGAGGGTCAACCGCCTGTTTAATAGTTCTCATTAATTCGACGGTGCCTTCACCTAGTTCTTCAACAAGATACTCCTTTTTGCCAACACCAACGCCGTGCTCTCCGGTGCCTGCCCACGGTACCACGATCAGTCAGAGTGATAGGATGAACAAGAGACAGTACAAACATGTTCCATCTAGCCTGAGCGCGCGTTGCACAAGCCGGTGAACTGCCTCGCTAGCTTCCTCCAATTGACCCTCACGGAAAAGAACCAATGCGTGGAAGTTTCCGTCACCGACATGGCCGACAATTGTACTATCGAGTTTCGTTTTGGCCAGATCTTCTTTTGTTTCATAAACCAGTTGAGGGAGCTTGGACACGGGCACGCTATAGAGCGTGAGCAAGTTTCAAATATCAAGGCCGAAATTAACATAAGCTGGGGTAAACATAGATAGACCTATTGTCACGTACCAAACATCGGTGGTCCAGCAGCGAGTATCAGGATAAGCGGCGAGACTAGACATAAGAGCATATTTACGATTTTGCCAGAGTTCGTCAGCCTCTTCTTGAGTTGCGGCAAATTTGAAGTTCGTGCTTCCGTGTTTTTTGACGATAGCTTGGATTGTTTTGGAAGTGGAGGAGATACACGCTGGGTCACCTTGTATTTTGAAAAAGAGTGTGTCTGAAACAGGGTAGGGCCGGTCCACTAGCCCCCCTTTATTAATAGCATCCATCACTTGAATAGAAGAGCAGTGAGACAAAATATAGAGTTAGCTGCAGAAATTGGACTGACTATTATTGTCCAGAAGTTCGATACATTCTGTATTGGTTGAACTTTAGTTCTGAGTTTAAGAAATGGCGATGGGGCCTTACGAATATGGGGACCATGTGGCGAGTTGAGTATTTCCTGGACAGCGTCGACAGCGACCTCGACATTGGGAAACTGTGCCAAAGCTACTTTGGTTGGCAACCGCGGGGCTAACCTGAGAGTCACTGCATTATCGAGATCAGCTTCCGTGAAAGTTTGTGAATATTAGCCTTAGATATAACATACCTTCTGTAATAATGCCCAAAGTACCTTCCGCTCCAATGAAAAGTTTTGTCATGTCGAAGCCCGCGGCAGACTTTCTTGCCCGTCGCCTCGTCTTGACTACTTGTCCATTAGGCAGAACGGCCGTCTAGCATATATGAAACTAAGGAATAGCAACCTCGCTGAGACTATAAGTGCACGTACAACGTTAAGGAACCACTCGGCTCGTGCGGTTCCGTATTTGACGGCGTTGGCTAAATGCAATTAGACTCGGGACGGTTTCTCCGGGAAATAAACTTACTTCCGCTACAGCCTGTGCCGATCATTCCTCCGATAGTCTGAGCGAAAACTCAATAACTAAAATGTCGTACTTGAAAAGATTTGACATACAGCACCAGGTCCAGGATCCAACTGACTTGGTCGTGAGTATGAGGCCAAACTTTAGAAGATATTACATACAGGAAAAAACAAAGGTATTCCGTCCGATTTCAGAGTTTGATTAATGTCTTCCCATCTTGCTCCGGGTTGGCAGACGAGATCAGAGTCAGCCACTAGCAGATATCCTGGCATTCAGCTATCATTATTATTGGGGTCGGGCGGGAGCTAACCGTTGATCTGTAAAATCTTGTCCATTCCAGACATGTCCAAACATATACTTCCAGTCGGGAACTAAATATCAACGAGTAAGACGTTTAGAGTCATTAAGCTTTTGTGAGCGACGGACCCCTGAAAAATGGCCTTCTAGACTAGTAGCACCACTGTAAGCAACTATAGGTACTCGATACTTGCGTGCGATGTTGACAATGTTGACCACGTCTTCTGTAGAAGAAGGACGAACCTGCGGGGCATGAAGACTATCTGAGAGATATTTATGAATCTGGATTACGAACGATGATAGCATGGGCAGCAGCAGGATGGTAGGAATTTTCAGATGAACCATATGTCTTCAATGCCTCAGGGTCGGTTGCTATCTGACCAGGTTTGGAGAAAACACTTTTGAGGTCAAGCATAGCCAGATCGAGCTCTTTCGGTGATGCATAATGATTTCCTTGAGTAGGGTTCGATTCTTTTTTGACCTGTGCAATTCAACGATGCGAGAAAGTACTTTTATAAACTTTGAATACCTACGCGTGAGTAAACCAGTGATCCTGACAAGCCGACGGCGGCTAAGGCAACGATAAATGTCGTTCGCAAGAAGACGCGGGAGCGTGGGGAACCAGTAGATTGAGTCGACGATGGTGAAAGCCGCGAGGAAGTCGGTGAAGACTTGGAAGGATCGGTAGCATACCGACGGCTAATTGCCATATGGGGTCTTCTGAGGACATTTCGGACTAACAAGCTGCGGGTGGCCGAGAGGAGGCCGGGAGTGGTGAAAGGCGAAAACATAGGCGATAAATACAGTCCCGGGCATGGAAAGACAAGCGAGCTCGCCAAACAGACGCACACAACACAACTCTGCAATCGCCTCCAACGTCTGTCACCTTTCCGCGTTCCCTCGGCCCATGTCACTCGCCTCCGCTGAAACTCTGGTAGAACAACGCGTGGCACAGCTAGAGCGAGTCCTCATCATCGTTTCTGGAATGCATTTATTGACCCATTCAATGTAGAGCTATCTCAATCCGGCGTAATGAACTGCTCCGCCAGATGTACCATATGATGCGGAGGCGTAATAATGCTGGCACCGTGTCCGATCTCGATGAGGCTGATGACAGCGAGCTACAATCTTTTTTGCAACGGTTTGACATTGGAAAAGAGTGCGTGCTCACCAGGTTTATACACCGGACTGTCTCTGAATATCCTTAGCCTAGACACGGGGAGCATCACCAACTTGAACGAGACTGATCTCTTTCTCCGGAATCAGTTACAACCTTCAAGTTCGCCACGAACACCCTCTCCGACTCTTGATAGGTCTACGCGTCGCGCCACAAGGAGCCAAAGTCGTTTCACAAGCACACCGAAATCACCTTCTCCCTCTCTTTCGAAACAAGCGGCTACATCTCCCCTCTCCACCCTTAAAATTAAATCACCTGTAGAACAAGAACTTAATTCGGATGTGCAACTTGGACTTAGCCGAGTCAAAGGTTCAAGTAGCTCGCCTCTGTCAGATGATGAAGTACGTCATATCCTCTTTTAGTTCTTGAGTGATACCAAATTCTTATGTGAACAGAAACAGGAAGGGGATACACTTGTGAAGACAGAAGACCCTCCATCAGCTCACCCATCCACCCCACCCCTCGTCCTACCGGAGGTTACAGAGGAGGCAGAAAGTACTATAATTGAGGCTGATCAGGAAAGAGACACTACAAAGGCTGACGAGGATACTACTATGGAAGTGTCAACAACTATCCAGCCACCTCCTGTTGAATCTATACATCCAGAAAACCCCGAAAAGCTAGCCGAGGATTCCGATGCAGACATGGAGAATGTAGAAGATGCAATGGAGGCAGGATCGGAGGAGGAGGTCAGTCGAACAGTTGATAGGCCCTCTGTTCCTCCCCTACGCTCAATATCATCACCGCCATCAAAAGAACCGATCAAGTCCTCAATCCCTTTCATGCACCTTGGACCCTCATCCCCTTTACCAACAACTCCAGCTCCACGTCCCCCTGTCATCATTCTGGCTCAAGAGCACCCTACTGCAGATCCTATGACCTTCACCTTTGAGGGAAACCTTTCCTTTAATCCTGATCAATCCAAAGTTTTGCCTTCCACCCTTACTCGGCAACATCATTATAATCCCGATTATACTTTACCCTCGCTTAAAGTCTTACCGTCTGAATTCAATCGCAAAGTCAAGACAAAATTAAGAAGAAGAGAAAAAGACAAGGAAAGGGATAAAGAAAATAGGGACTACATTAAGAAAGATGATTGGTTCCCTATGGGCATAAACAAGTGGGCCGCCACACTCAATGCTAACCCAGTCTGGAAACGTGTCTCGCGCCCGACAAAATGCTTAAGTTCCCGGGAATGGGGGGTATGTATATCCTTGTTCTTCTATGCCTGTCATTGAAACGGTGGCCAGGTTGCAATAACCGAGCTTAAGCTAATAAGGACATTCGATCGCATTGAATCACTCAAAGACAGTGGTCGGTGGAGTTTCAGGCAACCTAAGAAACAACGAGGGGTGGGAGGGTTGGTGAAGACACATTGGGACTATCTTATGGATGAAATGGTGAGTTCTGTCTGAAATCAACATTCGGTATTTGAATCGCAGATTCTGGTAGAAATGGATGCGAATTGATTTTAGGGAAGAGCGGCGATGGAAAATGGCACTAGCGCATGCGTTAGCTACCGCGGTTATGGAGTGGCACGCAGCTGGTTCCTTAGAGGAACGTGTTTTGCGAGGTATTTGCGTTTTGTGGACGCCCTCGCACGTCGAGGTAGATAAACAAGATCAGGACGCACAGGATAATGAGGAAATCCATGAGACAGTGGTTCCTCAAGATCCACAACCTACCGGCAATAGTGCAGGCGCGCTGCTCGGGGTCGATTTGGGGTTTGATACAGAGGAAGTCGACCCACCGAGCGTTGTCGACGTTCTGCAGCCTCAGGCGATGCTGGAAGATGCTCTCGAGGCACCTTCCCAAGGTGAATCGCAAACGGATCAAGAAGTGTCGATTAAACCTAAGACGGAGGAAATTGATGATACATTTGTGCTGCGGGGAGCGGACGAGCTCATAAATCAGTCAGCGGCCAGTGCGGAGGAAAAGGACATCAAGGGTAACATCACCGGTCTCAAATCAAGCTCTCGTAACCCTATCTTGGAGCGAAAGCGGACTCAAATTCCAGCTCCAACAATGGTGACAGTGATACTCCCGCGACTTCAACAAGATCGTCTTTAAGACAATTATATACGCCATTGAGAGAACGTCTCATGGAATCCGAGATCGACCAGCTCTTCCTTGATCTAGATGACTTCCACATCTCTCCACCTGGTGCAAACCAGGACGATTCCAATGAACTCGGCCTTCCACCCGCTGATTTATCTACTATTTTCCCGGAGCTTCAAACCCTTAGCCTCTCTGACGTTGTTACCCCTTCAATACCCTTTTCGGAAGGCAGGAAAAAGGCAGAGAAGCGTTTTGACCGGGATGACCCCGGCAAACGTACGGAGGACACAACATACACGAAGCTTTTCCCTATCGGCCAGTTCATGCACACAAAACCTACGCTTATCGGCCCATTACAGCCATCCAAGAACTGGAAAGATGGGAAATGGCTGCCATTGGATGAACCTCCGATACATGTAGATTATGATGGTCCAACGCGACCACCGGAAAACTATATGAGTGGTAGGAAACACCTGATCAGATAGTAGAACGGTCACGCTGACCTGAAAGCTAGAAATCTTTGACAACAGGCTGAGCAATTCAACTGTCCTAGCCCAACAGCAACTCATGCTTGCGGCCGCACGGGAACGAGACAGAGACCGAAAACGAACAACGGAACAACAATGGAGTCTCAATGATGACACATTATTGAAATGCCTCATTGATCGATTCCCTTATAATTGGCAACTAATCTCGGAGAGTTTCAATGCAACTCGGGTCACCGCCCCCACGGACAAGCGGACAGCTCGAGATTGTTTCGAGCGATGGAGAGAGAAATGGGCACCAGAGGGTCGTAGACATCCAGAGGCCCCATCTCAAGCGGCGGCTGCACCCACAGCAGAGGAAAGCACGACAACATCTACTTCACCGATGACTACTCGGGGTGTCAAACGGATGGCTTCGAGCATGGCAGGGAACACTATCGTCAATGCGGGTGGTAGTGAACCAAAGAAACGCAGAAGGCATATTCTACTACAAGAGACGATCCGAAAATCTGTCAAGAAGAAGGCAGAATTTCAGCAGAAAATGCTCAGTATGTCGTTTTCATCCTCTTCGACTTGGATTGACGAGGGTGTTTGCAGGCAATCAAAGAAAGCCATCTTCTGTCCATGATACGCACGTGCCCTTCAATTCCATGAGACATTATTCACCTGCAGAGCTGAGTCGCATGAAGGCCGATAAGGATACGAAAGCTACGCAGGAGGTTCAATTACGCAGGCGACAGGAAGAAGTAGCGAGGGCTAATATACAAGCCAGGCTGACCCCTGTTGGTGTACATTCTCTCTTTGCGTTGGTATACTGACTCTATCGGTGTGAACTAGGCCCAACAACAAACCCTAGTGCAGCAGCAGCAACAATTACAGCAACAGTTGCTCCAGCAGCAACAGCAACAGAATCAGCAACAGAATCAGCCACCGCAACAGCCAGGAACGCCAGCGCAAGGACAGCAACAGCTTTCGCAATCCGGCCAACAGACTCCACAATCGGCCTCCACACCGACCCAATCCACAACTAATACCCAATCTACAACTCCACAGGCGTCTCAATCTGCACAAGTAGCAAACATTGCACAGCGTACGCAAAATACGCTGTTAAGCAACCAAACGACGGGTAATTTTCGAGGGCAAATAAACATATCGCGAATCAACTCACCGAACATTGCCGCAGGAGTGCAAAGGCCGACGGCTCAACAACTGCTTCAACTTCAACAAGCGCGCCCTGGGAGCCAGCCTGCCCAGGCCAGTCAAGGAGCTCATCAATTGGGACAACAGGGACATATCATCATGCCATCGCTGAACGGGAATGGAACGACATTGAATAGCGCTCATCTCACGACATCGTTTGTCAATCGCGACTCAACGTCTTCACCCGCCCATCTGTCTCCGCCTCGGAAATCAGCGACTCCGACAAATGTCAACTCGCCCCGTATCACAGCAGATCAGGTTCAACATGGGCAGGTCCAACTCGGTCTGGTGCCCAACAATCAAGTGACTGGGAACACGATGGTCCGGCCGCCAAGTAACTTGAGTTATCTTCCTAACCTTCCTAACCTTACTGCCGATCAAATCAATGCACTACGCTTGCAACTCATGGTATGTTCTATCTCTGTAGACTTTGCACTTGTTCTTACTAAAGCTTATACCAGCAGCAACAACAACAACAACAGCAGCAGCAGCAGCAGCAGGGAAATGCGCAGCAGGATGGCTCCACTCAATGAGGAGTTGTAGTACTTGGCCAGCTAGGACTGGTAATTAGTAGAGAATATTCTATTCACTTGCCATCGGCAGTCACCAGACACCCGCTGTCATCCCGCTCATCACCCCGCATCACATATCACTGTGGTTACGTATAACTGTCTAGCGTTCGAATAGTATTCAACTAGTATTTTCACTAGCGCACTCAGCGCTACAGCTGGTATTTTGCCAGGCTCCGCGTGAGTGTACCATCATGGCGTGGAGCGCGACGGGCGACAGTGACCGCATATTTTTTTACATAAAATTTTTATAAAAAGCCAAGAGGACTTCGAAGACGAATCGGAAGGGTGGACACAACTAAAGAACCCCACACATATGCCGGGCTGTGCAAATGAGGGGATGCCATGCCGGTGCCCAGCCGATCGGCGATGACAGGCCAGACACGGGCAGTGACGGCGTCACGCGAGGCAGTCAGTAGTTGCCAACGGCATGGCAGAAAGTTCGCACTTGGCTTCCTCCATTTTTGTCCCCACTATCTTTCTTCGTCCGTCCGTTTCCCCTCCTTCCTTTTGCTTAATTACTCAGTGCGTCTATGTCTCAACATGCGGATTCCTTACTCCTTTTCCGCGTTTAGGCGTTTTTAATTAATTGTACTGATTCCTCATTATTATACGCAGTTCACTGGTGATTGGCTGTCATGTCCAACGACCCATCCCGGAACATGGGGTATGATCCTCTGCCACTTACTGGCGAGGAGTCCCGCAGCAATGCTCTCTACAACGCCCTCCATCACCAGACCCCTTCCTTTCCAATTTCCAAACCCCTGAAATGCGCGCCCATGACTTCAACAGTTCGGAGACAGCTCTTCCGCCTGGCGCAGCTCCTCGTTTTCTGGGCCCCGCATTGTACGAGGACTCCGCAGTTCGGCCCCGCGATTCGTTCGCATCCTCATCTTTCCAGGTCCCTGGTAGTCAACCTGCCTCCGTATACAGTTCCTCTGTATACGCTTTGAATGAACAAAACCCTCGTTACGACGGCAGGTACCGCGACGACCCGAATGATACCGTAGAAAACAGTGACCCAAACGCTGTGCTTATGTCGCCCATGGGACGTTCGAAAATGCTCGAGGAGAAGCGGACAGTCTATGCCGCCCCGGCGGCAAAATCACGCAAAAAAATGATTATTCTAGCTGCGATTGCAGGACTCGTCATTATCATTCTGGCCGTTATGATTCCTATCTATTTCACCCTGATTCGACCAAAGTCTAGGACTGAACCCAGTCAGGATCATGACAACAACGGTGATAAACCAACACAAGACAACCCCAACAAACCCCAGAACCGTATTGTAACAGGTGGTGACGGTAGTGAGATTACTATGGAGGACGGTACTAAATTTACCTATCGCAACTCTTTCGGTGGCTACTGGTACTATGACGAGCAAGATCCATTCAATAATGGTGCTCGCCCACAATCATGGTCTCCCGCACTCAATGAGACTTTCCATTATGGAACCGATAAGATAAGAGGGTAAGTTCAGCCTATAATCTATTGGCAGTCCGTTTATAGTTCATTTAAGTGTCAACCTTGGTGGCTGGCTTCTCCCAGAGCCCGTACGTATTGATTTATCCCCTCTTCCTCCACATTACTAATCTTTCTTTACTTAGTTCATGTCAGTATGAAATTGTTCACGAAATGAAGTTTGTATTTGACTAACAATTCTGAAGTGTACCTGGCCTTTTCCAGAAGTATTACAAGACTTCCCATCCTGTCGACGAATGGACGCTGTCACAAGCTATGCGTGCAGATACAGCTAATGGCGGTATAAACCAACTAGAAGATCACTATAAGACTTTTATTGTTGAGTGCCTTTTTCCCGATCTTTTCCTGCACATCTTTGACCGTATAACAGACTGAAAAGGACTTTGCTGAGATTGCTGGAGCTGGTCTAAATTATGTTCGGATACCTATTGGTTATTGGGCAGTTGAGACGCGCGATGATGAGCCTTTCTTGGCCCATGTATCTTGGCAGTAAGTTTTCCATACCTAAACGGAGGACAAGTCATTCAACAGCTTTAGGTATTTTCTGAAAGCCATCAAATGGGCACGTAAGTATGGCCTTCGCATTAATATTGATCTACACGCACTGCCTGGTAGTCAGAATGGCTGGAATCATTCTGGTCGTTTGGGTACCATTGGATTCCTGAATGGTCCCATGGGTTTCGCAAATGCACAACGATCTCTGGATATCATACGTGTCATAGCCGAATTCATTTCTCAGCCTCAATATCGGGACGTGGTTTCAATGTTTGGATTCATTAACGAGCCTCAAGCCCCTACTTTTGGGCAAGATCCTCTTTCTAGCTTGTGAGTTAATTGGGATGCAGCTGATTCGGTTATTCAAATTTAATTATCATAGTTATCTGCAAGCTTATCAAGTGATCCGTAATGCAGGAGGAGCTGGCGAAGGGCAGGGTCCATTCGCCGCTATCCATGACGGTTTTCTACCTCGTGATCAGTGGGCGGGTTCCTTTCCCAACGCAGACCGTATGGCGCTCGACTCCCATCCTTACCTATGTTTTGGCTCTCAATCAAGCTCCCCAATGTCAACCTACGCAAACACTCCGTGTAGCGCTTGGGGTAGTGCCGTGAATAGCTCGATGGCGAGCTTCGGTTTGTCAGTGGCCGGAGAGTTTAGCAATGCTGTGACTGATTGTGGACTCTGGCTCAATGGTGTCGATTTGGGAACCCGTTATGAAGGTACCTACGCCGGTAATCCGCCGAAGGTTGGCGATTGTTCTATCTGGACAGATTGGACAAAGTATGATGATGGCATGAAGAGCGATATCAAAAACTTTGCTCTTGCAAGTATGGATGCACTTCAGGTAATTATTAATGCCTATAGCTCGAGTGGTACATTCTGACGATGAGACACATCAGGACTACTTTTTCTGGACTTGGAAAATAGGAAACTCTACTGATAGCGGAAGGGTCGAGTGCCCCGCTTGGTCATATCAACTGGGCTTGGAACAAGGATGGATGCCGACCGACCCTCGTGAAGCCGCTGGTACATGTGGCAATAGCAGTCCTTGGCAACCACCCCTGAAGGCCTGGCAAACTGGAGGCGCTGGCGCCGGGAACATCCCAGCTACAGTATCAGACGCTTTCCCTTGGCCACCGGCTACGTTGAGCAACGCTGGAGCAGTTAGCCTTCTTCCATCTTACACCCAAACTAATCCTATACCAACGCTACCGGCTCCTACACTGACACCGCCCAGTGGCTCAACCGCGACCCCAACTGTTAATGTAGGCAACGGCTGGAATAATCCCTCCGATACCGCCGGCATAGCGGCAGAAATCTCGGGATGCTCGTACCTCGACCCTTGGGTTAACCCCACTGTAGCTCCCCCTCCACCGTGCTCTGGAGGCTCTGCAGCTCAGCCTGTTGTTACACCACCCCCTGTATGAGAGAGCTCATGACTACGACCCGATGCTTGTCAACTATCTATCTTTAAACCGACATCAACGCTACATGAACATTCAATGGACTAGTAATATACACATATTCGCCCTTTTAACCTGCCTGGACCCTTGTATACTCACCGCAGCTTTCGTAATACAGCTAAGAGAATATGAACGGTTTTACAACCTCCCATTCTACAAGGCTTCATGGATCATTGCGAGTATTGTACCCATTATAAATATATAAGTTAGATAATTAGATCTATATCCAGATATTCAGAAGTGAGCGCGGGCGAACTGGTCACAACTTGATTTTCGAATTAACCAAGCCATTGTAGATGGTTTGTTTTATTTTGTCCCTTAAATGGTAACCACATAACACAAAGTAAATATCCATCATCATGTCTTACACATTGTCAGCCGTCTTTGAAGCCGCTTCTGCTTTCAATCTGGGAACAAGATCTCTGACCAAGTTACTATCCTTTAACCACTGTCGATAGGTCTTTGCTTGAGGATATATGGAGAAAGTCTGCTCTTTGTCCTGTCCCGCATGTCATTTTAGGAAAGCTCAGAAGAGGATAAGAGAAGACTCACACGAACTCCGCTGTTCGGACCGGCACGGATAACATATTCCCAAGATAGGTACATCAATTCGGCAGTAGGATGGTCAGCATGTCGTGAGGCTTCAAATTGTTCCTTGGTCAACTCGAGAGCCAACGAAGCCTTTTCTCCTGTCATCTCACTGAACTGATCTACGATGTCGCGAAGGCTGATGAAATCTGCAACGATCTTGATACGTTTTCCTGGTGATTGGCTCAATAATGACGACACACTGGCACCGGAAATCTCTCTTACCAGCATACTTGTTTGGCTCCCGGAATGCCGGAACTACCCAAGCACCATGATCGGCAACACTGTAGGCGAAGATGGGGATATCTGGAAGGAAACCAACAGACCAATGGAACCCCTGCTCTTCATTGTAATGCGGCGCGAAGAAATTCGTCCAGAAGTTCTCATAATACATAGGAATGTGGACGAAAGTATACGGGATTCCAGACTCGATTACTCGGTCTTCGATCAAGGCCTTTGAAGTCCAACTGACGGCCTGACATTGACTATCTCGGCCCTCCACGGTGGACAAGACGATATGTTTTACATCAACAATCTTCGCGGCCTCGACTATGTTTTTGCCGTGAAGTTGCTCCACTTCGTAGCCATGCTCGTAAAATGATGTCACGGCGTAGAGTCCCCAAGCTCCAGCAAAAGCCTTCGTTGTCTCTTCAAGCGAGCTCAAATCGGCCTTGACGACTTCAACACCCCGAGCCGCAAGAGCGAGTGAGGCTGGCGAGCTGGGGTTTCTTGTGACTCCGCGTACTTTGAAGGTATCTTTTGCCTCTTTGAGGAGGAAGTCAACAACGGAACCACCTTGCCTATACGAATTATCGAGTCCACGTCCTTCAGCAGTGAAGAAGCGGAATAAGTCCTTGCAACTTACTGGCCAGTCGCACCAGTGACCACAATCAGTTTGGACATGAATGCGATAAGTGTGAACGTATATGGATCGGAACCAGGATGCCCTCCAACAAGTCTCCAAAGCCTTTTTATCATCTTTTATCGCCCACAACATAATCGGGTATATCTCACGGCTCATGTCAGCTCGCTAAACTCTCGTTGATTGAAATAACTTCTAGTTTAGAAGTCACCGGCCTGTTGAGTTATTTGGATCGCTTCCGTTGACATTCACGTGAAAATCGATAGAGATGAATACCGCAGAGATACCGATGGGAAAAGGGTTCAGCCCGGAACTTCTTGTCATAATTTATTGACAGAGGCCGGCCATCCTTAACCGGTAGGTACTTAGACTACACTTTTACGTTACATGTCACCGCACAGCAATAAATACAGTCGGTAAGCCTCTCGCTACAGCATCGCAAGGTAATCAAAGTTGATTATTTCTGATTTTAGAGATGTTTGTCAACTTCAAATTTTGCCTTTTCGCGATGTAGTAGAAACCGGCGAAAGCACCAAAGCGAGCAGAAAATTGCAACAGCGTGATGGTGACCCCGAACCCCGAATAGCATTGTTCTCACCGTCCCGAGCGTCCCTGCATGCTGCGGCCGAAGAGAGGTTTTACTTGGTTTACCTTAGCTTTGCCTCGCTTCCCTCACATGTCTGGTGTGAGCGTTGTCAATCTTGCAGCTGCATCCACTGTCAGCAATGGAGATCCGGTACTGACGCAAACTATTGCGGGGGTCTTCAACTTATTCATATTCTGCAAGTGTATACGTCTTCGATGGTGAGCTTTTTTTGCTCGTTTGGTCTCGCCCGAAGTCGCATCTTTGATGAGCGATCATAGATGGCTGTAGCTGTCTGGGATTGGTTGGTCTGTTTCAAAGGTCTGTTTGGTATATTATTTTTGGAACTGAAGGTGACTCAACAAGAGGTAGTGGAATGGAAACAGATCTGGAAAAGAAATTGGTCGCCCATCAAGGTTCTGTATATCTGGACGCGCTACTACGGAATAGCATGCTTTGCATTGAATTTGTGGCTTTTCAACGCGGAATTTACCATCGAGCGATGTAAAACCCTGTGAGTTTCATTTAGCTTTAGACATGACTGTTTCCTTACCGTCACTAGCCACTATGTGATTGCGGCGACTTGCATGTGGGCCACATTAGGTTCAGGTATGTACACCAATTGATGCCTCTGAATTTTCGAAACTGAGATGGTTGAAACTGTTCTCGATTGCACTGGTAGAGGCTATCCTCGCTATCAGGACCTATGCTTTTCTGGGAAGACAGCTTTGGGTTGGCACCATGTTGTTTGTCATGCTATTGGCGGAGACAGCCTTCTTTCTTTATGTTGCCATAGCAGCCGTGTACCAGATTCCACCAATAATTGGCGACAGAGGACCATGCACAGCCAGTGACCAGCCTGGAAAGCATGTTGTCAGTGGATTCTGGCTCGCCCCAGTCGTGTTCGATCTCATTTGCACGGCAATGACGATTTTCCAGGTATCTTCACTCTACTTACATGCAAAGAAAATGCTAAGCAACACGATTTAATAGGCGTTGCAACTGCGAATTCGGAACACAGGGATACGATCCAATATCGTAACCATCTTCGTCCGAGAGGGTATATTTTATTTCATTGCTGTTGCATCTGTCAACATTCTAAACGTGAGTCACTCTGAAAGCTACCTTCAAACACAGAGTCTTACGTATAGCTAGGCTGCCTTTATGATCCAGAGCAGCCAGCCAAACCTTCAAAACATCAATTGTATGTAAAGCACTTGGTACTTACTGTATTGCCCTCACTCTCTATCAACAGGCTATTTAGCACTTGTACTTTCTCAAGTGCTTTGTTGCCGCCTTGTGTTGGGTCTTCGTGGTCAAAATCATCAGGGCACCGCCGTTCGGACGACCCATACTGCTTCTGAGAGTCAGCCTGTTTTCGACGCCAATTCAAGTCGTGTGCCCAACTTCAATATACCTCTCAAAAAGTATGGAGCTCCTGGTTACAACAACCAAGACCATCTTGACAGTCAAGAGGGTATCTTGCTCAATGGCGTCAAAGTCCAGGTATGGAGGCTTGGCGTTTGTTTAGAAATAGAATTACTGTGCTCACGTGGTCTGACAGATCGACGTCGAAAGAGAGGCTGGGAATAACCTTAAACACTAAGAGCTGTCTAATGCTCCAAGAATTCCCATCGGACTCGGAATATCGTCGTTTTCAAACTATGCGATCTTTGGGCTTCAAGTGGAATTTCGCCACCGATTATTCCCGATATATAGATAGCCTGAGGATTAGTTTCGGGGAATTGTATATGAGATGTGAGTCCCATGCAGAGATTGGAAGTCAATGCATGTGGTTAGGATATGTTTCGAGGGAAAGAAGTGCGGTGATTGCTTGGAGAGCCATGCGTCTCCTTCAGTCCTCATGGTTTGGCGCATTCTTTCTAACGCAACCCGCATGAACCTGTCCTCAAATTTTGTGATATTTCTTATCAGCAGTACATACTTTTCCGACATAAAATTAGTTTGTTAGAAATCGCTAACCAGTCACTGGACAGTCTGTGATCGCTGGAACAACAAACAGTGTTATTGACGTGCATTTCATTCAATCAGCCCAGATATCGTCTTGCGCGCGCCAGACTGTGGACCCGCGCGGCCCAGCAGTCGGCGGCACCGAAGGAGGGGTCAGTTGATGTTCAGCCGAAGACAGAAAGCTCATAATTGCGCCTCATCCACCACCGCAGTGCCTGAGAATTCTCTCACCATGACGCGCAAGTAAAGATAGTTTAAAAAGTCTGGGCTGTGGAGATACTTCTGCCAGTGGATAGAAGTGCCTGCCACTCTGAACAAGCTTCCTCTGGCTTGTATGTTGGGAGGCATGAATAGAGGACATTGTCGGCTTTTAATAGAAGCTACGTATTACCTAGGAATGTTTGAAAGCTTCGAAGACCTAAGGTGGTCAAGTATCACTCGGGTGAAGATATTATCTTGTTACCATAATATATCGATAAGTGCGAGTGAGTATTCACTAGAGAATCCGGCGAGTGTCAGCGCGGTATCAGCGCAGCGCGCCTTTTCAAGGCGTCATTCAGCTTATGAACCTTAAATAGTAACCGCTCGTTGGCCTTTTTGGATATATTTGATCTTGTGGCCTTAGCCCGCTCTCTTGATACTCCCACCGACGCATTGTCACTAGCATTCCTAGAGCATGTGCGGGAACATAGCGAACCTATAGGGGCGAACTCCTGAGTCTATAGGAGTGACCTCCTGACCATTTCCCCCAGATTTTACTGCCGAATTGCTGAGGAACACACTCTATTTCGGGACAAGTGGGCTCGTGGACTTTAGGCTATCATGCGGGTACGAAGGTCGCGAAGTCCTCGTTAGCACATGTGGCATAGAATTATGAGCTCAAGGAATGGCCAAGCATAATTTCGAGGCTAATCAGGTTTTCCTTGCCTGGTGCATATAAATTGGATCCACGATGGCGCATCCGAACAGGCTTGGCGACTAGCTTCAGCTCCATTAACATCTTACCCAGCTACACATGCTGTCGAAAATATTGCCTACCTTTGTCGCGTTTTTCCTCTCCCTGGTTGTCTCTGTCCATGCTTTGGGGACATCTTGTAGTGCACCCTTAGCGTCTGGAACTGCCGCCCCAGGGGATCCATTTTGGCTTCAAGAAATCAAACATCAGGGGACTGCAGCTTTCAATCCTAACCCTTCCAGTTACCAGGTTTTCAGGAATGTCAAGGTTCGTACCAGGAGGATACTTGCTACGGCCAGCTATTGACGCAAATAACAGGATTTCGGTGCGAAAGGCGATGGTGTTACAGACGATACGGCAGCTATCAAGTAAATTTCTTGCTATATGCTACACGCCCCTGTTGAAAATTTCCCAGTGCAGCGATTTCGTCGGGGAACCGCTGTGGCGGTGGCAACTGCGGATCTTCTACGTATGTATCGTGTGTCACGAAGTAGCTGTGGCTTCTCAATTTTTTTTTTTCGGTTCTAGGATAACGCCCGCTGTTGTCTTTTTCCCGAAGGGGTAAGCACCTATATGAACTATTAATGGAAGAAGTTGTTGAACCTGGGCTAAATGTTGATCACAGAACATATCTAGTTTCAGCCCCAATTATCGCCTATTATTATACACAACTGATCGGTGATGCTAAGTCCCCGCCGACTTTGCTTGCCGATGCTTCGTTCGATGGGATGGCTGTCATTGGTGGGTTTATCTGTGATCGGTCGATTGACAATTGATGTGAACCAATCTGTCAGACGCGGACCCATATATCCCGGGTGGCGGCGGTGCACAATGGTATATTAATCAGAACAATTTGTATGTATCTTGACATTTTGCCTCCGATGATTTCTGATTGACTCCGTATTCAGCTTCCGGTCTGTACGAAACTTCGTGATCGATGTTCGAAGGTACGAAAGCTACTGTACTTGTCAAACTGTTTTCCTAAGATTAACTTGCAATTCTTAGAGTCCCAGCAAATAAATCGCAAGGAACTGGTCTGCATTGGCAAGTTTCGCAGGCCACTTCTTTGGTAAACATTGTTGTCGAAATGTCTACTGCTTCCAACACGGCACACCAAGGTTCGGTCTAATACCACACTTTTATTCATATGATTGCTCAACTTCTCAAAAAAAAATTAGGTATCTTTATGGAAAATGGAAGGTGTGTATATTGTTCACGATGCCATACAATGTGTTCACTGGCTTTAGTGGCGGGTTCATGGGCGACTTGGTATTCAATGGAGGTACGTCCAAAGCTTCCACAGCAGATGTCTAGGTCTTTACATGTGGCGCAGGGAAGTTTGGTATCTGGGTTGGAAACCAACAGTATGCAGTTCGGCCAGCAATTTGGCACCATGAATTGACATATATGTAGGTTCACTGTCCGCAATATCACAGTCAACAATGCGCAAACGGGTATATTCGGTGTATGGAATTGGGGTGAGAAAAACTAATGTTGTTTTTGTATTGTCATTGAGCTCTTATACGTGCCTAGGTTGGACCTTCCAGGGTGTGAACATTAACAATTGTGGGGTTGGTTTCGACATCACGTCTGGCGCAACGACAGTCTCGGAGCAAACTGTTGGAGCCGAAGCTATTATCGATGCTACCGTCACCAATACTCCCATCTTCATCCGAGATTCCGAGCCCAGTAACGGCCGACTTTCTGGATCACTCGTTATCAACAATGCTCGCCTCAATAACGTACCGGTTGCCGTTGGCGTTGCCGGCGGTGGTGTCGTGTTGTCTGGCGGTACAACCACAATAAATAGCTGGGGTCAAGGCAACATCTTCACTGGTACCAGTTCCAGTGGACGCTTCGTACAGAGCAACATTGTGAGCGCCAATAAGCCTTCTGTCCTTTTGGATGGGAGCGGAAAGATCTTTGGAAAGTCGCACCCTCAATACGCGAGTTTCGCTGTCAGTCAATTCGTGAGTGTCAAAGACCATGGCGCGAAGGGTGACGGTCGAACGGACGATACTTCTGCACTCAAAGCGGTATTCAGCCAGGTCAGTGAACTAATATCAAACAGCGTAAGTCCCACCTGACTGATCTGTTCGATTTATTTAGTTTGCTGGATGCAAGATTATCTTCTTCGATGCTGGAACGTATATCGTTTCTTCAACGCTGACTATCCCTGCTGGAACCCAGATCGTCGGTGAAGGCTGGTCGGTCATTGCTGGGAAGGGATCCGCCTTCCAGAATGTGAACAGTCCTCAACCGGTTGTCCAAGTTGGCGCGGCTGGATCACAAGGTGTGGTCGAGATTACAGATATGTTGTTCACAACCGTTGGCCCTGGTGCGTACCGCTTTCTTCCAGATTTAAATCTGAACGAAATTGACACTTTTGAAATGCTTTAGCCCCCGGTGCAATTGTCGTTGAATGGAATGTCAAACAACCTAGTGGACAAAATGGTGGTGCTGGTATGTGGGACAGTCACATCAGGTTTGGTGTTCGTTCTGTTGTTGTGGCCGTACTCATGACCATTGGATGTTTCGGCAGGCTTGGCGGAGCGGCTGGTACGAATTTGCAAACTAGTCAATGCCCCAAGTCAGGAAGTGGTGGAACGACCAATTGTTTTGCTGCTTTCCTTGCGCTCCACCTTACATCTCAGTCTACTGCTTACCTTGAGGTTAGTGCTGCATTCATATCGGTTTCTCTTGGGTTTAGCGTATTCATAACAATGATTTTTTTCAGGGAACGTGGGTCTGGTTGGCTGACCATGATCTCGATGGCTCTTCTCAACT
Organism: Agaricus blazei; assembly: GCA_029719445.1. Taxonomy (NCBI): domain Eukaryota; kingdom Fungi; phylum Basidiomycota; class Agaricomycetes; order Agaricales; family Agaricaceae; genus Agaricus; species Agaricus blazei. Next base: position 352,746 of record SSNC01000009.1, on the reverse strand, counting down.
CAATCTATTCTCCGGGAGGGGCATCCTTTCTCAATCCGCTGGCCCTGTATGGATGATTGGAACAGGTGCGTTGTTTTTTTAGTGAAGTGATTTATTCTGAGGTTGACGTTTTGAACAGCTTGTGAGTGTACTGAATTGGGATACTTTATCGGTATTAACGATACTTTGAAAAAGCTGAACACCATGTGTTGTACCAATACTCGTTGGTGGGTGCAAAGAATCACTGGATGGGGTTGATCCAGACAGAAAGCGTGAGCGATCATGATGGCTTGTAGATTACGATGTCTAACTAATTGCTTTCTCTAAAGCCCTACTTCCAACCTAACCCTAGCCCCCCCTCGCCATTCTCTACCAATTCTGGCTTTAGTGACCCGAGCTTCAATAACATCCAATCATCTTGGGCACTATCAGTGACTAGCTCTACCGATATCATAGTCTTTGGTTAGTGTTGCGTTGGTGATCACTATTCCATACATATAACCCTGTATGTAGGTGCGGGCCTTTACAGCTTCTTCCAGGTCAGTAATTCTTAAAAGGAGTTGTTATGGTGTGCTGACAGCGACACAGAACTATAATCAAGCCTGCCTTACTCCCGCCACATGTCAAAGTCAAATTTTGAATGTGGATTCGTCATCATCGCTCACAGTATACAGTTTATCTACCGTGGCGACTACGTTCCAGCTGAGTGTCAACCAAAATGGGATCGTCAACCAGTCTGGGAATATAAATGGATTCGCATCGACTGTGACTGCTTGGAGTCGTAATTAAATGTAGAATGAGAAATAAATATGTAGGAGTATGTAGTAGACGCGTAAATAGGCCAAAATAACACGAGGCGCGTGTTGTGTGACTGACGCCTATCTGTATAACCCAAGAGTCACAATGAGATCAGTCTTGCGAAAACCACATTCTCCTGCTAATGCACGTCAAACACACGTATGGCTCTCGGCCCTCGAATACTCTTCTGACGAAACGTAAATGCGGACCGGAAGATGTGTTGACTACGACTTCGAACAATGTACCCACACCACCTCGTAAACGCCAAAAGAGGCTGACTGTGGCGAGTACTAGTACTACTACTACCGCGGTCTCGAAAAAGAAACAGAAGGCTTCACCATCCTCGTTGACTCAACTCCATTTCGCAATTGAAAAGAGCACGCTTCGGACTTGTGCGTTGTGCAATTTGTCGTATACGAAGGGAGCACCTGAAGATGAGAGCCTGCACCGGACGCATTGTGCACGGGTGCAGAGAGGGATGGAATGGGGTAAGGAAGAGGAACGGGAGTGTTCTAGGGTTGGGGTTGTTGAGGTGGCGAGTCAGGTCAGGATTGGGAAGAATGGGAAGCGGGGAAGAATAATTTCATGCCCGGGAGAGTGCTCAGGCAAAGTTGGCTCCAAGGTGCGTTTTTGGCTGCTATAGTATATATAATGGCTACAGAAAACTGATAATTTACAGATATCGGCTCTTTTGCAAACTATTAATTTACACCTATCTTCACCTGCGTTAAGGCCAGAATGTGTGCGGGATTGCAAGATCTACATGTTCCTGCTACCGAGTCCGGGTAACTCCAGTCTCGTTTCTAGCCGAGAGAAGATTGTGGGGTGCGTCGTGGCACAAAGGATATCTAGCGCGATGGCCGTTGCCGGAGAAGAGGCGAAAACGAGCAGGAGTAGCGATAATGGGAGTGCAGATAAGGAAAATCTGGGGTTGGCGAGGGATCTAGTCGTGGTTGACAGCGGAACCGGCCTGTTCTGTCACCCAGACCCTCTTCCTACGCCAATGGGGATTCCGCGCTTATTCGTGCCGTCGACGTACCGGCGGCAGGGGATAGCGAGTGCACTACTGGATGCAGCTGCGGCGAACTTTGTGCACGGATGTCCTCTTGATCCGAGGAAGGGCCAGGTGGCATTCACGCAGCCGACTGGGGATGGGAAGGCGCTTATGTTCAAATGGGGAGAGGAGCTGCGAGGATATACGAAGAGTAAAGAACGATTAGAATCTAGATGTATTTTTAACTAATCTGGCAATAGAGCATATGGTTGACATACTCGTCAAGGTCGACGAACAGCGTGGGGCCGGAGAACCACGAACTGAGTGCCGGGCGTGTCAGACAGATGAGGAAGCAGGCTAGAACGAAGCAGAAGGTGAGGATGAGGAAGAAGTCTCTGGCTAGCGGAGGGGGGGGGGATGTTGAATGAGGGTCAGGGGGTCAGATGAGAGCAGGGGAAAGGCCCACAGAGATGCCGCTCATGGACAACCTTCCGGGTTCTGACTCGCTTTCTCCGGCGGGTCCGCGCATCATCGTCGTCGGGGAGGGTGGCGTGATGCTGGCCGGGCGTGTGGGGCTGGGCCTGCTTCCAGCGGGTGTGGCCGAGGTAGACCGGGGCCGGGAGGGACTGGTCGCCGTCGTCGTCGCCGGAGGAGCGCTGTTCCGGCGAGGGCGAGCGGGAGGGGACGGGGGACGGGAAGGAGAGGTCGGACATGACGGGCTGGGGACAAGGCGGGGCAGTGCAGGGCGATGCTTATATAATAGAACGGGCGAGTGGCAGGTGCTGCGCCGTCTCTTATTAGTCCTGTTATCATGTCCTCCGTCCGTCGTTTTTTCTGCCCCCGCTGCGCGAGCTGACCCGCCGACAGATCCAGTCTCGTCTCTGGCGCATCCAGAACTCCGCCGACCCCGCCGCTCCTCCCACCCACCCCAACTCCGATCCCTCCTGCCCTTCCGACTATCCCTTCCCGCCCCCCGGTCTCTCCAGACCCTCTGCCATGCCCTATTCTCCCCTCGACCTCGACCTCAGCCCCGACGCGCTGCCCGCCCCCTCTGCGCCGGTGCCTCCAGACGCTTCCGATGCTTCCATTTGGGGCGCCTTCCAGCTCGACTCCTTCATTGCAAACTACTGCCACAGCGCCAAGCCTGTCTCCTCACCCTCCTTTCACAGCAGCCACGGCGGTGATCCCAGCCCAGGCTCGAATCTCCCTCCCTCCTCCGCCATCCCTGCTTCGGTCCCCCAGTCCATCTGCCCTGCTTACTTAAAAAGGCTCAAATCCCTCGTCTCCCATGAAAACGGGAGCACTACGACACCCCGCCCCGTCCCTCGCTGTCCACCTCCCCGCCTCCGGTCAATCCCCTGGTGGCTCTCCGGCTGCGACAGCAGGCCTTTATGCTCAAGTGGAACAAACACCGCGAAAAGAACCGCTACGCCCCCGTCATGCCTTCCTACTTCAATCCCTCAAGGTCTGAAGCCCCTAATTGCGTATGGACCTTCTTGAGGGACCCCGCCTGCGCTGGTTTTGTCAACGAGCGAACCAACGCAAGGAGGGGAAAGGACACCATCTTCGAGAGGCCCTTGGTCAAACTACCTCTTACTCGTTGTAGAAGGTCGGTCTCTGCTGCTTTCATTCTTCCCCTCATGGTTCTCATCTTCCGACAGTATTTGCGACGGTCCACGCCGCGCACAGCACTACGACGGGTGGGTATCCATGCCTGGGTTTCCCCATCAAGGCACTGCAGCGCTTGCGCAAGCGACTCTCTTTTGAAAAACTTTTTAGCATACCGTGCATTTGAGGTTGCCAGAATTCAAGAGATCCAGCAATGGCAAGAACAGTTGGCCGCGCACTCATATCCTTCGCCAGACGATTTGCAGGAAGAAGCTCCAGATCCTGATGCGGTGCTTCTGAGTTTCCCATATCAGCGTTCCTCGGAAGTGCAGCTTGCCTTGGACCCTTTCGTCAACTACAATGACCTTGATTCCTGTTCGGATGTTTCTGACGGCCCAGAGGACTGGAACGAGGATGTCGACAAGGAACTTTTTGCGATACATGATCTAGACGACTTGGATTTGGACAGCCTAGAGGACGATGAAGGGCTGTGGCATTCGGATGAGGAAGACGACGATGACCGATATTCTGACTCATCCTCTTCTGATAGCTGCGAGAACGAAGAGATCTCCGTCTCCGTCTGCCCTACCACCGTCACTACTTCCAAGTCGGACTTTGAAAGCGATGAAAAGAAAATGGAAAAAATCTCTGGAGGAATAGTCTTGATGACTTTGCATAGCGACGATGGTGATACCGACGATATCGAATTGGTCGAAGCGCACAACGAAGAAGCCGACGGCTGGGCCAGGGTTGTCGAAGTGCAGGTCCAAGCCTGAGTCGAACTCTACAATAACACAAATACCTATCACTCAAGGTACTGACACATTCATTTATTGCAAATGTTTCTTTTCCGGACCATTTGGGTTCTTTTTCTGGGACGTCTGCGATAGCTATTCTTGTTTCCTATTTTCCTTTTTTTTTTTTTCTTTCTCCAAACACTCCTTCATCTCTCATCTTCTCTACATAGTATACAGCGCACTGCACAACAGACTACACAGGAAAACAAACATGTGTATTTCTAATTCCTGGCATAGGGCATCGTAGTACTTATATACATAAACTATATGTTTAACGTATAAGTAGAATAAAATTTCAAACTCTTTTCAAAAAAAAAACATCTCTACTCGGGTCCTTCACAAAGAGCTGCGAGGAACGTTTTAATATGTTCTCTGCGCACCTCGATAATGCTCGTGTCGAAAGATGAATGATGCGTGGTGGCATTACATCTATCTCTAGCTTCGACAAACGCAAGAGCAAAATGGCTATGCATAGTTCAGCCATCAAAACTCCGGGGGTATTAGAGAGCCCACTCACTTTTTCTTGACATCACCGAACTCCATGGCAGCAGTGACACCAACAATCACATAGGCGTCTTTCTGTTCATGCAGACAAGCGACCACAAAAGGCATCCCTTTGCGTTTACTCTGGGTAGTAGTATTTTGCGATGCCGGCACACGATCCCTCAACGCATCCACAAGCCACAAAGCCAAACGCATCAAGATACCGGGATGAGAAAACAACTCTAGCTTGGGACCCTGTGTCATGACGACCACTCGGTGATTCCGCATCGTGCGTATATCTTGTTTGTCGATGATCGAAGTCCCTTGTTCGATGATTGACCGGTGAAGAGACATAGACAACCGAATTGATTGTTGTAGTGCATCAAAACTATTACAATGAATGTAAGCGCTAGAACAAGAATGATTTCATTATCAAAAATGACCGTACTCTGACAATGCATCATATGCTGTCCAAAAATTCTTGACCCACCACGCAACATCTTGTTGTTCATTGTTTCCCTCCGCGCCCGTGACGACATTGTTCTGAGCGGAGACACCATACTGCCGACGTTCCTCACCCTTTTTCCTACCCTCAATCCCTGGCGTTTCCCAGGTTCTCCCACCGCCGAACCATTCTCCTCCATTACGAGTACCTTCTATTTCGATTTCCAAAGGTAAACCACCTGCAACGTCTATTAGGGCGCTGATGCCTTCAGTTGCATCAGCGGCGGAAAAAGGTTGAGAACGATATCCATAGCAGCGGACGAAAGAGGGATAAGTCAACTCTACAAGACCGTATTCGGGTGCTGTCTCGTTGAACTTGTCCACTAGTGTTCGTTTAAGATCCATATCCATATGTGTATATGATTGTTGCGTCTGGGATAGTGAAAACCTGCATTTGATGTAATTCGATTTAGAAGGGTTTGCGATTGCGATGGTGCTTTGACCTACCCCATCTTTGCAAGTAGACCTGTCAGACGTTTACGTCCACGTTCTTTCCATATTCCGAGCTTGCTCGCGACGTAACTTGAATGGTACATAGCATCATAAAGCGTCCAATGGCGGAAAAAACATGAAGCGTAATTCTTCGGTGGCACGTACGCTTACATCGTCTGGGCTTAGCGATAACAAGAAAGTAGAACCGTTGGTGTAGCCGGGTGGAAGAGGATTGAGTCGAAAGACTTCATCGTAGTAAAGACTATGGTATGCCTCATAGTCTTCGCGCGTAATTCGTGATGTCAAATATTGATAAGTAAGGCCAAGGATGGCAAGCCTAAAATAAATGAGTCAAGTAGAAAGAGTAGTTTTATGCAGACTTACCACAGGAAATCGTTATCCACTCTCTCCAGGATCGTGGCTAGGGTATATATTGTACTCGATACGCTTTGTCCATACCAAGTACCACCCAAATAGTACTTGTTCAGTCGTGCAACATGGTCGTCGTGCTCCTCGCGGGACATTCGTCGCGGTTGCTAAGTAAAAAAAAAAAAAAACAACGTTAATGAAAACATTTACGCGTTTATGAAACGTAAAAGAGATACATCTTCATCATCCACTCGTCGTCGTTTTCTTGATCTAGGTTCTGTAGACATTCTTCGCTTTTTTGAACTCTCGTTATCAGAATTCTCCTCTTCATCTTCTTGTTCATCTGATTCCCGGTCCTCGAACTCTTCATCTGAATATTCATCATCAGAATCAGGGAGAGGTTCATACTTGAAGGGATTCAACGGAAGGAAGCACTCCAATCTAGCCTGAAATCACACATACTTCAAGAGCTTCCCAAGATTTCCTCTCTTCTGTGAGTTTATTGGCATCGCCATCGTCCCATACGATAATCCGTTCACCATTTTCTCCTGCGCCGAAGAGGGTGGACAGGTTACGAGGTCGAACGGAATCGATGACATGGATGGTTACGCTAGTTTTGAAATCGCCGAACCATTCGGAGGAGGGGAGGTCGAGGTAACCACCGACATTGAGTAAGACGAGTGTATGTAGCTAGCGATGGTTTATTGTAAGCACGCGATAAGTTCCACTTTAGTGAAACAGCCGGACGAACTTCATTATTCTGCCTCAGTTCTTCTCTGACTGTGGAGAAATCCTCGACACCAGCGACGGGGATGATAGTGTAAATGACATCGTCTTGTTTGAAAAGACGGGTAAGCATCTTGGACGCGCAGAGAGCATCTACATCTGGCGCGACGAGAACAATAACGGAGGATGCGGATGTGAGGGGGGAACGACGATGTGCAGCGAGGATAGCATTGTAAGCCTCCGCGTAGGACTGCTTTCCTGGTTGAGTATGATCCGGGGGAGTGATGAAGACCATTAGGTGAGAACGAGCACCCCCTCCACGCGACGCGCGCCAACAATCAATTCTACCTTGCTGAGTTCAAACTCGCTTAACACCAGGCGCAGAACACTCCTGACAGCCGACCACGAGGCCGCCCATATCTCTTTTCAAAATACCGCTTCAAGTCTCTCCAATATTCACCCTGTTCCCTCACCCCCACCTCGAGGCAAAAATAAACCCTGGCGGTTTGGGAGAGAAAAAATGATGATATCTATTCGAGAGTTTATTGGACAGAATTTACAAAGAGTTACAAAGAGCATAAAACACGCGTTCGAGGCTGCCACATGCAGGGCTCATTCAATTTGACAGAATAGACTAGCGGGTCTGATAAACGAACCCTGCTATATGCGCTGTTATCATCCTCGGATAAATGTGAATCTGGACATGAAGACAGGTGCTTTCAGGATCTTCCGTGTTTCCAGCCACAACTGACGCCGAGTCATTGATAAATGAGATATCGGAGCATTTGCCCTCATTGGAAGCCAGTTTCATGGAATTTCGAATGGATTACTCCCAGGGTAAAAAATGAAAGAGGCCCCCGCTTTGAAACCAACAGGTTAGAAAGATGTTACATCGAAGCCAGATTACTGGGCTTACCCTCCCATGTGTGAATGGCGCGAAAAATAGTCCGCATCGATATTTACTGCAAAGTTGGAGTTGAGACAGTTGGAAGGAGCAGCTGATGAAGAAACACCATACTAGCGAGAGCAAGGAAAAGCTTGTGAAAGAAGATGAATGAGCGCAAGGCGACTAGATTAGCGGATCGGATACGTACAGCCCGTTCATCTAAGGAGAGAACCCTAGAACTAGACTGAGGGGCGTAACCTTGTCCGTCTGGAAGTGCTGTGACTGGCTTGAAGGAGATCGAATAACGACCTTATCAGGATTTAGCACATTACGGATCTCTACCACCAATTAATAAATATAAAGCACCAGTATCGGTAAAGATCTTGATTTCAGAATTAGCAAGGTGTCAAAGCAAAGGGCGTTCCCCTAAAATTTACCTCCCGACCGAAACCCCGGAAGGCACGACTGATGAAGGCTACATCCTGGCCATACCCATCCAGCAAGTGAAAGTCCCAGGCAAAGAAAGGTGCGTCGACTTTGGCCACTTGATTAAAAACAGCGGGTTGAGGTTCAGATTGGGGTCCCGATGCAAGTGATAGAACCCTTTCAGTCCCTTCCCTGCGCGCGAGATTTAGCACTAGAATTCTCAAAGAAGAACTTTACCTTAGGAAGAGATCATATCGCCTGCGCCAAGGGTGCCACACCTGTTGGGCTTCTCCAAGCGTGTCCAGGACCGGCTCACCTTCTGCGGTGTAGACTGAGAAGTCTTTCAGGCGTTGAACATACATTCTGGAATTAATCCAGGCAAAGGGTCGCCTTAGCTGCAGGGATGATATTAGCTTACTCGAAAAAGGATACGTATTATCCTGACCCAGAGAATCGGAGAACCACTGCCGTCGAGGACGACGGCTCGAAAAGGTCGGTGGGTGGCGAAAGCTTGACGAGAGATAGCACCAAAGAAGCCCCGATCTTCCTCAGCGATGAATCCAAGAGGTTGTCCCTCCTCGTTGCCTGGGACATAGTTTAGTTGCAGGATTTGACGCATACATGGCCAGAGTATTGACTTATAGTATATCTATTACATTGTTCAAAACCAACAAAGATATTGAGCATCTCAATCTGCCTGCAAGATCATCAACAAGGGGAGAAAAGGCAGGAGTGATTGAATGACCGTTCGACAATGAGTGTTTCGTTCTCCAAAAGTAGCCGGCGGAGACCCTCTTCAGGATCGCTTGTGGGAGGTCGCTGCGAAGTATGCCACAAAGGAGAGTCGTAATCTGAAGGTACGCTCTCGACAGGGGTCTCTTCGTTAATGGGCCGCTGTGAGGAAGAGGGAGCTCTCGGGGAGACGTTCTCTCGGCTTCTCCCTGAGCCAGCAGCTCGTTTTGCGGGAAATCGACTCAGAGCATATGCACGGCGTGGCTGCGAGATGGCAGATAACCAATGGGTCCGAAGAGCAGGCACAGAGAGTGGCAGCCTGCTAACCAAAAGAGACATGAAGGAAAGTACTGCGGCAGCCTTTTTTCCGCCACTTTTATGGTCAGCAAAGGGTCTAGCAGCGGAAGTGCATTGGCGTGTTCGTTCGGCTCGTCACATGGTCGAATTCATAAAAATCTGTGAGGCAAAGAGGCCTCGCGTATTATTAGTGAGTCGACTACAACTCTCGTTCAACTGCTACAGTTACAGTAGTAATACATGAGCCATGAGAGAACAGAATTTCATGTTAGCGGGATCGGCCGCTTGCCTTAACGGAACGGAACGCGGGCACCAAGCCGACGCTTGTCACGTGCACCAGCAGGCCGACTTGAGTTTCTTCTAAGTCTGTTCATCGTCCATTGTCTATTGTTGTCACTGCTGGTGCCGCGGGTTCCAGTTTAATTGAACCAGATGCACCGGCAGTCGCTACTGCCTATAATCCGTCAGTCTGGGCAGACCCGTTCAGCAGCTACAGCGGCTAGACTAAAGGTGCGATGCCTTCCAAGTGCTCTACTTGTCAAATGACGCTCGAATTAGATAAACGATGGCCCTGCTGAGCGGCAACCTCTTCCTTCCAAGTGGGCTCCCATACAACCAGACAAAGTATGCATGTCCTTGCCTGCCAAATCTGAGTAACATCTTGACCTATACAATGCAGGCGGTGCCTACCGCTAAAACATGGGCTCGTCCAAGCGTTTCCACCAGGAGAGAGCCACCCACGCGCACAGAAGGTTGTTCGCCTCTACCGATAATGAAAGTTCTATGTGATTGATTCTTTGTAGAATCCCTGAAATCATCGCGAACGCACTCTCAGCGCGAGGTGCCCCCCCATCGTGAACTACCTCCCAAAAAATGGTCTCCAACATCATTACCGCTAAAGCGCAACCAGGACCGTGAACAGCGTTGGAGTCGGACGCCTAGCGCTCAAAATTCAACGCAGAAACACCAGAAGTTCGATGGTCGCAAGCAATCAATGCCCTTCGCACGTTCGAACTTCAAAAAAGAACAGGAGATGATAAAAGACACAACAGAGGTTCAAGATGCCACTAAGGAAACTGTAACGACTGAAGACCCTCAGACTTATAATCATGAGACCGAGCTAGACGAAACACAAGACGACAGTTGGGAATCTAGAAAAGCTCCACGAGCAAGTCGCCTGCGGGCAAGTGCTTACAAGACTCGCGGTTCTGTAGTACGGAACCTTCATGAAGATGAAAACCACCAGAGATATCAACCTCAGACCCGACAAAATATTCAGACGCCTAGTCCTAAAGTCCACCTGCCTCGTTTGAAAGCGAAACCACGAATGGATGTGTATATCCCATCTACGGTGACTGTTGGTCGACTGGCGAAAATACTGGACGTCAAATTGAGTATGAATTCATCGATTTTGCCCTCCCTCTGTTAGCCTCAGATTTAACACCCCTATTCAGACCGCCTCACTCGCAAGATGACTGAAGCTGGGATGGGAGAGGAAGCAAGTCATGATCATGGTACGATTTTCCACGCACGCCTTATCACAGCTAATTCTATCAGTGTAGTTTTAACCTCTGATTACGCGGTCCTACTGGCTGAAGAACTTGGACGAAATCCGATTGTTGACGATGAGGCTGCCTTCGATCTATTACCCCCGTGAGTATGCTTGTTGCGTTAAGTACTCTAAATGATTTATTTCGATTGCTCAGTACTTCACGCCCTGATTCCTCTTGTCGGACTTTCCGACCACCTATTGTAACAATCATGGGGCACGTAGACCACGGCAAAACAACACTGCTTGATACACTTCGATCCTCTGCCGTCGCCAAAGGGGAAGCAGGAGGCATTACTCAACATATAGGAGCTTTTTCTGTTCCAGTGAAGTCCTCACAAGGACAACATCACATCACATTCCTCGACACTCCCGGTCATGCAGCGTTTTCAGCCATGCGGGAACGGGGCGCTAGCGCCACAGATATTGTGGTACTGGTTGTAGCAGCAGATGATGGCATCATGCCTCAAACCAAGGAAGTGATCAGCCTTCTGCGCAAAGACACGAGCAAAGTCGGTCTCGTCGTTGCAATTAACAAGGTCGACAAGCCAGAAGCCGATGTCGTAAGTATCCTCTGTCTTTTACCGTATCACTTAGAGGCTAAATGTATCTCGTTCAGGAAGCTGTAAAATTGGCGCTGATGGCGGAAGGAATTCAGCTTGAATCTTTTGGGGGTGATGTGCCTTCCGTGGAGGTGTCTGGTTTGACTGGAAAGGGCCTTCCAGATCTTGTAGAAACTTTGGCAGCAATGGCAGAAGTACAAGATCTCCGTGCGGAAAAAGAGGGCCCGGTTCATGGCTACGTACTGGAGTCAAAGGTGACAAAGGGATTAGGGTGAGTAGTTTCAATACCCTTTGATGACCCAAAATTTGAAATCTATTCAGCCCTGTCGCCACTGTTCTGGTTTTACGAGGATCTCTGAAAACGGGTTCTCATGCCTTAAGTGGCACTCACATGGCTAAAGTTCGCCTCATGACCGACTCCAACGGCAAAAGCGTTAAAGTGGCCACTCCCGGTATGGCAGTCACTGTGTCTGGCTGGAAATCATTGCCGAAGGCCGGAGACGAAGTGCTCGATGGCAAAGAATCAGAGGTCAAGAAAGCACTCGCAAATCGGGAGCGAATGGCAGACATTGCCGCTTCGTTAGCTGACGTAGATGCTATCAATGCCGCGAGGAGGGAGGAGCGGGAACGGAAAAAAGCAGAGGCTAATAGTGCTGATGAACCTATCCCCGCTGTTGCCGAAGCCGACGTCCCCAAGGAGCTTAAACTGATCATAAAAGCTGATGTGAGTGGGAGCGCGGAAGCAATCGAAGGAGCACTACAAGGCATTGGAAACAAGAAGGCCACGACAAAGGTTGTGTCTGCCAAGGTTGGAGACGTAACAGAATCGGACGTGCTTATGGCTAAAGCTGTAGATGGTACGATTTCGCAGACTTTTCTCCGTGTCTGCATGCCGACTGACTAACTGATTATGAACAGCCACTATTGTTGCTTTCTCAGTCTCCGTCCCTCGCACAGTGGAGAATATAGCAGTGCAAAACGGTGTCCCCATAACCAAATCTCCGATTATATATCACTTGATGGAGGACGTCCGTAAACGAGTGGCCGCGCTTCTACCTACGATCACGGAGACATCTGTGACGGGTGAAGCGTCGGTTCTCCAGCTATTCGATATTCATTTGAAGGCCAAAGAAGTTAAAAAGATTGCTGGCTGTCGTGTTGTCAATGGGCTAATTGAGAAGGCCAAATTTGCACGAATCGTTAGAGATGGTTCGGTCATTCATGATGGCATGTTCTTTTTTCAATTTGGTGTGGAGCCGATAACTAAGTGATTATTTCAGGGTCGTTGGACACCATGCGCGTTCTCAAGAAAGATGTCACCGAGGTTCGGAAAGGTTCAGAATGTGGCTTAAGCTTCGTAAATTTTGGAGATATTCGTGAAGGAGATTTAATTCAGATGTACCAAACCATAGAGAAACCCGGTGTTTTGTAATATTCTATTGGTTTCGGGATAGAGTATTCTAGAGGTTGATTAATGGATTCATTGTGGGCTACCGGCCTTGTTAACTGCATCAAGGTGCATTTCCTTTCCGCCGACAGTTCCAGACCGACCACCAACCCCGAACGTGTAACTTATGCCCTCGAGATTACGGTTCGTTTTTTCCAGCAGCACCCAAACACGATTATCCGCTTTTTGTAGCTGAATCTCGACCTACATCACCTTAGATCTTGGAAGTCCGGTGACGGAGGAGAGAACTCACCTTGGTGTTATAGAAGTGGCCGATGCTCTGACCTGGATCGATCGGCCCAGCGAGATTCAACACACGCGAAAAGCGTTTAGACCCTGGTAGGTAAAGATCAAGTGTAACCTGTAAAAAGAGGCATGGAGGCGTACTGGATCATTTTATTGACGTCAACGCACCTGCTCCGGTGAATCGAATCGTACAACGCTGTGTTCTTTATCTACTTGTTTGGCGAACACGGAAACGAATACTTTGTCCCGAGTCTGGTAATGATCTATACGACAATCGACCATTTCATCTGCCTTGCAGCCGAAGTAAGTAATGCACATATTTGAGATCGCCGTCGGAAGCCCAACTTACAGCAGGTGCAGTCGACTTGACAGCAAAAACGTGACGGCCCGTCTTGCAACCTCGAATTTTTAGAAATTCATCGAATTCTAGAACTCGGCGTTTGCAGCAGAGGTATCCCTGTATAAAGAATAAATCAATAGACGCGCTTATCCAGGGTGATCACAACTGGCGACCTTGCTACCTTCTCGAAAGATGGGCTGAAACAGATTCACCCTACATTAGTCTCGTGTCTCCGGAGATACCTCAACCTACCGGTGCGGAATGATAGGTGCAGACTGTTCCAGGCCCATCACCTTGACGGTTCTCTTTATCGCTGATAAAGGCAACGCCACAACCTTTCCTCCTGCACGGGGTCCCCGGAGAAATGGGGATACTAGGGTCGTCTTCCTCGATCACTAATGCCGGCGGGGCATTTTTATCAATCGTTGATAGAGTCTTTTGAGGAGGAGGGGCGGTCATAAAGGTCTCCTTCCCATCTTTTTCGCTGGATTCAACCATGGTGAACGTGGCAGCGGGTGTGGTTTTAGGTTCAGCAGCTTTGGGGGCTTCAGAAGTATGTCCGACGACCTTTGCACATCCCTACGTCCAATCGGTGTTACTCTCAGATGTACGGCGAACTTGACGAAATCGATCTCACGGGAATCGAGAGAAATTCATCGAACGACAGAACTGGTTTGCTGACATCAGAACAACAAGACCAAGATTTCAGACCTTCGTGGAAGACCTGTTTTCAGGATGTTATCAACATCTGGAAAAACAAAACACCGGGAAAATCCGAGGTAGAAAAGACCCACCGGTCCGCCTGGATGATGGATACATGTATCAGTTGAGTCGTTGACGTACTCGACATTGCATCCTCCACGAGAACAGCGAGGCATAATGACAAAAGCGATGGACAAGATTAAGGTGTGATCTCGAGGTCTGCATACCATTTCGCTATCTTCTTCGTCGAGCGCCGCGTATTATGTAATCATTATTAATTATAGATTTTGTAATTTATCTTCGTCTCGGAATGAGTAGAGCGGGGTGGAAGGTATTAACTATAAAGATTATGGAAGGCCGGGCCCGTACATCTCCCAAACAAGAAATCCAATGCCCCATGGCCCGACGCGTGCAAGCACTCGGGCAGTCCCCATCAGCCTAGCCCGCCACCCGGAATCCACTGGCGCCACAGAATTTGTATCGCGAAACAGGACCGTGAACCCCTCAGCTCGAACGGCATCAGCAAGAGGTCGTAAGACCTTAAATTGTGTTGATTCCATCGTGTGTAGATGAATGAGACGTCTGGCACGGTCCCAAGGTCGGCAGACGACTTCATAAGCTAGACCTGCAAAAACCTTGTAACATCATCAGACACCACAATCAGTGGAGGAAGTCGGCGTAACTCACACCTCCTGTTACCAATATAATACTGTTGAGGATCCGCGGAGTATGGCGCCTCATAGACGTAAATCGACCTCCCGTATTATCAAACTTGGACATTAAATTCTCCGAGTGTACTCTGGTTGCCTGGCCGAATCTCCTGGTAACCTCGAATATGGTAAAGAATGTCGAGAAAGCTTGAAAAGTTTTTTTGGCTTGATATTGAAAAAAGAACGAGTTCCACTTACCACAAACATCCTTGGCGAAACCCCAACCCCACCCATGCCAACCTCGACCAGCCAGGTTTTGAACGTCCAGCATCCATTTACGAAGCGCACGGGCTTCTTTTAACTGGGCTCTGCGCGCCTGTCGTGAGACCCGAGTTGAATCATTCATCATAGATTTCCATGCCTGTAGCCAAGATTGCCCCCCTGCGCCGCCTTCGATAAACAAACGGACATTTTCAACAGGTGCAGCGACGAGGGCCTGAATACCACCAGCAATGCCTCCAGAAACAGCGGCACTCATGAGCGGCTTATCATGTAGCTGAGGCTCAATCATAGTATAGGATGCGGAATAGGCGGTCCAAAGGACAGTTCCAAGCATAGCATTTACCACTAGTGGCGGAACAAAATGTCTGCGGAAGACATCAAACTACGGAAGGAACAACTCAGCCAAATACATTCAGGCCGGTGAACAACGTACTCCGTGGATTTTAACTAGTGACGAGAGAAATTTGTGATCATACACAGCTCCTTGATGTTCCGCTAAGCTTCTCAGAGATTGCCAGCCGCTGACTTTGTATTGTCAATCAGAGAACCACAAAAGTATCTTAAGCTTTACTTTTCGAAGGTCGGAATAATCGAACCGGGCGTGCAAAATACAAAGCAAGACCCCGGGCCAAAGTGCGTGCTGCCGCTGCTTGTATACCCGCACCCTGTTCTGGCAGTGGTCGGTTTTTGCGTGAGCCGAGCGCAGGCGAGAATCTAACTCATTGAACATACTTGGCTCCTCGTTGGGCGAGGCTTCCGGAGGAGTGGGCATGGCAGGGGAGGGACAAGGTTAGAGCAGGGCAGCATAGAAAGGGTCCGCCTTGATCCCGGGCCGATGGCTATTTCAACCTCGGCTTAAAGTTTTGCTCCCTCCCCGCCATGGCACGAAACATCGTTGGCTTTACTCGAAATTTTTCGCAGCCGAAGGGTCTACCTCGTATCCATAAAGCCTATATTTCCGGTCCGTCGTCCCAGGAAATGCACAGTGCTGGAATTAGATTCTGGCCTGCTTACTTGCAACCCAACGAACAGAGGGTCCTGCTGCGGGCGTCTTTGCACAAACTCGACAACTCCGAAAGCATCAGGAGTCGGAAAAAAAGGAGAGCGTACTTAAAATCATTACCGCTCGATGCCTCGCAATCGGACAACGTACAGAGTTGCTTTCTTCCGGATGACTATTATCAGTTTCAAGAGGTATGAGGTGGATTCTATACTACCGAAGTAGATATCCCAACGCTTCTATGCAATCCTTAGGGGCATTATGATGGCGTCATTCACGGTTACCGTGAGATGCATCTTGCTTCATGGCCTATGGATGAGTTCGAGGGTCTGTCAAGCGTGATTAAGCGCTTGCATGCTCTCTGCCCCAGCCAGAATATTCAAACACACCTACTACATTTGGCCACGCGTGGCTACATTATGCCACACATCGACAACACTGATGCAAGTGGCAATTGGATACTCGGAGTGAGCCTCGGTGACGAAAGGCTACTCCGTCTAGACCCTCTTGGAGATGCCCCATCGTTTCAATTTTCCTTGCCTTCTGGAAGCGTGTACATTCAAAGGTATGTTTTCAATGATTCTCGGCATCTTTATACTCAAAAATACAACATCAGTGGTGATGTCCGGTATACATATAAACACTCTATTATACGAAAAGTTGAAGGTGGACAACGCCTCAGTGTTCTAATCAGAGTAAGCAGACCTTTAAATTTAGGAATCTCGCAGGCTTCGGCTCAGAACTATATAGGATTCTCCGACGGTCCTATAATAAATGTGGCACTTGAGTGTAATGATTAAATCTCAGGGAGGACATTATTGTTGACGAGGATGGCGCCAAACTCCCAATTTTCGTCATCCTGGAAACATGATCTCTGGTAATTCTTCGGTGGTGCTAGTGGATCTCTTCCCTGGCCTCCTCGCTCCATTTACAGGGTCGGATATCTCCTACTTGCATCTGATCTTCTTCTCCGAAGTTCTTGGGCCTACCGGCAATTCACCTGGCAAGTTCCAATGATTTATATTCAATCTAGATGGCCAAAACATTCGGTAGACAATTGTGTCTGACGTAATAACTCATTATTGCATTATCATAACATATGAGATCAAACTTTCCACCGTTCGAAAGGAGAGGATCCACTGAAAGGCCCAGGGTGTTGCGCGACTCGGGCTGTTCCGACAATATCTTCAAACATAAACACCGTTGCGATACTTGATTGGATTTTCTGACCTGAATCGACTGACCGAGATCTAGTGGGAATTGTTGGTGTGTCACTATCAGGAAGAATCTTGAACCCGAAGAAGGCGCGACTCGAAACCACTGTTGATTGCATGCCATGAGGCCAACTGGGGTGCAAATTGGATTGGCGTTTGATCCTGGTTTAATCTCAAAAGCGGAACTGGTCCCATTCGAGGAGATCGGTGCATATTATTAAATATTAAATACGGGTCCATCCAAGCCAAGCAAGTCTATGAAGAAGCCAAGCCGCTAACACAAGCCATCAATCTAGATATAAAGGAACTTTGCGAGCCACGCGAGCCGAGGTGACATCAAAACTTCATTCTGCACAGGACGACGAGGGGAATACAATGGGTCTTGCCAGGTATTTAAAGTGTTTCATGAGACTCTATTAATACCTACGGCCCTGCAAGCGCCAAACATGATTCATAAGATTTGACAGAATATGCCAATTGTACGTACGGCAAAGTGCTGATGCGGCCATTATCTTCGACTATAGTCAGAATTTGCGTGCCCTGAAAACCAAGTTATATTTGAACATCGCGGTGATTTGAAGCTAGAAAACTCACATCCTCCAAAAGACTAGAATTTTTGACGGTTCCGTAGATAGTCTCTCCTGTAGGGGTCCAATAGTACACACGGGTTCCAGCCTTTGGGAGCTGTTCAGATAAATTGTAGGCAAGAGGTGGTAAAAAACTGACGGGGAAGGCGTTCATAGCCCAAATAGCAGGTCCAGAGAGACTCGGACGGGCGAGTGAGGTTACCAACATTGCATTTTCGAAGAGAGTATATATATGCAAGGAGAAATCCCTTGAGCAATGAACAAGACTCAGCCGGTGACAAGCAATGAAAATTAACGTGTGCAAGTGATCGCGAATAGATGATACCAACGATAGTGGAAGGAGCCGGGCTCGATTTTGACCTGCATCGTAATTGGGGAGTAGATGAGGTGGAATAGCTAGTGCACTCCCCTGGAGCTCAATAGAAGGGTTAAGAAGTGTGACCTCCTTCATCTATAATCGATCGTCGCGGCATCGGAATTAAGTTAATGGCTTCGAGAGGAAACAAGATGTAGGACGACTTTATTCTCGGACTCGAACACGCACATTGATTTACGCATTTGTGAACACGAGGCCAATACACCCACATGTTCATGGCCCACCCAGATGAGTAATTCTCATGCATGTGTCTGGCAACTGACGCATGGAGAACACGCAGCCCGTGGTCGAGTCCTCGAGCCATTAATAAAGTGAAATGCAGGTAATACTTACTAGCCTCCGTTGATCCTCGGCCGTCCGAGAGCAGTCGCTGAGTTCATGGGACATTTCCAGCTGAGAAGAGATTTGCGTACGGTCGTGCAGGAAGTGAACTTGCAAATCCATGGAAAAACTGCGCACCGCCAATGGCTGGGAAATGTGAGCCGGTATGAGGCGCAGTGGGTGGACGAAGGATTCCCACACCACGACTAGTATAAAGAATACCCTGATCTTGGAGCATCGAGAGAACAAGGGTGCTCGTGAGTTACTTGCTCGCAGTTCAGCGGCCTGGTATTTATGGCGTACGAGCTTGCCATCCGCCATCTCACTTACCATATTCGATCATTGATCTGATGGCGTGGCGATGTTTGTGCTACAGCTTCCCCTACTACCTTTAGACCTGGACCTCTGCGATGCCCGCACTTTCTCACCCGCAGAAGATGAACACCCCTCGGCAAGATATGTCCGTTATACTGGTTACCGGATCCTATGACCACGAAATTCGGTTTTGGGAGGCTTGGAGCGGCATATGCTCCCGCACCATTGCGCGCTCCGGTGAATCTGGTGTAAGTCAGCTATTTCTCGCAGCACGAAATCCTGACATCTATCACCTCAGCAAGTAAATCGGCTTGCAATCTCACCTGAGTACACAAGTGCACACTAGCTCTGTCCGGCGGTCCGCTGATTCGCTCTTTAGTAAACGTCTCTTGGCAGCTGCTATTCACAAAAAGGTCAACATATACGAAATTGCGAGTACAGCGAATGAACCAGTATAAACTTTATTATCCAGCAAAGGACAAACATCTGACGCCGTTCGTTAGCTTGTGACCTTCGAGGGACACACCATGAATGTTACTGCAGTCTCGTTTCATAATGAAGGCAAATGGTTGGTCACCGGCAGTGAAGACGGCTCAATAAGGATCTGGGATCTACGGTGCATTATTATCAATATAGAATTCAATTGGGAGCTCGTTTCTGAAATACAAATCCTAGAAGTTCCTCGCTGCATCGTATCTATGACAATGGAGCTCCCGGTACATATCTTCTTCAGCTTTTCTCAGCAGGGACCTCACTATTTTACTGTCAAGTCAACGATGTTGTCATTCATCCGAATCAGGGAGAATTGATATCTTGTGATCAAGCAGGCAGCATCAAGCAGTGGGATCTGTCGGATAACACCTGTTCACATGAGCTGGTAGCGCCTTCACTGCATTCTTTGAATATTGACTGATCGTTTTTGAGATCATAGACCCCAGCAGCTGACGTCCCGATTCGTTCAGTCACCTTGGCTTCCGACGGCTCATGTCTTGTGGCCGGGAACAACAAAGTAAGACATCATAACGTTTGAAACATCCGTATTGGTCATTTTAATATACTTGTGTAGGGTCGATGTTATGTCTGGAGGATTAACGACGAACATACCGGTTTACCACGATTTCAAGCTGTGACGCGGTTCCAGGCGCATAATAAATACCTGACCCGCTGCTTGCTAAGTCCAGATGCAAGGTTACATATTCCACCCATCAACAATAATCAAACCTTCTCTCACATATTCATTCAAGATATCTCGCTACTTGCTCTGCAGATACCACCGTCAAAATATGG
Organism: Agaricus blazei; assembly: GCA_029719445.1. Lineage (NCBI taxonomy): Eukaryota > Fungi > Basidiomycota > Agaricomycetes > Agaricales > Agaricaceae > Agaricus > Agaricus blazei. Next base: position 332,836 of record SSNC01000009.1, on the reverse strand, counting down.
GCAATCCTTGGAAATTACGAGTTTAGAATGGAGAAGACATTGACGGGTCACCAAAGATGGGTATGGGATTGTGCGTTTAGTGCGGATTCAGCCTACTTGGTGACAGGTTCGTGGTTATGTATACTTATGCTTTTGCTCCTTCACTCATGTTTGGGACTCTAGCGTCATCCGACCATACAGCACGTTTGTGGGAGATGTCTTCGGGAGAAACTGTTAGGCAGTACAATGGACACCATAAAGGTTGAGTACTGTCTTTTCTTGTTAACTCTGCTTACCCTGCCATTTGTAGCTGCCGTTTGTTGCGCTTTACATGACGGTGCAGGTTAGGACTTTCAATGTTCATAGCACGTTTCCGTAAACCACTCGTGCAAGTCACTCTGAGGCTGGGTTTCCTGGAGGCATATTGTGATGTACGTAAGTACCTAATAAGAGAATGGTAGTCCTGGTGGCAAGGATCCTTTTTGCACAGCCTGTGGTCGAGGCCGTTGGTGATCTTTCGGGAACTTTAACAGTAATGAAGAGTTGGTAACTTTGGTAGCCAGTGCGGTTTCTCCACTCCTTTGACTCCAGTTTCAACTAGCGGGTTTCAACTTTGAACTTCAGCTGCGGTGACACAGTTCTAATTCGGGATGTATCCTCTGTCACGGTATCGCCCCCGAATCGGACGCCGAGTCCCTAGTCTTCACTTGCAGTAAATGAAAGCCCCACAATTCAACACTTGTGATTCTGCCGACTCGAGAATACTACTGGATTTTCCTGCAACCTTATTACGTTGCTTCTCGTGATCGGAGGGTAGAAGCAAGCCTGACACTCCCGTATAGCATATTTGATGCATTCGATGCTCGTGTTAGGGGTGTAATGGACCTGAATGAAGTACACCGGACCGATTTATTAGCCAAGCGAATCTTCATCTGGACCCATGCAAAGGATTTGACCTCTACTGACGTTTTTGGCAAGACCGGGTGATTCGTTTATGTAGAACTCCTGCACAGTGCATGTTGATATCCTTCGAGCCTGTCCAAACGACTCAGGCAATGGTTCTGTGCCGAACAAGTCGGCTCGGATGTTTGTCTCAACAACCTCGGACCCATATCCGTGATGGAAGGTGAAGGAGAGAGTTGTTGTTTAGTACGTGCTCTATATTCATGAAACACGTATTGAAAGTTAACGTTGAAATACCACATATGAGTCTTCCGTTGATGCATTTAGTAGCATTGGGCCAACACCTCGTAGCGGAACTCTCATATGCCCTGTTCCAGAATCTGCACATTTGTTAGGTGCCAGTCCGTACTCCGGGAAAGATTTGCTTAATCAGGCCTTTTACTGAATTGGAAGCCGGTGGACATGGGCCCAAGGAAAAAGGAAGCTTGGGTGAGGACATGTGTATTCGGACAGAGAGAGGCCGTATGCCAGGATGTGACCCTACAATATCGCATAAATTCCGTAGGTATGCGGACTCGCCTTTCTCGGTGTCTTGTCTATTTATGGGTTTAGGTCCTCCTTACGGCATTGAAGGACGGGACTTCGGAACGACTCGGAGCCCATGTTTCACCCCCCTGTGTACTGGATTGTACGTTTAGTGACTAGTTGCGTGGGTGCTCACATTATAGATATAGATACAAGCAAGCGGGTCGCTCATAAAGCTCGCTGGAAGTCTCCCAGGACGGTATCAGGGTTTGGGCCTTGGTAGATAAGAGTCCGTCGTCGGTCGGGTCATGTGGCAACATTCTTATCAACTTCCCATAAGTAGATATGCATATAAATTTGACATTACTTACGAACATGTTCCATTGTACCCTTCTCCCCTCCACTTCGACAGTACTTTCTGTCGTCTTGTCTTATTTCTCCAAAGCGCACAGTTCTCGTATTCACATACCAACTTCGCCATTTTTAGTCCATGACCGTCCCCCCTCTCCAGCATCATGCTGTCCCTACTTCTGATTTACCCCTTGTATCTGAGACCGCCTCATTAGAAAACATTGCTGGGTTTCACGCAGTAAAACGCGATGAAAGCTCTTGGGCTGCTACACTCCCTGCTGATCAGGGGCTTTACAGTAATGTAAACGAAAAAGACTCGTGTGGTGTTGGCTTTATCTGCCACATCAAAGGTGAACGAAACCACAAGATAGTGTCTGATGCTCGCCAGCTATTGTGCGCCATGACTCACAGAGGCGCGACTGGAGCTGATAGCCGTGATGGTGATGGCGCGGGTGTGATGACCGGCATTCCTCACGAGTTTTTCAAACGGGAGGCGGAAATGGATATTGGTTGCGCTCTCCCGGAGCTTGGGGAATATGCTGTTGGAAATATTTTCTTCAAGAAGGATGACCCCGCTCAGCTGCAGGCGCAACAAGCCGTATTTGCAAAGATTGCCAATGACCTTGGCCTTCGCGTACTTGGCTGGCGAGAGGTACCTACTGATGGTACTATTCTCGGACCTGCCGCTAGCAGCAGAGAACCTACCATTCTACAACCTTTTGTAGTTCTTCGCAATCACTATGGTGATGGAAGTTCTAATCAATTTGGTACCTTTGATGCTCGTCACTTTGAGCGTCAACTGTATGTCCTTCGTAAGCATGCAACGCACCGTATGTTCGTACTTTCCTTTGCACTGTATATTGGACCTACAAACTGAATCCTTTTCGTTCGATTAGCGGTCTCTCCAAAGGATTTTACATCTGTTCTTTGGCGTCAAAAAACATTGTCTATAAAGGCCAACTCTCCCCATCCCAAGTATACAACTACTACCATGATTTGAATCATGTTTTGTACAGATCACACTTCACATTGGTACATTCTCGTTTCTCTACAAATACTTTCCCGAGTTGGGATCGCGCCCAGCCTTTAAGATGGGCAGCCCACAATGGTAAGTGGCGCTGATAACAACATATCATCTTGTCTTAATTTGAAAATTTCCTTTTCAGGCGAGATAAATACCGTACGGGGAAATAAGAATTGGATGCGTGCTCGTGAAGGTGTACTGTCATCACAACACTTCGGAGATCAGTTGGATCTTCTCTATCCCATCATCGAAGCAGGTGGCTCTGATTCCGCTGCCTTCGATAACGTATTGGAACTTCTAGTTGTTAACGGCGTCGTAACACTCCCCGAGGCCATCATGATGATGATACCTGAAGCTTGGCAGGGTAATGAGAACATGGAGTCAGAGAAGCGGGCATTTTACAATTGGGCGGCCTGCCTTCAGGAGCCGTGGGATGGCCCTGCACTCTTCACTTTCAGTGACGGTCGTTATTGTGGTGCCAACCTTGACCGAAATGGTCTTCGTCCATGTCGGTTCATAATTTCTAACGAAGATATCATGGTCTGTGCTTCTGAAGTTGGGGCACTTCACATTGCACCAGAAAAAGTAGTACAGAAGGGTCGTCTGAAACCTGGTCGTATGCTATTGGTTGATACCTTGGAGGGACGTGTTGTCGACGATAGAGAGCTCAAGCATAATACCGCATCCAAGAAAGATTTTGCCTCTTGGGTCGAATCGCACGTTCTACAAGTGCCGAATATCATTAAGCGCGTTAGGCGCAGTCACATCCGGCTAGCGCCCATCCTCGATGATTCTACTCTCAGCACTGACCCGAAATTGCTTGCATTCGGTTACACATCGGAGCAGCTCAACCTTCTTATGCTTCCCATGATCGTCGATGGAAAGGAGGCTCTTGGATCAATGGGCAATGACGCTCCGTTAGCGTGCATGGCCACACAGCCCCGTCTCATATATGATTATTTCCGCCAATTATTTGCACAGGTCACTAATCCACCTATCGATTCTATACGGGAGAGCATTGTGATGTCCCTCGAGGCTTACGTTGGGCCTGAAGGTAATCTGCTTGATATGAAGCCTGAGCAGTGCCATCGTATCCTCCTTCCCTCCCCTATTATTTCGATTGAAGAAATGAATGCTATGAAGAACCTCAAGTCTGCTTACATCACTTGGCCGTCTCGTACCATCGACATAACGTTCCCCAAGGCCGAAGGTCTTCCTGGCTACAAAGCTGCTTTGGAGCGCGTCTGCAACGAGGCGACGCAAGCTATAGACGACGGGGTCAAAGTCCTCATTCTGAGCGACCGAGCCATTGGCCCCGACCGTGTTCCCCTTTCTGGATTGATTGCCTGTGGTGGGGTCCACCATCATTTGACGTCTCAAAAGAAGCGTGCTAAGGTTGCTCTTATGGTCGAAACTGCCGAAGCTCGCGAGGTTCACCACCTCTGTGTTCTGGTGGGTTATGGGGCTGACGCTGTATGTCCCTGGCTAGCAATAGAGTCAATTCACAAAGTTGTTCGTGAGGGCCTGTGAGTGACATCTAATTTCCTCTGGCCTCCTTGCTGATGAGTCGGATATAGCGTGAAATCAGAATCCTCTATTGAGGCGCTTTTCAAAAATTATCGTTACTCGGTTGATAATGGCATTCTCAAAGTTATGTCTAAAATGGGGATCTCCACACTCCAATCATACAAGGGTGCCCAGATATTCGAGATCTTAGGGCTACACAACGAGGTCGTTGACAAGTGCTTCATCGGCTCTGCTAGTCGAATCAAGGGCGCTACTTTCGATTTGCTGGCCATGGATGCATTTGAACTCCATGAACGAGGATGGCCCAGCAGAGAAACCATACTTCCTCCCGGTATGCCGGAATCTGGTGAATATCATTGGCGTGACGGTGGAGAGGCCCATATCAACGACCCTTCTGGTATTGCGAACCTTCAAGATGCTGTTCGCGAAAAAAACCAGACTGCCTACGATTCATATGCACGCAATGCCAACGAACAGACGAGCAGGGTCCATCTTCGTGGTATACTTGATTTTCGTTACGAAAACGCTGCCGCTATTCCTATTGAACAAGTCGAGCCTTGGAACGAAATTGTCCGTCGCTTCGTCACTGGTGCCATGTCTTATGGTTCCATCTCGATGGAGGCTCATACTACCCTTGCCATCGCAATGAACCGACTGAGTGGAAAATCTAACACAGGTGAAGGAGGTGAGGACGCTGAGCGTTCTCAAGTGCTTCCCAATGGTGATACTATGCGCTCGGCGATTAAGCAAGTCGCTTCTGGTCGTTTTGGGGTTACTTCCAACTACTTGGCTGACGCTGATGAACTTCAAATAAAGATGGCTCAAGGAGCAAAACCTGGAGAAGGTGGTGAACTTCCTGGCCATAAGGTGTCGACTTCTATAGCTCGCACTCGGCACTCCACGGCCGGTGTGGGATTGATTTCTCCCCCTCCACATCACGACATCTATTCAATCGAGGACCTCAAGCAACTCATTTATGATTTAAAGTGCTCGAACCCACGATCTCGCGTCTCTGTTAAACTTGTGTCGGAAGTTGGAGTTGGTATTGTGGCTAGTGGTGTTGCTAAGGCTAAGGCTGATCATATTCTAATATCTGCTCATGATGGTGGGACTGGTGCTTCCCGATGGACGAGTATCAAATACGCTGGTCTTCCTTGGGAGCTTGGTCTTGCGGAAACTCATCAGACCCTTGTTCTCAACGACTTGCGCGGTCGTGTAACCGTTCAGACAGATGGACAGATTCGGACAGGTAGAGATATTGCAATCGCCTGTCTACTTGGTGCTGAGGAATGGGGTTTCGCTACTACGCCACTAATCGCTATGGGTTGTATCATGATGAGAAAATGCCATCGTACGTGACATATCTACTGAACTAAACTTGAAGGTCTAATAATCTTTCCAGTCAATACATGCCCTGTAGGTATCGCTACACAAGATCCTCAGCTTCGTGCGAAGTTCGCGGGCCAACCTGAGCAAGTCATCAACTTCTTCTACTATCTTGCCGAAGACCTTCGCGCTATAATGGCCAAGCTTGGTTTCCGCACCATTGATGAAATGGTCGGCAGAGCTGACATGCTAAAGGTCAATGAACAATTACGCACCCCTAAGACTGCGTATCTTGATCTATCGGCCATTCTCAAGCCAGCATGGCAGATGCGCCCTGGCGCTGCCACTCATCGCGTTCGCCAACAAGACCACAAGCTTTATATTCGCCTTGATAACAAGTTCATAGATGAGGCTGAACCTGCCCTGACTAAGGGCCTTCCTGTGCACATTGAGTGCAACGTGACCAACACTGATCGCGCCCTTGGAACATCTCTCTCTTACCGCATTTCCAAGCTTTATGGTGAAGAAGGGCTCCCGAAGGATACCATCCACATTCGCATGCAGGGGTCTGCTGGACAGTCTTGTGGCGCTTTCCTTGCCCCAGGTATCACCATTGAGTTGGAGGGCGATGCCAATGATTACGTTGGAAAGGGCCTTTCCGGTGGAAGACTCATTGTCTATCCTCCAAGACAGTCGACATTCAAAGCCGAAGAGAATATCATAATTGGGAACGTCTGTCTATACGGAGCCACTTCCGGTGAAGCGTTCATCCGCGGAATTGCTGCAGAGCGTTTTGCTGTGCGTAATTCAGGTGCTAACGCCGTCGTAGAAGGCTGCGGTGATCATGGTTGCGAGTATATGACTGGTGGCCGTGTCGTTGTCCTTGGTTTCACTGGACGAAATTTTGCCGCTGGAATGAGTGGGGGCATTGCATATGTTCTAGATATGGCTCATACTTTCACTTCGAAGGTAAATATGGAAATGGTTGAGCTAGGCAAGGTAACAGATCCCCGCGAAATTGCTGCTCTGCGCAGCCTGATCGAAGACCACCGTCACTATACTGGATCCGAAATTGCGGATCGTGTTCTTCACGACTTCCACCACATTCTTCCTCTATTCGTTCGGGTAATGCCTTTAGATTATAAGCGAGTGTTAGAGGAGCAGGCAGTCCGCGAAAAGGAGGAGAAACAGCGTCTCAGTGTTATCGATCTTGTTCCATCTCGAACAGCCAGTCAGGTCGATCTGGCATCTGAAGCTCTTGAAGACATTCTGTTGCACAAAACGCAATCCTCCGCTCTTGTACCTAAACCCCGCCATGAACCATCTGTAACTGATCTCGAAGATTCCCTCGTTGATGAATCTACAAACAAGAAGCGTCTCGATAAACTCGATAAGCTGCGGGGCTTTATGAAGTACAAGCGCCTTGGAGAAGCCTACCGCCCACCTCGTAAGCGGGTCAAAGATTGGAAGGAAATTACTGGACGCCTAACTGAAGGCGAACTCAAATATCAATCTGCTCGCTGCATGGATTGTGGTGTTCCATTCTGTCAGTCAGATACTGGTTGTCCTATTTCCAACATCATTCCCAAATGGAATGATCTGGTATTCAAGGGACAATGGCAAGATGCTCTCAACCGTCTCTTGATGACCAATAACTTCCCGAGTTCACAGGCCGTGTTTGTCCAGCTCCTTGTGAAGGCGCCTGTGTCCTAGGGATTAATGAACAACCTGTAGGTATCAAGAGCATTGAATGTGCCATAATCGATAAGGTACATATTAATCTCTGTTATTAATCATTCGAGCTTATAATATGTTACATCTGTGCACAGGGCTTTGAAATGGGTTGGATGGCGCCACGTCTGCCAGAGTGCAGGACCGGAAAGAGTGTCGCTATCATTGGCTCTGGCCCCTCGGGCCTTGCATGTGCTGACCAACTAAATAAGGCCGGACATTGGGTTACAGTGTACGACCGCAACGATCGCATGGGAGGTCTTCTCATGTACGGAATTCCAAAGTATGTCTCATTTGATCTCCGATTATGCAGTGATTAAAAATGCTTTTTTAGCATGAAACTTGACAAAAGCATTGTGCAGAGACGTATTGATCTTATGGCCGCCGAAGGCATTGTCCGTATCGCTTCTTATTCGGTCTACTCATCACTGAAGACTTTTTTTTAGACTTTCGTTCCCAATGCACACGTCGGCGTCAATGTGGACGTCAATGAACTACGTAATGATTTTGACGCTGTTGTCGTTTGTACTGGTGCCACTTGGCCCCGCGACCTCAAAATTCCAAACCGAAATGCTAATGGCATTCATTTCGCGATGGAGTATCTCCAGGTATGAAGGGCTACTGCAATTTAAGGCTGTCATCTCAATGTTTCATGCAGCTGAATACGAAGTCATTATTGGACTCGGAACTCCAAGATGATTCGTACATCAACGCTAGAGGCAAGGATGTTATTGTCGTCGGTGGCGGAGATACTGGTAATGATTGTATTGGTACCGCAATGCGCCATGGTGCTAAGTCCGTGGTCAATTTTGAGCTGCTTCCTAAGCCATCTGCATCACGCAGCCGTGATAATCCTTGGCCGCAATGGCCCCGGTAAGATGAATTACTCATGATTTCTGGCCCCTACTGATAATCTGTTTAGCATTTTCCGAGCGGACTACGGTCACATCGAAGTAGCTGCGCATTTCGGCAATGGTCAGTAACCCTGAACTAGACATCGCTGGCACCTTTTGAAACATAGGCTAGATCCCCGTGAATATTGTATTTCTACCAAGGACTTTGTCGTCGATGAGGATAACAATCTTGCTGGATTGAACACCGGTGCATACTCAAAATCTATCTTTCCTGTCATGAGAAAAACTAATGTGATACATCCGATTAGTCCGTGTCGAGTGGACGAAAGACAGTGTTGGTCGCTGGAAAATGGAGGAAGTTCCCGGATCAGAGAAGTTCTTCCCTGCTCAGCTCGTTTTCCTTGCCCTCGGCTTCATGGGCCCCGAGGCCAATGTTGTCAAGGAGCTAGGCCTCAAGCAAGACGCCCGTTCAAACATCCAAACACCTCCTAAGGTATGTGGCCATCATATGAATTAATGTTGATTTTCATTAAAACAACGTATATTAGAAATACTGCACAAATGTTGAAGGCGTATTCGCCGCGGGTGACTGCAGACGCGGTCAATCTCTGATTGTTTGGGGCATTAAGTTAGTCTCTTCTATTCGTTTTAAACTAGAAAACGTGTTTAATTGTGATCTTATAGTGAGGGGCGTGGTGCTGCTGCTGAAGTCGATGCTCATTTGAATGGTTCAACAAGGTTGCCGCGTGTAGGAGGTATTAAGACACGGGTCAGTAGCGATTTGCTTTCTGTTTCAAGACATGAGCTAAAACTCTGGTAGACCTTTGTCCCGCCTCCGAGTAAAATTACACAAAATGGCCATGCCGTTGAAGTAGAGGCTTGAAAGCTAATCGGAAAACTAAGAGTGTTTGGTATCATCATATTATCACGAACTCTTTACATGCTACATCTTTTCACGATATCTGTTCCCATTACCATGTACGAATGCTTGTTCTTGTGAATCACTGCCACGAACGAACGATAATGAATGTAATGATTTGCTGTCTGAGAAGGGATGTGCAGTTGATTTGAAAGTGCTTAACATTAAGTAAATTATTCTATCCAAAAAGTCTAAACACAGATGAGCGCTCTTGTACATCCCTGCTCTTTCCACGAATGGCCCAAATACCCCAATTAGTCTTGACCATAACACGGGGATCAAAATCTGCGATCTCCCACTTTTCGCTACCGAAAGAATTTGGACCGGGTGTGATGACCCATTCAAACTCACCAGCGACTTGTGGAGCGCTGGAGAGGGAGCGAACATCACGCTCAACGTCGGTTGGCGAAAAGCCAGTGACAAAGACCGAGCATTTACTAGCAAGGAGCATGGGCAGGACCGGGCCCCACTCAGTTGGGGACGCAATTTGCAATTGGGGCTGACCATTCTCGTCCACGGAGTCTGGAGATGGGAACCCAAACCCAGGAGAAAACATAAAGAAAACGTCACTATAGGGATCCAAGGTGTGTTGGAACTGGGCGTGAACGTCAGCATACTTGGCCTGCATACCGGTGATGGTGAGCTGGGGAGTATATGGGACTGTGTAAGACGGAACGCCATATCGTTGTAGTGAATCTCTTGTGCGGTTGAAACGAGCGATAGGAGCTGGTGTGGGTGGCTCGTACACGTTTGGCAGATACTCGGACTTCTTTTCCGCCACTTCCTTTTCAAGCCCAGTATCTGGATTTTCACTCGACTCGTCCTTGGAGCTTGCCGCGTTATTGGAAGGGGCCGAAGTTGCACCGGCGGTCGTACCGGCTGTGTCACTGGTCGGAGGTTTAGGCAATGAAACCTGTGGCCCAATAAAGAAAAGATGGAAGTGTGTGGAGGGGAAGAGCATGGTCAACTGCTCCCATACGTGAGGCGGCAAAGACGACTCAGCGCGTGCTCCAAGAACGAACACGCGCACTTGAGGCTTGCCTACAGCTGCTTCCTCGGTTTCCGGTGCACCAGGCTCAACATGTAGGGTACTTCTCAGTGCTGTAGAGTTTCGAATAACGGTACAGTCAACAAACAGCCTATTTCCCTTCACTCCAGAACCACCTCACCTGCAAGTGATCTGCTCCCTTCTGGAGTAAGCCGTTGATTATTCAGCGTCAAATTGCTGTACTGGTGCAAAGCGCTACCGATTGTGATGGGGTATGTGAGAAGTTTACTAGCATGTCGACGCGACCTCTCGGTATCCATAGAGTTGAATCCTCGAGTATACCAAAATACGTCCCAGTTCGCAAAAGAGATGGCTTCCTCAAAACCCTGTGGGCCTGCAACAGTACCAAAGATAACTTTAGTCAGTCTTCCGGTGAAGGCTAAATACGATTCGCTTACCCGGCAACTCGAACTCGTGAAGGCGCCTACCACTCCTCAAGTCATGCTCATCTTCGTTAGCTTCCCGAAGACGATGACAATACTTTTGGTGCTCTGTATCTGCCTTCCAATGTTCCTCTGAGCAATGGGTCGGCCAACCGCAATCCGGACACTCGAACTTGACCGCGCGGGGTTGCGCTTGCGTGTGAGCGTGAACATGGGTATGCGAGCCTGCACAGACTGGACAGGGAGCAAGTTGTTGAATAGCCTCTCCTCTGGCGCGCACCGCAGGGAACGGTGACTTGGAGAAGGGATGGAAGAGATTGTCTTCGGTTAGGACGGGGGAGGGTGAGGACGAAGCGACGGGTTGTGGCTTTTTCTTAAGAAAAGTAAATATTAGTTTGCGATGGCATGTATTGGGCACATTCCGGGGAAAAGAAAGACCAGGAGAGCGGAACAGCAGCGGCCGCGTCCGGGGCAGGAGCATTAGAAAACTGGAAAAGCAGGGTCATCCCGCGTCTCTCTCCTTGTTGTCGCCTGTTGTCCAGCGCCCTCCGTCCTCTTTCCCCGCTCTCATGGCCGCGCCCCGCCAGGCATCCGTCTCCCGGAAAACGAACGAAACAGAAATTGAGGTTTCCATTGACCTAGATGTTGGCTCCAATCCAAGCGTGAAACAAACAATCGAAGTTTCTACCGGCATCGGGTTTTTAGATCACGTAGGTCACAGTGAACCATTCTGCGGCGAGTGTTTATCGCAGTCCTCCAGATGTACTCCGCTTTGGCAAAACATAGCGGGATGTCCTTGACCATGAAGTGTAAAGGCGATCTCTGGATTGATGACCACCATACTGCAGATAAGTATTAGATTTCCAAGTCTTAGATTATGGGTTATCCAACCACTGCCGTAAGCACAGGACAGCGCCATTGCGCTGGGCACTGCTTTTAAGCAAGCTCTCGGTGAGGTGCGCGGCATTAGACGATACGGAACTGGTTTTGCTCCTTTGGACGAGGTCAATACCTTTGGACCTTTCCCCTATTTCGATATCATGAGGTTCATAATTTATTCTTTCCTCAGGCACTTTCACGTGTGGTCATCGATATCTGCTCTCGACCCTACTGCGTCACTGATCTTGGCCTCAAGCGTGAAAAAATTGGTGACCTTTCCACGGAAATGATCCCCCATATTTTCTACTCGTTCGCCATTGCATCTGGTGTGACTCTCCATGTCGACGTCCTGAGAGGTGAAAATGACCACCATCGGTATGTCTGATAAAGCCCGACAACGACAGCCCCACCTCTCATTCATATCTCTGCTCAGGTCAGAATCTGCTTTCAAGGCTTTGGCTCTAGCAATTCGACAAGCCATCGAGCGGACAGGTAGTAACGAGGTTCCCAGTACAAAAGGGGTTCTATAGTATAATTTAACCAGTCCTATCTGCTTAATACATATCCACAAGAAAGTGGGCAGCTACAGCGTCTATCCCCAGAATATGCATTGCTGCTCCCTCGGAGGATTGAGCTTTGCACCTTCGCGACACTTGAATGCTCGAGCAAACTCAGGGATATTAGACACAGTTCCATCAACTCTGTATCTGCTGGGTGAGTGTGGATCGGTGCGTATGCGTTGAACCTAACAGGAAACCATCAGTGGTATCCAAAACCACCCAAATTTGTTACTTACTGCTGCAGCTGGTTTCATAGCCCGCGCCCAGATGCGTCCAAAGGCGATGAAAAACAGTTGCTCCCTAAAATGATGTTCGTAAAATCTGAGGTAGTGACCCGCCAAGCTAAGTGAACAAACCTGGTAAAGTCCAAACCAGGAAGCAAGTATTCAGTGCCAGCTTCTAAAGACGCATCGTATTGTGCTTTCCAAGCTCTGTAGGCTTGAATGAAGCCAGTGTCCCCAATATTTTCCCCAGATGTTCTACTTCGATTGAAAAAAGGTGGAGACAAAAGTACAACTTGCACTTACAAATTTCCCTAGTAACATTATCAGTTCAGTTCGAGTTCAATAGCCCATATAGAGGCAATGACAACTCACATTGACGTATACCTTCCCTCCCTTACCATCATCGATCGAATACTCTAGACTCATTCAGTCAAGCGATCGACTGCACGCAAGGGGACACTCACTGGAGAACTGTTCAACGATGCAATCCTGCTTCTTATTGAACCCCTCGCTCGTCGAATTCGTCCACCATTGTTCGAGTTTCCCGTGTTGATTATAAAGTCGTCCAGCAGAGTCAAACGCATGCTACACGATCAGCTTTAATCATCACGAATGGCCAGAACAACCATTAGCTCTTACAGTCAGTTCATGCGCCGCGACTTGACCAAAAGCTCCGTATGCGAGGTACCCGGGCCTAAATAAACTTGAGTTTACACGAGATAATAGTGACGGAGGCCATACCAGTTTTGTGAGAAGAAAGGAGGTTGAAGGATCCCAGCCGGAAAGACAATCTACGAAAAATTGAAAATTCTGCAATTCCATTAGAACAACGTCCTACCTCGTTTGCAGGAGGATTGAAATAGGCGTTGACCATAGAGGGCCACATTTCCCATGCCTCAGGGTCTCTAGTCATTTCCAATTGAAGCCAACTTCTGAAGATCTCGCCACTCCTATTGAAATGTCATTCAATAAAGAATCATCACAACAAAACAAGGAAAATAGGACAAACTGTGCGTTCAAAATATTGTCAAAAAAGTTGGTTTTGTCGACCTTGACCGAGTTATAATATCTGGCTATAGAGCTAGAATCTTCCGTATTTGGGGATAAAGGATATCCGACTTTGACTCTAATAGCGTCAGCCTCACATACAATTAGTCTACCAGCTATGGGACGTTTCTGAAAACTTTACCTTCTCCGCGGCTGCCTTGGCAGACTCTTCATCCATCCAATCGATACGAGCAAGCGATGCTTTGAACGCCTTCACAATATTGGTAATAATTTTGGTTCCCTTCTTTCTTGATTCACCTCCAAAGGTTTCGTTGGCGAAGAATCTGCCAGCAGCGAAACCAAATGTTTGCTCGACCACACCAACGCAATATTCACCGCGATCGCCAACAGCGCCTTTTTTTATGCCAGTTAGTGCCTCTAACAAAGTGCGCTGCACTTGCCAAGCGTCTGTGTTCAGGCCTAAGTATGGCGACAAAGCAAGAGCGGCCCTGACTACAAGATATGATTCGATAACCTCGTCTGGCGTCTCGTCCAGGATCTTCGCCAAAGCCTTTACGTATGCCGGGTATGTCTCAATGACGCGCGTCGGAAACCTTCGAGGAGTGAATGTCGAAAAATAAGTCTCAAAGTTAATCTGAGGTAGAGCATCAGACAATTCGTTGGGGTGGACTGGATTATAAGTTGCAATTGGATCTTGGAATAAGACATCCCTGGGGAGTACCGTGAGTATATAGGTGAGTGTATGCTGCGTCAATAAGCTCACAAATCAAGGCTAGCCTCCGCCATATCACTTTCAAAGTCGACGACTTTCTTAGCGAGCTTGCGCATATCACGACGCTTAGGAGGTTCATTATCTCCACCATCACCGTCGCCGCCATCGTCGCCATCCCAGGGTGGCCAGGGCCAAGGAGGCCACATCCTTTCACCTTCTTCTTGAACAGAAATCTCGCTTGTTTGATATGAATTTCCAACGACATCGGTGGCACTTTCATCTTCTTCATCGTCAAGAATGGTAAGGAGACGTTGGACCACAGCTTGATAGAGTCTTCGGATCTGTTTCTCTTGGAAATATTCCTGTACGCTTGTCAGTTCAACGTAGGGACCAGGGGGAAAGACTCGCCTTCGAGGGAAGGCCAAAATCTGGCTGACTGAACCACAATACCATGTGATTAGGGTCAGTCCCGACGTCACCTTCAATTTCGAACGAAAACAGAGAACCGATTCCTGCATAATTGAGGGTTTAAACTTCGAACATAGTAGAGATACATCATATTCCTACCCCTTGAATGAATAAATGCAAGAGCGGCTGTCAGTCCCTGGGATTTCCTTTTCTGCTTAATATCGCTAACGAGAGTATCCTTCTCCCTATAAAGATTGCGTATCTTTCTAGCGATCTGCACCAACGGAGCATTACCAGTTTTATCTAATGTCTCCTCGTTGAGGCATGAAGAATACATATCACGAAGCTTTCGAAGAGTTTGTTGGTCATAGGAATCCAGCGAAGCGAGCGAGTCATCAGATCGTTCCAAAAGACGTTGTATGACTTGCTTATTCTGTAGTGCCAGAGCGTCGAAGTTACCGAAGCTACTTTTGTCAGCGGGTAGGGGATTCGCCTTCAACCAGCCATTATCTAGATACAAATATAAACACTTGCACTTGTTGTAAACTTCTCATTTACTTACTAACGTATTCATAGAAGTTCTCGCATGGGTCCTGAGTTGTATCAAGAGAAGAGAGAATGGATGCCGACAAGACGATACATTGAGGGTCCATACACACATTCTGTTGGCACAAAATAGTCATTGGTATATTCAAAATTTATTGCTTCAAATAAATCACCTTGTTCGGATTTCCTGTGGGCTCTGGAATTGGGACCGGCTTCACAGTTTTCGTGACTTGAGACGTAGTCGTGTATGTTGTAGTCGTAGTCACTGTCCCGACCTTCGTGGTCTGTGAATCCCTGGTCTTTGTAGTGGTTGTTGTCCAAGTCCTGGTGATAATTTGGGTATCGGAGGATAACGTTTGGTATTCAGTTGTAGTAACCGGTTTCCCACCGTGTTGGCGCTCAAGGTCGAGCTTGTGTTGGGCACCAGCGAAGAGACCGATGAAAACCTGGGAATGGATGATGTCACGTCAAAAAAAAACACGCATAGATTCAAGTTGGGTCTTACAGAGCTGGCTAAAAGAAGGGTTAAGGCTAAAATCAAAAGAATCTTAGTGAGGGGAGTGAGTGGTTCTTGCGCGACTGCGTTGAGACGGTCTGAAAACGAAGGATGTTCTTCAAGATCACCCTCCGGGCTACGTAATAGCGGTGAATGCTCTTCTTGCAGCTCATTAACACGCATTATGCTACACCAACCAGAGTAAACGCACCATAGTCTGACGGCCCAGGTTCTCTGTCCGTCATTGTGACGGACGATACACCAAGCCAAAATTGCGCCCGAGACGAGGTGCCCGCAAGTTATATACCCAAAGGAGGGAGTAGTTGCCTCGATGGTAAAGCGCGGATGCGGCAAGGTGATGGCGCGAACAACCTGTTGTATGCATCACTCTTTGCGTCACACGAGCCGGATGTCATTCCAAAAATAACTCAAGCTTCATACTACTCTGCTGAATGATATATCTAGAACAAAGACAACCTATGCAAGTTATATCAGTCAGAACCAAACTTAAGAAGCTCATGAAAAGGTCTGTTGGCATGCCAGAACATAAAGGCAGCCATGCCAGTACTATTTGCTTTGTGATGCTACACACCTGACGAAAGTCCAATTCACTGGCCGTGCTAGACATACCGCGGAGTCAGATTATTGCGCGCAAGTCTTCCAACGAATCACACCTCAACCCACTTGCGTTCACTGATAGTATATCAAAGGTATTCTGTTGTCGAAGAAAAGTTATCAATAGTCATCTAAGAGACGGGACTCAACATAATCCACGCCAGCGAGTGCTATCCTGATAGTCATCAAAGAAGTCGTTACTCCCGACTCTTGTGAGATGTCCGGGATTCACTTCCCAGGCGTTGAGATTGGGTCCTAAACTTCAATGGCATCTAAGAGCAATCAAACGGGGACCAGTGGCACCGACGTTTTCATACCCAAGTAGTAAATGAAAGTGTTGTTGAGTCGAATAAAGGCTTTGGCGGTTGAAACACAACCAGTAGAATTACCGTTGTTCTGGATACCACCACCGCATAGCTGACTACCCGGGCTTGAGAAAAGATGGTAGACAAACCAAGCATACAAGACGCACCGGGCTTCCCAGATAACCCTGCAAGTGGAGCGGATAGCAGAGAATAATTTAAGAACAAAAGGTCGTATATACAAAATTGAGCATGAGTGCAGATATACACGTTGCCCGGATGACCACGAGAAACACCACGAACATTGACACGCGATACCTCACCTTAGAGCTCACGCTCAAGACGGACCAGACATCTTTGAAACAATTTATTGTTACGTAGTTCTGGTCGAGAAGAGAAGAATCTCTCCGGGACTTTTCCTGAAGAACGGAGGTGACAAATTCAGAGTGCAAGTTCCACAGTGTTTCGACAGGGCTTTCTCCGGAGAACATAGGTGACAAATTCAGAGTCCAAGTACCACGCAAATGCGAGTGGGATGTCAGAAGCGGTCCTTCCCAAGAAGAAATAGCATGAGGTGAACTCCGAGAACACTGAAGTATGCGGCAACCGAACTCGGTCAGGAGTATAGATACTTCCCGAACACATTATCAGAGAATCTAGGAAACTTGTCTGCAGGGCCAAATAGACTACCGCCTATCATTAGACTAGCGTTAACAAAATTGGAATGGCGACTGAGTGGCGTAAGGCCCTTGCAGGAGATTGAGTCAGATTGAGTCATACAATGGGCGATGAGTAACTAAGAACAATTGTCATCACGAAATCGACTGACCCAACGATGGCTTCGATGGCCTAAAAAAAACACCACATAATGAACAGACGTGGGCTAAATTTCTCTCACCCGTTGTTTCACATGGATGTGACGCCTGCGACATTTCCTGGGAATAGACCCATTAGTATGATGGATATTAAGAGATTAAATTTCACCCCCGATATTACAGGCATTACCCTGTAAAGGACAAGTGCAACGAATTGATTGAGATTCGCGAGGGCTTCTTGAGACCAGAACGCGATTGAAATCCTGAGATAGCCCAAAGACCAAAGTTGACAACATCATACCGGCAGCTCCCGCTAGGATCACAGGACATGGTCAACGGTATCTGTGGCGCCAAATCAATGCAGGACATGCCGCAAAAATCGTCAAACCGGACAAGAAATCCGGAGGGCACATCACGCTGAATCGAGGGAAGAAAACCCTGTCTTCTAGACAACATAGTGTGGTCCGTATTGTCCTGGTGATGTCAGCATTATACTGGCAATCACTAGTCGGCCAAAACACGTTACGCCTGGAGTATCATAAGAACAAGCCTGTCCTAGATCGTTAGTTTCTGCAATGTTTCCACCAGCTCGTGAATATAAGGAGATACTTGGGTAAAGTTTGGGTTTCAACGTAACAAGAGGCGGGAGACAGCAAATATAGAAGTGTCAAGTTCGCTCTCGGGATGCATGCCCGAGCCTCTGTATTTCAGTCTCTGGGGAGTTGTTATTGGATCCTTGACACATGATCATTACCACATTGTGCAGCATCAGCACCCGCCGGCTGGTTGATTCGTCGACACATGAAGTATAAGGGAGTCAAAAAAACCGTAAATGCAGTTGTGTAGGGCATTGATGACCTCGCGGGCTACCGGTTCACCGCAGAGACAAAAACTATGCACCAAGAACCGCTCAATACATTGAACCTGAATCACTGGTATGAGTTACGAGGGCCAAGTTATGCCAAGACTCACCCTCAAGGCCAATCTGTTGACACGGGGCGTGATAAAGTTGAGAGAGTGCCTGCTCGAGCCTGCTCGACACGGTATCAGGTCAAGTATCATAGAGGCCCATAGTCCCCGAGACATGAAATCGGGGGAACCTCTACTTGGCAGTGTCCTCAAAATGGAAACGCGACAATAATCCATTATTACTATTGGGCCCCGGAATTGAGTTTATAAGATAGGAAACATTTCACCTGCCCAATACTGATTATAGCCGGCATCGATAATGTCCATCATGGCCTTCTAGCAGGATCTTCACTTACCCGGAAGAAATTAACTTCACTGGGATTAACACCCTGTTCAATTTGTCAAAAGACACCATTCATTTTTTCGCCTCTTCGTCTAAGGATTTAGACAACTTTAAATCCCCCACACAAGGTCCACGTCCCTCTCCTTCCATGTCCATGACTCTCCAAAAATTACATCCTTTACCCTCATTCTGAGCACCAGCATAGCAAGTCCACCAGTACTTATCGGTCTTGCCATCAGTTCTATTTTTCATGTCGGCTCTCAGAATCGTCGGAACGCCACAATCGCATCGGGGTATGCTCTGCGGGCGAAAATCCGGCCTATAGAATCGGAAGGTAATATTGATCCTACAGTTCGATGGGGAATGTGTGGAGGTAGAGCTAGGAACATGCGACCCCGGCGAAGACCCCGACCTCACCGCAGTATCGGGACTTATTGTTGGACGAAATAGATCTATCGTGGACTGTGGTGGAATAGAATGTTTAAAGCGTTCTTGGCAGGAGGCGTGCATGATAGTCAACTATAATCGCGCGAAAATGTTACATGAGGTAAGTGTCGAAATTGAGTGAGGCCAGTGTCGTCAAATTATAGCAGAAACACACACGGAATTATGCGCTAAAGGTATATTGAACGTCCTTGCTTTTTGAGACTCTGCTTGATTTATAGGTATGACCTCGCGGAGCCGAAATACTCTCGTGGTACCTAGCACCAAAAATGTTTAAATATCTGGACAATCGTTGTTGCAAAACCGTACCTAGACTTAATGAAGCGATAGTCGGGTAAGGTCCAAGGTAGGTAAGTTGGTCGGAGTGAAACCCGACACTTTCCTTTGATCCTTCGTAGCAATTTGCGGCAGCGACATTTGCCTCCCAGACTGGTCTATCGGACTGTGGATCTTTTCCCCGGCCTCCGGCGTACTCCAGCGGGTAACGCTTCCGCTTTAGCAGCTCTTCATTTACCACCTTCTCGATAATCTCGCACGCTTGCTCCATTTCCGGGAAAAACTCTTGGGGAGGATCTGTCATTCGCCCATTATACCTATCATTTTATTGGAGTCAATCGACGAGCCAACAAGGTGAGGGTCAGGAAGGGTATGATCTTACCAAAACTGGGCGGCCTCCTGCCAGTCATCAGTGTTTCCTTCTCCAGCTTTTCTTGCCCTAGCGAAGAAAGATGTTCTATGAGGGCTTTCAACTACTCGATCGAATAGCCACCACTTATTACGTTGCCATTTCTTGGATGCATTGATCATGACATTGAACAGTCGATACGCCAGGTCCGGAGGTAACACGGACGGGTGAAGCGTACAAGGCGTGTGTTCAGCGACCATTGAAGGATTTGAGAGCATGAGTGGCGGCAGGCCCTTGATTTTACGTGATTTTGCTTGCTCTGGGTCTCTTGGTTGTCGCAATACCGTCATCAAGTCCGTCGGGGGCTTAGTTGGGGATTTTGAAGACATCCCGATATTAGACTTTGGCTTGATGGTGTTGCTCGAGCTCGATGCACAACCCGATTCTGTGAGATCTATACATTCTTTCGTTGGGGTCTTCGTGTTCCTCAACCATGTATCAAGGTTCAGCTTTTTCCTCTTCCTTCCCCCTTCCGTGATCCCAGCATTGATGTCATTGGCGTCGTTAAGGATCTCAGCAGCGCGTTGGACATCACCATTTGTGATTACAAGCGTTTCTAGTAAGATTTCATGTTCGACGGGACGGTTAAGTAAGCTTGAGACAAGCGCAATGAGCGTGTCTGTGTCGTCCATGTGTAAAAATATTGCTGACCAAATTGGGTCTGTCCTGGGAGGCAGTGACACAGCCGGTATTATACCTATAAAATGCCCTTGCCAGTCTTACCACCCACAGCCATCTTCTCTCACCTTTTCCCAGGAACATACGCTGAACATGGCTCAGTCGAAGAAAGCGGGTGCTCGTGTTGCTCCACCTCGGCAACACAGTGCGAGGAGTGGAGGCCTTGATTACAAGCTGAAGGTAAGTGTCATTTTTGGTCGATGTGATCTCTCCACAGCAACGATCTACGCTACAGAAATACCCGATCTTTCTCTTATTATGTCTCGCATTCGCTATTTGTTATGTCGGATTTGGATTTGGAACGCCACAGCGATACCCTCCAACGATCCCTAAAGCGGCAATTCGAGCCCCTCAGCATCCTTGTGTGTCGGCGACCAATCCAATATCCAGGTCCGCATACATTTCGCGCCAAAACCAGCTTGCCCAGATTCTGCACGACCTCGGCGCAGAAGCATACATAGCCGAACCAGGCGCTCAGACCCAATACTTCGCCAACTTCTCTACCACGAATTGGAAACTCTCGGAGAGGCCATTGCTACTTATCATCACTCCGCACCAAACAGAAGATGATAGTATAGTTGCAAAGGCTTCATTATTGACTCCAAAGTTTGAGGCTTCTCGGGCCAAACTTCTAGCTATGCCGTCGACTCCAGAGTATGTGGAGTGGGCAGAAGAACAGGACCCATATACTGTGGCTGTGGAGGCCCTTGGCCTCGGATCAACATCAGACTTGCGCAGCACAGGGAGAAAAATCTTTATCGATAATAGCGCACGACATTTTCTTTATGACGGCTTCCAGCACGCTCTCATTGGCACTAATATGAACATAACATCGGCACCCAAGGAGGTCAATCAGCTGAGGGAGAGAAAGTCTACTGCCGAAATTGAAATCCTGAAGTGTGTCAATGAGGTATGGTAGTAATTCAATTAACCATTCTATGTGTTGCTCACGCCTTAATTACTCCAAGGCAACCCTTCTTGGTATTCGCCATGTTCGCAAGCACATGTACTTTGGGATGCACGAATCTGAAGCTCGAAATATGATATCCACCATTTTTGCCGATGGAGGCCTCTCCAGCGGGTCATGCTTGACACTTTTTGGTGGTCTGTATATTATTCATACCGTATCACTGACAGTTAAATGACGGCGACTTCAGAGAACGCTGCCCTTCCTCATGGAGGTGGCACCAACAAAGTGCTAGGCCAGTCAGACTTTGCATTGTTTGACTGCACTGCAAACTTACACGGCTACTGGAGTGATGTAACTCGGGTAAGTTTCCTTCAAATTTCAGTCACTCGAACTTTCAATTTACCACCCCCTTCAGACGATTGCCTTAAAGACATCTGATATTTCACCCGATAATCTGGTCAAATGGTCTTTGGTCCGTGCAGCACAGGAGTCCGCTATCTCAGTAGCGAGGGAAGGCATCGCCGCACGAGTCGTTGATGAGCATGCTCGCCTCGTGCTCCACATTGCGAAACTTGATCAATATTTTACTCATCGCCTGGGTCACGGTATGGCTAGCTTCTGCTATCTGACTGGTTTATAATAAAACTATTGCCGTATTTACAGGGATAGGGCTGGAGGTGCATGAAGCACCTTACCTCAATGGTGGAAGTACGGATATCATTCAAACCGGACACACCTTTTCTAACGAACCAGGTATCTACATCGAGGGCGTCGTAAGTGATATCTGCCTGTACCCCGCCGCCAGTGATTGCTTAAGCCTAAGCGTGGACAGGTGGGAATTCGCCTCGAGGACTGTTTCTTCATCAACGAAAGTGGACAAGCGGAGTATTTGACTGCGGGCCTAGGAGGCCCCAGTCGATCTCCTTATGAACCTTAAACGTTAAACTCTGATCATAACGTTTGATTTATGTTGTATTCACAACAAGTATACACCCAAAGCCCCTACATACCCGAATCATCAATCCGCTACTGTATATAATTCATGGACCCGTGAGGTCAATCAGAGAGGAAGATAACAACACAACAAAGCGATGATAGTAAAACGACCGTGGAAAAATACTGGTATACGGCAAACAATTAACTGAGGCAATACGATACTATGGGGGAAAACGTGGCTCAAAAATACAAAAGATAATAATGTTTCGACCAAGCGAGCTTTTTATAATCCGATATAGATATATGTGAGATTTGCGGGGATGCCGAGGTAGAATGCTGAGGGATACTTGCGCAAACGATGCAATGCTGTGTGTACATGCCACGAGTGGTTCAGTGCAGATCAAGCAATTCATCTGGGGTAGGAGTCGGAAGAGGGATAGCAGCAGGAGAGAGAGGAACGACAGGGGTGGGAGATTGAAGCGCTGCGTGGCGGAGGAAAGGATTGCGAGTGTGCATACGAGAGATGGGAGAGGCTGAACAGATCCAGGTCGCAAGATCAGTATACATGCTTATAGATGGCAGCGGCAACTTACAGAGCACACCAGACGAGAACCAGCGGAATGGAGCTGCGTCTGCATCCAGCGACGTGTCCCCATCAATCATATCAGGGATTGTTCCCACAGGCGCAGGGGACAAACCATCATTGGTAAAACGAGGTAATTCGCGATCGTCGATATCGGTCTTAGGAGGCGGACCCTCGATTCGGGCCCAAGACTTGAGATTGACGGTGGATCGTTCGAGATTCCAAGAAGGGACGGTGTTTGCAGCTCTGCGGCGGGGGGAGTTGGGAGGGAACATAGACATGGAAGGGCGGAGGATGGAGAGAAATTCCTCGAGGGCCTCAGAAGGGAGACCCGATCTGCGAAAGCGTGGGTGTGTGAGCGGGGAGAGAAGAGCAGACGGTCCGGGACGGGCTCACCGAGGAGAGGGGCGGGGAGAGGTCTCGGCAGAGAGCCGGGAGTCATCGACATCGGGCGAGCGGTCGACCGCACGTTCGACCGCCGGCGAAAGCAGTCGAACGGGATTAGGCCGGGCAAAGAAGGGGTGGTGAGAGGCGGCTGCGGCGAGGCGGACGGGGCGGGGGGCAACGAGGACGGGGGTTTCGTGAATAAAGGACATGGATCGTGGACAAGAAGAGATTGATGGCTGTGCATCTCTCAGAGCAGCCCACTCTTTGTTTGTTTCTATTGTTTCTTGACAAACACCAGTCCTCGTCCGAATCCAGCTTAGTGACGTCACCACGCTTCGACATGGGACTTGGTCATGGACATTTCCGAAGAGACCGCTCTCCTGCCCAGCGTCGACGCGTCTCAAGATGCGCCTGGCAAGCCGACGCCCCTGCCCAGGCTGCAGCTCGCCGTTCTCTGCGCCACCAGGCTCATGGACCCCTTGACTTTCACCCAAGTCAGTCTTACCGTGCTCGCCAATCACGCAGATCATTCACATCACTGCCGTTAGATATATCCGTACATCAACCAACTCCTGTCCTCGCTCGATACTGTCCCCAACCAGTCACAAATAGGGCTCTACAGCGGCCTTGTTGTACGTTCAGCCTGCAATCGAGACGTCTTCCCTAACGCCTGTTCAGGAATCCAGCTTCGCCTTTTTTCAGCTACTTGTCGTCTATCAATGGGCCCGAACATCTGGTCAGCCGCCCATAGACAGATTGTTGGACCGTCTGACTACTGATGCTTAGATATCATTGGCCGTCGTCCCGTTATTGTTATTGGGACCGCTGGTCTCGCTATATCGACCATCATTCTTGGTTTTACTTTGACTCTACCACAGATCCTCATCGCACGGTGCCTAGGTGCGGAAATTATTCTGGGCACCTGACTTGTCTCATCGCTTTTAGCCGGAGTGTTTTCTGGGACTACTGCTGTACTTCACTCCGCCCTGGGCGAAATCACCGATCAAAGTAATCAAGTACTCGCCTTCCCCATATTTGGTCTTTTTTGGCCGCTTGGGAATATTATAGGGTAAAATGCTTCCATTGCTATTGTATGTATCGACGACTGAGGTTTTAGCACTCGTCCAGGCCTATTGTTGGCGGGGCGTTGTCTTATCCTGCAGAACACTTTCCTCGAATATTTGGATCCTCCGCGTTCCTTCGACAGTATCCGCACTTCTTGCCTTGCCTTTTCTCCGGCTTTTTAGCATTGACTGTAGCCCTATTTGCATGTTTACATTTTTCCGAGGTGAGTTCTTTCCAACCTTTTCCAATGTACATGCTAACAACATAAATAAGACCCTTCCGTCGTTGTCCACACCTCACCTTCACAGTAAATCAGAAGCTAGCATTGAACACGAATCACTCAGAACTTCACCATCTACGTGCACGCTCGTCATAACCACTTCTTCGGTTAATACACAGGAGCTGCAAACTTGTTTCACTCACGACGCACATACTTCCTTGCATGTATTTAGCCATTCCACGACCTCCACGACTAACGTGGACGCAGAAGATTTGACAACTCGGGAACTATATGCGATCCCCATTGTTAATGTTTTGTGTCTATCCGGTTTTGTTTTGTGTTTTGTTGGCACAGCGTTTGACGCGATCTTCGTTTTGCTATGCTACACCCCCGTGGATGCTGGTGGTCTGTCGTTTGACGTAAGCATTCTTTCCCTCAAGCTAGTTGCCGAGACAATAACTATTTTCAGGCTCCTCAAATTGGTTACGCACTTGCCATAGCAGGCATATCTTCAATTATCATTCAATTAGCCATTTTTCCGAACTTACTCCGAAGGTTTTCCCACGCTAAGCTATACGCCTGCTTCATGTTCTTGTGGCCTTTGACGTTTGCACTGTTTCCTCTACTTCATTTCACGATCTCCGCTCTGGGTGATAGTAGCTCAAATGGGCTGGCACTTATCTGGGTTGAGATAACAATGTTGATGGCGGTGTCTAGATTTGCTTGGTTATCATACTCGTGAGTACAACGCGCGTCTAGCAGGGTCTATCTCTTACTTAACTGGGCAACAAGTGTCAGTCTCGTTCTTTGTAAGGACCATGCTCCCAGTCCTAAGGCTTTAGCGAAGACTAATGCTCTGGTTCTGCTTTTCATGAGCATCGCCAGAGCAGGAGCTCCTGCATTCGTCAGGTAACAGTGGTTTTGTTTGTGCTATTGGTTGATTGGCTCACTGAGCATTACAGTTCAATCTTTGCTCTGTCTACTCAACATCATATCCTGGGAAGCTACTTTTGGGTTCTCATCATGATCCTCATATGCCTTCTAGGATGCTCGTTATCTACAAATACAATACGTATCTGTAAAACATTATAGCTCGCGATGCTCTCCCCAACATCTGGACTTTACACCTTAGAAAGAAGCACACAGTGAACCAATGTATTATGTACTATTATTTAAGGAATCCATCCATCGCATTGGCACATATAATTCGTCCCATAAAATACTGAAAACGCAATCCGCAATTAAAAAAGTTTTCTCCGTTTCTAATGAAATAGCGAATACTTTAAAGTGCAGCCATTGACATCCTACCAGGGGAAGGTTCGCCTAAGGCATAAAGACCAGCGATTTCACTCTGGTAGAGCTTCGAGGCTTCTCGGCGTTTGATTTTCATGGTGGGAGTGAGCGTGCCGTTCTCGATGGAGAAAGGGACAAGGGACAAATGGATTCGCTTGATCATTTCGAATCTACGACATGTAAGATTAATTCAAGGAATTCAAGATGAAGCGTTGGAAAGCAAATACTCACCCTCTTAGACCGAGTTTCTGACCATACGCCGTCAACCCACTCAAGAGATGTGCATTCACACGGGCGTCCTTGATTGCTTCCTCAAGTCCAGCCTGATCCTCTGGGGTGATATGTTTTCCTAAGATCTGGGAAGCGATACCAGCAAGTGAAGGAGGATCCGGGATGACGATTCCGACAAGATATGATTGAAGCGAGTCGCCATGGACGTAGATTTGTGCAAGGGAAGGATAGGCGCTGAACAGGTTCTCAATCTTCTCGACAGCGACGTATTCGCCCTGCGCAAGTTTCATTATGTTCTTGACTCGGTCGATGATTTTGACACGCCCAACGGTATCAATCTCGGCGACGTCCCCAGTATGTAGCCAACCTTCTTCGTCAAGGGCTTCTTTAGTAGACTTCGCGTCTATATATACCAAGTGAGTTGAAATAGTCAAAATAACTTGACCGACTTGCCCTTGTAGTATTCGACAAATACATTTGCACCACGAACACATAGCTCACCACGAGGGTTTGGCTTGTCTTCGCACGTGTAGCCCAAAGACGGAACATCGACTAACTTGACCTCATTGACAGGTATGGGAGGCCCAACAGTGCCACTGGCAGTAGGATCATTAGGCCAAGATCTCGCGCTTGTTGCCATCAGTTCGGTCATGCCATACCTACATTACCATACCCATTAGCAAAATCGAATTAACGAAACCGTGAAATTTATACCCTAGTAGTAAATGTTAATTCAGGAGGCGTATAGTCTCGGGACGACATACCTTCGCTAACTTCACATGCAAATGCAATTTTAATGAAGTCCATAATCTCCGGACTAATAGGAGCCGAGCCACTTGTGACGAGCAGAAGCTGACCCCCAAGAGCTCTTTGGATCTGAAAAGGGTCTGAGTAGGAGCGAATCAGGATGACAGCTAATGCTTTGACCTTTCGGAAAACTAATCTATCCCAAAGGGGATGAGTATTTTCGCCCGTGGTGTGGAGCCTTTCGAGTTTGGTTTCCACTGCTTTCCTGAAAATCTTTCCTTTCAAACCAGGGACATTGCCGCCAGCCATAGCCGCTTGGTATACACGGTTCAGGACACGGGGAACTAAAGGGAAAAGATTAGGCTTAAGGAGTTGTGCATCCTCAAGTAGGCGGAGAGGATCGCCAGAAAAGAACCCGATTCGACCACCAACAGCTACCGCACAGAGCTCGCACACTCGCTGCAACAAGATTAGATTTGATCAGAGATAATAACAACCAATATACCTGGTAAATATGGGAAAGTGGTAAAAATGACATGATAGTGCCATCGTCCGGTAAAGACAGGCCGTATAGATTGGCACTGACGGCCATGGCCAGCGACTTATGCGTCAAAACCACCCCTAACAAACATTTATCTCAGATAAAACATTCTATGCTATCTGAAATGAGCGCTTACCTTTAGGCTTATCGGTGGTTCCCTAGCAGGAGAGCAGTGTAGGTCTAGCAGCTAGCATAGAGACAAGTGGCTACTCACAGAGGTATAGCAAATGGATGCAATCGTTTCTGGTGACGCTCTGATAGGTTCAATAAGATTAGCCTTTCCATAGGCTTCAACTAAAGGGGAATGAGTTTTCTGAATAATGTCCATCAATGATGAACGTACCCTCATGCCATTCCTGCACTTTGATGCCAACGGACTGGCCCCACTCAACGAAAACTTTGGCGGAATGGGCAGGAATACTGTCAATGATAACTACTAATTTCAAGCAAGGAACTTTAGGGACGAGCTTGAGAAGAGTTGGAACGTGTTCCGAGGTCGCGAATACCACCGTGGTGTGTGCGTGATTGATGCTAAAAAACCAGGTGTGAAAAGGATTCATGATACAAGTGAGAGTCCACATTACATATATTCTGGAAACGATAGAAGATAGAAGATGTTAATGGGGGATGAGAGGCCAAAAGTCTGAAACTCACCAACAGCATCTTTGCCCAATGTGTCATACAAGCTCACGGATACCTTCCCGTGTGTCTGCACAGCAATGTCAAGGATTTGCCACTCTGAGCTAGTTAGATGACTATAAGGGTGTGCATGTAAATGAAACACACCTGGACGATTTATAGACCATATGCCAACGGTTTCGTAGTCACCTCCCCCAACCTCGCCTTTGCTGAAGAGACTGTGTAGAGCACTGCCTATATATCTTCGTTTGTTGTCGACCTCGCCCCAAGTCAGCCACTCATATCGATCCGCGAGTTTGAAAGGATGCGTCGAAAGGATGGGACGATAGCCTAGAAACCCACGTTCTCTTCCGGCCTTCAGTCCATCCTCAAAAACTTGATCCAACGTGGTAAATGCCAGAGGATTTTTCTCGTCGAGAAGGCCCCAAATACCTGAAGGAGAGCATAAGTATGCGATAAGAGGGAAAATTATAGGTGGTATGAACCATTGCGATAGTGAGCTGGCGCAGCCAAAAAAAAAAAAAAGAAAAAAAAAGTCAATTTTAACTAGCCGAGCCAATTGACGTTGACAGACCAGTTTGTCCAGGGCGTTTCGTTCCAGGGACAGGAATCGACTGTCTATCGAGGGGAAGGTTGTCAGGCCAGGGGACCACTCGTGTAGTGTTCAGAGGCATTACGAAATAACGCCGGGAGAGTCAAGGAGCTGTGAGATTGTTCTGAGAAACCCCGAATCAAGTTAACCGTGGCGCTACCCATGTGAAAATCAATCTACCGAGCACAGACATTACACCTCCGGAATCCGGTCAGCTCAGACAGCATAACGACTGTATTGCTGCCGCTATGTTATATAGATGTCATATGATATAAGCACTTCTCCAGGGCAATAGAAATGTACACGAGCTTAGGAGGCCGGATCACTAACAGTCCAATCTTGCCGTATGATATAATCGCTGGCACAGGCTTACTGTGTCTACTTGTGCATGCACCATTTTCAAACAAAAAAGTTACAATGGTTATACATACAACATAGAGGACGCCCAATACATTTTGGAGACCCTTAGACTATAAATAACAGGAATTTCTCGAAATTCGCAGCCCAATCATCAAGGAGCCCTCAGCACGATCTACAAAGAAATAAATTTGAGGAGATATCATCCGGAATCACTGAATGACACTCACCGACATAAATTGCTCGTAGTTTAACTGAATCCAGCCATCACGATCGCTATCGCTACTGCGGCAAATGAGCAGGGAGTCAAAGTATAAGATCACAGAAGTACTACTCACTCATGAAACGCTTCTGTGAGTGTCTTGACAGTGATACAAGCTCTTACAAATCGATCGAAAGTAATCCCTGGGGAAGATCCGTGACTACTCGCAGGTGCGGAAGCTGCTCACAAGCCGACTCAGGCTCGACGTGGGTTGTGGGACTCAAAAGAAAGGCGACTTACAGTATTTGTATGCGATTAGACCCACAATAGAAGGTGACAGGATATAGTTAAAGCTACGCAATGCATCTGCTAATTCATTCTGATCAATGAGACCAGAGCGGTCTTGGTCGAACCGACGGAAAACGTTTTGCCAATCGACGATGTACTTCCAAAGGCCTGAGAATTCTGCATGAAAGTCAGAGTGTGATGGAAGAGTGCATTCCCATTCAACAAACCATTGAAGTCGATTGTACCGCTGCGATCAGTGTCCTAAAAGACTACTTGAGCTCTCGTTCAGAACAAACCCGGACGGCATACGAAGATAGACATCAGCATCTTCACTGTATCGAGATCGAATCCTGAAAACGGTCATAAGGATGTTAACCGAGAAAGAAAGAAAAAAATAACACCAACTTGTCCAGTCCCCTGCCAGAGACGAATGATATTGATGAGCGGATCACAAAGCGGCTGCGGACGCACCGTTAAGGAGAGCTGATTGAAGCTCCTGAGGGGAAATAGAGCCTGATCGATCTACATCGACGGCTTGAAACCACTGCCAAAGCTGTGGATCTGCTCCTACAGGCGGCTGAGGGGACCATTGGGTGCCGTAATGGGCTGGCTGTGATCTGGCTGGTGGTGGTTGATAGCTGTGCCGATGACCAGCATAGCTTGTATTACGTTGAGGGTAATTGCTTCTGGCGTACATGTGTAAGAAGGGAACTAAGGGGTAGCGGTGTAGGAATGACGCTCATCCCCACTGCTGAAGCGCTGACTCTGCTCCAATCGTCTGCAGTTGCTCTACTATAGGCTGAGGCTTCAATGCTATTAAAGCCTTGATCATGTGTACAAGGCCTCGAGGCATGCTCGTGACGTGACACGACAAAACGCGAACATTAACTTTATCGTATAAATAAACTGTTTGTGCTGACCGAGGCTGTTGCTGGCAGTCTCCGACTGTCCCCGACCAGAAGTTTCTGTGTTCTACAGGTTCAGCAGACAGTTTGAAAACCTAATATCATGTCAACGCTGTTGGAGGATTTTGTTTCGATGTAATCGTGGGTGCCTACGCGTTTATATATACGACATCTTATGGAATCTCCCAGGGCACTACGATGACAGCTTGTAGATGGCGTCACATTGACCGAATGGAAATACGGTGGCGTCTATCGCATTAGCCCGAGATCGTCAGATTCACCCGGAGTTCATGAGAAAGTACTGTGACATTCATCATCTAAATGAAATACAGGAAATACAGGTCCAGGTAGAAAATGCGTCTGGTGGATTGGCAGCGCGATATTCAGGTATAGACAAAGAAATACAATATCCCTCCCCCGTGTTCACTGCATGCCCTATCCGCACAACTTCACTTATTTTTTCGTGTTAAATTCCGATTCATCGCCGGATTAAATGTAGATGCAACGCAATATAAAAATGACCTTCTAACCTACTCCCAAACCACTTCGTTGGCGAGCCAATAAAATTTCTAGGGCAGCGCAAGAGGTAAGGTGCAGGGAATAACAACTACCAGGTGTGGCGCTCCGTCACCTTTATGAAGTTAGTACCGAAACTGCAGTGGTTTAATCAAAGATAACGGTCTCAAGGTCTGCTAGGTAGACATGTAGTGCTGTAACATCCAGACGTACTCCACGTTTGGCTTCGAAGCACGCCAATGGCATGCGATGTGACTCTTCATCTATGAGTCGACTATGAGTCGATCGCGACGGGCAACCAGGCGTGTTGATAGTGATACAGCAGACAAAGGCTAGCGTACAGCTTCTTGCGCCATATATCCAAGTTTGTTCATCAATACAACACATGGGGGTGATAGAAGCCTCTTTCAGTTGAGGTCCACCGCCCAGGATTCAATGGCGCTGGACCAGCGAGAACCCTCTCAGTCGTCCGATCTCAAACACCACAGAATAACCTTGTAAACAAGCGTCTTGGGACGGCGAGGCATCGGCCATCCAATAGGGGACCTTTTAGCCAATGTGTAGGGCAACTATAGGGCGACCCACAGAGGTGTCAAAGCTCCAGAGTGAACACCTTAATGTTTTAAAATCTCTTCCCAAAGAACAACGCGCGGAACCATCTCTAAGAGTCGTAGCATGCGGTATAAAACATCCTGACGAGCAAGCATCGTCAAAAAACAAGGCAGTGGAACCCAGCGACCAGGTAAAGCCAGCCAACTGCAATCTCAGGGTGTCTGATCATTCACGCCCACGCCAATTGGTCAAGGAGGCATGCCGAAAGCCAACCACAAGCTCCGGTATAATTGGTGTCCACCATCCGTTTCATTTAAGGATCCCGGGCTCACATCCTGATGAAACCTCGTTGCCAAACAGAGACATTCCTAGACGAACAAGAATCCTAGCGGAATAAAATGCCTCCTGCTGTCACAGTGATTGCCTTGATTGCGGCTAGGAAATTCCTATCGGGGACATGGCACCCAACCGCTCGCAGTCACTTTTTGAAGAGTGAAGTTGATTGCTTTGTTTCGATCCGCCGACCAAAGGTATTTGAATCCTACAAACAAAGTTCGGCCAGGCTGTCCAAAATCAAGAGTTTGAATATCGACTAGATTTAGACTGCCTTCTTCACCAGGTTGACTACTTGTTCTCGATTTTCAGGTTGGGTTTCATTATAGACTTGAAAATAGGTGAGTTGGAGTTGAGAAAATCAACAGAGGTTTATTTTGGGGAAGCCAGATGTGGCCGGGTTTGACGTGGGATAACATGTGGCGTCGACGTCTGTCTCATCTAATTGAGTGTCCGTGGTAGACTCCTTGAGGGTTCGTTTTCCAGTCCGCGTTAATTTCGGCCCATTTCAGGCGTAGCCCACAAAGTTATTCCGTTGCCTGTGTCCTAGTCCTTGACAGTAAAAAAAGACCAAGCTTGTCCAATATTCAGTGTAAGTAGTCTCCATAGCCGCTTTTCTGTGTTTCAAGTTGGCCGATAAGACATTTTGATTTGTAGGCAGAAGTCCGAAAGCATCGTACAATCAGGACGGAAGGGTAACACGTAAGAGGAAAGAATACCCTTGCGGCGGACTTCTAATAGTCCATAATAATCAATATTCAGATCTTCAGGTTCAGCCAACTTCAGTTCCAATAGTCAGAAATAGCACGTGGCCATCTCGGCCATCTTCTTGTCATTGACCGGAGGACGAATAATCATCAGATCTCCCGTTTGGGATCTTGGAACCGTCGGTTTGACCGCGCCTATCCTAATTTCCATTCTTTCGAATGTCTACAGGTACTAAGGCCATCATTTTCGACGTTCGTCAACGAAATTCATTTGAGTTCTTCCAGGATGTTGAGTACTGACGTTCAGTTCACAGATTGGTGGAGTTGTGCTCCGGAGTCCTCTCATTGGGATTTCCAATTACGAAAAGAAGTATGGCTTACCGCCGAACTATCTAAACTGCTCAATGTCAGCATTGTTATCCGAGTTGGTGTCCTGCCGCTGACGTCTTACGCAGCGTTGGTCGTGGCTCACAGGGAGCGTGGCAAAGATTTGAGCGAGGAGAACTTCCTATCTTTGAGTTTTACGAGGCCTTTGGCCGTGACTTGTCAGACACGGAAAATGGGAATAAATGGTTTGCTATCTAAGAATCTGTTGTTCATTCGATAATCCAGAACTCATCATCCGACATTCAGGTACAAGGCTTACTGTACAAAGAAGGGAACTGGTAGGAGCTACTTCTTTTTGCTCTCTGTACGAAACTAACCGTTTTTTCCTCAAGCATGTCCCCCCCTCCCCGAACAACTCAAGATCGATGGCCGAGAGGTAAGTTGGCATAAGTACAACCGGAATTAGCCTGAGCATTCCTTCTAGTTGTTTGGAGTAATGATGCGAGAAGCTCAAACTTACAATCCTTGTGTTCGAGAAGCTATTCTTCGAATCCGGGGTGCGTGTGCGCTTTCTTGATCGAGACAAGTGTGGATTGGTTACACGCGGAAAATTTAGGAGCAGGCAAGTGGAAGGTTATCGCCTTGACGAATAATTACCAAAAAGCCGAGGTTCCCCAAGCGGAACGCGAATTTTTGGGCTGGACAGATGGTGCAACACCAGATCACCTTCTAGATCTTTTCGATGACTTTTGTGATAGTAGCACGCTTGGGATGCGGTAAGACTGGACTTCATCTACCAGATGTCCGCATGACAGTCATGAAACCGGAAACAGGAAACCGGAACCTGAATTTTATCTCATGGCATGTTCCAGAAATAACTTGAAACCTCAAGAGGCCATTTTCCTAGACGATATTGGCATGTAAGTGTGCTCAGGCATGCATGGCGTTCAGGTTCTAATTCAGTCGCAGAAATTTGAAGGCGGCGAAACAACTAGGCATGGATACCATCTGTCAGTAAACCAGTGCCGGATCAATTCTTGGATTGACTTCATATCTGTTTTTCCAGCCGTACCAATTGGAGGAGAATTGGGAGCGATCAAGCAGCTTGAAGCTAAACTCGGAATCGATCTTACGTCGGACACTACCGGTGTGCATGAGCCGTCTAAGTTATGAGCGGAACGTTGATTATTTTTGGTGCATGCATGAACACGTGAGAGCGAGGACTAAGAAATGAACGTTTCTATTCCAATGTATCTGATGTCTATGGATGTACGGTGAATTCAGAAGGGCTTGTCGGAGGCAGGGGTCTTGTCTTCATAGTAGTTGCCAAGCTGATGAAGGAATACTTTAACAAGGAAAATGTTTCGTGAACGCAGAAGCACTGACCAGCGGGAATTTCACAAGGACTTCGCGGCGCACTAGTGGGGTGACAGACAGAAACTAGGAGAGAAATGTCAGCTCTCATTAATGAGTGAGGAGAATTCAAGCATACCAATAGCACTCCTGCTCCCGCACCGAAGCCCCAAATGCCCAATGTGGTAAACCACCGTCTTGAACCCTGGAACATTGCACAGGTGAGTACAAGTATATGGCAAAAACCGCTGTGAAGACATACGGCAAGTGTGGCATTCAAAGGTGCTTGGGATTTGAAATTAAGACGAGCCATCGGAATACACGACGTAGATATTAAGCAAAGGATGCGTTAAGATGCGGAGTGCAGCGGAAAACGTCGCCGGATGATGCCGTCATCACGTGCTTCGAAATTTCAGTGAGTACACACTCACTATCGCCTTGAAGTATGGCAAATCCTAGGCAACGACGCAAGGCGCGGTCATCATCTCATCGTCCCGTCTCTCTTGTGAAGAATGGAAAACGACATCTGAAGAAAACACCCCGTAAGATTGATCGACAAACACACTTTCGTACTAATCAATTTTTTTCACAGCGGTCCGAGGACCAAAGGTTTTACAAGATGCCTGGGATAGGAACAAAACTACCAAACAAAAGTATGTCGTAACTACTTTCCCCTCGTGCCCAGGCCGACATACATACACGCATAATTTATAGTTACGCTTGTTTGGGTCTGGTACACTCATTAAATCCTTCAACTTCAGGAGGGTCAGAGCATGCAGTGTCTCCCGAGAATTGTCAACCTCCATCAACGGACCAAATCACGAAGGAACCTCCCCTTACATTTGGTAGAATTGTACGGAATGAAGCAGGGGAGATTGTCCGGGTGGAATTGAATGAGGACAATCTCACCCGAGCACAGAGCCTCACACTCCACTCATCGACACGGATACATTGTCCAAATGGGCAACGAGTGGAAGCACTTCAGAGTCCCTGGGGACCGAAGCGACTATTGTCAAGGGTGAGTACTGACTCTATTTTTTGGGGCGCTGGTTTGAATGGGTACACGACTATGTCTACTGTGCGTGGAGCAACTCGAGCCCTGAGGGCAATATTTTATCTGTTGGTGGATACCCGAACAAACTCGGCGTACCAGCTCGTTGACCGCGCCGGCAAATGGTGTATGCCCGGTAATGAACGGGTCACTGTTGCTCCATTGCCGGCCCATGACTATGAGGCACTGCCGTATAGGAGTTCTCATCTGGTAATTACGAACAGGTCTAGAATGTGTTTCTGTTCCGCGAACTGCGTCGAACACTTTGTCGTTTTCGTTATCAGGCGTTGGTTCTCGATTTCCGTCCGCTGGCGAAGTAGCGTTTCTCAGGAGGCTTGTAGGCAAATATGGCGATGATGTAGAAAAGATGTCTAGGGACCGAAAGCTGAACCCGGAACAAAGGACTGCTGGACAATTGCGGAACGCATTGCGACGCACGGATTTTAGTCGTTCCGCATAGACGCAGTAAAAATTAGTCTATTTTATCAATGCAATGTCGGAAGACGCAATCCCCGTTATCGCGCCGATGACTCGGCGCTAGTTGAATGTTTTGCGCTTGGCTGCATCTGGCATCTGAGACCCTGCAAAAAACTTGATGTCTATGCGGAATTTCACCGCATGAATCACTGATGCGCAGCCAACCGACACTTACGTCTTCCGGGAAGGATCGTCGGTAAATATGACGATAAATAACATGTCTATTCTTCCAGTTCAGTTTTATCCACGACAGGCAACATTTAATGTTAACATCCGCTCTGTCCACCCTGCCTCGGCACACTAGGTTTCGGAGGCCGAGAGATTAGGTTCAGATTCAGGTTGACATTTCATCGCATCAATAGGGTATGAAATGGAGGTTTTCTGAATCGTCATCTAAATCAACATACCCAGTCATGAGCGAAGTAATTATGTCCGGATGGTAATTTTAAGTGCATCGTGAAATTTTCTCCAAGTAGCATGTTTAATACTTGGTATAATGACCTAAAGACATACAATATGGTCGTATCTCACGAGAACGTTACAGGGGATGGGCAGCTGCACGTCGGGGAACGGCGGGATTTCACAATGGGCGATCTGCGAGGAGCTGGGGACCCTTGGAAGAACCCTGTTCTTCAGATTTAGTCAGATTTCCAGGATTCAACCCTGTAGAGCCTCGGGGCATCAGTGGACCAAAAAAAGCATAGACCAGATTCGGGATCTGTTTGATCAAGGGATTGTGACCAACGATGTATTTTATTATGATTTGGTAATAAAGTTCATGACATCCTCGAAGACACCAAACATCTGCATCATCCTCAAGTGCACACAAATAATGGATTTGCCTGATAATAATTTCAACATGAGAGATCTTTCTAACTCCAGATCCGCTCTAGTCGTGTTTTCCCTCCTGCCAGCCTTCGCCAAGTCCGTGGCTTGCTGCTTCGATATTTCAGCCCTTGTGTCATCCCGCCACTGGGTCCTCCCCAAACCCTGAGTTTTTTTATAAGACAAATCTACTTCCGACTTTGTTTACAACCCTCCCGCCCTCCCCACCATGTCTCCCCGAGGATCTGGCCCAGCCACTTCCGGCGCTGGCTCCCGAAATTCTACAGCCCCTTATTCTCGTCGTGCAAGCAGCCAGCCCAAGTCCACTCGCCAGCAATTCTCCGCTTGTGGAGCATGCCGAATGCGCAGGTAGGTCTCTTCATATTCAACGTCGATGGTGTACGTGCTTATGGATCCAGAGTTCGCTGTGACCTCAAAGACCGTATCATTGCGACTGCGGGCCCAAACCCGTCTTGCTCAAACTGTAAAGAACGGAATATAAAATGCGTGTATGTCCGACATTCAACGACCTACACGTGTCGAACTAAGACACCTCCTAGGGATGAGTTTGCCGATGTGAAGGCGGTCAAACTACTCCGGCGCGGTCGCCGGCTTCAGCAGGTCGAGTGAGTTATGGGCATATACCACTGTCGTTCACAGCTACAATGATCTTTGGTCAGGGCTATCTACGGCAAATCGTCCGACATCCAAGGGGGCGGTGTATCTGCGGCGCCACCATCCACACGCCTACCAAGTATCATTCCGAATCTTCGACCTGAATTCTTTGCTTCTGCTTTCTGGTCGTGGTTTTGTGTTCAACGTCAGTCTTCTTTGTCCGCCGACCCACCCAGGGTATTGACATCCTCTGGAAAATAGGTCCTATCTTGGATTCGATCGAATTCCCTTCTAGGTTTTATGCTCACACGAAAGGGACACAGTCTTTGGGTCATGAAGGTGGCATAATTGCCATGCTTCTGGTCATTTGGGCCGCGTCTTTCGGCCTCGATGAACAAGGACTTCCTCCGGACAATCATGAAGATATCTGCATTGTTGGACATTCACCTGACAATGAGAGCGCCGACCCCTGGAACCCGAGGGAATCTTCCCAAGATGTGAGATGGCGCGAGAGAAAGGATAAGATCGATGCCATGCTCCGTGAGGTCCTAGAGCTGATCGATTTTCATGGCGTGATGAGACGACCATCCTTTGATGGCGTCCAGGCCCTCCTTCTTGCCCTTCCTCTGCTTGAAGGTAAAAATCCCTCCGTTGTTATCAATTTTACTGGACCTCACTTGCCCAACACAGATGCTCC
This sequence comes from Agaricus blazei, assembly GCA_029719445.1. Taxonomy (NCBI): domain Eukaryota; kingdom Fungi; phylum Basidiomycota; class Agaricomycetes; order Agaricales; family Agaricaceae; genus Agaricus; species Agaricus blazei. The sequence continues at coordinate 295,293 of SSNC01000009.1, read as the reverse complement.
ACCCCTGGAGAAGATAGCCATCCACGAAGCAACCCTGTCCCAAGTTCGCGCGCTATGCAACCCCGGTCACCGCTCCTCGGGACAAACCTCATTTAGTCATGACCCTGATGATATCCTCGTACGCGCTCGGATCTTCTGGTACGCCCACACCCATGAAGGTCTAGTCACTGGAATGAAAGGCGGTCGTTTTGTCCTGTAAGTTCAATGCGCGCTCGTCCCTGGCTGCAGCTCATAAGAAAAATCAGCACAAATGATGACCTTGACGCACTCCAAAAAAGCATACCGTCCCTTCCTTCTTACCCTTCTGGCGGCAATTATGGACCGGACCATCGGCCCAAGGCTCTGGTTGACCTTACCCAAATGTCACGGATACCTCTGCGTATCAATGGCATCTGTCGAAGAGTGCACGAGGTCTTGACCGGTACCAAAGCTGCAAAATGCGCCGAAGGGCACGGTCTGATTGAAGCTAACGGCATGCGAGAAGTCTGGCGTGATCTCGACCGTTGCTGGCGAGACCTAGAGGTTTTGAAAGAGACCATTTTACAGGATGAAGACCACACTCGTCGTGTATATATCGAGCAGTATGCTTGCGCCTGGCAGGTGTGTTGGCTTACCATATAATTGTTCATGACTGACTTATTCCTTAGATTGTCATTTTCGAATGTCACAACCTGATTCGCGAGTCTCTAAAACAATATATGTCCGCCACCCCGACTCAGCAAATGTATTCCACACCCCCGCCCCCCCAGATCCTCCTCAAATTCATCGAGCTCCTCTCCCTATCTTTCACTTCAACAACTATATTCTATCGCTGACCGCAAGTGCCTTGGTCGCCTTCCCCTTATCGTCGACATCCTCAAACGCCACCTGTCTAGTGGTAGTGTCGAGGACTCTGCTTTATTCAGATGGGATGCTGGCCTAATAAGAGACGGATGTTTCTTCGCGGCCTACCTTGCAGCTGCAGTCGATGGAGATCTCCTCGAAACCATTGACGATCCGGATCTCAGAGAAAGTGGGATAGCCACGGTCCCTGCTTGTTGTTCGACAGAAGAAGGGGTCGCTACATGTATAGCCGCCTTCACCAGAATGAGGTGGGTTTGTGCCAAAAACGAGGAGCGTTTACAAACCATAAAGATGGTTTGGGACAATCGCAAGCGTCGGCGGCATCACCACAGCCACCGCTCGGAACCCGACCTTCGCTTTCGACACCCCTCTCTATACGAACAAGCGGTAGACCCAGAAGGTGGTCTACACGCCAATCGGCCCTCTCTCCCACCGCTCAGCATGTTTGCGAACCAAAGGCGAGTCGAATCTGCTCCATCGACGTCGTACACAACAGACGGCACTGGTACAAGCGGATGGCCATGCTATACGCCACCAGGGACAGCTACCTCCGGTACCACAAGTACTGGTACTGGCCTCAGTGCGCGTGGTTCTCCAGTGTTCCCTCACATCGGACCGTACAAGAACGAGATCGATGAAACCTATTATCATAGTACAGGAAGCGACGTTGGCCAGTTCAGCTTCAACGTCCCTATTGTCCCCTCTGTTCGGGATCCCCCCCTTTATACCCAGCGCAACTTTCCTCCGGATCCACATGCCATCCCTGGTGGTACGTCATCGACCTACCTTGGGCAGGCCTTCAGTACAGTCAGTCCTTTAGTCGTGGGTTCAGGTGGACACGACCCAGACGGCGGCCCACACTTTGGTGAGGCCTGCCAAGGCAGCTACCATTGAAGCAACGGAATAATAAGCTTTTGTATGCTACTCTACCCCGTCCGCTTTAATATTGCTTCATCTAGAATATATCCCTCGCGTACAGCACCGTGCTAGATTTTGATTTATTCAACCTGATGTATTTTCATTGTAGTAGTAAAAAAAATAATGTTTATGGATAAGAGGTCTTTGAAGGCAATGAGCCCTTGCAGCATCATGAAACGTGCATTTCAGAAGTGACAGCGACGTCTGCTTGACGAACGGGCAGATGCCATAGGAAAACAAAAGTTACCACTGCCACTAGTCGGGGAGATCCTTCGACCTAGGCAGAAGTATAATTAATTAATAGAAGTACCGCAGGTTCGAGTTGCCTTATGGGTCAAGAACCAAGGTTATCGCGATCCTGTGCTATCGTGGGTTCTGTACGACTCAGGGAGCGACAAAGACGCGTGCATTCTCGAATTGCTGCGTCATGTGGCACCAACATGCCTGATGATGATCCAATCGTTGGATAAGGCCTGTTCTACTTTCGGCTTCTAGGAGTGAGGAAGTCGAAGGTGCTTCCGTTCCGGCCATGACAAGATCAGCGCCAACAATGAGTGTTTTGTGAGTCCGTCCAAGTCGCGTCAAACGAGAACTACAATGTTCTCCTACATATCACCTGATTTATTGACTTTGGCGCAATACTCACCTGAGCCCTGTCCCCGGGGCTGGACAGTGAAGAGCGTATGTCACACGGTTCCCGGTACAGGGGGCGGACTGAAACCTTTTAAAGGATAGATTAATACACTGGCCGCGGAAATCTGCGATACAAAACTTGTGATGATGATCGAGACGGCAATTAGGTAGGGAGTTAGACTACGGTAAGTATCTTTCTGCGTGCAAGATAAATTAGGATTTCTCCTGTCGGGTATATTTGTGGTGATTTCTCCCACTGGACTCGCATTGAACTACCCTAGCACGAGGTTTTCTGAACTTCACCGAATACCCCTATCGTTGTATATCCTTCTGTATGACCACAAATCTGGTAATCTACGGAAAAGAAACATTGAGGCCGATTTACAAATACACAACGACAAAAACCATAAACCCTGAGGGAGACAAGCTCGACCCTTCCAATTCTATATATAATCATCACTCAATTACCGCTTTAGGCGATGCTTCTCTGAGTCCGTCGGCTGGACATCAATACCTTGCTTGTCAAGTACTCCCACCAACACCGCAGTTATCACTGTCATGTTTCGTGAGTTTTTCTGATTTACCTTCCAATTTTCGCTAAGAAACCCCAGTTTTCATTCCAATCATTTGTGAGTAGTTCCTACAACTGTTGATGTGGATAACTCAATAACCAATCCCCCGGAACTTCTTTAGTCGGATGCCAGACTAAGTTGAAGCCGGAAGCCGACCAAATACCCCGCATTTGCCCTCGGTGCCACAATGGCGAGCCTTTTGATCCTTCGCATATCTATTCGGCTTGGAGGACTGACGGATCAGTACTTTCAGCTTCCGTTTTCCCGGCAAAGAAGACCACCTGGTTCGAGCTTTTCTGTGTGCCTGTTGTACCACTCTCAAGGAAACACGTTTTGGTCTGCACAATTTGTGGATGGCAAGGGGCCATTGTCAATTATGAGTAAGCACGTTGTTCTGGTAAGGAAACTTCTCATTTGAAGCTGTGTTCGCAGGCAGGCTCCAACTAGCGGGAGATCAGTTCCGATGCCGCTTCAGAGTGCACAAGGATGGGAAGCACCTAGCCAACCGGGCTACCAGCCAGCTTACATCAATCAACCTCAGAAGCACACGTAAACAGGATGAATGTGTTCTCCTCTTTCCTTATCTCCTTTCCTCTTATTGCTGTGCTCTGTTTCTGTCTAGTCTACACCTTATATACGATGTGCCAAGTCTTGCATTATTAAGCTGTGACACCATACCTTGCGCTCATACCAAGACGAAAGACACGAATGGATTGTGATTTTTGTGAGTTTGGATTGTGGTTTACATTGTGCATGCTGTTCTGAGTGAAACAGTCTTTATTCCAATCATTTGTGAGTATAATTAGTCCCAGTCAGACTTGGAACGAAGCTGATTGAAACGAATTAGTGGGTTGTTCCTCGAGGGTGACTCCAGACGCAGTCCAGAGCCCGAGGATATGTCCACACTGTCATAATAGTGGGTTGCTCCGGATCTGTCTTCGTCGCGAAGGATCACTAGTAACGAGATAGTGTCACTTGTGAGCGGGAAGAAGCGCACTTGGTTCGAGCTCTGCTGCGTTCCCGTGATCCCTATGTCAAGCAGCCATATCTGGCTGTGTTCGATATGCCACTGGTCTGCAAAGACGAAAAAGTACGCTCTGGCCTGTTGACGACCAGGGCGATTCTGACCAGCGATAGCTTTCAGCCACAAATGCCAGCAGGAGGAGGATACTATCCTGCACCAGGTCATTATCCTCCCCCGAGTCAGTACCCGGCACCCGTCTATGCACCATACAATGGAGGGCCGCCCCGGCAGTAAATGTGAATTGAATTGCCTGTACTGTATGAACTGTATGTACTGTAGATTGTGCCTAACAGACTGGTGACTGCGGCCGGCGACGGACGGTGTGGGTGGCTGTAGGGCCGAGACGAGCGGGCCACGTGCACAGCATGGCCAGGCTGTTGACGCATCCTTGGATTCCTTCCTCCCAACGACCTCGTACGTTACATAGCGCCCATCCCCTCCTCTTTCCATACCACCATGCACACGAGCGAATACGATTATCTCTTCAAGCTCCTCCTCATTGGCGATTCTGGTGTTGGCAAGGTTGGTAATGGCGCTCTCCTTTTGTCCACCGCTCAGCCCAGATCCTTTTTCTAGTCTTGCCTGCTCCTGCGTTTCGCCGACGACACATACACAGAAAGCTACATCAGCACAATTGGTGTTGACTTCAAGATTCGTACCATTGAACTAGAGGGAAAGACTGTAAAGCTCCAGATTGTACGTATCCTTTTGGGCTGCTCTTGCCACGAGGCGGTACCACCCCCTTGACTCGTGTCTTGCGGCCCTTCTCAATATCTCTGCATTTAAATTCGCATAACTGACTCTTTTTCCGGGCTTATTTTACTAGTGGGATACAGCTGGTAAGGTTTCCTCGAATCCGCAGTTTTTTTTTTACACCCTAACATGCGGTTGCAGGCCAAGAACGTTTCAGGACTATAACTTCGTCCTATTACCGTGGAGCCCATGGAATTATCGTGGTTTACGACGTTACAGACAATGGTACGTTATCTTAATTGTCTTGTCGGAGTGGGTCAATAACTACGAATTTGTAGACACATTCACCAATGTCAAGCAGTGGCTGCAAGAAATTGATCGATATGCTTCAGAGGGTGTGAACAAGCTTCTCGTTGGCAACAAGTCGGATTTGACTGGGAAGAAAGTGGTAGAGTATACGGTTGCCAAGGTAAGTACTCGCTGAGTCAATATCAAACACCCTAGGTCTAAGTTTTGCGGTCCTGCAGGAATTCGCTGATCAACTTAATATTCCATTCTTGGAGACGTCCGCTAAGAACGCGACTAACGTCGAGCAAGCTTTCTTGACGATGGCCAAGCAAATTAAGGATAGGTTAGTCAAGCTTGTATCAGGCATCTTCATTTAGTTGACCCAATCATCCACAGAATGGGCTCTGCTACTGCACCAACCGGCGCTGCCAAGTCATCAACAGTTACGCCAGGCCAATCAGTGCAGTCGCAACAGTCCAGCAGCTGCTGCTGAATGATACCATTCCTCTCGTTCAATCCGATGCTGTGCGTTGTTGATTCCCTTGTGAATGAGTACCTCGCTCGATGTTACATTTACGCGCATACACCCATTACTGTATGGACCGATCCTCTCCTATTCATCTACATGTTCTTTATATCTGTGCAGTCTCTTATCAACGATGCAGTGGTGGTAAACCCCTCTCGTAATCTTTGTCTGTGCGTTGAGTAGATGTTACTGTTACTTACACCATCTTGACCCTTTAAATCGATTTCATTCTGCCTATTGAGAGCGATTCTATTTTGGAGCATCAGCGAACGCCCATAATCATTAGCGCAGAAACGTGACAACTGCCCAAACGGAACTTGGTCCATCTCAGTTTAAGCGCCAAAGGATTGTTACACACTAGTAGACAATATTGGACATATGAGTTTCCTGTCTCATGAGCCATGAATTGCATGCTGGTGTTCATACCGGGAGAGAAAGACGGCTCTATTATACTATTTTTATGTTGGACTACTATTAAACATCGAACCTGGAGGCATCCTATTGATAAACGCACATTCATTTCGGGATCCCTGAAAAGAGGAGAAAATGAAACAACACCCAGCCAAGCGCGCGGTGCGCCAGAAAAATACAAAAGTGAAAAGGAGAGTCTTTTGCCATTTGTACTCAACACAGAAAGAAAACACGTCTTTCGTGTGCTTCCCACTCAGTGCCATTTGGATTTCAAAAGTCAGACCCTGGACGGCTCTGCGCCCCTATTGTTAAACATGGAGGACGTCGGCTTTTGCCTGTGTTTTTTTTTTTTTTTTTTTTTTTTTTTGGGTATCTCGATGTTTCCAGGGCGGGGTGACGATCAAGATAACTGGACGGAGGCCGGAGAGATCGTCATTGGTTGATTTATGGAGAGGGGAAAATATCGTGATGTGGGTACACCATGATCGCGACTAGGAGACAACAAAAAGACCGACTTCTGTCTAAAAAGTCATTTTCATTGGCGCGCACAATGCCAGACATCAAAACGGTCTAACTCTTAATTTTTTTTTTCTCTTTTTGTCTGAGGGACCAATTTGAGATTCCGGGAGATCCTGGGCTTGGTGGGTAAAAAAAAAAAAAAAATTAAGAGAGGAGGGAGAGGTGGGGGAGAACAATCCCTCGGGTATAACTGCGTACGTAAATACAATCCGCAATTTTTTGAACCACGTACTTTGGGGGTAATCCCGCTCCTTTAGGATTGGAAATCTTCCTTTGAGTGATCGAGGATTTTTTTTTTTTTTGGCTGGAGAATTACTTTACGCTTTACGTGGAATAGACTGTTCTGAAATTTGATTTACCTGGCCTTCGCCGTACAGATTTTTTTCTTTTTTCGTAAAAGGGTTATGTACCAAAATGGATATTCAGGGTGACGGGGTAAAAAAAAAACAAAATAACGGAAATCAGAAAGAAGGCCGAGGAGGACAATGCAGATCTGTGTCTTTATGAGTCAACGAATTTCGTTTGTTGAGACAGGCTATTGAAGGCTAGGGCTATTGTTTTTTTTTTTCTTCTAATTCTTCCTTTTTTTTCCGAACCCGGAGTGCCTACCGTAAAAAACGGGCTTTTTAATAGGGTAATTTATCCCGGATATCCGGATGAAGACCCATGTGGTTTCGTTCTCGGCATTGTTCCACTTCTGGCGTCACTTTTTTTTTATTTATTTATGGGTTTACCCTTTTAACCCTTTCGTTATTATACCTTCCATTAAATCTTTCCGAGAGGGCTTTTTGGAAGTGGACAATAGCCTGGGTCCGGCGGCGTCCAACAAAAATGTTCAGGGATTGATGGGATAAATTAGTTGTAGGGTCCAAGCTAGGTGATCGAAGAAGATACTAAGTGGCGGGGGTTCTATGTTGCGCCACATTGAAAAGGTAGTAGCCTGCTATGTAGTAGTGTAGCTAAATATGTCCTGGTCATTAGCGGCGCACACGTAAAGACGGTTATGATAACTAGGAAGCATACGTTCCGCAGCAGATAGATGTAAAACACCACATGTGTTATGAGTCTCTTATACCCAGTTTGATGGTTCAACATCACGCATCACCTTTCGATCATTGTGCTGTTACCAGAACGAAAATGGCAGATCAAAATGTTCGGGGAGAAGCGAGCGCATCACTGCTGTTAACCCTGATCAAGTGCATAGAAAGAACATTCAAGGAACCTCAATTGAAATGAGATACATAGCACATCGCGGGGGGGGGGGGGCCTGACCCTAGCGAGGGCTCTTGTAAAACGCGCTTTTTACGCTAAAACCTTGTCGGAGAATGTATCACAGCCGAACGGTCCCAATTGATGAGAGTCAAGTTTATGATATGGGGAGTTTCAAGTAGCAAGGAGAAGGAGACTGAAAACCCGAGATTGATCAATGCTGCCATCCGTGCGGCAGGCTATATTAAGGTTTCAGAATTTGGGAATCGAGTGTGTTTGCATATACCGTCAGCGAGTCATCCCCTCCTGTTTGATCAACAATCGCACATAGGCGTACTAGCGGCGCACATTATTCAAATTTATCATATCGCAAGTCCATAGCTAGCTAAAAGTGTACAAAAAAAAGAAAAAAGAAAAAAGAAGAACAAAGTGGGTCTGCGGCAACAAATCACAATAGAGGAACGATCGCGCCGATATACATATAGGCAATGAAGTGGATATGATGATGATCAACCAAAGACGACATATGGATACAGATGCAGTCTGGATGCAGTACAGAAGAACGGTCAAAGCGGCTAAGTAATTGATGTCCCCAGGGGTAATTCGACTGATTTTGATGGAGATGGGAAAGCGATTCCATTGGCAGTAGGAGGTGTATCAATACTTTACCAGGAGTACTTAAATATATCAATAGCTGAATGGTCAGCTGGTGAAGAACAAGAGATTGAGTGGCATCGGTGCTGTCAAACCAAGACTGCCGAGAAAGTGTAGATGGGCGCAGGCTGTGGTGATGGAGGACGGCGGGATCGGGAATGATCTTGATATTATTATTATTATGCAGAAACAGCATCGACTGGGAAACGGGTATCATGATCAGCCCGTTAGGGGAAGCAAAGTGGGAAGATAGGAGTCAAGGGAAGGCATCCAATGCATTGTTGTCAACGCATATCCGGGCCTGTGAAGATTTGGCCGCCGAAAGCAATTGGAAATGACAAAACGAGAGGTGTAACGATCACCGCAGTTACACCGGAATTGACTGGCCCTGACAAGCAGATGCGACGAAGAATCACACACGGGGTTGGAAAAGGTGCCACGAGGACCAGTTTTGGAGAGATATGCATTGGATGGGTTCCCAAGTGAGCAGAGAACGGACCAAAGTAGGGCGAGAATATATATATGCATTGGAGTTGACAATCTAGAAGCAGTACAATTGATGATATGATATGTGAATGGCTCGCTTCGCGATGAGAACGGTGGCTATTATTGCGATCGGCTAGGGAGCGCTATGATGGTGCTATGATGGTGCCGTGTGTGCAGAGGGCGAGCACTGCGTCGCATGTGCAGACCCAAGTGGAGTGGAGGAGAGTGTGAATGTGCGGGAGAAGGCACATGGGGGGGTGGCCGATGGCCGGGCTGATATACAGCGGAGGGATCATGCGGACTGAGATGGTCCGATTGCGGCAAGAAGGGAAGAGTCAAGAACTGGCAAGAGGTGAGCCGATGGGATGGACCAGGGGGGAAAGAGCACGGACTCGAGAGTGACGTCAATTAAATTTGGAGGAGAGTGTGACAGGGCCTGGTGCAGCAATCTCGGATTGTCGTACCAGGCGGACGGACGGTGGTGTCTCGGCTGCAGGCGAGGAGCGGGAGGGAGTCCGGCAGAGTGTCGCTTGGAGGGGGCGGCATCGAGGTGGTCGTGGGGGTCGCGTTTGCGCTTGCGGGACTGCCTGACATAGGGCGGGCGGGAGAGATCCTGGTCAATGTCGGGGAGGTCGAACTGGAGGAAGGTCGGGGAGTGGTAGGGAAGAGGGACGGGGCGAGGATGGGGGCGTTGCAGACGACGTGGAGGGGGGGGAGAGGGGGGGAGGGGCGAGGCGGGCGAGGCGGGCGAGAGGGTGGCGGGCGAGAGGGGCGACGGGGGGGAGAGAGGGAGCATGGGGAAGGGGAATGGGCAAGGAACTGGGATGCATTGGGGGATATTATATATTGGCGAGTATAGACGAGACAGAGACGTGACGGCCGGCCCTGTGGCGGTGCCTTCCTCTTCCGGACAGCACCTCTCTCCCGCTTCCCAGTCACTCGCCATTCCCCATGTCCCTCCTGCGCCCCATTCTCCGCCCGGCCCCCCTGCCCTACGCCTCCGTCCGCTTCGCCTCCAAGGGCCGGCCCCACAAGGGTCCGCGCTACACCGTGCCCCGCAACCCCAACGGCACCCTCCCCGTCTACACCGACGTTCGAGACAACGGCGCCACCGACCTGACGCTGATTCGCAACGTCCAGGGCGAAGCTTACGTGAGGCCCCTTCAACTTCACCGCCGCACACACTGACACCTCGCACAGCTCCTGGCCAACCAGCTCCGCATCACCATTTTCAGGTGTGCCAATCCCCACAAGGCTGTGGCGAAGGTGTCGACCAACGGCCAAGAAGTCATTATCACCGGTGCCAAATGGAAGCCAGACATCATCAAATGGCTGGAAGAACGTGGGTTCTAACCCTTTCGTAGGTTCGTCACGTCTCCGACCGTTTCTCCAGTTGATGCCATCTCTCCCTAGCCTGCCACCCAGGTCGCGGTTCGAAGCCGCTGAAAGCCCGTCGTAGAGATCCTCTTTTGCTATACTTATTCCATCGGTGTCATTAAAACTTACTCTCTTGCAATAAAAAAAGCAAACACTGTGCATAACACTAGACTAGGGTTAGGGTCCCGGGCTTCCGACGCGGATCGGCCGTGCGTGAAAAAAATGCGATCATCCTTCACCATGTCCACCACCACACCGCCAGTCAACAATCTCGTTCCACAGGGCGTTAGCAGCGGATCAGCCCCTCTTTCGGCCCCCTCCCGCGCCACCCCGCGCGAGGGAGGGAACAGCCTCGGTACCTTTGGTGTACCCATCTTTCCCTATTCTGCTGTTTCCTCCTGACTCACTCCACAATTCAGGTCAAATCTGGCCTTGCCCAGATGCTCAAGGTCAGTTGTCCTATCTCGACCTTCATCGATCAGGATTGACGATTTCTTTGATCCTAATTAGGGGGGCGTGATCATGGATGTTGTCAATGCTGAGCAAGTCTGTCCATCCTATATTTCGCCCTTAGATCTTAGCGCCTGATCCTTCCTATCAAGGCCCGTATCGCCGAAGAAGCCGGCGCCTGCGCCGTCATGGCATTAGAGAGGGTGCCCGCCGACATCCGCGCTGAAGGTAACGCTCAACATCTTTTTCAAATCAAACATGTTTCATGCTATGTAATACAGGTGGTGTCGCTCGCATGGTAAGCTGTTACCTGTTCCCTCGAAAAATCACCTCATTTCGCCTAATTTTGCCTAGAGTGATCCCCAAATGATTAAGGAGATCGTAAATGCTGTCACTATTCCTGTCATGGCCAAAGTTCGTATAGGCCATTTCGTCGAAGCACAGGTCAGCTGCCAAGGTTCTCGGAATGGAATTCGGGACTCGAAAGTAACATCTAAACAGATCTTGCAAGCTATCGGAGTGGATTATATCGACGAGTCCGAAGTATTGACTCCCGCAGATGAAGAGCATCACATCAATAAGCACAATTTCAAAGTTCCCTTTGTTTGTGGTGCCCGTAACCTCGGCGAAGCGCTCCGCCGCATTTCCGAGGGTGCTGCCATGATTCGTACCAAAGGTGAAGCTGGCACGGGTAATGTTGTCGAGGCCGTCCGTCACGAGCGTACCGTTATGGCGGAGATCAGGCGAGCCGCTTCCATGAATGAGGAAGAGCTTTATTCGTTCGCCAAGGAGATCCAGGCACCCTTCCACTTGCTAAAGGAAACCGCGAGATTGAAGCGTCTTCCTGTCGTCAACTTTGCTGCTGGAGGAATCGCTACTCCGGGTACGTAACCTCTTTTAACCCCTTCTCCTGAAGAGAAGCTCTTTTCCAAATCGTGGCGGATGACTTATGGTCATAATCTTTTTTTAGCTGATGCTGCTCTCATGATGCATTTGGGGTGCGACGGAGGTAAGTCGCCTATTTAGGGATACCCTTTGCTCGCATGACCCAAGTATTCATTTATTCGCTTAGTCTTTGTTGGATCTGGTATCTTCCATGTCAGTCGTTCACTCAATCACCACTAGGTTCTCGATAAGGTGTCAACGAGTGTACTGATCTACTCGGAATTTTTCTGTCACTTAGTCTGGCGACCCCGCTAAACGTGCTCGTGCTATCGTACAGGCTGTACGTTTTTCCCTACTTCTTCTTAGCACGAGTTGGTGTTAATTCTATGAATCCAGGTGACTCACTACAATAACCCTAAAATGTTGGCTGAGGTAATTATTGATCTATGACTTGTTGCTCCTGCGCCTCTTGCGCAGCCTAAGCGTGCACAATTCTGAACAATTTCATTTTTCAGGTATCGGAAAACCTCGGTGCCGCTATGGTTGGTTTGACCATGTAGGCCTTCAGTATATTTTGGGCTTTGCCACGAACATTAATCCTTTCACTTTTTCTTTAGTGACAACAAGCTCAAGGGAGGAGAATACGCTAAACGAGGCTGGTGATCGGTCTGTTGTTCGCTTTAGAATTTGGCCCATTCAGGGTAAAGGGGTGTTGGTAAGTTTGAGGGGAAAAAAAAACAGTCTGAGGCCTGGTGATTTGCTCGGACGACTTTTCTTGGATAGTTCTCCTCTCCTACTTCGATATCTTATTAGAAAATAACTGTAACGAGCGATTTGGATTTTTGAAATATGTTGTATTGCCCTTACATTTTGAAACTGGGCGTCATTGTTGATTCTAGCTTCCTGCATGCCTTTGATCAATTGCACCATTCCATCTTTTACTACGTGTGCATAAAACCACGGCTATGGTTCAGGTTAAGAGTTTCTAGTTCGTTCATTGCATTCATATCATAACATTAAAAATGAAACTGATACGTTTACGTGTTTTTTATTCGTTTTACGTTCGCTTAAATGACATCGATATGGTGCTTTATATGAATATTACCATTAGTAGCATATTGTTATGTTCCTGGCGGTGGTGGTGTGGTTTTTTTTTGGTATTTGACATTGTCCGGAGTTTCAGTTGTGTCGGCTAGCGATACGATCGAACTATCAGGAGGGGAGAGTTTATCCGAGCTGTGTGCCAACTGTATACTACTATAGTAGTGGTAGTACCCGTCTCCCCGAAAATTGATATAGAAACTTGTGAAGCCCCACCTTACTCTTTTTTGGGGGAGAATTATGAAAAGACTAGAATGAGTGGGATTAGAAGCTTTTGTGTAGTTGAAATGAATGAAGTGGGCTAAAGGATGTGTAAATGGATTTAGTTATCAAGGAATCATATCGATTATCAGTTTTGATTATCGCTTATGTATTTCGGAGTGAACTTGACCCTATATTACTCAATTGAGATTTGTATGGGGAAGCTTGGGTTGCTTGTTGTTAGAAGGACTGGTTTTGAGTGGAGTTGGAGAGTATGAAGTGTTATCAGAAACCATCATCGGTGTAACTTTGCTCGGTCAGGGAATGATTAGTGATGCCCGACGGTAGTAGGATATTTCTGTCCCCATCCATCATTATCATCATTATCATTACTCACATATACACCGATGTACTTGTTTTCGGTGACACGGTTGAAACACGTATACCTGTATGGGCCAGTTAAGCACCTTTTTGAAACGAAAACTAAATCAAGGGATTTGTGTAAGGGTATCAGTCTCATTAATCATGAGAAAAGCGATCAAAAATCTGAGTTTCGCGTATTTCCAGAACAGGTAATCCACCTTCCGTATTTGATCTTTGATTGATGTGCCCTGTGCCCCCCTCCCTCATGTAACCAAGTACGACTTGGATTAAGGTCATGTGTAAAGTCTAGATTGTTCTTCTTTTGAAAATAGGTAATGCTGATAGAGATATATTATGTTACGGAGCTCGGGTAGAAGAACCGCTTCTGGGGTAGAGATGTATGATGTTTAGCAGTTGCAATGTAGTGTTCGGGCCCGAGCGGCCCGGTTTCATTCGGAAGCAAACGGAGTTTAATCATTGGGGGCTCATGAGTTAATCAATGAGGTTTTCTGGAGAAAATGTTACCTGGATAGACATATACGAACATTCATTCTATAGGTATACTCAAGTTCCAAGGTATATCTCCTACTGTAAGGCAACCCAAGTGTTCAAGTGTAGGTGGATTGAATGAGACTGCGTGAGCGCTGTGGCTTAGCGCTTGAACTTGAGACTAGGACCTACTGTATGATTTGATGCTACTATCCGCAACTTAGTACACGGAGAAACGCCGATAATCCTGTCTAGTGCAACGATAGTCAAGCCGCTGAGTACGGCGGGCTACCTTCTGCATGGCCGTCTCCGATTCTCAAGGGGGAGGGATGTGGCGTATGTTTACGATACAAATGAAGTTTGCCTAAGATTTCAGACGAAACTGATACAGTATAAGACGAAACGGTTTTCCGCTTGGTTATTCAACGCGCTGGCGTCCCCCCGCTCCACCGGCGCCTATGAACAAGTTTGAATCGTTCATCTGTTGGGACGTTGTTTTTCTGTGATAGAACTCTCGGGAGTATCTTTCTCTTATGGGAAGCAAACGTTTTCTTATAACTTGAGATCCCAGTAAGGAAACGGACGCGTCGAATGTTGACCACTTTCACACGGGAGCCACTTAAAGTAGATGATTATCCGACTAGTAACAACCAAACCTCACAACACTACACGCGTTTTACAAAAGAAAGCCATTGAAAAATAATAGACTCTACAGGGGTTGTCATTCCACAGTCAAAGTATACATATTTCTACTACCGACGAATCTACCAAGAGAAATGGTCGCACAAGTTACAGCGCTGGGACAACATATGACGTCATACCGAGATCGGCAATTGCACAACTTTGGGGATGTTTAGTTAACTCCCCCTTCACCCCTTAACTCTTCCTCCTCTTACACCTCAGGCCTCTCTACCCAAGCTTGCCTGCCTGTACCACCCGCATTCATTGCATCTATTTTTATAATTTGCTCTTTTTTACCCACACCAATCTTTTTTTCTTTTCTACACTCCTCCCCCCTCAATCGTCATCGAATGTCTGCGAAACAATCACAAAATGCAGAAGAGATATTGAAGAGTTTCTTGTCGGTCAGTCAATACTCTACAAAACGGGAAATAAAGATATTGAAGTTTGTCTATGCACACCCCCTCCACCCCTCCCGTTTCCTTTATTTGATCCGGCTGGTTACGCGTTTGGACACAGCATGACCCAAGAGCTCGGTATACATTCGACAGCGAGAAAGATAGTCCAGAGTCTCAAGTTTGCCGGCAAGGCCAATCAGAGGAATGCATCACTGTACGTTTGCTCCTTCCCGCGAAACACTATCTACAATGTTGAAAATACAACATTGTCAGGTCAAAATGAGCTCGAAACAACTGTTCAAGGCTATGCAGGATCACGGGTTCTTTTGCGCGTTACCTTCTAACCCTGGCAAGACGCATATGGAGTGTAGACCGTTCCCATAGTTCAAACACTGCACATATATATTATATATATATAGACTGGAATATTGGTGTGGTCATTCATATTCATGCATCATGTGTTGTTGTAATTGGGACGGATCCCTACGTCACAACCAAAAATGTAATCATCGAATAATCCCGTAGAAGTGTTCAAGAGCTCCCAATATACATCACGTCGGATCCAAAAAAAAGAAAAGCACAACATTCAATCGGACGTAGCCATATCTGGAGTAGGACAATCGATTCCTAACATTCCAAGCTTAGCCTTCTCCACTTGTGCATCAGCAATTCTTCGCCGCGTCTCCGCCATGCGTAAATCAATGGTTGCCATATCTAATTCGTGTAGTGCGCGGCGAGTAGTGCGAGATACCTGATCATGCACTTGATTGAGGTTGATGCGGTGGGATCGATATCGGACGAGCTATTGGCAGGTTTTGAGGCTGAATTGTAAGTCATACAGGAGAAAAACAGTACTCACGTCAAGTTCTAGCTGTGTGATACCATATCTCCCTGCTTTTGGGTGTGTGACGCTTCTTGTCCACCTTTCACTCGTTGGTGGTTGAATTTTTGTAAACTCTGACGAACGTAGGAGAGGCTGGTCAGATAGATCTTTTGGTCTACGATCAGCGCGGGGTCCAGTGGGATACATGGGAGCCGGCGCCGAAATGGGCACCGGTGGGGGTACAGGGGCAGACATGCTCGAAGGCGTTGAAGAAGTATGATTTCTGGGACCTTTGGGCGGAGACTTGGATATTTTCCGCCATTGGCTCCCGCGTGGGCCCTTGGGTGGAGAATGTGACCTTCCGCGAGCTTCCACCTTTTCTGGTTTTGGTGTAGAAGAGGAGGACGGCTTCTCCGTAACCTCAGGCTTCAAATAGGAGACTTGTTCTTTGATGGGTTCAGTTTTGACAGGTACTTCGGGTTTGGTGGGATAATTTGATATGGGTTGGGTTGGAGGTAGATGGATATCAGACTTTTCAATTTTGACGGTGGGTTTCTCGTCAACATGTGATGGAGGAGCAGTGGTATTAGGGCGCGAGGGGGGTGGTGTGGGGTCGATATCTATTTTTTTGGGTGAGGGAGGTCGGGAAATAGGTGGTAGGGCAGGAGGTGGTGGAGGTTTTGTTTCGTTGGAAGTAGGTGGTGGGGTTCGGTGAGGATTATTATGATTATCAGAACGTGTGCGGGAAGGAGAACGAGGAGGAAGAGGGGATCTGGTGTGTGCTCGTGACGGTCGCGGACTATCTGATATAGAGTGATTACCGAGTTTGAGCCGTTTCGGAGGTGGAGAGCGGGGGCGTGGACTTGGGCTTCTCGAGTAAATTCGAGGGCGAGAGCGAGGAGGTGTAAAGGGTCGATGGCGTGGTGATCTGGTGTGGGATCGGGACACTCGTGGTGACCTGGAGCGGGAATACCTTCTTGGCGGGGGCGAGCGTGAACGACGGCGAAAAGGCGATCTCGAGCGGGAGTAGCGTCGAGGAGACCTAGATCTGCGATAGGCCGAGTCTTGAAAAATGTGAGTGACTGCGCTGGAATTGGCAGAGCGAGGAAAGACACACCATACCGCCGTGGTCTGAATCTGTCGTCGTCACGCCTGCGGTCGTAGGTTCTGGGATCTCTGCGGTCGGTATCACGCCAGTCACGCCGGGAGTCGCGGTGGTAGTCTCTGTCTCGCCGGTCTCGTTCCCAGTCTCTGGCGGGGGGCGCCTGGGGGGGTAGGTAGCGACATAGCTGTCTGGCTCGGGTCTCTGGTGGCGAGGAACGTAGGATCTGTCCGGGTCTGGGACGCGGGGGGAGTGGAGGGGGGCCATGGGGCGGGCAGTGGTGACGCGGTCGTGTCTGCGCTCCTCCTTGAGCGGCGACTCTGGCTTTGGCGGGAGGCTGGCCATGGGAGAGAGACGCAGCTCTTGTTTGGCGCGTAAACAAGCGATGGCCCCTGCCTTGCCCCCGCTCGCCTCCCTCGCCCAGCTCTCCCAGACGCCCTCCCAGCAGGATGGCGTCCCCCCAGACCTCGAGGACGACCTCCGTGCCCACGGCTGCAAGCTCATCCACCAGGCCGGCATCCTCCTGAACCAGTCCGTGCTCGCTCGTGTTCGTCTCGCCCCCACCGCGCTCACACAGCACCAGGAAGCAGGTCGCAGTTGCTACGGCGCAGATCCTCTTCCAGAGGTTCTGGTACGTCAGCTCTATGAAGAACTTTGGCGTCGCGGTGCGCCTCATGGGTTGGAGTCTGCTTTACATATTTTGCTCAGCTGCGGTATAGGACATTGGCATGGGAGCGTTGTACCTCGCGTCGAAGCTGGAAGAGTGCCCCATACGGATGCGGGACCTGATCAACGTCTACGACGTGCTGCTCCAGCGAGCGGCGCACTCGATTGGCCCCAAGGCGGATGCGCCCTTCAAGTACTACCCGATGTCCTACTTTGGCACTACATTCTACGACCTCAAGGAAGCCCTCGTCGTTGCCGAAATGCAGATTCTGAAGCGACTGGGGTTTGACGTGCACGTGGTGCTTCCCTACGGGACCCTCATCAACTACCTCCAGGTGGTGGGGCTCATCAAACACGAAACGGCGTGCGCAAGGGCATGGGGGTACCTTAACGATGCGTAGGCGAAATGATTAATTAGGCGACTGAATCGGGCCCTGACTGCGTCTCCAGGTTCCAGACACCCGTGTATGCGCTGTACCAAGTGCCGACGATTGTGTGCGCGGCGATCCTGCTGACACTGCGGCACCTGGGGCTGTCGCTGCCGTCGGAGGCGCCGCACTGCTGGTGGGAGCTGTTCGACGCGTCGTGGGAGGACATGTGGAGTGTATGCGGATATGTGATGCGGCTGTACCGGGAACGCGGGGCTGAGGAGCGGCGACGGGTCCTGGGTCTGCTTGCCAAAAAGGACGTCCGGCGCTGGCTCGAGAATAGATCACGTGACGAGGCGTAGTCGTACTTGTACACACCCATTCCGATGTCACACATTATTAAGCTGGACTGATCAGGCTACCACCAAGTTTATGGTCATCTGTACCTGACAAGGTGCCATGCCGAAATGACCCGAGGTAACAAATATAACCCTGTCGTCCCAGCAAGGAATTCGGTAACATAATACCGATGAGTGTTGATGAGCTTGGCAGCAGGGCTTTGCTCACCTGGCTACCACGTCTCCCCTATCAAGGAATGCCGAAAAACCAAAAGCCACATGACCAGGTGTTGGCACCTGATTTGTGCCGGTATATTACGGGGTCAGGAGCTTCTCCACACACCTCAACCCGCCCCCCACTTCCTCGCAACTACGCCTCCAACCCCGGGGGCCTGCTGCTTTTCACCCCCTCCACGCACCCTCATGACTACGCCTCCAACCCCGGGGGCCTGTCATTTCTCACCCTCTCCATGCAACGCTTTGACTGCCCCTCCAGCCCGGGGACCTGGCCCCGCTTTATGCATGCGCCCTATGGCTGAGCCCCACTCCCGAATATCTCTATTCTCTGCCTTGTGACCGCCTCCTCTGCCTTATCACAACCTGCCTGCCTCACAACTGCCCGCTCTGCCTCATGATATTGCGCCTGCCTTGAGACTGCCCCCTCTGCTTTGCAACCGCCTGCTCTGCCTCATAGCTACTGCCCTTGCGACTGCTCCTTTGTCTTTCCGCTACCAACACTATTGTAAAAATGTCTTACGTAGCATGATTTCAAATCACACATACGCATTCTCCAGGAGATACATATGCGGACGCACCTACATCCCAGCAAAATTAATATGTCCTTAACATCTTGTTTGCTATGTCATGAAAGCATTGCGATTATGTATGATACAATATAACTCTAACCTCAATGCTACGGAATTACAAAGAACCCAACTCCGGCTATACTGAGGTCACAAAACATCAATTCTTCTCTTTTTTGAGGGCCTTATATGCGATGTGTTAGCGTGAGGTGGCTGAGCAGCACTTTCA
Source organism: Agaricus blazei (assembly GCA_029719445.1). NCBI lineage: Eukaryota > Fungi > Basidiomycota > Agaricomycetes > Agaricales > Agaricaceae > Agaricus > Agaricus blazei. The sequence goes on along the minus strand of SSNC01000009.1, from coordinate 276,243 downwards.
GCTTCTCGAGAATTGACATCAGCTGCACCATGATCGTTCTTTCCTGTTTGCTCATGAGCTGCCCGTAGAATGGTTGCTTGTGTATCATGCAGAGTACTACGATCTGCATATTTGAGAACAGGTGCAATAAGGTGACGGGGTATGGTTTGACGAAGGAGATGCGGATTGTGAAGTGAATGAGAGTTAATAATGTAACGATCAAAGTTGGAATGGACCAAAGTTGCTCGCATTGCTCCTGTCTGGGCCCGTTCTTGAATAATTGGTTCCTGAGTAGTAGTGGAACAACGTGCAGAGTAGCAATCGTGTTGTACGTTGTAATCAAAGAGAATTGACTGTAACATAGAATGTTAAAAGTTGAGAAATTAGAAAAGTATAGAACACGTACATTTCCTGAGATAGCAACTAGTTTAACTTCTCCAAAAGGTCTAGCCAGCACTGGCATATTGAAGGCAGGATGGCGAGTAGATCCAAGTTCATAAATATCTAGTAAAACCACACATTGCGATGGTTTGTTGATACAGCGAAGAATTGATTTGATCTTCCCGGTTATAGTTTCTTCGGCCACAAATGGCGATACCGCAAAAACCCAGGACCCAACACTGCAAGAATTGCTGTACTGAGAGACGATCTTCTTACACGGGTGCCAGAATGATGCTTCCCATTCCGGAAGTACATTTATGGCTTTTGCGCCCAATGTCTCAGACCAGGGTAGAGCGCTGTGCTCCCACCGTCCTGCACTGGTTTTAACCTTCGCATCAAGTGTTGTGTCACCTGGAAGGTAGGTTAAGGGACTATAACAATACTAGTAGGTATTCATAATGATACTCACCAGGAATCGGCTCAGAAGTACCTAGAAAGCCATGAATAGATTTCAAGTAGATGTTATTTTCGACAAGCCTCTGTACACCAGGGCCCGGGTTGACCCAATCATTTGATAATGGAGAAAACCATGATCCTCCAGAAAGGATATGCTTCGTAGTTTCCTGCCTAGATAGCTGATGAGCAATATCTCGGCTTGGGGCAAGGTGATTTGAAAGGATAGAGCAAGCACGAAAAACTGAGTTGTAAGATTCATAGTTTTCAGTTATAACACCGATGAGTGGTCCGAAACGTTGAACATCTTCTTCGATGTGCGACAAATAGTGGTATTTTATTTTTTTGATTATCTTTGAGGGGTTTATGACAGCAGCAATGTCAAGGACATTTGCTACTGCGGTATGTATATCACACTAGATTGATATAGTCAATAATATCATGAATCTGTTAGATAGAAAAGAATGTACCAAATAAATATCCATGTTCCGAATCTCTGGAAACCATAGGAGCGCTGTGAGCTCACCAACAGCACATGTAAACGCAAATAGGTCCGCGCTCACGAGGTCATGGACATGAAAGGCATTGACCTGTGATAAAATCTTGAGTTGCCGACCTATTAGTGAATTTGCATATTGAATAATGTACTGTGCTTGAAATGCACCAGCAGACAAAGCATCTCGTGAAGTTGCTTGTAGCCGTAACGTGTACAATCGTTTGTTATCGGCATCAAATGAAGTATGCGTCATATGCCAACTATATTTAACAATGCCGAGCAGAATTGTATGAAGCAATTCAACAGGCGTATCACGCGGAATATCCCAATCTATGATTGTTTTGTTTGAGTAACATTTTAATAGTGAGGAAATTTGATGCTTACCTGTCGCATAGAGGTATGGGTTATATACCAGGCTGGCGTTATTTGAGACCCAGCCCAACAGTGCAGCCTGAATAGATTCAGGTGATAGAGCTGGATTATCCTTGTGGAAATTGCGTGAGCGGTCCAGAAAGTCATTGATCCAGTGTTGGGTAAACCCATCTTTGATCCCAACAGCCGATTGCATTTCTCGTACTCGTTGTATTTTTCCAAGAGAAGCAGTAGCGAGTTGTGCATCTAAGTGGCCTATAGTCTCATTTCTAGATCTCGGAGTACCAGGCTGCCAAGGGTGCCCACTAGTCAAAGAACTTTGTAGAATAAATCTGATAATATGCGTACCACAAAGAATTTTGAAAACCCCTCCGATGTTTCTTTATCTTTTTGTGAACCCCCTACATGACATTTTCGACACGGATAGTTACCGTTCCCTCCAATATGACCAGTAATCTCACTTTGAGATGGATTGTCACCTGGTGCGCAGTTACATCTTATTCTGATGAGAATGTTGCGATCGTTCCCTTGTCTGATTTTGACAGGTTGATCATGTGTTGATCTGATCAACCAGTGCATGTGAGTGAATTTGGCCTGGCGCCGTGCACATTGAAGGCTTACCTGATTCTCTCATAAACTCCATGGAACTGCTCAGGTAGAGTGGCGTGCTGCGATGTTGATACGAAGTGAACATTGGATTGCTGTTGAATTAGTTTGCGAGGGAGATTTCGGTGAGTAATATAAATGTTCCAGTGTTTGTTCCAGCTTTTTGACTGATTTCCGGAAACGTCGTCTCCAAAAACATCAACAAAACTTATGTATAACTCATCACCGTTGGCGATGGTTCTGTCTGGGTTTGGCATTCGTTTAAGATAGCCTGCTGCTATAGTCTGTGCGCTCCACAATGGTATTTCTTTTCTGTCTTCGAGATCGAGAAAATTGAATGCTAGGTTGCTTGCAGGTATCAACAGCGTTGTCTTGTCATCGATTGTAGCGGTGAGCTTGTAGGGAAAGCATGTAAGTACGTATGTCCTTGAATTGATAGAAGAAACTCACATTATCGTCAACATAGACAACCCACATATCAGCGTATATCTTACCATCCGCATCATTTGACAACCACCGGAGAGGAACGACAAACCGGCCATCCTTCAATCTCGCAATTTCATCAATGTAGAAATGTTGGTCACCGTTTGCGTACATTGGACTGAGCAATTTGCGGTCCATGTCAATGCGCCACTTGGATGCATGCCAAATTTCTGAAATAACGCCATCTTTTGGAATACTTGGATAGACTCTCAGATGCGGTGCAACCAGAGGATTTGTCCAATCCTACACAGTAAGTTCTATGCGTGTGGTCATGATAATGTATGTGACTCACATTTACAATCAGCGCAATGGGATCGTTGAACGAGAATTGATTTCCTTGAGGAGATTTCCACAGAATTGTAGGTATGCCCACTTCTTTATTCAATTTCTCTTGCATATTCCGAAAATTTTTATATGACGGTACGTTTTCAACACCACATTCACGTAGAAGCCAAATGATTATCTTCATTATTGGTCCGGATATTCGGAGCCTTGGGAGAGTATCAATGACGTCGAGTAAAAGATGAAGCTTCGATGGGTATGGTGACCATGTGTTGCTATCTGGTGAGTGCTCGTGCGTCAATAAATCTGCTTAAGAAGATTGATTAACTGGCCTGATGTATCTGGTGTGTTATATCGTAAACTGGCACCATCCTTATGCACGCTATTTGCCCCCAAGTCTAAATGGGAGTCAAATATGTCAAGGTCTGTATCGTCTACATTTTCCTCCACATTCCCAATGTCTGTCCATGATGTCCAAGTTTCTAGCTTGTGATCGAGTTCCCTCTCAATGCGGGTATGAATTTCATCTGTTGTTTCCCCTACTGATCCGACTGAAATGTTTCTTGGATCTATATCATAAACATGCCAAAACTGATCCTCAAGGCTAGAGCTTTCACGTATACAGGGGCCCATTGTGATAGGTTGCGAAGGAAGCTGTAAAGGGTGGGTGGTCACGAACTGATGCTGGTCTAGCACTTGTTGTGCTCGCTCGCGTTGCTCTTGATTTGCGGCCTCTTGAGCCATTTTATGGCATGTCGTATTGACATGACTCTTCCAGGTGCGACGACTCAGCCACCCACCAACTTCAGAGCCTTGCCGGTTTCGGGAAGGGCAAATCTTGCACCGAATCAAGTCAAGCCCATGATTTACTTCGAAACCTGTTCCTCTCTAATGTGAGACTTCAATTAATGTCATTTTCTATCTGCTTACAGCCTGGTAAAGGTGTCTGCTTCTGACCTCGGGCCATACTGAAATGCGTAAGTAGAATAAAAAGGTCGGGATATATCCAGGTGTGGATTTTGGGGCGGCCTTTCAAATTCAGGTTTGTTTGTTCACTCCGGGAATTATTTAAGCTCACGCCATTCTTTATTCTCTTTTATCCAGCCATGTCATCATCGTCCTCTTCAGTTGGCCCTCTGACTCCTCCGCCTGGCCAAGTGCCAAAGCGAAGCTACAGCAAACTCATCGACGACTACCTTGAAGAAGATAGTGACAGTGATGACAATGCGCCTGATGAGGAGGAGGCGGGCGAGACTGGTCTGCCAGACTTCCCAAGTACTGACTCTACTACAGCGGGTGAAACCAACGATGTACATGGTCTTAACACGCCCCAGGCTCAAAGGGTGGTACGCACTATTGTTGACCGTGCAGCACGTCGTGCAAAGTTGCAGCCATATCAACTTACCGAAGTAACAGCTTTTATGAAGGCAAGTTTACTCTTATTCTCCTACATCTATAAACTGAATATCTTCCCGACCAGGCTTCTCCAAGTGTACAGCTGGGCCTCCTTTTTGTTGATGTTCAAGCAATGAAAAGTGAGATCAGCCGTGTTCTCATTAATCAACCTCGGTTCACTGTAGACGAAGCATTGCATGTGCGAGTTCTTTTTTGACTATGATGACTTACTAAACATTGAACAATAACAGAAGACAATTTGCGCATACAGTCTTGGCGTCCTACTATCAGAGAAGCTCCGCGAGTACAAGAGAAGCTCAACTGCTATTGTACTGGTGAGTGGTTCTGATTTTTTTTTACGATATACTATTTTATCTTTTCTTAGACTATCATCCGAAATAATAATGCTAATGTCCCATCTAACCTCGATCAAGACCCATATGCAATGAGTGTTGTGAAGGCGGCAATATCTGATGCCTTAACTCAAGCACGTTCTCGCATCAAGAAAATTGTGAGTTTTTATAACATATTTCGTACTTCTATTTTAAATTATGTACAGGTTGGAAAGAGTATCGATGATAACTTATCTATCTATCAGCTGGCCTCCAAAGTCATTGAGGGATCTCAATGCAGTGTTTCGGTCCCTCTCTGTGCTCGGCTTGCCATCTTGGTAAGTTGATGTTGCCATTCACACTTACTTACCTTAAATGGTATCATAGCGTTACGTCTATGCAAACTGCGGCTCTGATCTTGCTTATTGGAATAACGTTGATGACTGTTTGGCTCAATGCAGGGAAAAGGCTCAGGGCACCACCGGAGGGGTTCAAAAGTCTGTCCCTGCGTCTACTTATTCTGACAAGCTACTAATATTTATCCTTAGGGTGCTAGGGAAAATGCTCAAGTTTGACCGATCCCTCTATGGAGTTACCGATAAAACATCTATCCCTGTACATGTATCCAACTTTCAACAAACTATTGACGATGGCCTCAAGATTTAGATATTAGGACTAGTTTACGGGACACATTTGTTATTGCCAATGCCCTGAATTAATTTGGTCACCCCTTTTGGCTAGCACCAATAAGGACCTATCGACATAATAACACTGTGATGCGACTGTGATGTAAATGTTCTGACAATGACCACACTGGCTGTGATGATGCTATGACCAGACATCCACCTGCATACGCTATCCTGTAAGGTGCCTTGGTGCATCCTGTAAATCTACTGTTCATGTGCTGGGAACAACCCCGTGGATAGCTGATTGAGCATGGTGTTGATGTTGGTAACCAGCCGCCCTCACACTCAAATTCACGCATAAGCTGCATATCAAAACCTCTGTCAATATCCCTCAAGTTTACGTTGCTCAGAGGTGTTTCAGGTCCAGTGTCAACCTCGGTGTCGATGATGCTGTCACATTCAATATGGTCTCTGATATGACTAACTCAGCTGGCTTCCACATGGAACGATTCTCTGGATATTAGGTAAACTGGTGCCAGCATCCTATTAGTGCGATTTTATGTAGTAGTAATGTGACACCAGGTTGATTCAATGCTGATGTAGATAGTCACCAGGGTGACGCTGTTACGTTTAGGCCACCTGAATTCGGAACGGGTGTGTAATGCTTGGAATACATCCTTTCTCGCCCACCCATGCTCGACCACTGCTCCATCTCCCACAAGGGTTTGCTTTTTCTGCCTGTTCGCTATTTTGCAGCTGACCCCACCCGCAGGTGGCCTCGTCCTCTGGTCCCGCTCGTTCACCCCCGCAGCCGCCCAGCTCGCTTCCTCACCCGTCTCCCCCGTCAACTCCCTCATCCGTGAGGCCCTTATCGAGGGCAGGACCACCGACGAAAAATACGAAAAGGATGGCTATGCCGTCAAGTGGTCCTTTGTGAATGACCTCGAGCTCATCTTTGTCGTATGTATATGCTGCATCCCATAACACGGAACGCCATCTCAATCCCGCAATCCAGGTCGCATATCAGCGCATTCTTCAGCTCACATACGTCGACGAGCTCTTGCTTGCCCTTAAAACCCTCTTTGTCAAGTATTACGGACCCGTCATCACTACTTTTGTTGCTTCCCTCCATGCCCTCGACTCTGCCAAGGCGACCGCTCTCGAGCCTACCACCTGGAATTTTGCAAAAATATTCGAAAAATGGGACAGCGCCTTTGATAGCGTCTTGCGCAGTTTGGAGGACAAGGTCTGCCCAGCCTGGTCCACGTTGTACCATTCACTCACATGTAACTTAGGACCGTCGATCTCGAGGCAGGGCCATCACTCGCCCAGCGTCCATACCCATCGAACCTCCATCGTCTGATGACCAGAGCACTGGTAAGTGCCTTACAGCAAAGCCGACTATTGCGGTCCATATCTATCTCACTTGCCAGAACCCACCGTGGATGTCGATGCTCCCAAAGACGAGCAACAAATGGCTCGAAATCTTCAAATTCTAAAAAATAGGCTGCGTGGACGAGGAGGGAGGCGTGGGGGACGAGGAGGAAGACAGGCGATGGCAGAGGGGTCCGGTGGCCGAGAGAGTCAGTCCGAGTATGCTGCTCCTTTGATGTCAATATTACTTCCTGATCCGTCTGACAGCTCCGAGACTCCGACAAAACGCAAGACTAAAGCCAAAGTAAAGCGCACGTGGGGCGATGCTCAGCTTACCGAACAAGATATGGATGCTTTGAATTATAGTACTGACAAGGCGGCTGATGGGAGCGTTGGCAATACCGAAGATGTCCTGACGCTCGTCGATCAGTCCTCTCTTGGTTCCAGGAATCAGGACGGCCTGTATGAAGTGAAGGATTGGGAATTCTCCAAAACTCACAATGATATACTTGCCGACGTCATCAAGCCGTCCGACAAGACGACTTCTAGTTCTCTCGGAACATTTGGATCGTTGATTGCACGGCTTACTGGATCCAAGGTCCTCACCGAAGCCGACCTCGGACCAATTCTTGAAGGCATGAAACAACACTTGATGAAGAAGAACGTCGCGAAAGAGATCGCCGATAAAGTATGCGAGGGTGTCGGTGAAAGCTTGGTTGGAAGAAAGGTCGGTGGATTTGAAAGTGAGCCTCTACCTCCTCCCTGAGAAAGGCCATAGCTCATTCTTTTCTTCGGCAGCTACAAACACTGCTGTTCGAAAGGCACTGTCAACATCTATCACGCGTATTCTCACTCCAAAGACCTCGACTGATCTCCTTCTCTCCATTCGTACAAAATTAACATCGCCTCTTCCCTCAACTCAACAGCGTATGCCGTATAGTATTACATTTGTCGGTGTTAATGGTGTTGGCAAGAGCACAAATCTTTCCAAGGTCTGCTTCTGGCTGATCCAAAACGGACTTCGAGTTCTGATCGCCGCGTGTGACACCTTTCGGTGCGTTCGTTCCGAACATTTTCAATCATGTTCGGGGATTGATGAACTGCAATAAACTTTTTTTTCAGGAGCGGAGCGGTTGAACAATTACGCGTTCATGTTAGGAACCTGAGTATGCTCGGCGTAAATGGCGCGGCTGACAGTAAAGGCCGTGTGGAATTGTACGAGAAAGGGTACGGCAAGGACGCGGCGGGAATAGCCAAGGAAGCAATCGCATATGGTACGTTGTACCTTGGCCGTTACTGATCGAGTGTGTAACCCTAACGACATAATGTAGCCCGAGACAACGATTTTGACGTTGTGCTTATTGATACGGCAGGTCGTATGCAGGATAATGAAGTATGGCATCTACTTTTTTTTCTCATGGATCTTATCTTGACCAGATCTCTTTTCCACCTACCCTTTCATCCCCGATTTCATCCCTGCTTGCAACCTGAACTGTCAATCAACCTATCCAGCCGTTAATGCGGGCGCTTGCAAAGGTAACAGTTCTCAAAAAAAACCCTGGAAATGATTGTTATGTTTGCTAATCAACAATTGTTATCCACCCCTTTTTTTCCCTCTTACGGCTACGGGTATAAATCATCAAGTTGGTTGCAACGAATAATCCAGACAAGATCATTTTTGTTGGTGAAGCTTTGGTGGGCAATGAAGCCGTTGATCAACTGACCAAATTTGATCGTGCCCTTCGCGACTTTTCATCTGCTTCCGGGGTTGGCAAGGGACGTGGTATTGATGGAATGCTGGTGACTAAATGGGATACTGTGGATGACAAGGTTCGAACTTTCTGGTTCTTGTTTTTATTTTTCTTCTTTTGGGTTATTTCGCCTGCATCCTGCATCCTGTCTAGCCAGGATTGTTTTTTTTCACACTGGTAACAGCGGTTTTACCGGGTGCAAAAAAATCCCTTCCCTTCTCTCTTTTTTTATTACTTGTTTGAAGGTTTCTCCATTGGATGAGAAAGGTTGCGAACGTAAAACTGATTCTTCTGATACCCGTCTCTCCTTTGTTTCTCTATTTTTCCCTTTCTCCTCCATATAGGTGGGAGCAGCCCTCTCCATGACATATGTCACCGGGCAACCTATCATTTTCGTTGGATGTGGACAGGTGCGTGTCTATGTAACTAGTTTTGATTACCCCACACTAAACTTGACAATGGATCTCAATTCATTTCGAAAAAAAAAAAAAAAATTTTCCCCTCGAACATTATTGGGGACGTATCAATTCGCACGGTTTGATCATTTCCGTCGGTTTGTGTTTCAGACCTATACCGATCTGCGGCAGTTGAGAGTGGCCAATGTCGTTCAAGCTATTTTAAGCGAGTAAGTGGGTGGAAAGTTATAATAAGGTTGGATGTTTTAGTGGTTCGAGGGAGGGAGGTAAAAAAACATATGGAATATTTTTTTCTTTTTTTTATATTGTTAATTTTTGTTTTTTTTCTCATGTATGGTTCCAGAGCTATTAACTATATATTAATGAAATCAAGTTGGATGGAGAGGTTGGCAACACGATGATTTCCCTTGCCTACACCTCACCTCCCGACGACAATAACAGCTTGTAACACAACAAAAGTTATCGCTGTGGTTACACTGATCGATAGTTAATTCCAGAGAAAATGGAAAACCGTTGTATAAGACTACATAAAACAAGAAAAGCTACAGAATAGCCAAGACTGACATGTATAAAAGCTTAAGTAAATCCACAGCAGCTCTTCAAGATGTGCAAGGGTAAAAAAAAGCTTCCAGCACTTGGAGCAACGTTACAAAAAAAAAAAACAGCGGGTTGCCTAGATAACCAAAAATCGGGGCAAGGGAGATAAACAGAGGGTTAGCGGAGAGGTGTGAGGGTATTTACAGAACGTGAACATAGGAAAACTGGATGAGAAAACATGTAGTTTCTCAATAAATGAATCATAAAAAACACACAGGGGGGGACGGAGCTGGTGTATGAACATATGAACAACATGACGATGTAGGTGGGTTCTCTTGTATCAGAGACAAGTCGACGAAAACATAGCGAATGAAGTGAATTTGTGGGTTGGGGGAGGGGGGACCACGTTACAGTGATTAGGAGGTTAGTTGTTGTGGTTGCACCGGGCGAGGTGGGAATTGGAAGGTTCCTGTTCCAAAAGGTATCCGACGGCCGTTGGGGCTGGTCGGCGTACCAGGCGTCGAGCCTGGTGAAGAGGGCACTGCTAGCGGGGGAGTTCCAAGCGGACGAGTACTATATAGGATTTCGGGTTGGGGTGGAGGTGGTAGAGGCACAGACGGCGGTATAGGTCTCTCATCCCTGTACTGTTCCATTTGAGGGCTATTGTCCAGACGCTCGGCGAAGCGTGAGTTGGGAGCCCTAAAGTTGGCATTACCCGCGCCACCTGTCCCTGCGCCTCCGTAGTTACCAACTTGGGTGTTGCCTTTTCCATTACGATTCGCTGGAGCACCAAAACCTTGTGCAAATGGATAAGCAGGTGGATTAGAGAGGTATTGAGCTGATGGTGCAACACGATTTTTGCGACGTCGCTTGTAGACAATCCATGCTCCAAACGCGAGCGCAACGAAGAGAACCGCGCCAACGACACCACCAGCAATCGCACCAGCGTTGCTGTGGTGGGACAAAGCAGCTGCTGGCGTTACTTCACCAGATGAAGAGGGAGAGGGATTAGGAGAGGGATGGGGTGCAGGGGTGACGAGTGCGCTGGAACCGCCGCCGGGGATAACAGCAGCTGATACGCCGGGAATACCAGTGACTGTATCGGAACCTACAAACAGCATCGGTTACCCAGTTTAACGGTCACGTTTACGATTGGCTTACTCTGAGGGTTGACCGGAGAGTCTGGCGAAGAGTGGGTGGTCCCATCTGATGTTTTGCTAGGCACGTCGCCAGAAGAACTGCTCGAGTGTGAGTCCGGGGCAGGGGGGGTGTTGCTTGAACCTCCATCAGTGTTAGCTAAGGGTGTTGAGCCTGAGTCGGCGCCTTTACTTCCCCCCGTATCTCCAGTTTCGGTGTCTACGCTATCATGGCTATCGGTGCCTGGATGGTCATCAGCTCCATCCTTGCCAGTATCTGTATTGGTACCACCACCAGGATGAGAATCTGGGTCACTGCCTCTGCCGGGAGGAGTTGGTGGGGGAGCAGGAGGAGGGTTGATGCTAAAGGGCGGATTGTCGTGGGGATTGCCAAGTTCTTTGCCGCCCCCATTGTTATCTGGGCCATGATTATCATCGTTTCCAAAGGCATGCCCACGCCCATTGCTACTTCCAGGACCATTGTCGCCTCTGTGGGGAGTGTCCGGTGGTCCGTTGCCATTGCCATGGTCGCTGGGGCCTTTGGGACCCTGCCGTGGAGTGTGCACGCGCGGAAGGGACCTCCTCGAGTGCCTGCGAAGAGTATGCGAGGACATGGAGAAAAAAAGAGAGTGGAAAGGAACGACGAGAAAAGAAAGAGGGTGGGGGAGGAAAGCTGGTGATGGGGAACAAGGAGAAAGGCAGTCACATGGTCCCTCTGCTTATGTTTTCTCCCTATGTTTCTCGCCCGCCGCTTATCCTTTCTCACCTCCAGAATGAGGGTTGTCCCCGTCCCTGTCCGCCAGGATAACTATGCCTACCTCCTCATAGATACTCCCACCAACAAGGCCGCCGCGGTCGACGTGTACGACGTCAACAAGGTCTCCGCCGCTGCACAGAGCCTTGGTGTCTCCATCGTCGCCGCCATCACCACCCACTGGCACGACGATCACAGTGGTGGTAACCATGTGCGCGTTATCTCACATTCATCCCCCCGGGCTTGCTCAATTATCTATCCAGGATTTTGTACGTCGCCCATCCCGTAAGCACGATATTTTCAGACATGACCGAACTTGGTGCAGGGCAAGAAATTCCCAGGCCTGCCCATCTACGGCAGCAAAGACGAAAAGAATGTCAAGAATGTCTCTCATCCCGTCAGCGATAACGACGAGTTCACGATTGGCAGCAACATTCAAGTCAGGTAGGTGCTTGTGTATGCCATGCCCGTAGCAAGGCTTCATCAGCCTGTTCTAGGTGCCTTGCCACACCTTGCCACACTAAAGACTCCATCTCCTACTACGTGACGGACCCCACCGACCCGTCTCACCCAGGAGGTGTCTTTACCGGCGACACCCTCTTCATTGCCGGATGTGGTCGTTTCTTCGAGGGCTCCGCGGATGACATGAGCCGCGCTCTCAAGTATCTATGCTCTCTCCCTGACAAGACCCTTGTCTACAATGGTCATGAATACACTGCCGGTAATCTCGCCTTTGCTAAGAGCATAGAGCCGGACAGCCCTGGAATCGCTCGGCTCTCGCAGTTTGTCAAGGACAACGACGTCACCACCGGCAAGTCCACCATTGGCGATGAGAAGGATTGGAATGTCTTCATGCGCCTCGATTCACCAGACGTTAGGCAAGTATTTCTTTGGAGACACCTATAATGTATATACTCATAATTGGTACAGAGCAAAGACAAATGCCGGCCCAAATACACCAGATTCCGACATCATGAACTCGCTAAGGGAACAGAAGAACAATTTCAGAGGGTGAATCGATCCTTGGGGTAAATATCGCGTATCTGATGATCGCAGTAGCACAATGCCCAAGCTGTAATTGTTAAGAAAATAGGAAATCGCGGGTACAAGTTTTCTCTTCCTCGTATGATCATAAGGCCTCGTTCATTCATGCCATGCCGAAAATCTTGAGTACTGCACTTCTAGCGTATGGAATATACGAAAGCGTGTACCAGGTATACGCGAGGTATTCAATAAAGACGAAGACTAGGACAACAATTAGTAATTTTTCGAAGTAATAGGGAAAATAGGACGGACTAAGAGAGAGAACCTGCAGCAGCAAGGGGGATCACGCTATCAGTCGCCAGGAAATGCAAGTAACAGATGACACGTACATCACTGCCAATGACAAAGGCGAAAATAAAGACCAGAACGATAGATGCGATGAGCATGATCGTTGCAATTACACGAACAGGTTTGAACATCTATTCATCATATTAAGCAAAAAAAAGTCATATCCACATTTCATAAACGCACCAGCTTCAATTGACTGAAAAACTGGAGAATAGAACAGTCAATTCATATCTGATCTTGAGAATTGAAAAAAAGCCTTACGCCAATGACAAAGCCAGTCCCAATCAGCGATACAATGGTTCCCAAGACAAACAGTACTGCGGAACATGTCGTGTAAGCAAAAGTTCCAGCACATTCACTGTACACAAAACTTGACACGTACCTGCAAAAGTTCCCGTCTGACCAAGGAAAAGCATAATAGCACCCAGCAGACTCAGAACGAATCCAATCGCGAGGCTAAATCCACCCCCCACAAAGCGTTCCAAAAATCGTATAAGTCAGGGGGGGGACAGGTAAAGAAAAAAAAATCAATGTACGCACCAACCAATAAATCCGTACAACCTCGTCATCTTTGACAACTTCAAGAACTTAAATGCCGAATCCCCCTCGAAGAACTGTGTTTCCGGGACCAGATTGGCGCCCGCCTCAAGATTAAGCCATCCTTTGCTCCCCATTATTCTGTTCTCAAAAGCCTTCTTCTTCTAAAGTTCTAAAGTCGAATAGCACAGATGCGCGCGTCGAGATCACAAGCAGAAATGGAAGCGAATGGGATACAGAATTTGTTAAACGTGTTGAGGTGAAGTGTCGAGTAAGTGAGTGAGGTGGCGTAGCGCTGCGGTGCTTGTAATTGAAAAAGCGGTGTTTGTGTGTGTGCGAAGTCGCTCTGTAAGCCGCGGGCGTAATTCCAAATCACGCTGGGTAGCTTAGGGTCCTGGTTGGGTGGCTAGACCGAAGAATATGCAGGCGAGGTTTATGAGCGTCGGGCGGTGAAGTACAGTGATGGTGGTTGTTAGTTCGGTTAGATGCCCATGAGGTTGATCGGAATACATGCACATCGCAAAGGTATTTACCACGAATTGAAAAAGAATTTAAAAAATCTATTTTTTTTTAAACAGCAGTCATTTTACATCAGTAGGTGGGTTGGATTTACCCAAGCAATGTTAGTACAGTACACCGTCTATACAAAATACATCTGCGTCTTCATGTTGCTGTTAACCGGGCTAAAATGTTGGCGGTAATAGTCTAATTGGGAATCATCGTCCTCCTGCCCACTAACGGAAGATACGGAATAGTCATTGATACTGGCATCGTAATGGAACTTTGCCCGACGGCAAACAAGCTAGGGGATGATTAGCGATTTAAGCATGACATTTGATAGTCTTGGCTTACATCTGCGTCTAAGGGGTATGTTAGCGGAGGGAATCAGTCATGATAGATGTTACTCACAGTATACAGGCGCAGGAACTTTAACAGACCTTGTTGACCTGGAATAAGCGTGACAAAGAGAATACCTGTGTTCATTTAGTTCAAGCTCTGTCGCTGGTTCAAAGGAGACTTACGCTAACTCCTGAAGTCTGAGAAAGGAGACATCAGCAAAAGGGCTTCACTCGAAGAAACCTGATACATACTCGACCATGCTCATACCGACATCATTACGAATTACAGTGTAGTGACTGGGAATGGATGCTATGCATGGTCAGCGCCAGTTATCACCCAAAGGAGCAGGAAGTACGTACTGCCTTTGAGGCCAGGTTGGGACTGCAGGTAAAAGTCACAATATCTCGGATGAACAATCTCTGTGACAATGTCAGGAGCTCATCATACTATTCCAAAACTGTTTACGCACCATTGTCGACTACCAGCCCAGCTTTGAAATTCCCATTTCCTCTACTATCCGCCTGACCTGGGTTTGTGGGGAAAAATCGAACATGATGACGTTTGCCAACGACTATATGAATTATCTTGGGTCTTTTGCCGTCTGGGTATGTTTTGGTAATGGCGCCTAGACAATGTTCAGAGCGAGGCTTTCAAAAGATGTTTCGTATTACCTTCCATAGCTTCTTTTTCGTGCCTCCCAACATTATCAAACTCTCCTTCTGAAACACCATCGCGGAAGAGGATTATAATTCTTGGCACCTCACCAAGATTTTTTCCTCTGAAACTGTTGATTACGTCCTTTGGAGATATCAGCGATTGATCGATGTCTGGCATCGAGTCCGTATGCATACCATAAACATGTCAGAGAAATTTTCTATAATTTCGACTCGCGAAGACTGAACATCGATGGCAGCGGCATATTGGCATGCATTCTTATCAAACGAGGCAACAACGGAGGCAATAGAAGGTAGTTGGCTTCCCGGTCCGGGATGACTAACATCGGCACCTAATTAGTGGCTGTCAGTGGTTTATCTTCGTCATGCATAAACAAACTGACCAACGACCATGAAAGGCATGGCTCTAAGCCTCTGGAGTACGGGTGACTTTGCGGAGAAGTTCACACCGCCCATCTTGGGATTAATCCTAACAAAAGTTGTTGGCCAGTTGCTTCCGAAGAAAACCGCACACCCACTTTAGAATAAGGTTGTTTTGATATTGATTGACCCTCCGGGATGAAACATTCCTGTTCAAATTATTACTCCATCTCTGAAATAATGGAGGAAAAATAAGTTTTGGTAATGATAATGAGGAGAAGATAGATTCGTACAACACACTGAGTAGCGACACCCCAAGTGATGTCTCCAAACCGTTTGATCTTGCGATATTGGTCCTCTGCGGGATCTGGGAGGATCGCTATGATAAGGCTTGGGTTATATCGTCGTCTTAAACTTTCCAACTCCTTTCAAGAAAATGGATGAGTTCAGAAGATAACGCAAATGATTTTCTCTGACCTGTAGAACGTCTACTTGCGTCGATCGTCTCTCGACACCTTCAGGGTTGGGTACCTGCATCCCTATAACAGAATGAGAGGGAAGTTTGGCAGTGAAGTCATGCAGCAAACCTAGGTCCCTCATCGCCTGGAGCAGCTCCCCGACAAAGTAGTGTATCGCGGCAGGATCGACATTGGCAAAGTCTATAACAATCCATCGCGATATTTGAGCTGGGGAAGCCAACCTCTGCTTCATGACGTCCCATACTCCCGGTCTTTGATGCTGGAGAAACATGAGTCCTGTAATAGTATGGTTGTTGAATGTATTACCAGCTGCCGCTCTTGAGTGCCGAAAACAATAGAAGGTGTGTTCAGCATCCGTCCCTTGATCATCTCGGGCGTTTCGCGAACTTCGATGCCCGCGGTGACTAAGAAGTGAGAATTAGCGTAATCGAAGTGCTGGAAGGCGCGGTTGATCTCGCTGGCTCTTTGTCGTGGATCAGACGGCGTGAACTCTAAGGCTGCTCGAACAACCTCCGGGGTTGCGCGGTTCTTGATCCTGATCAGTAAGTATTTCCAGTTATTCTTGCAGGTCAGCCATACCTTGTAAAACTGCTCTTCCGTCGAACAACACGTTATTGGAAACTTTCCATCCTTGGTCACTATGCCGAGCGTCGAGCGAGGTATAGGAAAATTGTAAGCTCTCATGAAATGATCCTGCGCCACCCGAGTGAGATGTGTAAAGGGATTGTAAGAGATTTACGCACAGCGACGGCCACCTGTTCTCCATCCTTTTCAAAGGTCTCCGCACCAACATCCTGGATGACGTTTCTGATAATTTTCCCTGAGGATTTATGTCTATGGTTCCCAATATTCACCCGGATTTTTAATCCTCTCAGGAATTGCCTCAGTTTCTGGAATTGGTCATTACGAAGTCGCTTAAGATCGTTCCGATTCCTGAGATGGAGGTAATCGGCGCAAACTTTTTCCAGTTCAGCGGCAGGAAGGCTGGTGAAAGATGAGAAAGACGAACGGTGAATTAAGAAAGAAAAGCCTTACATCACACCAATAGTCACGTCTACATTGATCACTAATTTGTCGAATGCGGGCCGCACGCTCCTAAGAAATTAGATGAGAATCAAGTTCTTGGTAACTCCGAATTGCACTCACTGGAAGTAACCTCGCCAAAGTTCTAACGGCGCAATTTGTGGCGACTGTCCTAATCAATTGTCAAATGATGAATTTAACGTAAGAAAGGCAAGCGAACACACTTTTTTCACTCCTGACAAAGATCGATTTTGCAGTAGATAATATTCCTTCCTTTCTGGAGAGAGAGTTCAATTGGTTTCAATACACGAGGATTCCAGAGAGGGAAACTTACTGCTTCGGTGTAGCTTGTACGAACACATTGAGCATATTCAAGATCATGTTTACTTCCTCTTCACTGCTTCTTTCGGTTCTAATGTATTGTTGAAGGGAACTTAAAAGAAGAGCCACTCAGCATTCACCTCGAAGACCTGGACTATCACCTTACCCGAAGTTGACCTTATTCACATGTTTTACGTGTACATTTACTACCCTTTTCTTCCTATCATTTTCGAAATCATGATGAAAGGGCACTTGAAACTTGAGAGAGTGGTGAGTGATCCAGATAGAAAGCGATAGGTATACGACTTGCTGTTTGTTCAGAAAAGTATCGCAGTGGCGCGAAAAGGTTCTTCACTCCATCAAAAGCTTCATTCGTTGTATGTTAGGAAGCGCATTGTCGGATATGAATCAACAATTACCAGCTCTTTTCGTGAATACATGAGGGTTCATCGATTGAACTCGCATTATAATTTCATTCCCCTTCTTAGCACCAATCTTGGGCTGCGGTTGCCACTGGGGTTGAATATCTTTTGTTGTCCATATCAGGATACATGAGGCCGCGATTATCAACAGGTGTTATCTCACCGACTGATGAACGGTGTCAGTCGATCTATCGATAGCCAAGACAAGCAGACAGACCGTCGTAGTGATGAACATCCCTCGTCGGGACTTGCATCCTGAAGGAATTGGTCTGGACATGGGTGTCATAATTAGCATTGTTCAAATGCTCGAGCCTTTTATGTCTGGGCACGAAGACGGCCATGTTATATCGGGGTTGAGGCGGGATGAAGGACTTGACGGCAGCGATAAGTTGGATTAAAAGTGGGTTTATATATTGTCACGAATAGGATAAAAGGGGGAATGTGACTGCGTTTACAAAGTTGAAGATGGCCCACCATGCGCTAGAGTGCGCGGCGAGAACGTGTGGTGGGAAGTCGTCAACTTGTGCAGCCTCCTCTAACATGAGGCGCCCGCGCTTTCACTTTGCCCTCACGTGATCGACGTTGGCTATTCCTTATCTGGAACGGAAAGAACAAACAGAACAAACATGGCATTCTAGAGAATTCGAAAATAATCGTGCACAACTTTAGGGGTAAGAACGGGATAAGGAACGTACAAACATAGTTGGCAGTAATGCGATACACTTTTTTAGGGAAGTAACAAAAACTCATCACGTCATTATAATCGCCAGTCGTAGAAAAGTTCATTCAACAAAATCAAAGAGAGGATACCTTTCGCCTCAATATTTCCTGAATATCCGAGATGTTCCGGACAGTGTCATTAGTGGAAGGGCCAGGGAGAATCCCGAGCCTCTGTTTGGTCGAAAGCAGTAACTGCTGCACATTTGGGACAACACGAGGAATGAAATCAATGATAAGCTTGTCCTGCTCGACTTTAGTTTCAAGTTTAAATCGATCAAGGAATATACGCACGTCCGGACGGAGCACAGCAACAGCACGTTGCAACCACCATAGAGAATTCTTGAAAGCCTCTTCACCAGGTTGTGTCTCACCGACCACCGCGGACAACTGAAAATTTAAGATTAGTGCTGATTCATTTGCATAACTGTAATGCAAATTACTTACTCGGTGGACAAGTGTCAGAATCACCGCCTGTGAGACAAGACAAGGACTATTCAGCGGCATGATCATATCAGGAGTGGTATGCGCCAAGAGATCCTGGAGCTTGGCGGCGTCCTGAGTCTGAAGAACACCGAGGTAGACTTCATCCCACTCGTCAGGCTTGATGGGTGGGGTTGATCGTTCTTGCGACGATTGAGCGGGCGGGGGCTGTGGAATTGTGGCGGGATGTGACGCTTGAGGGGCAGCAATAGTGGTAGGGTACCACGTATTGTGAAGAACAGGCTTTTGTTGTTGTGGAGCAGGTTGCTGCTGTGCATAGGGTTGATGAGGGTAATTCTGTGGCGGCATATTTACGGGCTGAATATTCTGCTGTTGGCGGAGCTGAGACTGGCCATGCGAACCCTGGATCGGCGGTAGGGGCCCAGGAGAATTATGAGCTTGAGATGATTGCGCGAGATGGTGCATGGTGCCAGTCGTATTGAGACTCAGGAACTTGACCTGATCTGATAAAGTCTTCACCGAGTGCTCGAGTTCCCGAATAGCGGCCTGAACGATTGGTCAGTATGATATCAGATAAAACTCGAATGAACATACATCGTGACTGCGGAACGCTTCATTTTGCCATGCAGTCAATTCTGACTTGACACCGTGAATTTCACCACGCAACTCGCGAAGTAGTTCTTGGTGCATAGACGACGCTTGTTGAGAATACACAGGAATGAACGTTTTGGCAATTGCATCCTTTACATGCCGCTCAATAATAGGAGTGAGGTTCGTTGCTAAAAGATGGGCCAGGTGATTGGAGATGTCAGGCCTGAAAAGAAGCTTCTCCATCTCGGCGGGAAGGACCTGATGAGGTATGAGTCGGGACGCAGCGATCCAAAGACATCTTTACTTACCTGAGTAATATTATCGACCAAACCTTTGCCAACCTGATCGTTCAGTGCTGCCTTCACTTCGTTCTTGGTGATACTCTCCAAGGATGGAAGCACTGAATTTTGAACCTCGTTTTTGACAGCCATCTCAACTACGCGCGTAGTGTTGCGTGTGAGTTCTGTGGAGATAAGCTTGAGTATCTTTTCTTGACGAGCAAAGTCCTCTGCTTGCTCATGAGTTCGTGCGTCTTCAAGGCGCTGATCTAGGCAGAAAACGTGATTAGTAGTACATGGTGTCAGGAGCCCACGCTATCTTACTTTGTTTATCCATTTCTTTCCCAATAAGCCGTCCGAGACGAGTGTGCAAACTATCCTCGGTCTTTCTGATCTCGCGGGTTAAGACCTGGCCAAGAGCGTTTTCAAGGCTTGCATCAAGAGCGGTCCTCTGGGCTTTCTCCTTCTCCTTGCCGCTATCCCATCCAACGTTCTTTCCTTTAGGACCTCTGCCCTTCGTATCTAAGGAACGACCGTCGTCATTCTCGTTATCAGAGGTAGGAGTACGAGGCCGGGCGGGGTTTGAGAGGGGAATGTGAGGGTGCATTTGTGAGGTCGAAGGAATAGGTTGAGGTTGGCGTATTGATTGTTTGTCGGGGATGATCGGCTGGGGAAGTCCTTGAGGTATTTGGCTTGGGGGTGCTGCTGCGACAAATTGAGGATATGGGAAGCGAACTGGAGCTGTAGCAAGAGCATTCTCGAACCACTCTTGGCGAATCAGGACTTGATCAACACCGCCCGAATGGACGGAGAACGCGACGAATGCCAACTCTCCGGGAATCAGTTTCGCAGCAACACAAGCAGCGTGCGCTTCGACGCCATGGGGATCAGAGTCTGCAGTGAGTATGACAAAGTGAATTGTCGCCTTCGGTCCGCAGAATTCGACGACTTGATCAAAGTAACCCCTTATGCCCTCCTCGCCTACGAAAGGTGTCTCTGAGGCCAACTTGAAAGCAAACATACTTTCACGACGGCTATTTGCTATCCAAATCGTCTGAATTCGAGCGTCATAATTGATGTGACCAAACATGTCAGGGTCTTCACCATTACCATTGACAAACTTGATGGTGGAGAGGATAGTCTTCGTATTGACCGATAAGAGCTGGAACACAGTTCCATTCTTTCGTCCAACAACCAGACCCCCGTCAACGAAGGTGAGTGATGATGGAATGTCTTCACCACGGATCTTGTGAGTGGCATACGGGAGCTTATCATGAATATTCCATATCGTGAGCGTTGAATCGTCAGAAATGGTAGCTAGGGCACGTCTCAAGGCGTCGAAATCAAAAGCAGTAATCCTCTGTGAATGATTAGGAGCCGCGCCTCAGCTCCAGTATAATCACAACAAAACGGAAAAAAGATACATACCGAAGGAACGCTGAAGACTTGACCAAGATGATGGAGGTCAGAATGGGGGAATGGCATTTTGTTTAGGGCGTGTGTATTGGCGAGGTCGATCACGTAAACTTTATTGTCTGAAGCGACAGCCAAAGTATCTGGATCTTTTGGATGCCACTTCACGGATCGAAGTGCTTCGGCTGTATTTGTAGGCGGTACGCAAAGCAGGAGCGTGCCCCTTAATGAAATAAACTCGTTAGCAGGTATGAATAATTATTAGAAAATATATCTTACGGCACGTCGTCCTCAATAGTTACAGGCAACTCCCAAACAACAAAACCACCATCTGAGGTCACCCCCGCAAGTCTGTTGTGATAAACCGCCATATCGGTAACGCTCGATGTCGGTGGGAATATAGGAGGGAGCTGTAGGAGCGTCCTGTCTCCCCTGGCTCGCGAGATAACACGGACACGTCCTCTCGTCATGGCGTAGGCAACCCAGTGCGTAGCACCGATAGTCGTTCCAGGCAAAAAGACCGGCTCTTGCTTGACAAGGGCGATTGCAGTGGACTTGACAGAATCTTGAGGAGCCTGAATCTCCTCTAGACTTTGAGAAACGTCGATTAGGATGGTCTGAGGTTGAGGACTGGGACTCGATTGTATTTTATTGCTTGTCTTGGCCTGGTTGACAGGACCCTTCCTATTACCTCCCCGAGGACCAGGGGAGCTTTCCTTCTCCCGTCGGCCACCAGTCTGGGAAGGAGGCGGGGGGCCTTGAGTAATGAAGCTATCGGGTTGGCGTGGTTGAGGACGCTGCGGTTGAGACACCGGTTGTTGCTGAACAGCGGGCTTAGGGGGAGAGCCCCGAGGAGAGGCATTACGAGGGAAAGGTTTGACATTGGCCGGAATGGGCGGCAATGGAGCGCGGCTCGACATCTGCTCTACCTGAGAGTAATCATTTCCGCCATAATACGATTCATAAGCAGAGACAGGCGCCGGTACCGATGTCTGAACGAGTGGCTGTTGCCCGCGAGAGATATTCTCGAGAAGATTCTCGACAGACTGTCGCTTGGGGTCAGGGACAGTCGTCCAGGAAGAATCATCTGTCCCGCTGGAGACACTAGATGACTGTGGTGGCGGCGCGGGCCTTTTGTTCACAGAACCCGCTGTGGAACCGGTCGTGTTGGAGAGATGGTCGAAAGGAGAGATGAATTCAAACATAGATCTGCGAGGGGATGGTGCGCGCTGCTGCTGTTGAGCTACGACAGGGGACGAATGCTGCTGGGATTGAGGCGAGTTTTTCGGATCCACCGCTCGCGGGGATGCCTGCATTGGTGGCTCATAAGGCCGATACTCTCCCTCGCGAATTGACGAGGCATACGGCGGGGAAGGCGCATGGGGTGCGCTCCTGACCGACTCTGCGTAATTGCTGCGAGGGTGATTGCTATACATAAAAGAAAATAATTTGCGTTAGCCAAACTGAAATGGTTCTTAAAGCACTCGAGGCGTTGCCGCCACGAGGCAAAAGGAAGGAAAAACATGCGACAGGGGGACGAAAACACAGCACGAAATGTACGTACCCGGACATGAGCTGTTCCAATAAAATCTTGCCCTGGTTCTCGTTATGGCCAGGAGAGGCATTCGAGCGCTGGGAAGACTCAGGCGGTGTTGATACTTGCGCTGGAAGTGACGTATTGGAAGCCGGTACGGCGGGTTTCTTCGACGCAGCCGGCCCACCGAGTAGAGACAACAATGCGTTTTGACGTTCCGACGCCGAAGCCGAAGAAGCGGGAGCCGGTGACTCGTCCTTCAAAGCCATGACTGGGGTGACAGGCGCTGACGACACGGTATGAGTGTTATCAGAACCAGGGACAGACGACGAAAGGGGTTGCTGCGGTGGCGCTTGCTGTGGTTGTTGTTGCTGCTGATGAAGAGGAGGAGGCTGCGAGGACTGTTGCGATACTGGTGCTGCGATATTTTGGAACAAAGCATCGATCTGATTTGGAGATGAGTTACTCGGCAACTGGGCTGGAGGCGAATACTGCTGGATGGAATGCTGTTGGTTGGGAGGAGTCGGTCCCCTCGAGAAGAGTTCATGGATGCCTGTTCGGTTGTTATCCATGACTGAGAGAAAAAACTCGTTAGCAGATCACAACTGCGGCGGAGAACAAACAGAAAAGATCTCTGGGAAGCGTGGTCGATGAGAACACGATGGCGGCAGGAGAAAGTGCAACTTTTCGAGTAAACGACCTCGAGGCGTTGAACACGCCTGAGCCACGAGGCTTGCAACAGCTCGGGTCTTGCCGATGACAGCCCAATTGGGAAACAATAAGTCAGTGCTATTGAGTCTGCCTACTGGATATCATAGAGCATGCAACGTGCATCTACCACAGGTCCACGATTTAATGCCTCCCGCGAATATACTATAGATGCACTCGGCCATTGATCTCGAGTCGCGTATACTTTTCATGACACTGGCAAGCCTTGCTTATGACTCTAAAATTATGGTACTTTCTCATCAAACTTCTAAATACTTCGACGACAAAGGCCATGAACACGCAGTCAACAGACGTCAAAAAATGCCACTATGCATTGATGGAACAGCACACTTACTCCAATACTGCGGCAAACTTCTAAAGTACTAGTGCGATCGTACCGGAAAACCTGGCGTTATGCCTCGAGGCAGGTGAGCGCTGACGCAGATGCCCGGTAACCCGAGAGGACGATTCGCATTCTCGTGTGGATGGAACTGATGAATTGAAAATAATTACAAGATATTGTCTGTTTTCCGAGGTGGATATAGCATTGTGGGGCATACGGCTAGAATTCTGTAAAATCTGAGCGAGGTGAGACAACCTAACGATCACACTCATGGGCCCTTGAGGATGTCTATGCTAGATAATAGAGTAAATCATTCTGTTGTAGCATCCAGCCGGCACCTTGCTTGAACGTTTCCCCCGCTAATTTGCCGGCGGATACAGCAACCGAAAGGAGTCCTTTTATACGCGCCCCACACTGCAAATGGAACGTTTTCGGATCGGTGATAAAATCGGAGAACGCTAGTACGAGTATATGAGTAGAATACTTCCCTCAGAAACAAATTCTCTCAGGCTACTCAGACATAATTACCACAGAGAGATGTCGCAGTGAATGTAGCCAAGATGCCAAGGAATATACTCCTAAGTATCAAACTTGTAGGTTGGGTTGGGTCGTTACTCCACGCTCGAAAAGCTTGTCCTGATAAAATTTGGAGCAAGTCCATTGTTCCTTTTGTAAGCCGCCACGAAGCGATGTAAGACTTTACGACCGGGTGATCAAATTGCAAAAATAAGGTTTGAATCGACACTAATAATGAAACCCTGTACGTATATGTGAGATCCGTATGAGTAATAATGTTACACCGCTCCCCAAGAAGTTGAGGTGTTTTATGGATAACCACTCACAGCGGATTACATGACATCACATTATTTTGGGTGGTAGCGGGAGCCAACCAGAATGCAATAATGGGCAGACTGCGCCAACAGTGCATTGATAGATTAGTTGTTTCATCACAAAAAATGGAAGCAATTCAATCCCAATCGTCGAGGCGTTGACGAAACGAACGGAGTTTCTCATATTCAAAATATTAACAAACAGGCTCCAAAGTGGATATAAACCCACTCACTGAGCACTAAGTCCTCAGAAACTTTCTTCTCTCAAATCAATCGTCTTTGGCTACTCTACTACTCTCCAAGAACCACCATGAACGCTGTAGGTGATGAAGATGTTCATGGTGGCATATGACACTGACCCTCACAACGAAAGATCTTTGATATTGTCGTCGACCAAGCTTGCTCTAGCGGCAACTGCAAATGTGACAAATGCAGCGGGAACGCTAAGTGAGTCTTGGAATAATTCATATACTGTTCCTACCCTGACAACACGATGATATTCCAGCTGCAAATGTGGCGATAAGTGAGTCTGAACCATCTTACACCATTCCTGGCCTGACAAGATGATATTCCAGCTGCCAATGCGAGGCTGGCAGTTGCAAGTGTTGAGCGACCTCATTATGCTGCTTTGCAGATTGTATCACCGTAGTCCGATGTGTATGTGTATGCGTTTGAATGAATGAATGTATTGTGGTGCACATGGTTTAAGGGTCAAACACGGTGTACATTGAGTTCCCCTGCTGCAGGAGGTGGATTTGAGGAAGTTTGCGGTCTAGCTCCAACAACGCACATACCTATATCTTCGTATCTTCGAGAACGCATAGGGTCTATCTCGTTTAACTGAGCCAAGAATGCTTGGCATTCATCTACCAACGCCTGAACATTAACACTCTCTTTGTGGCCCTTAATTAGCATACGCTTGTAATGAACAAGCGACTCCAAACACCCTATATATCACAGAAATCGAAGTTAATAACGAATCATACAGCGTGCTTCGAGACATACATTTGCTGTCAGGCTGTTCTGCTAAAAGGTCAGCGATCACATTAATCTCCCGTTCAAGAACCTTTCTGCTGCTATCTTATTTCACCTAATCAGGACGGTGGAGCTTCACAAGGAGGACAGACTTACTGTCTCCAATAAGCCATCTGTGATAGATCCAAACACTTTGGTCTTGGGGATCGGTATACATCGCATCCCTAATGAGTTTGAACTCTAATGATCGTTGACTTTTACGTTCGCTGTTCAATTAAATCTGCAGACACGCACCATTTTCCTTGGATTTTGGTTCATCAAGCTCGCCGTTGGACCAAAGAGACAAAAGAATCTTTGATCTTTGGTGCCAAGCGCTGAAGTTGGAGAAATTAGAGACGATTTTAGCTTTGGTATAGACGAGCTCCGTCTTTGGCTGCGGCGGCTTTGGAATTTGCGAAAGGATATATCTTCGATAATTCCAGGCGTGAACTTAAATCATCATCAGGGGGCAGTTTGGGAAGAACAGAACAAAGGACACACAATTTCTAGGATCCTTGTTAAGCATTTGTTCAACGACAAGCAAGTCTTTCTCCCAAGCAGCCTGTTTCCAACCATCTGCACCATCCTCCCCAGCAGGGGCGGGACCACTTGGAATGTTTTCAAGGCACCATCGTCTATGATTCCAAATCCAATAGACTTTGGGGTGCGTCTTTAGTGCACCCATCGTCATCCCTAAGTCGTCAGATAAGAGCTCAACAACCTGATCCGGCGTCCTTGGAGGAATCAATAGATAGGAGCGAACATTAGCAACGTTCCCACCTGTGAGGAAAGATGCCACGGAGGAGAATATTACGTCTGTAGTTCCAAACGGTGTAAAATTCTGGATTGAGTTGCAAAAGCTTAGCGGTCATGCGTAGAGCATCCTCTGACAGGTCATTCTGTTTTTTCTACTTCATATGATGATGAGCACTGGGATATAAGTGGGAAGCGGGAAACATACCCGCGAGAGGACTTGGTTAGTGAGTGCAAGGTAATCGGTTATCTTGGCTTGCTCTCTCTGTTTGCGTGCGAGAATATCATCGCGGGACTGACGAACGCGTTTGATTCCATGCTGGATAAGAGTGAGCTGATGAATTGAGGAGCCGGGCAGGCAGCTGGACTGACCATGGTTGTGATAAGGAGAGCGTGGGAATGGTCGTGGAAGCGATGCGGTGCTGTCTTCCTTCCAGCCAGAGGAGTTAGAATTCAAAATGCCCGGAGAGCTCGTCTCGTACGACAGCTTCGTCTCTCTCTTCCCCTCTCCCATCCTGTTCCTTCTCCCCTCACTCATCCTGACCTGCTCACCCCCAAAGACCTCCACAGAGAGGAAGACCTCTTACGCAACCCAAACTCTTTTCGCGCGTGGTGGACAGCTCTCCAGGCGACACGGGAAGCCTGCGCCGCTCAACAGAAGCTAGAGGGAAGCCTTGACGTATCTGACGCTGCTCGCGCTCTTTTGGGCCCTCTGGCATCGCCCTTGGCTCGTCTCAACTTCCAGCGATTAACGTACTTGTACGAATCCGCTCTCGTGCACTTTGCTGGGTCTTTCAAGCTATGGAAATCCTATTTGACTCTGCGCATGTCCTTTGTCTGCGGGAAGCCAGTCATTAGAAAGCGGGCTGGTGGAAAAAAGAAGCTACCCGAGATGGGAGATGCGCTCGAGGACGAACTCGAGGACTTGGAAAAGTGGGAAGGACCACTGGATCCTATTGTCGGTTGGGAGGAATGGAAGTTGTTGGCTGCGACATTTGAAAGAGCGCTTATGTATCTTCCAAAAGTACGTCCAGTTGATTCAAAACGAGTTACTGTCTGCTCACACCTAGTCCAGTTGCCACGACTGTGGCTCATGTACACGTCGATCTTCTTTCATCCTGCTTGTCCGCCGAACCTTTCCCTGACACATGCGCGGCGCACGTTCGACAGAGCACTGCGCACACTCCCCCCGTCTCTACACGCGCGTATATGGACGCGATACTTGCTTCTATCCGAAAGGAAAGGCGGCGCGACAGCCTTCTCCATCTACAGACGTTACCTCAGTGTCGACCCTTCGCTGTCAGAGCGATACGTTACGATTCTGCTGAACCCCGTGAATGCCGAGCCCGGCCATTGGAAGCTGCTAAGCTTCTCCTACAATTGGCCCGAAAGGCTTCCAAAGGTCAGTATACCAGTCCGGAGGGCAAGAGCCCCTACCAGTTGCTAGAGTCTTTCATCGACGTCGTTGAGAAGTTCTCGGAGCAGGTTGGACTCGATGTGGAAGATACATTAGAATCCAATAAAGCAATCGCGGAAGCGGATTCCATGCAAGAGGTTTCAGAATCTAAGCCAGTCGATGGGTCTGGTGCAAATACTAACAATACTACGGAGGCTGTAGACCCTGATGAAGATCCTCTCAACCCCCGAAAACTCAATATCGAAGATATAATCAAAAAGGATGGTCTAGGTGTCTACAAAGATCAGGCAGGGCGGCTCTGGGTTGGACTGGCAACCTACTGGATAAAACGCGCTGAATTTGATAGAGCCAAGCATACCTTCGAGGCCGGTCTCAGCAGCGTCCTTACTGTCCGTGATTTCAATCAAATATTCGATTCATATGGCGAGTTTGGGCAGTCTTTAATGGACGCACTCATGGAAAGCCTCAAGGAGGAGGAGGATGACGAGGAAATGGCTGAGACAGAGAAGGACCTTGATCAACAGATGAAGGACTTTGAAGAGTTGGCTGATAGAAGACCTTTCCTCCTCAACGATGTGATGATCAGGCGCAATCCCAACGATGTCCAAGAGTGGGAAAAACGTGTCGCTTTGTGGGGAGAAGACGACGAGAAAGTTGCCGAAACCTATACACAAGCATTCGAAACCATCAATCCTCGTAAAGCCACTCCCAACCTCCACCGTTTGTATATATCTTTTGCGAGGTTCTACGACGAAGGTGGTGTGTCAGGGAAAGCAGAGCCCGACCTACCATCTGCCAGAAAAATCCTAGAGAAAGCCACCAAAGTTAATTTCAGAGCTGTGGATGATCTTGCCGAAGTTTGGTGTGAATGGGCAGAGATGGAACTTCGACACGAGTACGTCTCCCAGATCTTAATGAATTTTCCATCATCATTATTAATCGTGACATACAGCAATGATGATGAAGCTATTCGAGTAATGCAACGTGCTGCGGCTGTCCCAAAGAACATCAAGGTCAACTATCATGATCATGTAAGTCTGGAATTTCCCATATTTGCGACACATTGACTGATTAAAAATCTTTTTCAAGTCGCTTTCTGTTCAAGCTCGCCTCTTCAAATCGTTGAAACTTTGGTCATTCTATGTCGATCTCGAGGAAGCTATAGGGACGGTGGATTCGACCAAGGCCATATACGACAAAATACTCGAGCTGCGCATCGCCAATGCTCAAATTATCGTCAACTATGCTGCCTTCCTTGAGGAAAACAAATACTTTGAGGAAAGCTTCAAGGTGATTTATTTACTTGATCCCCAAAGGATGTGTACTGATATGCTCTAGGTTTACGAACGAGGTGTCGAATTGTTTACATTCCCCGTTTCCTTTGAAATCTGGAATATCTATCTGTCCAAATTTATCAAACGTTATGTTAGTTATACCATCTCTTTTCCTTTCTGAATTTCTCATGCAGCATGTTTGTAGGGTGGAACAAAACTTGAGCGCGCCCGTGATCTCTTCGAGCAAGCATTGGAAAAATGTCCTGCCAAATCATGCAAACCCATATTTCTTCTATACGCCAAGTTGGAAGAGGAACATGGGCTTGCCAAGCGTGCGATGTCCATTTATGAGCGTGCGACCCAAGAGGTCAATGATACCGACAAGTTCGAGGTATGTAGTGTGAACACAACCTGGCACTCTCGTGATTGACGCAATTCAAAGATGTATACAATCTATATTGCGAAAGCGACTGAAAACTTTGGGCTACCAGCCACTAGGCCCATATATGAACGTGCCATTGAGGGTGAGAACATCCCTCGTCAAATTAATTTGAGGTCTCTGACTCACGTTTTCTGTAGTTCTTCCGGACCGCCAGACAGCAGAGATGTGCCTTCGCTTTGCTGCCCTCGAGCGCAAACTCGGCGAAATTGACAGAGCACGGGCAATCTATGCGCATGCGTCACAATTTTGCGATCCTCGTATCAATTCACGCTTTTGGAGCGAATGGAATTCATTCGAAATCGAAACGGGATCGGAGGACACATTTCGGGAGATGCTCAGAATCAAACGAAGTGTACAAGCTCAATTCAACACTGAAGCTAGTTATCTGGCTGCTCAAACTGTGGCTGCTGGACAGGGTAATCAAGCATCGAAGGAGGATGGTGAGGAGCCTCAAGATGCTATGGCTGCTGCCGAAAAACAGGCCGGGAAGGGCCCTGCCTTTGTCGCTGCAAAGACGACTGGATCATTCAAACCCACGGAGAATAACGCCGCTCCTTCTGGGCAACCGAGTAATGCTGACGAGATTCATATTTCTGATGACGAAGATATCTAACTTGTGCATAATGTTATATCTCGATACAGCGTTACGGTCATTGTCAGCGTATATATTGTAGTGGTTTCTGGCATATCATTGCCTAGTTGACCTCGACTTGACAAGTGAGGATTATTTACTTTCCCATCGTTCAATTTCCACACAGCATATATCCTCCCACTTGGCTTCCCATCCATCTTCTTGCAACCAGGGCTGTGCGACCCAACGGTCGATGATCTCTCGAGATTCCTGGAATGTTATTGAATGGTTATGCAGGGCATTCACAGAGTCCATATGAAAGTTCAGAGAGCGGTGGTATGGCACAATAATATCCGATATTGAGATTACTAGATTTTATAAGGTCAAGCGTTAACCAGCTTGCAATCGTACGAGGGACATACCGAATCTTTCTAGTGACCAAGTCACCCAAAGAGGTTCTTGGCAGACCCATTGCCACCCTTTAGCTTTGTGGGCTTCCACTAAAATGGACTCCAGAGATTCTATAAGAGAGTTGAGTTTGCGGAATTGCTTTTGCTAGAGACACAGTTTCAGTTTCAGGAAATTTGGGAAAAAAGTGGACGCGGCGCACAAGCTTGACTATCATCGAATCTAGATCATTAATGCACTTGTCCATTATTTCTAGCTTGGGAGCGACTATGTGTTGGCGGGGTAGGCGATTTGGTATTCGAGCTATTTCATTGCTAATTTCCTTTGCGGATTTACGATGAACAGCGATTTGTCGAGGGCATGATGAAGGCGTACTCCAGATCAGTCCGAGTGTCCACTAGTTTTCTGAGCGATTTGAGTCCGTCAAATATAACAAAGTCTTCCCATCTTTCTGTTACAGAACGAATTTCCTGGAGACAGGTTCTAAGTTTCCGATGGTATGTTGATTCGAGTGGTTTTGAGGGAGAGTTTGGAGTGGACCTGGGTTGTGTTTTTCGCTGTACAGGGGAGGAAGTTGGAGTTGAAGGACCACGAAATGAAGCTAGGCGGCTCATTTAACGGGATCGCGTGTATTTAAGATTAGGGCTAGATAAATGGAGGGGAGTCCAATGTTTGGCAGGCGACCCCGAAAACAACAAAAGCATCGGTTTGCCACAGATCTGCTGAATTGGAAAGTTTTCGATGGGCAAACGCAGAAAAAACAGAACGCATCTCAAGAGTGCCAACGCACAAGACACACGTCCCGACGGCGTCCCAAAATCATTTATTATAAAACATGGTCAGGTCGGCTCGTCGCTTGCGCAACTGGTGCGCGATATGCGGAAAGTCATGGAACCCAATACTGCAAGTCGTCTCAAGGTGTGTACTCGATACTTACAGATTCCCAAAAATTGAAAAGTAATACTGTATCTTCCGTCTATCCAGGAGAGGCACAGAAACAAGCTGAAAGATTATCTCACTATGGCCCCTGCACTCCAAGTATCGCATCTTTTGGCATTTACTTTGACACCGCTTGCTCCATCTTTGAGGATCGTTCGGCTTTCCAATGGGCCTACCCTCAGTTTTCGGGTGGAACGATACAGCTTAATGAAAGATGTCCTCAAGTCAACGAGGAGAGCTCGGAGTGCTGGTGTCGAGTACCTCACCCCCCTCTGGTATGCCTTTTTCATTCTAGCTTTCGAGGTCCCCCTTTGTTGACTGTACGCCGCTTTAGCTTGTACTCGCATCCTTCCCTGCCCCCTCTCCTTCAACTCCTCCGCAGCTCTCTCTCCTAATGAAGTCTTTCCAAAGCTTATTTCCCCCTCTTTCACCCCAAACACTCTCACTATCCCAAGCTCGTCGAGTCGTCCTTGTCTCATACAATCAAGATCGAGGCACGATTGATTTCCGCCACTATATCATTACTGTAAAACCCTACGGTGTATCAAAACGCGTCCGTAAAATTCTCGAAGGCGGAACTTCTGTCCAGTCTTCTTCAGGCTTGCTTGATCTTGGCAACGAAAAAGATGTAGCGGACTTTGTATTGAGAAAACGAGGAGAGCCTGGGCCAGATGGGTATGAAAGTGCATCATCGGCGGAGAGTGTTGCTGGTGACGAAAATGCTGCTGTTGACCTTGCTGAGGATTATGTTGGAAGAAATAATAAAAAGGGCCAGAGGAGAGCAGTTCGACTGGATGAAGTTGGACCAAGAATGGAGTTGAGGTTGATTAAAATTACAGAGGGCATCCCAGGAAAGGAGGGTGCTGTCATTTATCATGAGTTCGGTATGTTTTTTCTTGAATATTGGAGTCGAATACAATCTAAAATATTTTGTAGTGAAAAAATCCAAAAAAGAAGCCGCTGAACAGGCCTCCATGCATGCTGCCAAGGAAAAGCTTCGTAAAGAACGAAGAGAAGAGCAAGAGCGTAATGTTCAGAGGAAGAAGGCACTAAATTCCAAGGATAAAAACGACATGGATGTTGATGATAACGAAGACGAAGGTGCCTCAGAACAAAGTGATGATGAGGGGGTCTGGGACGAAGATGAAGAAATTAGTGAAGGTGAAGATAGTGAGCAAGAAGAGAGTTCAGAAGAGAGTTCAGAAGACGAAGTGAGACCACCACCAACCAAAAGGCCTCGGATAAAAAGAAAACTTCGATAAAGTTTATCTGTATTCAATATTAGGCTATACAATAACTGCACTATCAGTAATAGCTGGTATCTATGTCTACACAGCTAATTTTCTATACCATGTCGAGAAAAAGCCGTGTGCCCTCATTTTTACGCCTTCCCAATTATCTAAAGCTGGCCTAACATCCAAATAAAACGAGATATTTTCGGGAGACTGGGCGCTGCGACCTGTGTAGAAGTCAATCACATATCGAATGCGCGTACCACAGCGGTCAACAGTCCAGTCGTGCCTATCGAAAGGTGCGGCATAGCTATGGGTGATCCGTCAGGCACCTCAATGGTTAGAAAAATGCGTTCACCTTACCCGAGCAACATATTCAAGCGTGCCTTGGGGCTCTTGTCATTGGGTCTGCCTTTGAAGTTGACCAGCTGTACACCTCCACAGGCCTCACCTCCTCGTCCTGACTCCCACTTCATAATCTCCGCCCAAGCTCGCTCATTGACAGCATTATGGATGGGAACGACAGTTTTCATATCCGCGGCTCGGGGATTGTGGTCCTTTCGTGCCATCGCGGCGTAAAACTGGGCCTCGGATGGATAGACCCAATTGCCATCATTTGGCTTCGGAATCGAGGAAACTTCGCGGTCAGTAGAGAGAGAGGACTGAGAATTAGGCAGGCTCGGCGTGTTGGAAAAGAAGCGGCTCCATGTGGACCGCGCGGTGTGGTCAACGGGACAGGCGTCCTGCGCGGCGGTCTGACGAGATGCACTGTGGTCGATAGGGCATGCGGAGGCAGGGGCAGCAGGGGGACGTCGGGCGGGGACGAGGAGGGCGCCATGGCCAGAAATTACTGCATCGGCAGCGCGTCGGCATGGGCCAATTGCACCCGCAACTCCCCCGGCAATTCCGGCAATTCCGGTAATCTCAACTATCCGAATGTTTCCCTGGCCTGCGACGGAACACAGAGCGAGTATATATATGTGTCCCCCCTTCCACGGGGTACACTGAGCACCTTTGCAGCCATGCCCTCCTCAGAGCCTGTCTTTTCTACTCCACTTACCCGCCTGTTCAAGATCAACCACCCTGTCATGCTTGCGGGTATGTAGTCTCTTCGATAGTCATGCAAATAATAACGACCCTAGCATGAATGTGGCTGCGGGTCCAAAACTGGCTGCCGCCGTCACCAATGCAGGTGAGTATCGTTCTCTGCACTCGAAAATTCATGTTGCTTACCGTGTGCTGCAGGTGGTATCGGTGTCATTGGTGGTCTTCGCCAGAGCCCCCAGTTCCTCCAAGGGTCCATTGACGACATCAAAGCACACCTGGAAGACAAAAATGCCCCATTCGGTGTTGATCTCCTGATCCCCCAGGTTGGTGGTAGTGCCCGCAAAACCAACGTGAGTCCTCCGTTCTACGTTCAGCAGAGTTCACGCGTTGAACTCTACACGATAGAGGGACTACACAAATGGACAACTTCCAGAGCTCATTGATGTCATTATCAGAAATAAGGCTGCTCTATTTGTCTGCGCAGTGGGAGTTCCACCTAAATGGGCCGTTGATAAGCTCCATGCTGCTGGTATCGCTGTTATGAAGCAAGTGTCATTACTGTTCCACGCTGGCAGGCTTATCTGACATTAATTAATTAGCATGATTGGACACCCCAAAGTAAGCCAAGTTGTCAACCCTTTCGGCCCGATTTCTAACTTCTTTGGTGGCTAGCACGTCGAGAAAGCCCTCGCAGTTGGTAAGGAGTACATCTCCTTTGGCACTTCGCGATAATTGATCCCTCGACATATTAGGCGTCGACATAATCTGTGCCCAAGGTGGCGAGGGTGGAGGTCACACTGGAGACACTCCATTTTCCATTCTCATTCCTGCTACCGTCGACCTTTGTAAAGGACACAAAAGTCCTCTGACAGGAGAGGATATCATCGTTGTTGCGGCTGGTGGCATTGCAGATGGCAGGGGCCTCGCCGCTTCTCTATCGTACGTTCGACTCATCCTTACTCCTTTCCCAACTTAATCACGTCGTATTCTCCCCTCATGAAGATACGGTGCCGCAGGTGTCTGGGTTGGTACACGCTTTGTCGCTTGTGTCGAAGCCGGCGCTCCCGCCAAACACAAAGAATTAGTTCTTAGCGCTGGATATGATGATACAATCCGTACTCATATCTATACTGGCCGACCCCTAAGTGTCCGAAAGACACCCTATGTGCTTGATTGGTATGTATTAATCCCCCGTTTCTTGATAACTTTACCTCACGTATGGCGCAGGGAAAACAATCGAGCTGGTGAAATGGCGGGCCTTCTCGCAAAAGGCTTGGTTCCTCACGAAATCGAGCTGCAGAAACATCCAGAGAAACATATCCCAGGGTTGTCATGTAAGTGAACACCAATCCCACTTGTCCAACCTTAATTAATATTTGTTTGAAGGGCTCATGGGTCGTGTAGCTGGTTCTATCAAGGTATGCCTTCAGTACAATTTATTGGTTACGCAGCCCATTCATAATTCATTTAGGATATCAAACCAGCTAAAGAAATGTAAGCTCCCTCTTGGGTCTACTGACAACTTTCACTAACCCTGATCAGCGTGGACGAAATGGTTTCCACGGCAAGAAAGAGCATTGATGTTGCCAAGTCATATGAGATAGTCAAGCCCAAGGCGAAACTATAAACTAGCAACAAAAAACGATATATGCACGCGGAATTTGTTGTTACTTTCTTTACCTTATTTTCATTTCGGACTCTACACTTCAATATACAAAAACGTGTAAGCACGTGTCTATATAAAGCACAGGCGGCAGCGAACGCAATACTACTTAACCCTGAGTTTTTCTCGAATCCTAGCCGAAGGGCCTCGTGATGACCCGCTATTCAGTCGTTTACCCATCTTTGGTACCAAATTAGGGTTCGTTCGCACCTCCGCCAGTTGTTCCATAGACGAAGGTGTTAGAGCTGCGTTAGAGTGTGCCTTTTTGTGTCCTTCCCCCCATCGCCGATTACCAGTCAACCATGATTGCTACTTTTCTCTTTATTGGTATTATCCTAATAGTCAGTTCAATCATTTGGAAGAAGAAGAGAGTCCAGCTCTCCGGCTACACACTCGCACAAAGTGCGACGACCCGGAAGACGGCAACTGGAAGCGATAATCAAGATTTCACAGATTATTTTGCCTTAACTGGAGTGCCACCACCAAAGCCCTTACCAGATTTTGACATAGACAATGCTTTGCCACGACCTTACCGACCTTTCCGCTGGAAGTATCACCAAACTATGTGTAAGTAACTATAAACCGGCTTTGATCCGTTAAAGCCATTAGTTTAAAAGTGTCTTGACTATGATACGTTTCCGCTAGCTCTTCAGGCCATGGAACCAGATTGGTGGCTTGAACTGGAATGTTCGTATCGCGAGCGTATAACCCAGCGAAAGGGACTCTATGCCCGCCATGGCAGAAATATCATCGATATGATGCCTGGAAGCGAAGCCGCCTGTAAAGAGCTCATGGAAATGGTCATCCAGTTTCTTTGCGTCCGATATCCAAACCAGTTCAACTTCGACCCATCTGGTCTGTTCCATAACCGAATTCTCGGGAGGAGTTTCGATACGAGGGATATAAAGATGCCTTTAGAGTTCCTGTTGGAGAACGTACCGGAAGACTTTCTGATCGTGAAAGAAGATAAGGAAACAGGGTTGTATCATTTTTGCGCCGGTGTCTCTGCTTCAGCAGTTGGTTGGAATATGGGCATCAAAATTGGGAAGCCGTTGCATGAAGTTCATGGGCCAGTACCTTACTACAAGGAGAAGTTGCAACATTCCATGGACCGGTAAGTCCGGATGTCAAATATGCTTTTTGGAAATTGATATGTGGCGTCGCTAAAACGGTTTTTAAGGTTCTTTGTAAAAATGTCCTGTGACAAGCCAATCCAAAGGGGATCATGGAGTTTTGAAGTCGGCCAGCCTCTTTATATGCAGGAAGACGATGCTCACTGGGCTGGCAGAAGCGTCCAAGATCCGAACCTAGACATCAACGACATTTATTTCCGCGTTGATTGGCAGACTCTGAGAAGGCTACCAAAATCACGAGCAATCGTCTTCAACTTCAAGGCCTTGTTTACGCCTGTAGTACACTTTCGTGAAGAACCTTTCGTTCCTCGCCTTGTGGCAACCGTGCTGCAGGAAGCTGAAGCGCCATTCATGGAATACAAGTCTACTTTTCACGTAGCACACAAACTCCTACCAGCGCTGAAAAGTTGGGCGCAGGAACAGGAAGAGAAGGATTGGGTACCAAAAGACTGGGAAGTTCGAACTTTGGAGGAGAACCCATTTTATCCGGGCTGGCAATTACATCATAGACACTGAAATCTGCAACTCTGTAAACCCAACTTCATGCGTCTCCGATGCGAATAATTCCACATCCCAGTCTTTTGTTTTCATGGGTTTCTAGTCATCCAAAAGCTCAGCAAGCTCTCGCTCTTCGTCTTCGGTAAGTTCGAAGTCTTGCGATATGGTAGGCGCAATTTTTTCTTCCACAATAGGTGTTTCTATTTCTGAAGCGGGTAACACAAGTTCTAAACGGGAAAAGAAAAATCAGCTGGCACGTGTAAACCGGAAAGACGAGCAACTTCCCACTAAGTCGCCACTTTCGAATGGTTCCATCAAGACTGGTGCTAACAATCCATGGCTCCACTCTCGTCAAACCACCACTAGTATTAGCTGATTTTCGTATCCAGAATCGAAGCGCTAGAACATCATGCCAGTGTGCATCCACCTCACGAATCAATTCTGGTTGATCAAAGGTGGACAAATCATAAACCCTGATGGTATCGTCCGAGCCGGTAATCAGGTATGGCTCGCCCACTCCGGTGAGGCCAATTGGAAGAACACAACGGACTGGTTTGGGGTGTGTTATAGGCTTGGGTAACTTGGGCTTGGATTCAGTCGATAGGTCAGGGTCGAGGCTGACTTGAACAGTTTCATCCGCTGAGGCTGAGTGATCATGGCTACTTTTAGCAACGGGATAAGAAAAGAAAAAAAAAATCAGCACTACCTGTCCAGAGTTGCCCGTTACCGTAGAACATGTCATTGATTCTAGTGCGGTGATAATCAAGTTGTTGCGATAGGGAGGCTTTCCAACGTGGATTACTTCCTGTTTCTCTCAGCAGTTCCCAAACTTTGATGACACCCATGGTGTCACCGGTGTATAAGATATTTGTACCATCGGAGGTAACTTTTCCCAGAAGGCATTCCACGGGTCGGGTATGAGATGATATTGAACCGAGACTAGATAGGGATCGGAGTTCACTTGGTTGAGAGATGTCCCTGTGCAAAAGAAGTCAGTCGAACAGAGCAGTGGGAAGAGAATTCTCATTCTCACCAGAATCGGACAGTCTTGTCTGAACTTCCCGAGACGAGTAAGTTGATGGCGGGAAAGACATACAAAACCTTCACAAAATCCTGATGTGCGTCAGTAGAGGAAATCAAACTTCTGTTCTGAGATGGCGCGTCAGTCGACGAGTCCGACCAACTGAGGGATCATTCACTTCTGTATTCCATAACTTAATGGTCTAAAATAGCACGTATGAGAGAGGAGATGGTGTGGCGACATGTAGTACGTGTTGGCGAACCTTGTCCCAAGAACCAGTAATCAGGATTTTGCGATCACCAGACCCTGGAATAGCGTCGCAGAATGCCAGTGTCGTTATAGGAGCTGTATGCCCCTTATAAACCTGTAGCGACTCTCCGGTCTAAGTCGAGGAAGAAGCGAAATAGTGGCCAATCCAATTGAACGTTTCGCGAATATAACGAACCTCAAGATCGATCTTTTTAACGGTAGCCGTACTTTCTGCAATCCATGCGCAACCATCTTTGATGACTATGTCCAGGGCCTTGCCTTGCAACCGTATCGGCTCTCCGAGATCCTTTGTCCGTTCTGACTTTTTTCTCCTTGCCTTTATACAACGTTTGTAGCTGTTTGCTCAAATATAGGCGAGAACACACTTCATCCGAGAGGAGATGGGCTTCAGAGACAAGAAAATTTGATGTGTCAGGTAATGCCATTAGTTCAGGTAGAAGGAAGGGTTGCGATCAATAGGTGCGTGATCGATCAAGAGACCCTTATCCCTCCAGATTCCTGAACCATATATATTGGATCGTCGGTATAGGTCGAAAGATAATAATACATAGAAGGTAGTATGAGCTACAATAAAGAAGTCTCGCGCTCATAACCAATGAGTGTGCAAGAGAAAAATCATACAGCAAGGACAGAAACGAGGGGAGAATGCGATACAAAGGGTAGGTAATATCTTCAACTCGCGAACGAAAAATACAACTTGGGCTAGAATTAATTCAAGGACTAATGTTTGCGGAGGGATGAATACCTATAAACGAAAGCAAAAATAAGGATATCACGAAAGTGCAAGGAATGACAAGAAAGGGAAGGGAAACACTGGTGTCAGGAGTAACAAGTCGAATAAATTAGTGGTCCATTTTCAAGAGAACGCCGATGGCGTAATTTAGAATTTCGGGAAGTGATAGGAAAGGCAATCGTTGCGAATTTGTTCGGCAATAGTGGCATCATCTTGGAAAAAACCTGGGATGTCTTCTGGGACAGGAACAGGCAAGTTAAGGAAGTTTTCCGCTTCTTCTTCATCTGATGAACGAGGAATTATTGGAGCCTAGGTAATAACGGTTTAGACACGAGGCGGTGAAGTAAGTAAAAAAGAAGACCAACATTTATTTCACGTCGCTCCAACGCTTCCCAGTCAACACCTCGGAACCAGGCGTGTCTAAGGATGCCATCGACACCATCGCCTGCATTTCCCAGACGTTTGCTCCTGTCGGGATTGAGGAAGCCTCTAATCAGGTCTTTGGAAAGACGGTCCAAGTTACGAGGCGAGTAGTAGTCGCCAACAAGGATTTTTTCGTATATGCCGTACGGAGTGTCATCAAAGAAAGGAGGATAACCAACGAGCATCTCATAGCAGAGAACACCGCAGGCCCACCAGTCAGCAGCTTTTCCATGCCCATCAGACCGTATCACTTCGGGCGCAAGGTATTCTGGTGTTCCGCAGAGAGTCCAAGTACGGTCGTCCACTACTTTTGCGAATCCAAAGTCGGTAAGGCGAATGTAACCGCGAGAGTCGAGAAGAAGGTTTTCTGGTTTGAGATCACGGTAAACGATATTGTAAGAATGAAGGTATCTTAGTGCCAGGACTATTGTCGATAGATAGAATCGAGTGACGTCAGGGCTGAACCTCTGTGCACGTCTGAGGTGGGTGAAAAGTTCGCCGCCGGGTATGTACGACATCAACATATAGATGTTAAGGCCATCCTGAAACGTCGCAAAAAGGTCAACAACAAAAGGGTGCTGAACACGACCAAGAATGTAATTTTCCGCTTTGACATGTTCGACCTGGTGAAGCGCTACGATCTTGGTCTTTCGCAGAACTTTCATTGCATAGAGTTGGGTCGTGTCTGCCCGGGCAGTTTTGTGCCTGACCAGTAGTACATGGCCAAACGTTCCCGTGCCTAAACCTCATCATCAGCCATTGATTCGAACAGGCACAGCAACCAAACGAACCTAAAGTGCCCCGGACTTCGAAGTCCGACAGTCGGATACCATTGGGACCGGTGGGATACAGATGCACAGGTTCGTCTTGTAACAATCGCAGCGGTGGCCGTGCCTCTTCTGAAGGTCCGGTATCAACATGCATGCTGCTGAAGTCAGACCGGGCTGGGGTCAAGGGCTGGGTGAACTGAGCACCCTCTTGGGAATCCGAGGAATCGCCATAATCCGCGTTCATATCCTCATCGAGAAGATAATCGTCCTCGCTGCTGTCTGAGTTGCCTGGCGAGAGTGGAGGGGTAATGGGGGCCTTGTGGGATGCCGCGAAATTTTGTTTCAGAAAGGGACCGCGGTGGTCATTGGGAAGAGACGTAGAACGGGAGAAGGAGTGCGTAGAAGGATGCATGGAAAGGAAAGGCGACGATATGTGCGAGGAAAAGGAGGCGAAAAAAAGTGGGCTGCTCTGTCGGACCTGCGATTGAAAGCTCGGGGTGGAAGGGAGAGAGGGCAAGGGAGTGCTGGTCAAAGAAGAGAGGCGAGGTTGGCAAGTCGATGCCGCATCTCTGTCACATCTTAGTGATGCGTGACTCTGTCACCGCACAGGATCGAGATCTGTCATCTGTCACGGCAACGTGCCGCGCTGCCTGATCGGCCTTTTCGGTCATGTTGGCACAATCAAACTTCATGATCAAACTCCAAAAGCAAAGGTCGGTATACCGTACAATCCGCAAATAACTCGAACTTCAGAAGGCTCTTCCCCAGCTCCAGCCGCAACATACAGCGGTACAAAATGCTCTTCCCTCGGGTGTGAAGCTCGGAACCCCTCGTGTCGGGTCAAGGAAATCAACGCCTTCTTACGTTGCTCCGCCTAACTCAAATCAGCAATTCCATCCCTTCAGCACTGAAACACAGATGAATGCCTCACATCAACTATCTTAATAGCGGAATGTATGGCCTTGTCGAATCCCATATGGCTTTCGGTTGCCGTAAGGGGAGAGAATGACCTTCGATCCCTCAAATTGTGTGCAGTCAGTCCCCCAGACAACACTAAAATTCGCTCTTCCCTGTCACAGAAAAAAAAAAATCAACGTCATCAATACATCAGCCGTCATTTTTGAAACATTGAAATGT
This sequence comes from Agaricus blazei, assembly GCA_029719445.1. Lineage (NCBI taxonomy): Eukaryota > Fungi > Basidiomycota > Agaricomycetes > Agaricales > Agaricaceae > Agaricus > Agaricus blazei. The sequence continues at coordinate 235,279 of SSNC01000009.1, read as the reverse complement.
TGTGTCATGCTCGCTTTTGTGAAATCTACTAACCGTAATTGCGCTATTGCCTTTCCTATTGCCCAATTTTTCTCTGGGCTCAGACTGCCGTCGATGGAAACTTGAACTATCGGAATATCCGTGAATTCCTCTCCAAACATCAGTCGGAAAGGAACAAAAACTCCATGATCAAGGCCTGGTCCCTGGAAACCACGGCCATCTTCACCGTGAGCCTCCTTCCTGGACGTGGTCCTGGCATCGTATCCGTGCTGTCAACAAAAAGTTGATATCCAACACAATTGCAACTCGCGCTCAACTGGTCCTCACAGCTTTATACAAGTCAACGATTCGTTTAGACAACTCCGCATCGCCACGTGAGACGAATTTCAGGCTGTACAACTGCGGAGGGAATCCGTAGTAATCCATCAGCAGAGGCTGATCATCACCATAATCTGTCACTGCAATAAAAGTTCAGCTCATGTCAGGCCATTTTGACTGGAGGTAAAAACTCACCCATTCGTTCCCCCAATGTCTCCCAATGGGCGCTGAATACGACTATTCCCTTCGGATCATACTTTTTCAATAACGCTGGTCCGAAATCCTTCAAGAAAGAAGCGAGACTGCCCGAGGGTCCCTGATAATCCTTCTGATCGTCTTGCCGACCCTGGGGATACGCCAGCATAGGCGACCCATGTGCGAAGAAAAAGGCAGGGATCCGATCTGGTGTTGAGGGAAGCTCGTCCAGGGCCTTACGCCATTCTTCTTGGTTGCTCATACTTTCTCCACGGTGTCGGAACGATACCTTCGGGATAAGACAAACGACGGGGACTACTCTTGGAAAGGACAGCTGAACCGAGCTTTCGTACCTTTCAAACAGTACGCCTATTTATATGCCTACAGTGGCCAACAATTCCGTACGTCATCACTTGAATGATAATCCGCTCACTAATCAACTTCAAACCTGTCAGCGCCGACGTATTTTTACGCAAACAGTATTAGACATTTTGTTCCCTAGGGTGTAATGACTCGTAAGTAAGCTGACTAGACTGATGCCCAGCTTACTGGCTTACAATACTAGATACATAGATAATATAGTGGATGAGGCAACAGAGTAATTTGTATCTGTCTAGCGCTGGGAGCCACAAATCCATTAAGCTCCTCGGTGCGTAAGCTTCATCATATAGACTAAATTGCCAATGTGCGAAAACAGACAATGCCCAGTAACAAAAAGAAATACAGCAAATCAGAGCTCTATGTTGAAAATTTAGAGGGCATGGCGTCGAAAGTCAGGAGGAGGCGGGAGGGAGTGAAGGCACGTCGATATGCAGCGGTCGAGTGACACCCGCCAGCCAATCTCTCCATTCCACTTCACTTTTTCGCTGTCGCATTATCTCTTGCAGCTGCCCTAGCGTCGGATTGTGAGCATGAAGCACGAACGTATAGTCCGAAACGTCTTTGTCTTCCTGGTGAATGATTATGATGTTTTTCCCTAGCATTGCAAACTCCGAGAGATCGACGTAGCCATCTACTGTGGTCTACACCACGATAAGTCAAAGGCCCTATTAGAATAGTATCGACTTACGATAAGTGGTGGAGCCAACGGTAAATCCCTTCTTGAGCCGTGGAAATTGACATTCATCGACACGCCTCCAATCTGAGGCCAACCAGATGGCATAGAAGCAACAACTTCGGTCAGCGGAGCTTCAATGGTTGCATGTGATTGCTTTCCCAGACGTTTGATCAGCTCTCGGAGGAATAGCATCCAAGTGATAGACAGTAACTAGACGCAATGTCTCTGTAGGCTCAGTCAACATTGATCCTTCTAACGGAATCAACAAACTGACTTGAGTTGCGATGCTTTGTTATTAACCCATTTGGAGAGGCACTCCATGTCCGACTGTGTCAAATCAAACACGATTTCTGTAGATGAGTCCTGAGTACCACCTCGAGAGAATGCGACGACTTGGAATCGCGTCTTTGGAGTTTCTTTCGCTAGAACAAATGCCGCCCTATCGTCCGCTACATACACTCTCTGTTGGCTTTCGCCTACTTCGCTTGATGTCGCATCAATTTCAACGCTTGGGTGAGGTTTAGGTATTGTGAGCTTTTCGTATAACTTGAGAAACTGAGCCATAGTGGAATCTTCGGGGATCAACAGCGGGCGCATTTCGACCGAACCAATGGGCTGTGGCATGTTGTCGGCAACGCCTGGTACAAGAGTGGTAATTGTGGACCCTTCAGTCAACTGTTTTGGGGTCGGAACCACGACTATCGGGTCCGACGGGTGGTCAACGATCATGGATACTGAAGGCGGTGATGGGGCCAGCGGAGAATCTATAGTATGCTGCCTGAAATGAGTGGAGCGTCAAGACGCTGGAAATCATAACAAACCGGAGGGAGAGGAGCCAGAGGTACTGGGACGTCTGTAGATATAATCCGTGCCTCGCCTGGGGCTTGAAGATCGTCATGAAAGGGGAAAAAACGATTGAGAATTTTATGATCGCGAGGCTGACGATGAAAAAAGATATACCTGACGGGACGGATGAATCCCACTTTGGCTGAAGGCTAGGAATAGGGGACGCATGCTGGTATTTAGGCTCCTGCTGTGACGTTTGAGAGACTGTAAATAGGCTAGATGACTCAGACTGCCCGAGGTTCTGGCTGGTAGGTTGGCTGATAAGTTCTGGATGTAGTCGAGGCACTGGCTGGGCATGTTCCTGTAGTGATTGAGTCTGATTGGGCGAGTGCTGTGTTTGTGCGGGCGGCGGACTCAAAAGCGGAGAAGCCATAGACTCGGCCCCCTCGACACCGGATGGCTGTGTAGCAATCTTCAAAGAGATTTCTTCTGGTTCCACCTCCTTTTTGATTTGGACAGGATCGGGTATCCCACGTTGAACCTGTGCATGCTTCTGTTTGAAGTCTTGGATGTCGCTTTCAACAAATGCAGAGAGGTCAATCTTCCTTAGTTTCTTCGTTCTTACTCCTTGTCGTGAAGAACTAACAGAACTTTGGTTACCCCGGGCGGGGGCGGACGATGCAGCACCATGAGATTCAGTCGTATTTTTATGGGATATTCCAATGAAAGTGATCTCAGGGCTGTGGTTCTGCAACGGGAGTTAAGTCGAGAGAAATCTAATGATTGGAGTATTTACCCCCTGTGACTTTGCTGTATGCGGCATGTCAGATGTGGATGAGTTGAGTGACGCTTGTCCCGGAATGGAATGTTGAGACAAGTCGAGTGTGGGTTGACCCTTCGCTGGAAGTGTTGGTGCAGTGCCTGTGTTTGAATCATGCGCTTGGACAGTCTGAGAGCCTTGCGACGATACCAGACCTGTGGTTTGTCCCTTGGTTGCTGCTTCTTTGGGATGATTTTCGGTTCGAGGATCCGGTGACGGACGTGGAGAAGGTGTCTGTTGACTTCAAACGATTGAGAGTAACGTCAAGATAGCAGTGACATGTACCAACCTTGGCGTGGTTTGGGGAACAGGAACAAGAGGAATGCCTTCAACAGCTTGCAACAAATGGCTGACAGCATCTTGCAAAGCATCAGAGGCGTATCAATACAGTGCCGAGAAAGCATACTCTTGAGGGGTGTTTCCACGAACAGGTCCCTAAAGGGCCTGGTAGCCTGGATTAACATCACATAGCTGGCCGTCAAGGGGTGATCAAGCCACTGGGAGGGCATAAACGGTACGCTGATATCCAAAGAATACCCGACGGCACCACGAAGGGTCATTTGCGCGATCTGTTCCAAGGGAATGTAGGTAATAGGGTGGTGTACGCCATTCTTCTCTCGACACGCACGATTAAAAGCCTGACTATCTATTCAATTTAGTGCGACCATATTCAAACAGGGTCCGAGCAGACATACCATGGGCCTCGCGATCGTGTAATACGCCTTAGAATTACCCAACCATACAGTGAGCTTGGCCGCAGTCTCCGTATAATCTTTGACGTTTGGACTTCTCAGATGATTTTCGTATATACTGAAGAGTCTTTCATTATTTTTTGTGACCTTTTCATTGTCGGGAGGTTGAGACATGGCGCCGGTCGTCCGTAATGTGCGAGTGGTCTTTATAGGGTGGCTTTCCGATAGTGGTTTAGTCTACTATCGATATCAAGAGTTGATGGGTGGTGGGAAATCAAACACGAGAGAGTTGAACGCAGAACCGTTGGGGGAAGTAATAATGAGTATGGGGTAAGTACGATTCAGGTAATTTGATTTCTGGAACCGGGCTGTCACTGAGTTGTTCTATTCGTCCGCTACAGAATTCGCTCAAGGAAACAACATCTAAAAGAGGGTAAGTACACAGTACTGGTATGGATGGTAGACCCGGCTGACCTCAACGATAACGCCAACTCGAACTCGAAGGTGATCGGAGTTTGAACTAACTCGAGTTCTAGTCCACTTGAATTTGAGTCAACCCTCATGAACAACATTCTCTTGTTAGGGACCCCTCTTCAAAGACAAAAAAATATCTACATGAGGACAACGCTCATCTTGAGGTGGCCTTCAGTAAGCCGGTATGTCAAGTTGTTATACTTCTTGTCTTTGTGGTACCAGGGCTTGATCAACACTATTCAACTCAGCATTATTCAATATAAGTCAGGTGTGATGAATAACACCCTTGTTCCACTCGGTTTGTAGGCTGTAAATATCGCGCATATAAGGCAGGTTGAAGACCAAGATCTGTATCCTCATTCGGTCTGCGTCCTGGGCAATCATCATATCGAAGGTAAGCTTGAGTTTTTTTGATGAAGCAATTGCCATTATAAGCATGGCTTCTCCATCCAGTGGTCAAATCGCGAAAATCCGGTTCAAAACCTAATTTCCATCAGGATCTCGATATCTGTTAAACGCCTGAAACACTTTTTCCAGCCCTACGATATCTATCAGGTGCCAGCCCTGTAGCAGTTCGTCATTTGTTGCCACGACACGTCAAGGTTCAGAAGCCCCATTTATCTCAGGACTGCCTCTGATATATTCACGTCGGCCCCTCGGTTATTCGCCTTGGTTCGGGCACCCGAGCACTATTAAAGTGAGGGCACGAAAAGCTCCAATAGAATCGCATTTTTGTCATGGCTATTGCTTTGGACCTGCTTGTTGTTGGCTCAGGAGGAGGACCTGATGAGACCAACTTATCCGGGTGAGCTACTCTTTTCTTTTTCTGAGCATTGACTGTATTCCTAATTACTTTTACACAGGTATCTTCTGAAGCCAGTCGATGCAGACTGGAAAGATGGTATCGTGGGCCTTGACGCAGGTGCGAGGGCAAGTGCATCTACCAACAAATCAAGGACTCAAAGTTTCACAGGTTCAGGGCAAGGCACCCTACGCCAGCTACTCAGACAGAATCCCCGGCTCTTAGATTGCGCTGGGTCGGATGACGATGGCTCGACTCAAGAAAGGCGACCGTACACGGCCAATGAAATATACTCCTTTGTCAGGTATTCGCCATCTCCTTTTCTTAGTCGTTATTTTCCGCTGATCTGCCTTATCATAGGTCTTACCTCATCACGCACGCTCATTTGGATCATATAAATAGCCTGGTCATCTCTGCAGGTTCCCTACACGGTCAACGAAAGAGCATCTATGCTATGAAGCAAACTCTACAGGACATAGAACACGTTTTCGCTGATCGCATTTGGCCCAACCTTGCGTCCTGGGACGACCCCGACGAGGATTACAAGTTCCTGTATAAGATGTGTGTCCTTTCTCTTTCCTGCTCATTCTGCGCACCTGAAGATCGTAGCCTGGAATCAGACGGAAACTATCACCCTATCCATCCCGTCATCTCGGCTCGCAATTTCCCACTTAACCATGGGACATATGAGGGGAACCTCTACATGTCCTCAGCTTTCTCTGTTCGTCACAACCCCTCTTCTGTTGAGCTTCTCTTTTTCGGCGACGTGGAGCCGGATTCATTGGCTTCGGTTCCGCGTACAATTGACGTCTGGCGTGCAGCGGCGTCAAAGATCCCAGATAGGCTGAGAGCGATCTTTATTGAATGTTCTTGGCCGTCAGGGCGACCAGACGAGATGCTTTACGGACATCTGACTCCCGATCATCTCGTAGCCGAGTTAGTTGCCCTCGCCAAGGAAGTTGTGAAATATCGCAAAAGAGTTGGTACCCCGACGACAAGTGGGGAGCGCCCTCGAAAACGTCAGAGATCTGGAACTATCGTTGAAGAAGATTTAGAGCATGCGTTGGATGGGTTGTCTGTCTACATCATGCACTGTAAGGATGATATGCTTGAGAGCGATGATGCATCCACGACTCGGCATTTGATCAAGGATCAAGTCGAGAAACTTTTGGGAACTCATCAATTAGGTGTTCAGGTTGAATGTGTCGAACCTGGAATGCGTATCAGTAAGTTATGCCCGTTTGTTCGGCTCCACTTATTTACGCACAACCCAACAGGCATATGAACTGTTTCCCATTGTTTTCCCAGCGCCTCTGGGATATGACTCTTTATAAATATATACCCTATTTCGAGATATATATTTTGTACTTCTAGGATACCATTGTAGCATAACTTAGACCTACTGTAGCATGACATGATCGCTGAAGACTTTTAGAGACCCCCTGAATCCAGAGCAGAGACGTGATCCTGAAAGCAGTATTATTGCTACAATGGAAGCGTAGAATTAACATAACGTTCATGAGGGAGGAAAAAAGGTAAACAAGGATAACAACCATGATCAATGCAAAATAATTCCCGTCCCAAGTATGTAACAAGTCTATAAGCAAAAGGCCAACAAATTACTTGCGCCTCGGTGCTTATGATGAAGCGTAGAGTTTAACAACACCATCAGCCCCAGCGCTGACCATGACTGGAAGAGATGGATGGAAATCCACGTCAAGAACACCTTCGCGAGCCTTTTCTCGATGACTTGTAATTTCTTGAATACATGACCACGATCCAGCCATATCCCAAAATCGGACGGAGCAATCATGGCTGCCAGAGACCAATGTAAACCCGGACGCGTCGATTGAAATAGATGTAACACCATCCAGGTGCGCCAGCATCGAATGTGTGCAGTGCCCTGAAGACGTATGTCAGTCGTAGTTGCTGAAGAGGGAGGAATTTGGTTCGAACCTGCGATAACATCGAAGATTTTGATGTACTTGTCTTCATGAGCTGTTACAAGGATAGGCATATTCGGATGCGAGGCGATACTGTTTATCTGTGTCGCGGGTGTACCGTCTTTGATGGTGGGGTCAACAAATTAAGACATCACTTTATCACTTTAATTAAGAAATTAACTTACCAAAGGTTGTGTCGCTTGGGAGACGGATCATTTCTTTACCTGTCTCAATCTCGAAGATCTTCACGACTGCGTTCTGGTATGCTACAGCGACTCTTTTGAGGTCTGTTTTTAGAACTTCAACCGATGTCGCCCCCGGAACATCGATATCATCCTCCAAATCACTGTCGTTATCAAGGCCATTCCAGCGCCACGATAGTTTCAATGATCCACCACCAGATGGCCCGCTTACGTCCCAGACTTTCACTGCCCCCTCCGCCCCACAGCTGATCAGTGTACTCTCATCCTTGACTAAAGCCAGATCCCATACTGCGTCTGTGTGGCCGATAAGCTCTCCGCGCACCCGCGTTTGATCATAGGGAGCATAAGTTGTATGAGATGGAGCAGGTAGCGCCCATACTCTGATAGAGGAATCTAGAGATGCTGAATACAACAATTGTTTTGAAGGGGAGTGGACCAGTCGCGTGATAGCTGCTGAGTGGCCACGTAGCGTAAGCTGAGGTTCAACTTCGGTTGTTGGTCGGCCACTACAGGGTTCCGAGTAAACGGAAAGAACAAAGCTTGCTGAAGGGGTACGCACGAAGTCGATGCAAGATTGGAAACTTCCATCCGCCATATTTTCACTGTGCAATCGTCACCTCCTGTTGCCAAACATAGTTCACTGGGATGGAATGACACTGCCCTGACGGCATCCAGATGACTGCCACAATATATCATCAACATAATATGGGGTGAAATTATGTGCACTTACTTTCGGAGCGTCCGTTTAGCTTTCCAAACCTTGGCATCATCTCCCTCTGCTACAATAGAAGATTCTTCCTCTTCTATATCCGCTTCTGACTCCTTGAAGTCCTCATCATCGTCACGCCGTAGTTCCCAAGCATGTACACCTGTTTGGTTCTCTTTCGCCAGTCGCGCTTGTTCTGACTGCTCGCGAGACTGCTTTAACTTTTCCTTCCACTCGCCATCTTCGTCCGGACGATATATGGCAGTGATTTGTCTGCTATCCGTGTCCGTTTCTCCCTCCTTGTCACTGGGAGCATTTGGAGAAGTCGCCCTTTGGATAGAACCTGTCGAAGCGGTAGGCGCCAGGGACTGATTCCCCGAGGCCGAAGGGTTGTTGCGATCCAAAAGAGGAATCTGAGGTCCGGATGTCGCTGGCGTAGGAGAAGAACCAGACATTGAATTGATACCATTCAACAATGGAAACTCTTTTCCCCCTCAGGCAAAACTTTACGGGGTCTCCCGTTATACGGTAGTTGATCGAAGGAAGGGACATTAGGAAGCGAAAGGGGTATCGAGCTGTTAAGTAGCGGTCGGTTGGGTAACGGATTCATAGCTTGGGGAGAAGTTAGGTAGGAGATTTCCTGAAGGCATCTAAATGGAACAATTATTAACACCCAGAGAAGACGCGAAGAAGAGCGTACTGTTTGAGGTAGTCACGACTACGAGCCCTGCTCTTTGGATCTCGCCCTAGAGGAGCTTTGCCGACACCGACTATAGTAGGAGCATCGTATATTCAGCGGAAAACGAGATGATGGCATGGGCCTACCTCCAGTACCTAAAACTAGGCCACCATTCGATAGTCGACTTTCGGGGAGGGGAGAGTCTTTGGGCTAGTTGAAGAGCGAGGGTGGGTGGAGTGGACGATAGACGCACCTTCGCTTCGAGGAGAACTAGCGCCGCTTTCCTCTTTGTGGCTCCCGTCATCCTTAGAGCCGGTCGAAGAACCATGTGCTTGGATGGTCGCAAGTTTCGAGGGAGGGACGGACTGAGACGAAGTTTGGTTGAGTTGTTTTGAGCTGGGACGCCCACGTCAGGAAAAAAGTAGGGAGTGAAGAAGGGGTAGAGGTACCGTTCCATACGCAGAACAAACTCGAGCATCTTGATTCGGCGCATGAGGTCGAGTTTGACATTATCGAACGATCGCTTCTCCCCCTCTAGCAGGGCGATCCGAGCCTAGAAGGTTTCTGCAATTGAGAGGCGCGACGACATGGTGGGAAGCATGGGACGGACCCGCATTTCAGCTCTCTCGATCTCCCACTCGTTTCGGTCGCGTTCATAGCGTCTCCACTCCGACTGCAGAAAATGCAGGACACCAGAAAGCGTGACGTCCTGGCCGTTTTGAGGAGGGGGAGGGGGATGGAGTTGGGGGGATTTTGGTGTTGCTGGGGCTGCTGCTGCTGCTGCGGGCCTTGTTGCTGCTGGGTATTAGGCGGCAGCCCTTGCAATGAGCCCAGCATGGAGGTTTTAGGTGTACAAGAAGAGAATGGGAGTGGATTCAGACGGGCAACGCTACGGTACACAAACACGACCAAACCTCCCACCACCGCTATTTCTTCCCGCTCCTGCACCCCCGTCAGTTCGCGGAAAGAACAATCAGAACAGGCTGCTCACTTCTTGATCCCGCCCCCGCCCATCGGGCCCCCTGTGAAAGTCGCCGTGAGCATTGCGCGCCGCGAGTGCCGTCCGCGCGCCCCTACCTTTGAGTGCTGCAGATCCATCAGCATGTATACAGTTCTCGTTGTTGGAATCACACATACCTCTGTCCCGCGCCGCCTTCAGGGCTTCCTCTTCGGCCTTCTTTTTCTTCTTAAACTCAGCGTCGTCTTCGGTGTCTTCCTTCTTTTCCTTCTTAGCTGCCTATCCGATGCGCGGTTAGCACAGCGCACACACCCCCTCCTCAACCCCTCATACCTTCAACGGCTTCAGCTTCCCGCCCTGTCGACTCGACATGATATCTTATGAAGAAGAGAGATCGAGGCCTGTTAAACTAATCGGGTCTTTATTTGTCCCCGATGCCTCTGATCAACAACACAGCCACTTCCTCCCATTCGTTCGCTGTCCTGAGTTTATTGTGCCGTTCCTAGATGCCAGCCGAACGCCAATGCGAACAACAATGGAATCTGACCCTTCTAAAGGATTGGGACGTTCTTGGCCCTTTCCCCTTCATGCGCGCGAACAACATTTCTTATCGCCATCATTCCCAATCGATCGTAAGCTCTATCACTTTTCCTGATCTTTTACTTCCTGCACAATCATCTAAAGTTCAGGAATCCATTGATTATGAGAGAACATGGCCTTCCTCTTATGCGGACTATGCCTGTGTCGGCTGGTCTCAAACAAAGATATCAGATGAGGGTGTTCTAGAAGTCTCCTTCCCTCAAACCAGGTATCTTATCTCTCCAGTATATATATCCAGATCCAGCAATCTGATATTATAGATGGAAGAATCTTCGCCGAACCGAAGGTTGGGCGGCACTCCAGCATCATGCACTCCTTCGGGGGACGCTTCTTGTAACTCCACCTGCCAAAGCACTGCCAGGTTCTACGCCCCTAGAATTCTCATCCAGCTTAAGCAAGGATCATACTTTAGTATCTTACCTGCCGAGCGATCTGCAACGGTGCCAGAGTGGTATGCGGGTAACATATATGACTTGGATCGCACTGTCCCGCGTATGGTCGACTTGCCTGTGCCTCCCGATCCCACGTCCACGAGCAAATATGATATCTTTATCAGCGCGGATTACGAGGTAAACAGCTAGCTGACCATGCTTCAAACTTGCCAAGCCATCATCACAGATCAGGCTCTTTGGAGACCCCCATAACAACAACACAGAAGTACCTACGCAAGTGATTACCCTATCTGTAGAGCTGGAATGTTCCCCGGAATCGATACAGCATGAGCCATCACAAGACGTTGTATGCGACTTTATTGACGGTTACGCATTTGGTGAAGCACTCGGTATTGGGCTCAGGAACAGTCGAAGGGACTGGATAACTATCACCCATGCCGAGTCCAGAACGCCGGTATGCATATAGTTATCTGGTAAAAATCCTCATGAAACAATTAATGCTCCTACAGGGAATGAATGTCCATCTACAACAAGTGGTCCAGCTTGCTCCGACGCAGCTGCGAATTGCACCCCTTGTAATATCACAAGAACGACCGGTTCGCGACGCTAAACTCGAGGTTGTGATCACACAGCTCAGCAAGTCAGGGGAAGAACAGCGTGTACATATATCTCTTGCAATTACACAACGAGTGGCGTGCGACCATCAGACTATCCTGGCCACCTATCTTTCTGGTGACGCAACGCCTATTCAATTTTTGGCTATATCACCTACAGGTCAGAATAGAGTAGCGTATCCACCTATCTTAGCACTACGTAAGTCAACCACTTCTAATATGTTAACGACGAGGTCTGACCTTTTTAAGATGGCGCCGGTGTGGATATAATCACCCAAACATCCTGGCCCGAGGCGATACCCGAAAGTGACACTAGCTGGGCCATTCTACCAAGTGGTCGGACTTCCTGGGTGAGTAAGGGTTGAGTGATGTTAATCGGGATCTATCAATTTATCGAGGTACCCTAGGGTCTGGATTGGCATGGCCCGAGCGCTCAGGATGCATGGGATTCAGTCGACGCTCTACCAGGCATTCTGAGGAAATTTTCGATGTGGAAGGACACATCTTACGAGGTTGGGACGTCCGTCATTCTTATAGGCCATTCCAATGGAGGACAAGGAGCCTGGTGGCTTAGTGGTCGTTACCCGGATAGGATACTCGCTCTCGTGCCTGCTGCTGGGTATATAAAATCACAAGCCTACGTACCATTGACGATGTCCAGGTGAGAACATGTTTTCTGATCATTTCATATTGTTGGTCCGCTAAACAAAATGCTTCTATATGACCGTGCTTGAATTGTAAAAGATCTGCGCATTTCATAGATCCGTCATTACGTGCTGTGTTAGAATCGTCACTGACACCAGATGACAATGATTTGTTCCTATCAAATATAAGCCACAAACCAGTGCTTGTTATCCATGGGTTTGTTTGGTTTAATGCTGACCGGAAATAGAACTAATACTATCTGTTTTACAGGGGTGACGATGAAAATGTCCCCACCTGGCATGGTAGAGAGCTCTTCAGCACCCTGAAGACATGGTCACTGCTCCATGGTGATGGAACGAACATAACGTATGTATTTTCAGCCACTGTCAGGAGTTCACTGAGTCAATTTACAGGCTCAGCATGAAAGAAGACCCAGAACAGCGTCACTGGTATTCAACAGTCTTTGACAATCGCCAAGTCATCACGTTTATCCGAGAAATGCTCGCACAACATGGATCTACTCAAAGTACAAAGGTTCCCAAGCCTTTTACTCTGACTGTTTTTAGGCCAGAGGAAAGCGGATCCCTGGAAGGTTGGAAGATAGAGGAAGTGAGTTGTCCTGGAAGGTAAGTTAAGTGTACTACATCGGTAAAGGTGATGAGATAAATCACACTTTGAAGGCTGGCAAGGATCAAAGTGGTCCCTTCAGACCCAGATGGTACCTATGAGGTGCAAACTATCAACGTCAAGAAATTCTCCGTGGCCCAAGTTCAAACGGCCTGTACCTTTTTGATTGATGGGAGCAAGGTTGAAGTAGATGCAATGAATCCTGGATCGGGTCTCCAGTTTGAGCGAGATAACTCGCGCAAATGGAAAGTATGTGGGCCCCTTGTTTTCACGCGACCTTCGCATTAACATATCCTAGCTATTGACGATGAGAACAATTTCTCCGGTGTCACCTCCTACACGTCTCCAGGCCTTCCTTACTACAAGAAGCCCAATCACTTTCATACCACTCTCCGCCGGGTCAGTTCAGCAGCAAGGTCATCGACTTTCTCTTGCCACCAGATTGGCGCATGACCTGCACATCTACCATCGCCTAGACGCCTGCATCTATCCTAATTACGAAGTAATCGATTCACACAATGCCGATCATTGGCCGAAGGGTAATATTGTCTTGATTGGTAGTCTAGACGACTCAGCCATTCAGGGTATACTGGAACGGAATAAACTGCCACTATCCATGAGGGACGGCCAATTGACACTCAATGGTCAATTCATTAACGTTCATCCTGATACCGGTAACTGAATCATCATCTATCACTTATATTCAGAATCGTTGATTGTCTCTTATAGGTATCATTCTACTGCACCCACACCCAACCGTTCCTGATGCATTGATGATGCTGATGATTGGCAAGAATGTTGCCGCTTTCGAGAGAATCGGCCGTTTGTTTCCAATTAGGACAGGGATTACCGCACCCTCATGGGTCATGGTTGGCCCCTCAGCTGATGCATTAGGAGCTGCTGGAGTCACAGGAGCTGGGTAAGTCATTAGCCCATTGTTTTGGTTGGCAATACTCATCATAGTTGTAGTGTTTGGGGACATAGTTGGAAGTGGAACGAAACTTTTTCATGGACCGAATACCTCTGAAACATGGTGCAATTACACGTCAAATATTGATTGTCATACATGTTGTTACAATACAGTATGCTGTGTGAAAAAAACCCGGTTAGGAACATGACAGATATGTGCGAAGAGATAGCAATTATAACGACAAAGAAAATCTACTGCTGGGATATTGACTCGGCAACCTGAAGCATCTTGTGTCACGGCTAGTGTGGCAAGAGTTCATGATAAGTTATGACGCACGCTTTCGAGCAATACAGTCACTTCAGGAGCGATGCGGACGAATTCTTTAGTCCAGAATTCGTATTTCGGGTTGCGTAGCAACTCGATGAATGTGACTAGAGCTCCCCAAGGGTGTGGCCGGTGAACGATGAAGCGCTCAAGGAGGACTTTGGTCATGATCTCTCGGAAACGATCATCCCTAACCTCCAAGAACAAGTAGAGCATAAGTGAACTGAACCAATGGGTATGAGCATTAGGGTAACGCAAGTGTAAAGCCATCGAGCTCAGGAGGCAATGTTTTCCTAAAAAGGCAAAATGAGTATGACAGTCAAAAACAGTTAGTTAATCAAGCTCTGCGTACCTTCATCATCAAGGTGTGTTACCAGATACTGTAAAGCAACAACTCCGGGGTCGCTCGCAACAAAGAGGGAGGATCCACTTCTGGCTTTCGCTTGGGCGACAGACGAAACGCCGATGAACATCACAAGTGAGTTGATCAGTGAGAGGTTATATACTTCAGTGGCATCCTCGGATCCCTGTGATTTGAGTCGATCCTTGAGGGATGGAAGGAATGAAGGCGAGCCGCGTCCAAGCATGTATTGCTCCAGGTAGCTTCTCAACTCACCACCCTTGAGACCAGAGCTAAAGTCGGAAAGGATTGGGGGAATTGGGCCCATTTCTGGAATAGAGTCGAATTTTTGGTTGCGGAGATTGGGATCGGGAAGGGGGATAGCAGGGGGGAAAGCGCTGAGAATGACGTTTCGTAACTGGATGCAGCGTTGGGGGATGACATCGCACAAAGTAAAGTAGTATTCACTAAGGAAATCGGGGAAGTCGTGAAGGAGAACCAGAAGGAGTCGAAGGCTGCCGCGATAGAGGTCCTTAGCAGCATTTTGAAGGTCGGCGTCTTTCAGGAATGGAGCAAGGAATTTGAAAAGGGAAACGAGAAGTTTGTGGAAAGCAGACCAGCCCTAGCTTCTGATTAGCACCAAACAGAGATTTAGCCGTCGATCGCTTACCTCTCGATTTTCAGACATCAAGAGCTTAGGCATGAAAAGCCTGTGGGAGACAAGACACATCCAAGAGAAAGCAAACCCAGGGAAGTAAGTGGGTTGAAGAGAGCTGTATGTATCGCTGATAGCGATCAACAGATGGAAGTAGACAGGTCCGAGATGGTTCTCAATAGAGTGGAGGTCATTGACAAGGCTAGAAAAGAACCTGAAGAAAGGCTTCTGTTGGAATGCAGCTCCCTGCTCCTCGTGCAGATTCGCCAATACGAGGACAAAGATAGACAAAATCTTCGTCAAATAGTGGACCTTGGCTTGGTCATTGTTAACTCCCGAGGCGTCGCCGTGGTATTTGATAATGTATACAATGAGCCTCGACATGGCGTCCAGCGCTTGGAAGGCGTAGGCAAAATCGTTTGAAGCAACGCATTTGACATAGCTATTGACGCTAGCCTCTGCACAGACTCTGAAGAAAAGGGACGACATGTCTTCGACTTTGAGAATCCCTTGCTTCGTGAGTTGCGTAATGAACGGCACAAAACTTTTCTCTGGTGAATGAGACCGCTGGAAAATGTGGACCCATTGTTGGAACCAGATGTAAAGCTTTTCGCGTAATTGTTCGGTCTCGGTACTCGCAGAAGGCTGTCGAGGAATGACGTCCGCCGTAGCAGGAGTGCGTCGTACACCACGGAGATCATCCAGCAGACGATTCACGCTATATGCATATGAGTAAGCTCATTGCAACGTCATGTTTGTTTTACGTACTCTTCATTTGCTTTTCCGGCCTTAGATACCTGGTCGAGAACATCAATGGTATAAGGGAACTGATGCTGGCTGGCCACGGGCGGATCGGCGGTGAGACATTCGCGGATCAAACCAGCAGCATAAGTAAGGAGATTGGGTCGAAGGTCGGTAGATAAGGACTTCGCAAGCTCTTCATCGGTGATACTGATATTGACGAGTTGACTCTTTAACAGAGCGACAGTGACCGGCACAACGTATTTACGCTATGACAACATTAGATTCAATAAAGCTGTAACTGTTGTCAAAGAACGCACCTCATCATTAGCATACATGAACCATTCGATGGCCTCCTTCGCTACTTCTTCGAACGAATGACATAGCTGTTCCAAAAGAGCAACGTAAACCTCTCGCCCGAGTTGTGATGGTGTATTGTACAACTTCTTGACAATTGCTTGAGACATAACGAGAGGTGTGTGTGGGCGATCTGACGCCTCAACCGCGAGGTATAGAATCTGGCGAACCAAGTGGCGAACGTCGTGGCTTAGAGGTAGAGCACTCAAACTTTGAATAGGAAGTTGTATCATAATGGCCTCGAGATCACGAGTCAAAACCTGGAACCGGTCCATAATTTCCCGATGGCTATGTACGTTCTCCTCAGAAACATCTTGTTCAAGGTTGGGGGACTGATTGCCATAAGGATACGAGTTGGTTGAGCTGGGTCTGCTGACATTTGGCCGGAGTTGAGCAGCTGCGAACAATATTAATAACATATAAGAAAGAAAGGTATGTCACACACCAAAGTCCTCGTAAACAGCAGCTTGAATGCTCTGGACTCCACCAGATTTTATACGGAGAGGCTCAGGAAGACCAGCAGCAAAACTAGAATGGGACGTATTAGGATCATAATAAGGACCTGGGTTGCGAAGTTCCCGGTGTCGTCTTCGACTCTCAATTGAAGCGGCAAAATTATCTTCAACATCTGCAACCGCTCTTTCCATCGCTACTTTCTCTATAGCCGCGCAAGCAATCTCCAAGTTATCCCGTATAAGCACCTGGATGACTTGCTCTGGCACCAATTGCTATACACGTATTCAGGACAAACAAAAGAGTCACAGAAACGAAACACGCATACCTCAGTAAAACCTTGATTGTTCAGGAAGTGGCGAAGTTGAGTGGTCAAATTCGTCCGCATAGGTTCCTTGCAAGTGACGAGGGCAAGACTACCGGCAAGCTTCTGCGCCATAAGATGACCAGCCTTCTTGAGCTTTTCTTCATTTTGTTCGGTTGCATAATCCTTAGTCACTAACTCTCGGGTGGAGATACCAGCAATAGTTACGGAGCGTTCCACTACAGGTATGATAATCTGTAAAAAAAATCAATCAGTAACCTATATTATTACACATAGCACTGAATACATACATCGCGAACGGATTGATCGACAGCGAGTTGAACTGCGCGCTTGAACGATTGATTCACGTTGTAGTGGTTTAGATGGGGATCGATGTGAACCTGAAGGGATAGGGCAGATAAAATGCCTTCGATGTGATTGCTGATCGTACGCGAATTATCATTTTGAGGTGGAAGTATGACACCCTCCTGTATAAGGCTATCGCCTACAACACTGGGAGGTAAATCTCCAGCATATTCGGGGAAACCTTCAGGCCGTGAGCGAATGACCCTAGTCGCTTCGACGGAGTCGAGATTGATGTCCAAAGCCTTGCACAAGACCTCGATCTCGAATTTGAGATTCAATTTGAGCTCCGCATGGTGATAGAGCTCAGCAAGAAGGCTGATGACTGCCATAAGCCAAGGATTGGGTGGTCGAAAGATCTTTGATCGGGCGCAGGGTTCCAAAGTTTTGCAAACGAAAGGGATGGCAACAATTAAACGACTGCTTGTGTAGCCTTCTATCAAGAGGTCTTTGAACGACAAGTTCCGGTGTTTGATGGGTTGATCTCGAGCCAGAGTTATTGTCCCAAGCCAGGACCCAACGTTTTTGAGAATGCTACGGTCAGAGCCGGATTGAAGAGTTCGTTCGGCATTGAGCATCGCTTGAGCTTTTACAAAAGTTTCATGAAGAACGTAACGAGAGAGGTCCTTACGGTTGAGGGAGTCAAGAAAGCGGAGGTATAAAGTGTGGTTGTTCGGTTCTGAGCTAACGCGTTGATCCACGAGGTAGTGCGCGAACCAGCGAGAGTAATCGTCTACGAATTGTTCACGCATCTCCTCAATTTTGGCATCAAAGTTGCTCGGAGCGAGATTGTTCACGATGAATAATATCTTGTCAGAGAGCTCTTCAGGAGGGGAGACAATCTCTTCTTCAACACTGTCAGCTTTGATAGCAGTGAAAACGGGGGAAGGCTCAGGAACAGGTTCGTTGGGCGCGACTAGGGTCATCATCTGCATGTCCGCATGGTCAGTAGTTCCACCTGCTGCTAGGATGTGTTGAATGTTGGCCGCAAAGTCAGGTCGAGCCTCGACGAAATGAGGTATTTGAAGCAAAGTCTCGCATAACGGTCTCCACTCCACCAGCCGGAACTCGAACTGGTTCAGAGCCCGCATACCAAATTTAAATAAATTGGTGTGCGGGGCGCACCCGAGAGCGTCGATGATATAGCGGATGGCGATACCAAGGGGAATGTAGTCAATGAGCTGGTGACGGATGAGGGAACCAAAGAGATAGGCCGTGAGAGCCAACTCGCGGCTAGGATAGTCGGACTGGAAGAATCTATACTCGTCGAACAGGAAGTGGAGCATGCAAGAGAAAAGCTCGTGGTCTCGGGGGATTTTTGAAACTTTGAAACGCCGAAGCATGTTGATAACCTCGTCAATGGAAGTTGCCGTGTCATACATCTGCTTATAGATATTATCGACTTCGGCTTCGATGTCAGTAGGATAGCTCATGACAGCAAATCCAGGCTCGGTTTCGTTTCCCGGGGTCAGATTCATAAGTCGTGGATGGATTTGTAGACAAGTGTTGCGAACTTCTAAACAAGCTTCAACGTCACCCTCGAACATGTGTTCGGTACTGCATAGTAATCGTCAATGATATTGAAACAAAAGTAATTGATAGATCACGAACCTGCTTCGTAAAACGCGTAAGATGACTGTGACAACGTGAGCATTTAAAGGCATAGTTCTGCCTTCCATGGGAGTCTCTGAAAGGCGGCATGCTTTCTCGCTATCCATCTTCGCCTCTAAAAAGGCAATAACTGAGTGAAGGAACTCCCCATCATATCGAGTAACGTGATCTTGCAACCACTTTTCAAGGTTCAAATATTCTCGTCGCGAAGCTAGAGCAGCAACATCGAGAGCAAAGGTAAATGGTTGAACCTCCAGAAGAGCCTCCAGAATCTGCAAAAACTTGTCAACGTTCGAATGACTTCGTTTGAGTCAAGAATAAGTTAACTTACTTTGAGATCCTGGGCAACATCCAAAATCCGTGTTATATTCAAGTTGTTGTCGTCATAAAATTCACGGAAAGCGGTGGTGAGATAACCAGGGTTGATTTGCCAAATTCTCATGAAAACTAATTGATGATTGGGGTGACCAGCGAGAAACATAGATAGAAGTTTGCGTGAATATTCAAGCCGAATGTCATTCCACTTAGGATCCTACAAAACCCTGGATCAGCGGGAAGTATGAAATGATTTCTATGGAACTTACAGGAACCTGGAGTAGACCCATGTGAACTAGCTCTGCGCTGATCTTGATAGCCTTATCCAACATCTCTCGGACACATGCACGTATTTCTACTGAATCAGAGCCAGCGAGACGGACTAGGACTTGGAATAATTCAAGGGAATTCCACGTGTGACTCTGAACATTTGCAGCAAGGGCTCTGATGGTGGGACTGGCAATAGTCACGTCATCAACAGTTACGATTCTGTGACCAGGAAGGCTAACGAAACTGAAGGTATCGGATGGAAGGGAGAGGAGAGCATCAAGAAGGCGCAACTGATAAAGAGGGTTGTTCCACGTTTCCCAGAAACCAGTGACCACGTGTGGCTCGACATCTCGAGGTGCATTCAAGAGAATAGATATCAAAAACTTCAGAGTCGCCGTATCTACACCATGTCGATCCGACCGATCGAAGGATTTGATAACACTCGGCCAATTGAGTTTGACGTGCTACAATAAATCTTCGTGAGGTGGATTTTTGGAAAGATCATGCTTATACCCACAAAACTTGCCAAAGTACGAATGAGAGCTCCGACATCGCACAGCGGAGTGCCTTCTACAGCTAACCTTCCTAAAGCGGAAACGATATCTACGACCTGGCTTTCGCGTGGAGGGTTTTGCTCCGTAAATCCAAATAATTCGAAGAGCGCTCGCACGAGGTCAGTATCACTAGTGATATCCGCTCCAAGTTGAACCAATGCTTGAACAAGGCTCGTACCAGGAGGGAGGCTAAGATGGACACAGGTATGAGTATGAGTAAGGACAGCATGTTGATCAAATACCTGAGGTGGGCGAAGATACGGCGAAGTACGGGAGTAATGGCATCTTTACCATACTTGGTTTGGGCGGCAAGAATGAGAGCTTGGCGTTGTTGTGCATCCAATACGGGAGCGTCAGGCGGAGGATCAGAGAGGACATTGGCCATGACCTTCGCCAAGCTACTGAGGCTGAGATCCGCGTTTTCGAAAGGGGCAGTGTGACAAATGGAAAGAACAGCACTTTCAAATTCTAGCCGGATGATGCTCGCAGCCTGGTTGGCCAGCTCTTTTCGGGTGGGAGTAGAGACAAACGCGGAGGCAAGGACAAGACGTTCCAAGGGGCGAAGTCCTACTCTATCCACAAATCGCACAAGGTCAAAATGTCGAAAGATATCCCCTTCTCCTTTGTCAATTCCCTCACGGAAACGGTCTGCGAGGATCGGGTCACGGCCGATACGTTGAGATTCTGAGACGAGAAGCCGGAAAGTAAGGGCGTCTGTTCCTCCGAATGCAGGGGCAGCTGAAGTGAGACGTTGTTGGGAGTGGACGATGAGGCGACGTATGAAGTGCAGATACGTTTCTACACCGTGTTGCTCAGAAAGCTGAGTGATAAATCACAGGTCAAGACCGCGTCACGCGAGGACAAATAAGAGAAAATGCACGTACCGAGCGTATTTCGAGTTGATTTCTCTCAAAGTTCTCCTCCGTGAGCGTCGAGAGCAAAAAAACAATTTGGGCCTTGACAATGGTATGGATATTTGTTGTCGGCGGGTTGTCCATATGGGACGACGACCTGGAGGGGGTCACCGAACGCCGCGCAGCACTTCCAGGTCCGGTCGCCGTTTTGAATGACGTTTAGCGGTTGATATAGAGGGGAGAGGATGAAGACCGCCTCCAACACGATCCTTCAATGTGTAGAGTGGCAGCAACTCCCCCTCAAAGACAGCGTGCCATGCACTCCGGTTTTCGAGCTCCGCCTTATTTTGAAACTCCGGACTTCTGCCTTTCCCTTTCCCATGAAACATTTCAGGATTAAATTACGAGTACACGCTTTAAAGAAACCGATAACATGACTGAATAAACTCTTATCCTCTATATACCTTGAATAGAGAAAAGCTAGCCACCATTAAAACACCAGCAAAAACATAAAAAACGCGCCCCTCCTTCAACGGATCTTCACCCGAAAGGAAACTCCGTAGCGGAAGGAAAACTAAGCCAACGAAAAAATTAGTGACCCCTGTACAATGCGATTTTAGTGATTTGATACAATGACCATACACGACAAACTTACAGTTGAAAGACAATGCCATCGATGACAATGCAGAAACAGCCTAGATTTTATTCAGTCAAACAATCTAGTTTTGTAACATGAAATACGTGCATGGGGTGGAGAAACCTCAGGAATCAATACGAAAGGAACACAAGAGAGGGCGTAGCCATAGAAGATTACACACATAATGAACGTAAGTGTTGCAATGCTAGTCATAGTGCTAAAGCCGTTGTTGAGGCCAAAACCGATAGCAGCAAGTGAGGCAAGAGCGCCAATAACAGAAGAACTAAGAAGAGACTTGCGTCCAGCCCGCTGTATGCATATGTCAGTCAATTGCGATTCGGTTCAAAAGAAAAACCAGAAAGACCTCTATAAGGATAATCGGCGGAAATGTCATAATGACATTCACAACGGTGATACCAAGGGAGACATATGGGCCTAAGTCGGGCAAAGATTTCGATAGAATTTCATTACTATAATAAAGAACTTATGCCAGTGTCAAACATGACAAGCTTGTAAGCTGCTAATTTGAACTTACCCGCATTGACACCTAAAGGTTCAGCATAAGGAGTCAGAAGATGTGGCTCAGAGTATGACCATACCAGAAATTTGTTGTGATACCATAGCGAAGCAGGTAATCATTAAGGGCTTGTGAAGCTCAGGGGATGAGAATAACTGCAACACAGTTGCCCTTTTGGTTGAATCTGCAGGGCGTCGCGCCTCGGCGCCTTCCAATAGTGGGTTCTCATCGTCAGCCACAGGAGCTGTACAAGGGTCAGCTGAATGTGGCCACTTGGCATAGTATGAACCCACGTGTGGTACTATGGGCACTAGCTCGCCATAGACGCCGAGAGACAACCTTCTTCTCCTCGGATCGATTCTGGGCGCCCAACCAGGCGGGGCTCTCAGTGATTAGATAGCCAGTTACAAGCTGAATAAAGCCAATGGCCGAAGACAGGAAAAGCACATAGCGCCACTCGCTCGGCATTGAATATCGGAATCCAACAATCTGAGTAGACATGATGCCGAGAACGATTCCGAGTTGAGTCAACACGCCTGCGACAAAACATAAGTCACGTTTAGAAGCACGAAGTAGAGAAGTAGAGAACCGATGCTTCCGCTAATTGTAGAGGGCGCAATTTCAGCAGCATAGACCGGTGCAACGCATATACCTATGCCTGAGCCAACGCCGATAAGGAACCTGGAAAGGGTTAGATAACGAAAAGCTATAGGCTAGTAATCACTGACCTGCCGAAAATCAGAGAAGTAACAGAACCACTGGCACCCATAAGGCAGTACCAACGACGTGGAACAGAGCTGTGACCTGAGATGCTCCCTTGCGGCCAAGACGGTCCATAACAATATTAGCAACAAGGCTACCTAGGAGGCCGCCCACAGTGAAAACAGCCGTCACGAACGAGAAAACGAAGTTGGACATCTGTATGCATGACGGGAAGAAAGAGTTGTCAAGAGGGAGGTGTTCCTCGGTGCGCTCGCATGTTAAGACGGCCTTGATTTGATTCAAGGCAGATGTATGGTAGCCATACTGATCAAGCAGGCATGGGTGAGCGACAAAGAGGTGGCTGGGTAGAAAGAGAGCTCACCTGGAAGGGAATGACCAAGACCCAAATACAGACAAACCAGCCATAGAGGGAGAAAGAGTCGCCGTTGGTGTTCCTGTGGCCGGGCATGCAAGATGTTTGTGCGAGGAGGGGTCGAGGCAGCGGGAACGGCCGACTGGCAGGTAAGGTACAGTTGGACAGCGGAGCAGGGTGTGCCCCGGAGCATCACACGAACTATGATCACTGATCAGATCGGAGATCCAGCCCAGTCAGCTGATAGCGAGATCGAGTAATCTCGTAGCCAAAATAGAACCCAGTCTTCACTATTTCCGTTGCCAACCAAACACAACAGTTATCCCACAGTAAATCTTTTAAAGAGTAGTCGCGAATGCATCTTCCCTGGCCGTTTTGTATGCACCCCCGCTCACTCGCTCGCACGAGTTGTCCGTTCGTTGCCCTTCCCACTCGTTCCCCATGCTTTTCCTAGCCCTCTTTCTCTCTCTCTTTCTGTCCATCCACATCACTCGTGCAGCCACCGCAGACCAATGGCGCTCCCGCTCTATATACCAGTAACAACTCCTCCTAAGCTTTGACCATCCCGTACCAATTCATTGTCACCTAGAATCATCACGGACCGCTTCGCTCTTCCCAGCGGGGCCAGCAACAACGCCTGTGACCCCGCAGCGCAGACGTACTGTGGTGGGACGTGGACTGCGTGTGTCCTTTTTTTTTTTCGATTCTGACGTCTGAGTCTAAAGTGCGGCGTTAGAATACGCGAAAACCTCGACTACATTCAGGATGCTGGCTTTACGGCAGGTGATTCTTTATTTTCCATTTCCGGTGTATCGGTCCCATCGGTCTCATCATCGACCACTAGTATGGATCAGCCCGGTGAATGAGAACTATGATGGCCCCCGTACTGCATATGGTGACCCATACCACGGCTACTGGATCAAGGACATTAGCAAGCTTAACAACCGTTTTGGCACGGCCGATGACCTCAAGGCCTTGATTCAGGAGCTCCATCGTCGCGACATGTGAGCTGGAGGCCTGCTATGCACTTCTGCTAGACTAATGCATTCTCGCAGGTATATCATGGTTGATATTGTGGTTAACAACGTCATGTCCACCTCCTTGAAGCCGGATTATTCTAATTATTTTTTCAAAGATTCTGTGAGTGTGTCACTTCCGGTATTAATATACCAGAACTTAAGAGTCCGCAGTCCATGTATCATCATTATTGCCCGATACAGTGGGGCAATACTACCAGTGAACAAGACTGTTGGTTAGGAGACGAGAAAGTGCCTCTTCCTGACGTCGACACGAGTAATCCTGCCGTCATTGCTCAATACGGTGATTGGATCCAGAACTTCGTTCAGGAATATGAAATTGACGGGCTTCGCATTGACGGTAAGATTAAAAAAGCCTGCCGATAACTATAACACTGATCCTTCTCAAGCTGCCAAGTACGTATCAATCATCACTATCACACCTCCTGTCGAGGTACTCATTTATTTCGAGGCATGTCAACCTCGACTTTTGGCCCAAGTTTGCTGCAAAGGCAGGTGTATTTTGCATGGGAGAAGTCTTTAGTGGCGTTGAAGTTGAGTAGGTCACGCTATATCTACCTTATCGCTGCACTAGCTCATTTGCGGCCCAGCCCTGTTGCGCAATATCAAGGACCCCAAGGACTTGATTCTGTTCTTAATTATCCTATGCGTTCGGCCTTGGTAGAGGCTTTTGCCATCCCTGGGCCCGGTAACATCACCGCAGTTTCGACTGTGTTCGAGCAATCCAAGAAGAGTTTTCACGTATGTCATGTCCGATTTCGTTCTCTTGCACCCGCTCATTCGAGCCAGGATACTACTTTACTAGGCAACTTTCTGGAAAATCACGACGTTCAACGCTGGCATAATCTGTCTGTTGATCCTCAAAGCTTATAGTGAGAAGACCCATTTGACCATAGAGTTCAATTTCTGATTTAATATCGCTCAAGTAACGCCATGGTATTAAATTTCATGATGGAGGGCATCCCTATTGTATATTATGGACAAGAGCAATCGTTCACGGGTGGTACCGATCCCGTAATGAACGCCTCTCATATAATTTACTAGCCAACTAACCTCCCGACTAGTTTAATCGTGAACCACTGTGGCCGTCGAATTATCAACAGACAACTGCTTATAAACTCATTCAGACTTTGAATCAGGTTTGTCATTGAAACTCTTCTTCTCGAGGCTGATGGTAACGCTTTTGCACAGTTTCGCAATTATCTGGTCAGGACAGATTGGGTCAATCAACAAAGCCAGATATTGACCACTAGCCCTTATGGAATTGCTGTGATCAGAGGATCGATCATCTCTATCGCTACCAACATTGGTTCTCCTGTAAGTTGCAATATCCGACAAGTTGGCGCTTGCTGATTTCGTTACCAGCCACAAAACGGCACCCATATTGCAGTGAAGTCTGGGCTTGATTCAAGCACAAGCATGACAAAGTAGGTGCTAACTTACTCTATTTGACGAGCAGGAGGAAGTGACAATGCTGCTTAGTATTTTGACGTGCCAACAATGGGTTGTAGGTTCTGGCGGTTTCCTTGACGTTCAATATACCAAAGGGGGTCAGCCCGTCATCCTTGCACCAACGAAAGCCCTCAATGGTTCCGGCATGTGTGGCAACGCGCTTCCTGCACAGTTGACTGGCAGTGCTAATCAACAAGACTCTGCTGCGACATCTTCGTTCAATTTCTTGCGCATAGCCGCCGCGGTGCCCATGGTATTGATTTTGCATTGGGCCATCGCTTTTTGAAGAATTTAATCAAATTTCACTCTTTTGTTTATTGGAGAGAAAAAGAAAATTGTTTTCTATTTGTACACATCTGCCAGTATATACCACGAGATACCATGTTGATTGTGTATGTACAGTGCTGTTACTTAGCTACTACTTTTGCTTTGGTATTCGGAATCATATCACGACGCTTGGATACTGTACACAGCCGAGAGACGTAGGACGTGTCAGGCGTGTCAACGATGATTTGCGGCTGTTACTTATAAATAGGTTCCTGTGACACGACGCGTTACTATACTTTCGCGTCTACATCATGCCTCGGGAGATCGTAACAGTCCAGCTTGGACAATGCGGGAATCAGAGTGCGCATATACTTATTTTCGGTTTCGTTTTCTCACTAAGCTGGATGTTCAGTGGGTTCTGTGTTTTGGCAGCGGCTTTGTGCCGAGCATGGGATTAGCAAGGAGGGTATCCTTGAAGAGTGGGCAACAGAAGGAGGAGATCGAAAAGATGTTTTCTTTTATCAAGCAGATGATGAACATTATATCCCACGCGCCATTCTCATCGACCTTGAACCTCGTGTATGCTGGACTGTTCAACTCCTCTTGCAAGTGTTGACATTCAATACAGGTTATCAATAACATCCTCACATCACCCTATGCCAACCTATATAACCCTGAGAATATCTTCCTGTCAACGCATGGGGGAGGTGCTGGTAATAACTGGGCCCAGGGCTATGCTCACGGAGAAAAGGTCTACGAGGAAGTAATGGAAATGGTGGATCGTGAAGCAGAGGGCAGCGACTCGCTCGAGGTCGGTATGCCGTATATTCATTCCTATCATCATGCTTTCGTTTCACGTCTTGAGATTGTGCTAATTCGCTGACTACTCTACAAACTTATTCCTATAGGGTTTTATGCTCATGCACTCTATCGCAGGTGGCACAGGCTCTGGTCTCGGATCCTTTCTCTTAGAGAGGCTAAATGACAAGTTCCCCAAAAAGTTGATACAGACTTATAGCGTCTTCCCAAATGCACAAGAGGGTGATGTTGTCGTTCAGCCGTACAACTCTCTATTAACCTTAAAGCGGCTGGTCAATCACGCGGATTCGGTGGTGGTGTTGGATAACGGGGCATTGGCACGGATATCGGCCGACCGATTACATCTTCAAACACCGTCATTTGACCAGACGAATCAATTAGTACGTATTCGACGTTCTATCCGAGCAGCGGTAGCATTTATTAATTGTCCTGTTTCTGTCAAGGTCTCGACCGTGATGGCTGCTAGTACACAGACACTCCGATATCCGGGATATATGAACAATGATCTTGTTGGAATCATCGCTTCACTGATACCGACACCTCGGTGCCATTTCTTAATGACTTCTTACACTCCTTTTACAAGCGATCAAATAGATAAGGTATGCTTCTGCAACTCCTTACCTCCCTTCATATACTCTATTGAGCGTCATGCGTTTTAGGCAAAATCAATCCGTCGCACGACGGTTCTGGATGTCATGCGTAGGCTCTTACAACCCAAAAACAGAATGGTGTCGACGACGCCTAGTAAAACTGCTTGTTATATCTCTATCTTGAATATCATCCAGGGCGATGTTGATCCTACAGATGTGAGCGATTTAGATGAGAAGGGTGGCGTTGGTGTTATTCGACAGCTGATGTGCTTTTTTTACTAGGTTCATCAATCATTGCTTCGTATTAGGGAACGGCAGCTGGCCAACTTCATTCCCTGGGGTCCCGCATCCATTCAAGTTGCCTTAACGCGAAGGTCTCCATATGTTACAACGAATCATCGCGTGAGCGGTTTGATGTTAGCCAACCACACTAGTATTGCTTCCGTGAGGGTCTTTCTTCTTGATAAAGAATCAGTACTAAATTGCTGTTCACGTTGATACAGCTCTTCAAACGTATGTTGGATCAATTTGATCGGCTCAGGAGGAGGAACGCATTTTTAGAACAATATAAGAGGGAAAGAATGTTTGAAAACGGCTTGGAAGAGTTCGACGATGCACGGTAAGGGTCGGTTTAAACCCTACGCGTGAGTTTCTAATCAGATAAATAGAGCGACATGCGAAGAGCTCTTGAAGGAATACAAGGCATGTGAAAGTGCAGATTACATCTCTTATGTATGTGTTCGCCTCATACTTTTCTGGATATGGGGATTCTAAAATTTACGGCGCAGGGAGGCGCTGAAGACGAACCAGCCACGTAACTGAAATGGAGACCTGTTTCCAACAGTGTACTATATATGTCAACTTATGTACCAGGATATCTAGGGCGTGTAAAATGAGGTTAATAAATCAAGACAGAAAGTCTGGGCGAGGTTCGGAGGGGACAAAGATTAAGTCTTCTTTGGCCCCTCCATTTTCTTCCCAATGTCTGCACCTGGGATCCGGTGTTAGAAGGGGCGGTAATGAAAAGATGAATGACGTTGACTTGCCTCTGAGTTTCACTTTAAGAATCCTTTCGAGCTTCCCCAAGATTTGAGGATTAGGAACAGCCTTCGAAGACTCGTAGTCTTGCAGTACAGAAGGTTTTTCGTTGATTTTTTGGGCTAGTTCCTTTTGCGAGAGCTGAAGTTCCTGTCGCGCAGTCTGTATAGCCTAGACAAATTGGTAAGGAGCAGATAGCGAAGCGACATCATATCAACTACATACCCGACCAACATTCGCAGAAACTTTGGGCGGTGGGGCAACCTCGTTCTCGCGGTCAAGTTTGGCAATGCGTTGGTGGTCGGTTCCTATAGATGAAGTTTGAGAATGTTGAGCAGGGGCAAAACTGCAAAGAGCGTGTGACCTTACCTTGATGAGCTTTATTTCCTCCAGCTGAAATCTTCTTATCGACTGAAACCACCGCTCCGGTACGTCGAGCCTAATCGACCATTTTACCATGGATATTTCTCTGGAGATGAGGTTCAAGGGGTGGAACTTACAGCTGGAAAGGGGAAAAGATGAACTAGAGCTCGACATGAGAAAGTTTTAAGGGCACTCACCATTCAGGTCAGAGTCTTTCTTTGTGACTTTGGCGACCTGCCTCTTGTATCCAACAACGAGCTTTGAGTCCCAATCAGCGTCCATTGTTCAGTGTGTTGTGCGAGGAGTATCGGAGATGGTGAGGGTGCGTTGAGAGAAGGAATGGGAGACGGTCGGGTTATAACGTTGTGACGTGTCACAGGACATTTGACTCGATGTCGGAGGCGATGTTCTCGGACTCCAGCCAGGTCGGACGCTGAGCGGGTCTGACTCGAGGCGATGAATTTTACTGTGACTGTTTTTTTTTCTCCGTTTTATTGATATCTAATTGGACACCGGCGACCCATGTATTATATTAGATCTTTATGCCTCCGCCGATGTATCCCCCCTCGACGCCGCAAACATGCACTTTCCACAGATCCGACATGTCGTGGTCCAGTCTTCCATACACTAGGCCGGGCAGGCATGAGGCACATGGCTGGGCAGGTTCGAGACCGAGATCGTGACCATGACGACGATGGGCCGTTACGCGTTAGGGGCCGTGTACGAGAACAATGATGTCCATCAATTCCGCCGCTGTCTCCAACAACAGATTCTTTCTTCCTTTCGTCCTCCCACCGTCTTTTTTCTTCTTTTTTTTGTCTTCGTCCTCTTGGCCTAGTGCTTTGAGACGTTGATCCTTTCTGTCTTTCTTCTTTCTTCTTGCCTGTCTCTCACTGCTCCCCTCCCTCTTTGCCTCAATTTCTGCATTTGCATCATAACTCTTCTCTGGGAGAAGAACACTCACAACAACGTTGAATCATCACCAACTTGTCTTTGACACATTAAAATCAGTAATAGAACCAAATGGTTTCGAAAGTCTTAATGGGCGTTTGGGCAGCCCTAGATTTCTGCTTGCTTGCTGCCGGTACCGTCGCTCTCGCACTCTCGATCGTATGGCGCAGGCCCAATATCCTCATGAACATGGTCTTAAGTAATGCGGACCTTACTGGCAAGCCTTCCGCTCACACTTTTCTTGGCCGCCGTTCTGAACTTTTTTTAGCGGGTACTATTCTGGGGATTGCCCTCATTATTACCTGCTTTGTAGGCATTATCGGTATCATACAGCGCAACCACATCACCATCGGCCTTGTCGTCACCAACTACGTGCTCCTAGTGGACGCCATCGGCATCGTTATTATCGGTACATTTGTCTGGTTTTTCACTCTTAAGGAACGGGACAATTATTCGGCATTGTGGAATGCAACCACTCCAGAGGTTCGTCGGGCCCTCCAGGATCAGGTACGCTGCAACGTCGTCCTATCAACAAACTCACCTCTCATTGTTACATAGCTGAAATGTTGCGGATACTTCAGCAACACCGACTTTGTAGAAATCAGTTCTTTCTGCAAAGACCAGGCATTTATAAACGGTCTTAATCAAACAGATCTGAATAATTCTTGTGTCACTCCGATTACTGCCTTCGCTGACATGACTCTAAACAACATTTTCACGTACGAGTGCTTGAGACTCAATTTGAATCTTTCTGATCACACTTTGTAGAACTGTTTATGGTTTTATGGCAATCATCCTTTGCCTTTTACTCGCTACCTTATGTGTGATCAAGAAGGTCAGTGCCGTTCAACGAGGTTTTCCACTTTTGCTCAAATTCATTGATGATCACAGAGACATGAAGATGAGCGATTCAACAAAATTGACGCAAAGAGGGGAGGCAAGGGTTTTGTGTAATGCACACGGCGCAGGAAATTACTCATCAGTCACGGAAGTTGTTGAGTCGTTTTCTGTTTTTTTTTTTTCGTGCAAAGCACGGTTTTATCTTTGTATTCTTTTTTCGCTATTGGTTGGCAACGGCGTTGCCTTCCTAATTGTAGATAGTCCCATCGCTGTGCATTACACTTTTTTGCCCTGGAAATAACGGAAATATTCGTTCGTCTGTTATTTTAGTCGCTGCAGTATTCATAGGTCGAGGTGGACGTAAGAACATACCTAAATGTATCGAAATGAGAGGCTCTCATAATTGGTCACACGTGTCGTTCCTTGTCAATGCCCAAGAACAAGAAGCGCAAATTGCCTATCTCCAACCCAGTCGACCATTGCGTTGCCTCAAGCAAGTCACAATCCGGCCGCAATGTCATTCGCAGGTTTCATGTGCTTATAAAAAGAGAAGCTCAGCTGAAGAACGACATCTCACCCAGTGCAACCCAGACTGAAGAGCTAGCCAACATTCGGCATGAAATCGAGGAATTAGGAGGCCTCCAACGTTATCAACGAATGTCGACAGCCGGACAAAGTAGTGATAGAGGTGGAGGCAGCGAAAAGGTTTTTATCGAGTGGATGAAGGAGCTCAAGTTACATGTTCGCGAAACACGAACCAAATTACGGTGCGCCCTACCCAATTCTTGCGCGAACGTCATTCAGACTAAGCACTCCCACTAGGCTCCTCGAAGTTGGGGCACTCAGGCCCGATAACTTCAGCTCTTGTGTCTCTTGGATCGAAAATACGCCTATTGACTTGCGCCCGCAGCATTCCACTATCCGGGAACAGGACTTCCTCCTCCTAGACCCTATTGAAAATGAGAACAAGTGGGATGCCATCAGCCTTAGCCTGGTATTGAATTTCGTTCCCCTTGCTCCCGATAGAGGTGAGGGCTAATATCTATGGCTATCGTAATGGCCGTATCTAATGTACGCTTCAAAGGGTGCATGCTACACCTAGCCAATACGATCCTTAAAGACGAAGGCTATCTGTTTCTTGCTGTGAGCTTTGATTATCTGTTATCTACACCACACTTGCTGCTTACTGATCCATAGCTACCTCTACCATGCTTGACTAACTCTCGATACATGAACTTTGAGCATTTCACCCACCTCTTGGAAACTCTTGGATTTTCAGAGCTTAAATGTCGTTGGAAGAAAGGCGGTAAAATGGCGTATTGGCTCTATCAGAAGCAACGAAAACCTCGACAAGAGGGATTCAGTGATTTTTCGAAAAAGATCGTCCTTCGGCCCGGAAATCGTAACAATTTTGCGGTACTCTTAAAAGGCCGATGAGACGCTCAAAAATCTTTGGGTATACCACGATCAGAGAGATCACCGTGCTGTTCTACCTCGGGCCTATAGCAGTATGTATAATAATGTGTCCAAGTTTGTAACTTATTCTGGTGACATCAATACCCCAACCATAATTGACATACCTTTTATCTCATCTGCCATCTCGCCACTGCCTTGCTTTTCGTTTTTTTCGTTGTAACCAAAAAGGTCCCTCAATTTCCTAATGACCATTACAAAATTTCCGGTACTTCATTTCAATGATGTTTACCGTGTGTCGCCGCAGAAGATCAATCAAGCAGGCGAGACGATCGATGTTACTCAGTTTGCGGCACTAGTAGATAAGCTTAGAGGTAAGTGGGGACAGAGGGAGGAAGACGGGAGAGACGATGGACTCGTCTTGTTTTCCGGAGATCTGTTCTCACCTTCCGTCGAGAGTTCCGTCACACGAGGGAGCCATATGGTGAGCGGTCGCTTCAATGAACTAGCTTTCCGAGCCGAAGATCTCCCTGTTAGGTACCTGTCATGAATGAAATTGATGTGGATACTGCACTCGTTGGTCTGTAGGGTCTTCCATGCGGAGAGGATGTTTTGCTGACTATGAACACCAGGCAATCACGATTTTGATTTCGGTCGGTACCACCATCCAAGCAAAGCACCGCTCGAAATCTCATCATCGAGCGTGAAGGATACCCTCATCTAACCAAACTCGTCCAAGACTCAACTTATGTGCGTTTCGGGCAGCGGGTCTATGTATCGATTGTTGTATTGACATCACCAATTAGCCATGGATCTTGAGCAATATTATTGACACGAATACGGGTTTATCCCAGAATATCTGCATCCATTTCAAGTTATTGAACGTTGTGATACACGCGTCGGAATCATTGGACTCGTCGAAAAGTAGGTTGTATAAGACTTTCTGAACGTACCGCATATAACGATATCCTCGTAACTCAGAGACTGGATTGCGACTATATCGTCCTGGCCTGCTAATTTTGACCATGTTGACATGAAGGAATCAGGCCTGCAGTTGTCTAAGCTTCTACGCGACCCAAATGGAGAATATCGTTGTGACATCATCATCGCTCTCACTCATAGCAGGTTTGTGAGCTGACAATCCATTTCAATTCTCTATTAATGTTACATCTAGGTTACCCAACGTGAGACCGCATATACCTGCGGATGTAACGACTGGTTAACAAATTTCATATCAACAGGATATCATACTAGCTAAAGAGCTCCTCGCCTGTCACCAACTGCTCAAGGCGCTCAATCGATCGTAAATGAGCATGGGGTTGACATCATTCTCGGTGGACATGATCACCTCTACTACGTCGGCAAGGGTATTGACGAGTGGGAGAACTTTGATAAAACTAAAGATATACTGGGCGCAGAACAGGACCTGGGTGACGTATTAGTTCTGAAGAGTGGATGTGATTTCAGGGATCTAAGCGAGTTCGAGCTGGACCTCGAGAGCACGCCGGAGGGAAGTGTGAGGAGGAAGATCATAAAGCATATTACTGGTCAGTTGTCAATTCACTACTATCAATCATGGAGGATCGACGTTTGCGCAAGGGAAACGTCATGTCATTTTACCTGGCATGGAGTCGTCTGCTTCTCTGGGCAACATTCTCAAGGAAGTGTTATCTTCTGTCACGTCCGCGACAAAGGCGCCTGTATGTCAATCTACTGTCACCCTTGACTTACGCTCGAGTCTGATCCGTGTAAGCGAGGTGAGAGAGTTGATTTCTTCTTTTAATAGTGGCGTTCTGACTACAGAACAGACCGCTGCTCCAAATTGGTTTGCTGATATCCTTCGGCATACCTATGATGATGCACTTTGTCTAAAGGGTTTTGGAGGCTCCGATGGTGTTCTCATCTGTGCAGGCACTCTACGCGGAGACTCTACTTATGGTCCGGGTAAGCAAGACTTCCAATCTAACTACAAGATTTTCATTGCCTGGTCTTAGGTGTAATTACCCTTGGAGATATTCTTGAGATTCTTCCTTTTGACGACCCCGTTGTGGTTCTGCAACTCAGTGGTGAAGCAATATGGGAAGCATTAGAAGCCTCTTTAGCACTGTGGCCTGCGCAAGAGGGGTAGGTGGGCAGTGCATAAATCGCGATTGCGGTAACCTGAAGTGGAAATATTTTAGACGATTCCCGGTGATATCAGGTTTCAGGGTTGTTTGGGATTCACGTCGTCCACCCGGTCAACGTATCCTCAGCATTACCCTATTAAAACAAATAGACAAACAGAGTAACAATGGCTCGCCGGGGCAATTCGTTGAGGAACCCGTGGCTAGATCTCAAGAGGGCAGAACATACAATGTCGTGACAAGATACTATATGGCTCAGGGCCACGACGGTTTCGTCGCTCTGAAGGGAAAACCTGAACTTGTTGATCATGAAAGTGGCAGTATCATGAGTTCCATAGTCAGGCAATACTTGCTCGGTGAGACACTCATAGTTTTTTTGGTATTGCGTTGCAACTCTTAAATGTTTGGTCAACAGGTTCACATTATGTGAATAAAATGACGCAGTTGGTGGGGAATGAAAAGCTTGAAACTGTTCCGGAAGGTGTACATAGCGCCATCAAAGATGCGCACCGAGAGCGTGTCAAGCGGAAAGACTTGAAGGGCGATAACCAGGATCATAATCTCGTCGGAAAATGGAAACACGCTATCGACACAGTCATTCATCGAGCAAGATCTCAGAGCCATTACCGAAGTCATCTGAGAGTGTCCTCGACGGAACATATGAGTTCGGTGGATATTTTCGATGGTTCAGCGGCTAGGAGAGGATTGCAAAGTTCCATGTTTTTGAACGATGCGACTATTGATGAGGACCTTTTGATCATTAGTCCTGAGGTAGATGACAGGCTATTGGATATCGCACGAGCACCCAAAGAATAGTTCGAAAGCAATGCGACTATCAAGCAATACATAGCATTTAGAAAGTAAAGTTAGACGTTCCGTGCACCAAGTCCGTCGTCCTGTATCTGTTCCTGTGTAATTGCAACTGCGGCTTTTGTGGGTGGGTCGCCGGTCAATGAGCGAACGTGATGCGTCAGGGTGCCCATCGCACTGCCAAGGCCTGCACCGCCAAGTACAACTATCTGATATCAGGCCCATGAATGTGTGAGTGAGAGACCAAAAGCGTACGATTCACGATGCTTGCTCTATTCCAGAATATTGCGGGTGTTAGTAGGGCCATTAGTACAGCACCAATGGTCGAGTGGCCCTGCGAACGTATCCGCTTTGTCTGGGTATCGAATCAGCGAAGTTCATGTCCAAAATCTCAGTTCTTTATTCACATCGTAAGTCACCTCGAGTCTCCGTGCATGGACAAGCTCAGCGGTGGAGTATTTATATCGACCATAGGCTATTCCACCGCCTGCAGCAGTACCTGATGGAGACGGAATTGCACAAGCTTGTCAGAGTAGGTCAAGATCCGACGTACCAGCCAAGCCCCCTACCCAGGTTGCCCGAAGGAGCCTATTCAGAGACCAGGCCCCCGGCCCCGTTTCATTAAGATATATGTCGTATAGAGCGGAGGAGTCAGAACAGAAAGAAATTGATACCCCGTACTCATCGACTGACGAATGAGAAAGTTGGCATCGGCGTCCTGGGTGGTAGGTGTAGCCATTGTTTAATTGTACGTTAAGCTACAACTTGAAGGGAAAGCAGCCAGACCAAACTAGTAGGTCAGTGCGTCAGCTTACATAAGCTTATTGAAGCCTGGAACCGCCTCGCACTTGCTTGCTTGCCATCCACGACTTACTTCTCTGTTATGACTGCGGCCACTATGGATTCTTTCGATACACAAATGGCCGACTACCAAAATGATTTCGACATTTCTATGCAGACCACTACGTCGGATTGGCTCCAAGACGTGACTCCAATGGAGGATGACGCGCAACTAGCTTTCCAATCAAAACTAGGGGTTGCGGACGCCAGCCACACAATAGAAGTCGATATGGAGGCCTATCCTGATGATGGACACGTCGAGTATGACATGGTGGATGACCATTTTGGTCACAATACGGCTTCTGGCGAGCTGCTAGATGTCGACGTGCTCCCGGCTTCCACAATGCAGTCACCATTTGCTGCAGTGACTGCCTTGCCTCCAGTCCAGTACCCACCTCACTCCATCCCAACACCTCATTCGGTTTCCACTCCTCTGTTGCCAGAACAAGCCACCGAACCTGCCAGAATCATCGAACCAAAATTGGTAGACCATAATGCTACCTCAAACCTCCAGGATAATGCTCCGTTACTAGAGGTTGAGCAGCGATCGGACAGGATCCTAACCTCCGAAGCTGCCGCCCTTCACGAGCATCAGAATACAGAACATATCACCATTCCTACCACCTCATCTGAAGCGCCTCTGAACGAAACTGACATACTTCATGCGACGACTTCCACCATACTTGGATTCCACCCTGAGACCAACGAAGTTCCGCCGCATGATCTTCTCGCCCCCTCAGAAAAAGAACACCAGAGCGGCTCTTCTCACCTGCGTTGGGAACAGGAGGCCACGGGGTCGGAAACTACGAGCAATTCTAACATACAAGCTTCTCACGATCCACTGACTTTATCTCATGTGTTACCAGAGCAGATTCATGAACGCATTACTAGCGTTCCTGATCCAGAACCCCACGTCGACGATGCCAGTCCCTCCATTGTGCAAGACTCACTTTCTAACCCCGCGCCTCTAGAGGTGATTGGTGAGGCCTTTACAGAAGAAAGGCCGCCCTCGCCACAAGAAAAAGAAGCTTACGTCTTGCCAAATGTTGAAGAGTCGGCTGAAGTCTCAAATGAGCCTCCAGAAGAGACTTTCTTGGAGGCTCCTCCGCCTATATTGCTCGCCATTTTCTCAAATGATGAACCTGAGCTTTGTCTCTTCAATAAATCATCGGAGCCTCTTCCAAATGAAGATGACTCACAGGAGCGACATATTCTTCTTCAGGCATCACCGAATTTGTATTATGAACCACTGGTTCATGTGTTTGAAGCCCTTCGTCAGGATGAATATATTAGCACCGTCCTCGAGGTTTCGGGTAATGAACTTGCTCTAGAAGCCTATGATCTGGAACTAGCAATTACAGAGGTATGCTTACTTTTGTCTGCTTTCAAAAGTACTCAACTTTTTTGCAGGATAACTTTTATGCGCGAGAGATCAGCTTGCATGATTTTCACTTCCTTCATACATCTGCAAGTATAGCTGGTCCACTTCGCCTTCGTTTATATATTTCTGGCCCACGCTTTTTTGTTCGCTATCATGCTTTACAAGGACTTCTCAATCTGCATCTGGACGATTCGAAAGATGCTGGACATAGCGAGACTGGTAGGTTTTAAACTCTAGTGTTTTGATCGCATTTGAACCAATTTCGTTCTCAGAAAAACCACTGGACGAACACGAAGACAGGGACCCGTCCGTTCAGGAGGACGCCTCAGTTACTGAAAATGCTTCTTCAGAACGCAAAAGACTTGACCCATCAAAAGAAGAGGGAGGACATGAGCATGTCGATGGGTATCATGAAACTTCTCATACTGCTTCTGAAGCCACGATGACAGAACCGGGTGAAATCGATCTTTCTACTTTGCCTCCTTTCATTGATTCTCCAGAGGCGCACGAAGAGGATGCTGACCAACAAGACGAATACTCCGGTGAAGCACCGTACCACACCACTACGACGCCCGATAACGCTTCCATTGGTGACAACTATACTGAAGATGATGAGGAAACAAGAGAAGAACAAGAGACTGAAGAACAGGAGAGTGGTGAACAGAAAAATGATAAACAGGAACATGAAGACCAAGAAAATGACGAACGGGAAAATAATGAAGAACCAGAAAGTTATCATCCCTCACACACAGAGGAATCAGTTTCTACAGAAACGGAGCCGGTGGTCACTATACCGGTAGATACAGTTCAAAACGAAGAAAAGGGTTCCTTCGAGGAAAATGTGGCTGATGGTCTCGAAACCTCCGATAAAGTTGAGGAGGCTGAAAACCAAGGTATGCATTCAAATTTAATGCAACCTTCAACCTGCTGAAATTTTACAGAGAGTAACACCATAACTCCCCCAGAACGTACAGAAAATCTTCGCCAACCTCAGCAGAATGAGGGGGATCAATTTGAAAGTGGGTGCCGAAAGTATTTGTTTACCTTTAATGATCCTCAAACGACTACAGGTGAACTAGCGGACAAGATCCAGCGTCAAGAAGGCGATAATGAAGATATTCCGTTCGAGGTACCCGTGGACACGTACCAAGAAACGGAAGGTGAGATTTACTCACCGGAACAGCATAATCGTGATACTCACGTCAGCTTAGCCACTACCGACGTTAAGGAAATTGAAGAGTTGGATGAGACTTGGGATGACGAGCTGGATGGCGAAGGCGATCCAGACACAACGTGGGAAGCTGAGCCAGAAAACTTGGACGAGTCTATTTCGAACGAGAGCTCAATAACGTTGTCCAGTAAAGCCTCCAAACGGAGTTTCAATGAGTCGGGATTAGAACATTCTGACGACGAAGACCGTAGTTCTGAACCTCCAGGTAGGCATATTAACCATTTTTTTCCTATCATAACTCATAACTCAACCATAAGTTTTAGAGGCGAAAAGGGTGCGGGTGGTGTGAATACAAATCTTGTATTCATGCCCCCTTTATGTGGCCATGTCTCTGATTCCTCCCTCCTCTCTCGTCCTTGCAATGCTCATCAATAAGGAAGTACTTATAGGTTAAGTTATTTTCCCACTTGCCCTTTGGGTCATTTCACTGCATTGGTTCCGTACTGATTTAGAAGGTGAGTGGGTTTCTTTCAGATGCAAGCATTTTGAATGTATGGAGGAGTTGGCTCGAAAAACACCGTGTTTGAGGGATTTTATGGAGGTGCTTTGTGATACACGCTCTTCTATGATTGTTTTGCATGTATTTCATGAGCCCGGCACTTATGTACTTAATTGTTCTCCTGAGCTGAAGTCGCTAACAGTAAAATCACCGAAATTGATACCCTGAATGTGGCTGGTGGTGATGGGGCAGGAATGATCACCACAATAGGTCTATAAGATCTGATTAGTAAACAAGGGCAACTAGTTGACTTGGAATTTATTGATGCTCGCCCACTATCCAATAGGCGACCTTTTTGTCAAAAAAGTATCCGATATTCAGTGATGGCAGATGTCAACATAGCACGATTGTGCACAGAAATCGTCCATGTGCATTTTGGATCCCTGACTGCAGTACGAATCACTCTTCTATTTCCGCCTCTGACAACCTGACGAATCGAATCCCAGCAAGTTGTATCTGCTCTCCTCACTCGTGGTCGACTTTCTTTACCCCAGATACATCGATATACCCAACTCAGGCCACGTACTGCTCGGGCGTCGATACTTGTACTTGTACAGCACAACTTATTATGGCACGCTCAAAGTGAAGACGGAATGGAAGTTTTCGAGTTCAATGTGGATGAATGTCTTGCGCGGTTGAGGTTTGGTAAAGTTGTTTTTATGGCGCAACAGCTTTTTGGAAAGGCGGTGAGTTCCCTATAATGGATTTTTGTGAATTTATGACTCGTCTAATTTGAGTGTGTTTAGGGTGCAGAACTTGTGCAGACTGTTCTTGACCATGGAAAATTGCGCTTGTCAGATATACTAAGATTGCTTGGTGTTAATGAATCGAAATGTATGTTCAATTGACTGCCGCAGACCGCACTCCATTGATTGGACGATTTTTTTTTGTAGCTGTCACGGTCTATCGAGGAGTCATGCATAAACTTGTTTCAGAGAGTTATCTGAAGCCCTCGACGAGTTTATCTCACGTATCGCCAGCGGACAAGCAGATTAGATACGAAGCGGAGGAAAAACGGAGGATTTCGGGGTTTCCGACGGCGAAAGAGCTTAGGCAAGCGAAACAAGTCGCGGAGATCAGACTGAGGAAGGAGGAGGAGGAAGTGGGTAAGGTTGGACTGGTAGGTGTTCTAATACTTCTAGCGAAGGGAGCAACAGCTGAACAGAAAGACAGAAACAGAAGGTGGCTGACGACACAGTCCACCGGTCGCGAAAACGGAAACTGGAAGAACCTGATGAAATTGTTGATGTGAGTATACGGTCGTGACTGTGCTATCTCACTGGCTCAAGTCGGCCCTAGGATGCGATATATTTCCGAGTAAATTTTGATAAATTCAATATACATATCAGGAACAACGTGAGGACGTAGAAATCCAGGTTTATTCAAGCTGACGTTTTCCTATAGTTAATTATACAAGCAGCGCGGAATCGATATAACGAAGAAGCAGCAAGTGTCTTACGTGCGATTCTTAATCTCACGGAAAGCTGGCAACGAAATGTGGCTGAAATTCGGTCAGGTATGGACGAGGCCACCGACCATGATAACCCATGCTCAGTTATGTTTCTTAGAACCCGTGTCTGTGGCGAATCTTGTGGTGAAGCTCGCAAATGAAGATAACTTGGCTCGTGGACTTGTTTTGGGGGTCAAAAAACCCTCGAACGCTGCCTGTATTAAAGAGTATCTGGGAATGCTTTCGTGTGGCGACAACCCTACGGCGGCTGGCAAGGCTGCTTCATTTATCTCCTTGAACTCATCGAAGGTGCAAGTCGAATTTGACGTTATTGGACGGCGGCTGCGCAGGCGTATCTTAGAGTCCGTTACAAGAGAAAGGCACGGGAATGAAGGAGTGAGGATCTTACGACTGTTAATGGACACCGGGAAAATGGACGATAAACAAGTGCGTCTCATGCGCATAAGCTCTGTGACAAATTTTTATGGGAACGACAGATCTCCAAAGTCGTTATGATGGCTGGGAAAGATGTCCGCGCTCTACTGACGGCCCTCGCTACTGACTCGCTCATAAGCACGCAAGAAGTACCCAAGAGCGCGGACCGCAATCCAACGCGTACTTTTTATCTGTGGTAAGTTGGATTGGCAATAGATTCCGCTATTTTTGATACACGCTCTATTCGTATAGGTATGTGGATCAACATAAAGCATTCTCGACGATCCTGGGACAGGTGTACAAAACTCTGTATAATATCAGTGTGAGGCAGCGTGCCGAACGAGAGGTACCTGAAGTAAAGGCGGTGCTCGAAAAAATGGAACGCAGCGACGTGCGCCAGGACGAAGGGTTGTTGACCCGACTAGAGCGGGAAATCGCACAAGAGTGGGAAGGCAAACTTGGGAAGTTGATGGGGCTGCAAATGCGTGTAGAAGAAACATTGTTTATTCTAAAAGATCTGGGAGTATTGGGAATAGACGAAGATTAACTTGATTTTTGGTTTTTCCCTGCATTGGCTTATGATGTCAGCGTTATGGGCATCTGATCGTATAAATTAAGGCTGCGTACACTAATTCTGAATTCGGACCATGTACTCGGAAGGCCCTATCACTACTGCCACTGCACGAGCATATACTCAGTCAGAACAACTTCCACCTCACCCAGGCCCTCAATGGACAAGATTTGTCTGTATTTCCGACAACCATTCTCAAACATCTTACGACCTACCTCCCGGTGATGTTTTATTACACGCGGGAGACCTGAGTAGCTGGGGTTACCCAGAACAGGTGATGAAAACCTTGAATTGGATTGAAAAACTGGACTATCCAGTGAAAATGTAAATACTGTCGTGTTCACTAAGAGATACATTGACTGTTGTGTCCTTTCCAGAATTATCGGTGGAAACCACGACGTAAGCCTCTATAGCGTCCACAGGGATAGGTCACTCATTCTCTTTAGTTATGCTTGGACAAGGCCCTAGATTCCTACTTTTACCACGAGCCAGATGTTCAAGAGCTGATAGCAATACGGAAGTACATCAGAGGAGAGGCGATGAAGAAAGCGAATGTCCATTATTTGGAGTACGAGTCAGTTGATATCACGACGGCGGCGGGAAAGACGTGGAGAGTGTACGGGTCACCGGTGAGTGAATTAGTTGGTTTGCGATATGCGGCGGACGACGTGTCTTCCTTTCAAGGCAGCACCTATGTACGCAAGTGGGCTTTTCAGTATGTAGAGAAAAAAGAAGCCGAAGGTAACCTTAAGTGGTTTTTGACTAGCATCATACTGAGGAGCAGCAGCTATCTACGCCAAGATACCG
Organism: Agaricus blazei; assembly: GCA_029719445.1. Lineage (NCBI taxonomy): Eukaryota > Fungi > Basidiomycota > Agaricomycetes > Agaricales > Agaricaceae > Agaricus > Agaricus blazei. The sequence continues at coordinate 193,592 of SSNC01000009.1, read as the reverse complement.
TTGGACGCTGACATCGTGATGACACATACGCCAGCGAAATATTGTCTGGACGTCACAAGGCGAGGAAAGGATGCAGGATGCGAAGTACTGCGAGCGCGGCTGGACGAGCTGCAGGGCTGTAGACTGCACGTGTTTGGGTAGGTGTTGCGAGAGTCCGACAGAGAGGTGCGCTGAGACAGTCTACAGACACATACACGAGGCGGCCGGAGCAGAGGTAGTGGACGGGAAGCGGATGGGGGTGAATGCCGCGATAGCACGGACGAAGGCGGGGATTGTAGTCGATCTGCTCAACTGATGTACTTAGTCCAATTCATACTCCGCTCATTTCAGGCGCGTCTCGCATACCCCAACGCGCTCCCTCCTTCCCGTCATCCTCGCCATGCTTGTCGAGCTCAACAAGCCCCTCTTTCTCGCACGCACGAAACGCATATACGACGGCTGGCTGGTTCGTATCTCTCCTCCGTCCTGCTCAACCATGCTTACCGCCATGACTCGCTTGTTCGTGCATTCAGAACGCCACCAAAAACGATGACTATGCCTCAATAGCAGACGCCGACGGCCTAATCATACTTGCTGGAGACCCCGCTCCGGAAGACGAGCCTATGCGCAAGGGTACATGTCTCCAGGTGAGCCAAACTGCAAAGCCGCTGTTCTTCACAAGCATTACTCACAGAGCTGCCGTAGCAATGGCTTCTGGGTTACGAGTTTCCGTCCACAATGATGCTATTCCAAAAGGACCAGATCTCGATTCTGTGCTCTGCAAGCAAAGGTGCGCGGCATTTCTCACTATGGATTACTCCAAAACTCAAGACGTTACTCCAATCCAGGCAAAATTCTCTCCCAAATCGAAAACACAGAAGGCGTTGCACCCATCAAACTCTTCGTCCAGGCAAAAGGGAAAGATGTCGCTAATGACGCGCTGCCCCTTTTTTTCGAGCAATATTGCAAGTCACAGCGCGTGGGCACTTTTTTGAAGGAACAGCACACTGGAAAATTGATCACGGATTGGGATAAGCTGTGCTCTGGGGCGCAGGTGAAGCCAGAACTGGTGGATATGTCGCCTGCCATATCCTCAGCTATGGCTGTAAAAGACGAGGAAGAGTCCGTGAGTCTGACTTGCCGTCCTGGCGTTCAATGTATTCCTAGTGTGCTCAATGGTTCCAGAAAGCTGTTCAAACCGCCGGGTCTTTGACATCGACTCTTCTCAAGTATCATATTGCTCCAAAACTAGAATCCATATTGGATAAAGAGTCAAAAATAAGCCACGATATGCTAGCGGCTCAGATTGAGGCTCGCCTTGGCTCCGGGGAGGGAAAGGATGCGAAGGGCCCTGATATGAAAGTATGGAGCAAGAATAAAAACTTGGACAAGGTGAGTATCCCTCAACTTTATTGTTATTGGTAAGGAGTGACTGTCATTAGGTCGACTGGCAATTAGTGGAATTTTGTTATCCACCCATAATCATATCGCGTTCTAGCAAAAGTGGCTATGACTTGCGGTATACTGTGGAATCAACTGAAGACAATATCGCACACAAAGGTGTCCTCTTGATATCCGTTGGTATGAGGTACAAGTCATATTGCACCAGTGTCGGCAGAACTTTTATTGTCGATCCAAAACCTGTATGTGGCACCTTCGTTAGTTGCATCAAACATTAAATCTCTTCCAGGAGCAAGAGGCACAGTACAACGTGTTATTGTCGCTTCAGAGTGAACTACTTTCGTTCATCAAAGACGGTGTCGTCGCTCGCGACGTTTATCACCATGCTCTATCTTTCGTTAAGCAAAAAGATCCAACGCTGGAGAGGCATTTTGCCAAAAATATAGGTTTCGGGGTCGGTATCGCTTGTCTCTGAGCTATGCCCAATGTTGACATTGTATCATTTAGACGGCATGGAGTTCCGCGATAGTAACTACCTCCTCTCACCTAAAAATGGGCATTCCTTGAAGAAGGGTATGACCTTGATTCTCGGACTTGGATTCACCGACTTGGATGATGCTGGTCAGAAGTAAGCGGTCAAGGCCTGTCCAAAAATAGTACACTGAACAAATATCTCCAGATATGCTCTTCAATTAACGGACACGGTTATTGTTGGCCAAGATCAGTCGGCGTTACTGACGGAAGGTACAAAATCCCCTAAAGATACACTCTTTTTCCTCAACGATGAGCCCGAGGTGGTGGAAAGGCAAGAGAGAAAACCCCCTGTCAAAGCTCGTGCCAATGGATCACCCGCAAAGAAGACAGCTGGCACGAAAATACTCCGTGGTCAAAACCGAAGAGCTGCACAAGATGAGGTTCACCAAACTGCCGCGGCCAAATTACTCGAGCACCAGAAGGAGTTGCACGACAAATTACAGGATGAAGGCCTGCGGCGCTACTCTGAAGATGGGGTGGGGACTGGTGTTCGGGAAGGCAAGACATGGAAGAAGTTTCAAAGTTATAAGGGCGAGGGGGCCCTTCCGCAAGATGTCGATCGGCTTAGGGTGCGTAGTCGATTTTATTCCCCTAGCCACTTATACCTAAATTTTTTCTTGTAGATCCATGTCGATAGGAAGGCCCAGACTGTTATCTTGCCCGTTCACGGCTTTGCTGTCCCTTTCCATATCAACACCATAAAGAACGTTAGCAAGAATGACGAGGGAGATTTCACCTACCTTCGGATCAATTTCCAGACACCCGGACAAATGTCGGGCAAGAAGGATGATACACCTTTTGAAGATCCTGATGCGACTTTCATACGTTCTGTATCCTACCGCTCGCCTGACTCTCATCGCTTTGACAATATCTCGAGGCAAATTACTGAACTAAAGAAAGAAGCTAATAAGAGAGAGCAGCAGAAGAAAGAAATGGCAGATGTTGTTGAACAGGGCAACCTGGTCGAAATTAAAGGCAGACGTCCGATCAAAATGTCAGAAGCATTCGTTCGTCCCGCGCTCGATGGGAAAAGGCTGCCGGGAGAGGTCGAAATACACCAAAACGGTGTCCGTTATCAATCTGTTGGTGCTCAGAAAGTTGGTGAGTTCCGACTGTCAACAAGTATGAAGGTTTCGCCGAATCACTTACCAATTATGCCCACTAGATATTCTCTTCAGCAACATCAAACATCTATTCTTCCAGCCCTGCGATCACGAGCTGTTGGTCATCGTCCATCTCCATCTCAAGTCTCCCATTATGATTGGCAAGAAAAAGACTTCGGTGAGCTTTCCGCTGATCCTATTGTTGTTTTGGCATTCGCTCAATGATTAACAAGGATGTGCAATTTTTCCGTGAAGCAACCGACGTTCAATTCGACGAGACAGGAAATAGGAAGCGGAAGCACCGTTATGGTGACGAGGACGAAATTGAAATGGAACAACAAGAACGCAAGCGGAGGGCCATGATGAACAAAGAAGTGAGAGCCTTTGGAGAGAAGGTCGCAGAGGCAGCGTCTGCTTCGGTATGTTCATGTCTTATGCTTTTGCATCCTTACTCATTACTGTAGTTGGGAGAGGCTCTTGAACTGGATATACCATTCAGGGAATTATCCTTTGAGGGTGTACCGTTCCGAACCAGTGTTCGACTACAACCAACCACTGAATGCCTTGTTCACCTTACAGACCCACCATTCTTGGTTGTAACGCTCGCCGACATCGAGATAGCCTCTTTAGAACGTGTTCAATACGGCCTCAAACAGTTTGATGTCGTCCTCATTTTCAAAGATTTTACAAAAGCTCCTCTACACATCAACTCAATCCAAAGTTCACAAATGGATGATGTCAAGAATTGGCTTGAGTACGTTTCGTTCAGTCTATTACCTCGAGTTCATTGACTCAATGCACTTTTTGGACAGCTCCGTTGATATACCAATGAGTGAAGGGCCAGTCAATCTTAACTGGGGGCCGATCATGAAGCATGTCAACGAAAATCCGTACGAATTCTTCCAAGGCGGTGGCTGGTCCTTCCTTGGTGGTGTTGGGGGTGCTGAAAGCGAGGATTCCGAGCAGTCTGATTCAGTTTCTGAGTTTGAAGCGCAATCAGATGACTTTGCGGAGTCTAGCAGTGAGGACGAGAGCGAGTACTCGGAAGATGTTGCTAGCGATGACAGTGGTTCGTTTGGTGATGACGATAGCGACGATGGTGAGTTTCTTGCTGGTGTTTTTATCATGATACTGAATTCATATCGTATCAAGCGGATGATTGGGACGAATTGGAGCGCAAGGCCGCTAAGGCAGATGCAAGGCATGCAGAAGAGAGGAAGAAAGGGAATCGCTCGGACAACTCTGATGATGATCGGCCAAAGAAAAAGAAGGCTGCTGCTGCTAAGGGGAACAGAGCGAATGGAAAATCGAAGAGATAATAGTCGAACCTTTTAGTCATATCTATGTTCTCCCGTATCTTTCGCCTTCATCACACTCATGTTTGAGGTCTTCTAGTCTTTACCTACATATCGTATTCACAAGTTTCTCGCGCTACCTAATGTTGTATAGGTGTATGGATCTAGGATTGCTTTTCTTTAGTTATGGCGAGGTGGACATCAACTTGCCTTTTGCGCCAGGGCTAATGGCGATGACGGCTGCACCTAGGCCAAACCAAACGTGCTCTTTGTAACTCCTCAGGCCGGAAGGAAGACGGTACTGCATCACTTCTACGATCATTCCCACGCACTCTTTATTACAACCAAGTTCTGTCCAGCCGTCTGTCCAGCCCCTCTATTCATCAACTCACTCCTATTCAGCATGGAATCAAACGCGTTCATCAGTCTGTGACGATATTCTCGCACGCAAACAAGGAGAGCAAGCCGAGATAGCCGATTACCCTGTACACACTAACCAAGTCCTCTCGCGGGTATAGTATGTTTCCCGCTTTCTACTATACGCCAGTGCTCATCAGCATACGAAGTAGAATAATCAGGATGACCTGTCAGAGGATGTTCTGCCCATGGCTGCTAAGCTTCTGTAATTCAATTCGGAACTTTACGTTTGGAACTATAGACGCAACATGCACCTTCACGGTATCTTTCCCAACAGGTAGGAACATTGCTAATGTTCGCTTCCTTATAATAATCCGTCCGAAGATGCCAGACCAGTCTCTTGAGCTCTTAGGCATGACGATGGCTGCCCTATAGATGCGCCTTGAGGTTTATTCGTTTTGGAACCATATGTGATGGTAGTCGTGCCCCCGTTGAAGAAGGCGCGGGTGGTAGGAAAAAGATTGCCTGAGAAGAAGATTCACCTGGCATTGAATAGACGCTCAACAAGAAATCCAGAAATGTGTGTCCATTTTTTGTTTTTCTCCAATGGCTCCTTGATGATGATCCAAGTCCATGCCTGGATTTATCGGAGATATATTCTTTCCTAAGTTCCAGAGCCCCTGCCGCCAAAGACGGAGCTCAGCTATACCAAAGTCAAAATCGTCTCTTATCGCTCCAACTTCAGCCCTTAGTACCAGAGATCAAAGATTTCTTGACGTTATGGTCTAACGGCGAGCCTGTTGAATTGAAATCAAAGCAAATAGTGCGTGTATGCGGACTCAATTTAACCGTGAATGTGATATAAACGATCGGTAGAACCTTATATCAGGGACGTGATGTATACTATCCCTAAGACCAAAGTCTTTAGATATATGACAGATGGTTGATTGGAGACTGTACGTTTGTTCCACTAGTGCAGCTTTACTGCTCTGACCGGATGAAATAAGTCAACAACAGAAAGTTCTCGAACGCGAAAGCAGCCTGACAGTAAACGCAAGTGAAGCACGTTCTCCGGCTTATCATTGACATCGACCTCTGTGATATGACAAGGTGCTTGGAGTCGTTTTTTCATTACAAGTGTATGCTGATAATTTAGGATACAAACAAGTTGTTGACATTCAGGCATGGTAGATGAACACCAAACGTTCTTGTTTCAACTAAATGAGACGGTCCCTATGCGTTCCTGAATATATAAGGATACAGGTATGTGTGTTATTGGAGTAAGACCGAAGACTTCCTCAGAACTACCTGCTGCAGCGAGGCAACTTAATGTAGACCGTGTTTGACCCTTAAACAATATGCACCACAGTAGAGTCATTCATTCAAGCACATATATACATCAAACTACGGTGATACGATTGCAAAGTAGCGTCATGAGACCGCTCAACACTTGCAACTGCCAGCCTCGCATTGGCAGCTGGAATATCATCTTGTTGTCAGGCGAGGAATAGTGTATGGGGTTCAGACTTACCTATCGCCACATTTGCAGCTAGAATATCATCGTGTTGTCAGGACGAGAGCAGTGTATGGGTTGTTTTCCGGACTCACCTAGCGTTTCCGCTGCATTTGTCACATTTGCAGTTGCCGCTAGAGCAAGCTTGGTCGACGACAATATCAAAGATCTTTTATTATGATGGTCAGTGTCATATGCCACCATGAACACCTTTATCACCTACAGCGTTCATGGCGGTTCTTGGAGAGTAATAGAGCAGTAGTCAAAGACGATTGAGGTTAGAGAAGAAAGTTTCTGCAGAACTTACCACTCAGTGCGTCGGTTTATATCTACTTTGGATCCTGTTTGTTGATATTTTGAATGTAGGAAACTCCATCCGTTTCGTCAATGCCTCGACGATTGGGATTGAATTGCTTCCATTCTTTGTGACGCCTGACAGTTCGTTTATCAACGCACTGTTGACGCACTGTGCCCCATTATTGGTTTCTGACTGGCTCCCTCTGCTATCCAAAACAATGTGATGTCATGTAATCTGCTGTGAGTGGTTATCCATAAAACACCTCAACTTCTTGAGGGAGCAGCGTAACATCATTACTCATCGGATCTCATATATATGTACAAGGTTTCATTATCGGGCGTCCGCTCAAACCTTATTTTTGCATCTGATGACTCGGTTGTTAAGTCTTACATCGCTTCACCGATGCTTACAAAAGGACAAGTTGCTGCTCCAGTCTTCATTAATAAGGGACAGGCCTGTCGCGCGTGGAGCAACGATCTAACCCGACAAATTTGAAACTTGGAAGTATATTTTCGGCATACTGGTTATATTCACTGTGACACCTGCCTGTAGTGATTGTGTCTGGACTGCATGGGAGAGTTCGTCTTTAGGGGAAGTACTCTGCTCATATGCTCGTACAGGTCACCATTCCCCGATTTTATCACCGACCCGAAAGCCGTTCATCTACGGTGTGGGGCTCATAAAGAGAGACCCTTTCAGCTATTGTATCCGCCGGAAATTAGCGGGGGGAACGTTCAAACGAGGTGCCGGCCGAGTGCTACAACAAACTCAAGCATTCCACCCCCATGTCTAACATGGACGTGTTAAATTTCTACGAACGGGATCGTTAGGTTACCTCGCCTCGCTCAATTTTCACAGGATATTTAGCCGCGTGCCCCACAATGCTATATCCATCTCGGAAACTGGACAATAGCTCGTAATTTTCTTTCAGTCATCGGTCTCCATCCACATGGGAATGCGACACGTTCTCTCGGGTTATCAGGCGTCGGCGCTCAGCTGTATCCAAATATAACGCCAGGTTTTGCGGTCATACGATCGCACCAGCTTGTGAGGCTTTTAGCACTATTGGTGTGAGTGTGTTGTTTTACCGATGCCTAATTGGCATTACTAGGTGCTTGTTGGCTGCAACTGCATGTCCGCAGCCTTCGTCGTCGAAGCCGCGCAGTCAGTACTTCAAGATAAACTCACAATTTTAGAATCATTAGTAAGGTCTGCTAGTGTCATTATGAGATTTACGCGAGAAATACATGACTTAATGCATCTATCCTTCGTGGGGGGGGGGCAATAAATTGCCTGTAATAGATGCACGTTGCACGACATCCACTGGGGGGCACTTTCAATAGCGTTGACTTCTGGTTTCCTAATTAGGCCATCATTGGCAAGAGCCGACCCGTTCCAAGCTTCGTGGCTCGGCGCCTCGAGGTCGTCTACTCGTGAAAGTGCACTTACTCCAGCCGCACGACCGGTCATGTATCCATGAACTTCTCTCTAGGGTCAGGGTCTTCCGAATCCAGCAGTTTTTGCCTCCAGCAGTTGCCGAATGACTGATCTCCAAACCAGACTGACGCGCTTTTCCAAGATATCGCGACGCTAGTATTGCGCCAGTCTTCACAGCCTCCTCATCAGTAGCAGCAACCGCAGCAACCATTTCCATCATCCTTCCAGGGTATTGATAACGCTCGCACTGTGTCGTTAATGTCCGTCAACCTAATGGGTCGTGGCTTTGAAGAACGGTTCCTTCCTCTTCGCCTTCTGCGCCAGAGCGTCAGAGCACCTTATCGTCTCGGCCCCATGGGCCGGTTGCGTCGAAGAAAGTCGCATGACCCACAGTATGTCTCTTTCAGCGCATGTATCAACACCGACTGAATCTTGGATGTCCTTCCCCAGGATCATAACGAGAATCATGGCAAGATTTTATTCGATCCACAACTCCAACTAATTACCGAACTCGTTGTTCACCTCACAAACCTACCATCCTTGCTTGTAAAATTGAGATAGTCTCCTTTGAACGCGATATGGCCGCCTCAAACAGTATGATGTCATCCTCATGGTCCGAGTCTCGAATATAGAGACTGGGAAGCCCGAACATTTTGTCTCATATCCTTTCGCCTCAACTACCAGCAACTTCGATATTTTTTCGCTACTTTCTCTTTTTAACCCTTTTACTCACCTAGCCTCGATTTACAGGACCTCTGCAGAACAAAGTTGTCACATTCGTTTCTACTTGCCACTCGCTGTAGTAGAGGATAAGACGAATGACCGGTAAAAATAGCCGTTGGCTATAACGACTTATCATTCCTCTCCTGATTGTTGGTTATATTAATCTGGGGAGGGAAGTAGCTGTTGGTTATAATGGCTAATGAATGTAACTCGGGGTGGTTGGCTATAATAGCCCGGAAGTTGAAGACCGTTGGTTAAATAGTCCCGTCAAAATTGCTCAATTTTCGACGGAGACTGTTGGTTAAATTGTCTTGTCGATATTGCTCGGGTGGTGACGCTAATGGCATGAAGTCAAATCAGGCATCGTAGGTGAATTTTGTTGTCTCATAACTTAAATTTTATCGAACCTAAAGAGTTATATTCAGGAAAGTTCAACGTCAAATAGAACGAAACCAACTCTCAACCCGTTACATCTCATAAATTGATGAGCGGGTTTGACAGATCTTTTAGTTCTCGCGGGACTGCGACCTCAGGCTTGCTATTCGATCTGAAAATTCTAGACGAAAGAGTGACGACGCGCATGGTATCCACCTCCCGTCTCACTTTTGTCTCATTTCTCACTTGGCTTTGACGCTCACCAGTCTCCAAAGTGCATATATTTTGTCGCCACAATTTACATTGCGATCAAATATATTCCGGGGCTGGGGGAGCCCGGGGGTAGACCTAACCCTTGGGCAAATCCGGCTAAAAGTTCTACTTGAAATCGTTGAATCCTGCTGTACAGGAGTTTAATGACAAACGAAGCAAACTCGATACGTCGGTGCCTTGGTCTAAACATCAAGTTGGGTTCACACCACTCGTTCTGACTTGCTACGCGCAGTAGTAGAAATATCAGGAATGGAGAAGTGGAATTCAAAAGTCGCTGGTTAAACGACTAGGGTAGTTGGCTAAACACCCTCTGAGCTCGTTGGCTAAACGGCTCCCACTACAAGGGACTGTTGGTTAAACGGTCCGAAGAGCTGATGGCTAATCAGCCTCCGGAAATCAGACCAGGCGCCGACAACGCAGGTTATGGAGCAAAAAGTCATAGATCCCGACTTTGACTCGGCCAAAGGTTTTCTTATATCCTTCCACTTCCGCTCTAGTTCATTTGGCATTTTCCCGTACCCTCCCATTTCCCTCGCTTTGTACGATAGCTGGCTATTCGCTTGTATAAACGATCCACGAATACATGGCTTTGGCTGCCCCCGTGACGAATCGTCTACTACTATGTTGTTGTGTGACTGTTGATTTTACCAACATTGATATCTCAGACCGTTTGCTAAAACAGCATCCAAACAGCTTTGACCCTTCAGTACAGCCACGGACGATGCTGCTTCCATTGTGGAACACTTTCTTAACACGTATGGTAACACAGACATCTTATGTTACAATTTCTTGTCTGTAAACATCATCTCTGTATTCCTGTTCCCACCCATTTTCTTTCTTATGTTTTCTTTGATTTCTCGTGAAAATTGCAATAAATCATCTAGAAGAATGCGGAAGAGGGCTTCAGTTACCTCCGTGACGAAACGACTAGATTTGTTGATATGACTGTAGGGCGTTCATAACCTCTATAAAGTAGATCAAATGGCAAATTGAAGTGGCCTTGATTTCCCTGTATCTTTTGCCTCCGCTATATGTAAGTTTGAAGTTTTCTATCCTGTACCTACACATCGTATTGACATGTTTTTCGTGCTACCTAATATTTATTGGTAAATGGATCTAGGATTGCTTTTCTTTAGCGATAGCGAGGCGGTCGTCAATTTGCCCTTCGCGCCAAATGTTGACAGCAATGACGGCCGCACCCAGGCCAAAAAGCGGGATCGCAACAGCGTACCAGAAAAGGATGAATGGTATTTCTATAAGGTCGGGGACGAACCAGAGTTGGGCAATACCTATTGAAACCATACCAAGCGTATAGTCCCATTTGAAGAAGTCGAGAACCTGCACATGTGTACTGGCATTGGTAAGGGGTGTGAGGGAGGGTAGGAGGAGAGCTTTGATATCCTTGAGGTCGCTTAAGCGAGGCCAAAGGGCGGCGAAATGGAGCGAAGTCGCAAGCATAAACGACGCGAGATAGAGACGTTGAAGGTAGGTAAATCCGGAGGAAGTATAGTCGGGACGGCGGATGAAAAGATGGAGACACGTCGCAACAGCCACATAAACAGGATAAATCTGCCAAATGGCGGTCACGGTCGGGTCCTGCATTATGAGCATGCAGAGAGATGGAATACACGCTCCGATGAATGTACCGAAAGCAATGGCTTCGACATGGGCTTTTGGGAGGGTGGTAGCTTCGTCAAATCGCGCTCGTCCCCCGCTGAGGAAGAAGATAAGGTAATAGAGAGGGGCTGTGATACCTAACGATATAATTTGGCTAAGGAGCCCGAAGACGACTGGGAAGGCCATGAAGAAGCTGCGGCCGCTGCGATAGTTTTCGACGGCGGGAATGAAGACTACGATAGCCCCGGCGCCGATGAAATAATACAAGAAAGTGAGGGGGTCGCCAGCGGTCATTCCTATATGGAAGAAAGCAACGATGCCACAGAGTTCCTTATCGACCGACGGAAATGTTGTATAGGGAATAGCATATGGGCTGATATTTGGAGCAGTGCAATGGGAAGTGATGGTTTCTGCTAAGCCTGAGGCAAAGAGATGGCCCATAAGGTACTTCCCGGCACAGTAGATGAGAGTTGGGAACACAAGGAGTGGTAAAAGCGTGTCTGGCTCAGTGTTATAGAGGGTTGTTTACGAAAGATGAACGGGAGTGCAGCGTACCTCGCAGGAAAGACCTTGTCATGATGGTCAAGCAAAGACTCTTAGGGGGTTGTCAAGTGAGAAGCGGGTGTAATCAAAAATATGAACATGGTCAGCCCCCTGGACTGACGATTGATTTTACGGAATTCACACAACTGTGACAGGAGATGCCAAAACAATCATATGCTTATTTCGCTGCGTACTCAGCGTGCCAATTAAACGCGTCGTCTGTAAGAGTAATAGGGTACAATATTTCCCTAGGGCAATTTTTAAATAATATTTGTCTCGCGACATGTCCCATCCACCTGAGCCGTCGTTCAGCCCATGACACGTCATACTCCAAGGGAACATCACCGCTCCTTCAACAAGTTTCTTAGTTGGGTACGCAGCTCAGCTCGGACAGGTTGAAATGCCGCCTTCTTGACCATAGGCTCTATACGAATGTTGGCAGGCCATTCAGGACCAGCTTTCTCGCGTTGTTGATTAAGGAGGTCGACGAGAGTCGGCTGATGTAGCTCCTCGGTCTGCGGGGCGGGGGCCTGAAGGACTCTTACGGTGGCAGGATTAAGAGCCTTGCGCGGGATGATTCGTACGAGACGGATTGCAGAGGGTTTCATTTCGGCAGAGGAACGAATCGTCTAACTGTCATTACTCAGTATTGTCTCCGACAAAAAGATTGACTACTAAAGACTTACGGAGGACGGAGACGGAGAATAGCACGAACAGCGAAGGAGATGCCGTTGAGTGCTTTGCAGCGGAGTTGGAATTCAGCCAGATCTGAGATCCAACGTCTATTCTTGGTCACCCTACTATGAAGCGTTCGTCCGAGTCCACAGGCTCAACTAGCGCAAAGAAGGCGCGTCGCACCCACAAGCTTTCGGAGGACATCGAGTGGCCAAAGCATTTTACCTCAGTGTGTCTTTTTCAACGTTAGTATGACTCACAGTGCTGACTTTCCTCCTAGTTGTTTGCTGTGTGTTTTTCCCCGACACCTTGACATCTCGACCTTACTTGCTGAAGTATTTCTCCTCAGGTCTTCAAGGTAACGTGCTGGCTCAAATATATCCATCATTTTTTGACCCTCTCAAGGCCTTAAACACTGTTCTGGCCTTCATATCCTCCAAGAAACAGATAGCGACAACGTTCGATGCTATAAGATCGTCCGTGGAACGCCTTCTGAAACGGCAAGTACAGGTCATCCGCAAATCCTCAGTTTGACTAACTCAGTTAATGCAGACCCCTGGAGCTGCAAGCTGTCGCCGAGATCAAGTCCGTTTAAATTAGCCCCAGCCCATGAAAGTGTAACTTACTTTCACTTAGGGCTCTTCTTCCCGACGTTGTCAAGTTCTCATACATACCTCGGAATGCACCTTCAAACGACGATAAGACTGATGTTAAAGGAAAACGTAGAGCTAAATCGCCCGATTTCGTCATTCCATCCACGGGCACAAGAGAGGAAGGGCACATTCTTGTTCTTGAATTTGCCGACAACCTGAGGGCCAAGAAGTCTCGAAATATCGGGTAAATACACCGGTTATATGCTGATCATATGGTGACATATATCTTAGGTTGAGCTACCAGCAGGCTCCTTCCATGACGCCTACCGCCGTGAAGAAGCTCATTGAAACACGAAACAATGTCTTCAAGGAAGCCGTGAACGAGTAAAACCGTCCACACCTTTGTGACCTGTTATCTGATCGACCGTGCTTCTAGTCTTATTCTTGCGACATTACAAGAAAGCGGTCCAGTCCAGATGCTCCAACAGGCTGCTCGAGAGCATATACCAGTCGAACCTTACTTGCTAGGTGCTCCTACAGATCAAAGCAGCGGCGTAAACGCTAGTGTCCGACCTTCCATGGATGAAATGGTCCAGAAGGTTACCGATCAAGATTGGTATCGAGAACAAATTGTATTCCGTAGGACGGTAGACGCTAAGCAACCACAGTTCGGTAGACTTTGCCATTGGCTAATAATGTTAACGTACTCACCGGATTCAAAGGCGAACTGGGGTTCTCGCTCTCTCCTAGTATAATATCCGCCCTTGGAACCTCGAGGAATATCGGATCGTTCTATGCCCACCAGTCGGAAGCGATACAGGCGCTGTCCGAAGGAAAACATGTAGTGGTATCAACAAGTACAGCTTCAGGAAAGAGTTTGATATATCAGGTGAGTATCCCCGCGTTGTCGGTTATATCATCACAAAATGGAAAATCGTAGGTTCCGATTCTTAAGTTTCTCGAGGATGACACCGAGGCAAAAGCAATTTGCATATACCCCACGAAGGTACTGGTAAAAACTGCCGTCCTCTATATGTTTGTTCACCCTTTGCAGGCCCTAGAGCAAGATCAGAAAGCGTCCCTTGAAAAAATGATTCACAACTGTTCTGGCCTTGAGCATATTCGAGTTGCTACATACGATGGTGATACTCCCCAAGAACAGCGACCGAGTTGGTATCACGCACTTTCCCTCCGAATGAGAGGCTGATTTTGATTCAGTCGTAAGAGAACAGTGTTCAGTCATCTTTACGAATTTTGTAAGTCTTCTTCAGTCAATTTCTTCTGGCGATCCTCAATTTCAAAGGATACGATCCATGCATCCATCTTACCTCATGAGGATACCTGGAGAAGGTGAGACCTTTTCTATTCGTGAATGATAGTTTTTTCAAGGCCCTGTAGTTTTTTACGCCAGGTCAAGGTAGGCTGCAGCCATTTATTCTATTAGAACATAGTCCTCATCTTGTGACCAGCTAGTTGTAGTGGATGAGCTCCATTACTATTCGGGGCTTTTTGGAAGGTGAGAGTTCTGGTATCTGATCTCATGTATATCGTGTTGAAAATGATCGTAGCCATGTTGCCTTCATCATGCGAAGGTTCAGGCGCGTGTGTGCAGCTGTTGGAAGTTAGTAGGGCATTCTCACCGCTCTCTCCACTAAAATCAAACCTTTATCAAATAGACCGTCATATTCGTTTCATATCTTGTACGGCCACCCTTGGTAATCCCAGCACTCACATGCAGAAAATTTTCTGCCTCAGAGAAGATGAAATACAAGTGGTGGATATTGACGGCGCGCCTTCTGGAAGAAAGGATTTTCTCGTATGGAATCCACCGTTGATTGACATTTCAAACAAGAATTTAGGGAGGCGAAGTTCAATCTTTGAAGCCACATTATTGATGCGCTTTTTGATGCAACAAGGTGCTCGTGTCCTTCTGTTCTGTAAGGTATGTTCACGCATCATTGTTACTTTCCTCCACCTGATGTTGATGAGAGCTACTAGATACGAAAAGTGTGTGAGCTTGTAGGTCGTGTTTGTCGTTGACGTCGATGAGCAACTAAACTATCAATCATTGCCCAGGCTATGAAAGCCATACGAGCGGATCTTAGCAATGAAGGGCAACTTGATATCCTAGCCAAAGTGAAACCATATCGAGGAGGTGACGATTCAATGAGTGTTTGACCGTGATACACTGACAAACTGCTACTATGACAGGTTATTCACAAGAGGTCTGTACCATCCGCTTCCAAGCGTATACAGACAACATGACTCTTTCCCCAAAGGATCGTCGTCGCATCGAAGCAGAAGCGTTCTCTGGACAACTACTCGGTATCATCGCCACAAACGCCCTTGAACTGGGTATTGACATCGGCGCTCTTGACGTTGTCATTATGCTTGGCTTCCCTATGGGCGTTGCTAGTTTTGTAAGCGTCCTTATCTTATTGAGGTGCGAGAATTACTCAATGGTATCCAACTTATATGCAGCGCCAACAAGCTGGAAGAGCCGGACGTCGTGTGCGGGATTCATTAGCTATCTTTGTTGCAGACCCATTCCCAATTGATCAATACTATGTCAATCACCCGGAAGATCTTTTCAGTCATACAATGGAAGATTTGATCATTGACACAGAAAGTCCAGTGGTCTTGGAAGGTTTGTCTGCCTGATAGCTCATTTCGACACAGACAATTTGAATTTGTGTAGCACATCTACAATGCGCTGCGCATGAAATGCCTATTTGTAAAGAGGATGAGCAGTATTTTGGCCCTTTGATGCTTGATGTCTGCGAGAACAAATTACTCAAGGATAAAGATGGCTGGTGAGTTCCCTCGGTTCTCGCTTTGCAAAGTTTCTGAATATACATATAGGTATCAAACTCATCCTAACTTTCTGCCCTACCCGCCTCGTTTTGTTTCCATACGTGAGTGGACCACCTGGAGTGGCAAAAACTGTAAGCTTAAATTCGTTCAGGCGGGGCCCATGAAGAAAGATACGCTGTCGTTTGTGTGAAAAATGATGCAACAAACGTCATTCTCGAAGAGGTTGAAGTGTCCCGAGCGATGTTCGAAATTTACGAAGGCGGTATCGTAGGTTTCTCCATTGACTGCACTGTATCCATGCTAATATCAGAAACTACCGCGCTGCAGTTTATGCATCAAGGAGAAGCCTATACTGTCAGTTCCAGTCTTATAAGTCGCTTCCGAGGTCCACTTAATTGCATACGTTTCACCTAATAGATTACGGAAGTTAGCCACGATAACAAGATGGCAAAAGTTGTTCAAGTGGATGTCAATTATCATACATCGCCTCGGTATGTTTTGATATTCTCCATCCAACCTTTTGGCTATAACGTAAATATGTAATAGGGATTACACGTTCGTCACTAACCCTTGCTTGAAATGCTTGTCTTTGATGTTGGATACAGAAATGTAGATGCCGTTCGCACCACTCGAATCAGGGCCATTGGTAGCCACCGCGCGTTCTACGGAAGTGAGTGGCCAACTTGTTTCAGTAAAAGGTCAAGATGCTGACTTATTTTAGTGGTTAACATTGAAGTGAAAGTTTTTGGTATGTTCGTTTTAGCAAGTGCAATGGGCACAAAGTAACAGACACGGGAAGGATTCTTTAAAATCAAAAATAACACCATTCTCGACGCTATAGAGCTCGATACACCGTCCTACATTTGCGATACGACAGGTCTTTGGATAGACGTTCCACGATCAGTTCTAGAATTACTGCGTTCCAAGGGTTTTCATCCCGCTGAGGCTATTCATGGAGCTCAGCACGCCTTCCTCAACCAATTCCCATTATCCCAAGATCTCCGAACGGAGTGCAAGGCAGCGGTCAAGGAGTATAAAGTCACAGAAACGTCCCGAAAGAGGCCTGCAAGGTGGGTCAGCCTACCCCTCACTGTGATTTGTAAAGCTACCCAACAACTTTTTAGGCTCATTTTCTACGATTCGATCGGCAAAGGTGGTGGCGTAGCTGCGAAGGCTTTCGATTACGGTCAGCCCTAACACATTTCAGTACTCTTACGACACCTTTTCTCATCCTTGACTCAAACGGTAGCTCATGAAACCTTTCGAAAAGCACATTCTGCCATAGAGAATTGTCAGTGTGATGATGGCTGCACAAGCTGCGAGTACCTGCTTACTTCACCCTTCCAGTCAGTCCAAACTTACCTGACACTAGGCGTACAAAGTGCCACATGTAGGGAGGCCAACCAAGTCTCTTCAAAAATAGGAAGTGGCATTATCATCAGGGGTATCCTTGGTCTACCGATCGATCCAGACATGGTACCATTTCAAAACAAACAACAGGCTCAGATACCAGATACGATAACAGAAGCACAAACTGTACACGGGCGAGGGAACATCGAGTTGGAGGAGGAAGGAAGTGACCGATTACATTAAAGTCAACTGTTACAATTAATCTTTATCAGTTGTGAAGTTTACAATAGAGGGTCAAAGTCTCCCCAGTCATTTTGTGAGGATTTTTTGGGTGTATTTGAAGACGATTGCATGGGTCGTGACGGAGTAAGGATTCCTCCCATGCTGGGCATATGAGAAGGAGTTATTGGTGGGGAAAGTGACGGGGAAAGCGATGGAGTTGAGGGTTGTAAAGGTAGGAATGTGGATGTCGAAGGCTGGAAAGTTAATTGATTTGCTGGAGGATGTGAAGAAGTTGAGGTCGTCGGTAAAAAGGAATCCAATGAAATATTGTAATTTGGTTTGGCTGGCTGGTTGACAGGAGGTGCGAGTTTTGATATGGGTGGTGAAAGTGGTTTAGGTACAGATGAGGTTGAGTCGGATAAGCTGCTAAAGAAGTCCTGAGAGTTGGCTGTGAACTTCCTACTTGTGATGACAGGACTTGGGAGGCCTGTGATGGTCGGTGAACTTAATTTAGATGGTTGCGAAGGTTGGTATAGGCTCGACCGCGAGGGAGTCTGCATAGTAGATGGAGCAGGTGAAATTGATGCAGTGCGAGGCGATCGGGTAGGAGGCCCAGCATTGTGAGTTGAAGAGGGTAGCTAAGGATATTTAGTACCATAAACCAGGATTAAGCAATAAAAACATACGTTATCAGGGAAGATGCTGCTCCATACATCGTCGTCCCATGAGGGTGCGTCTGTAGTAGCAGAAGTTTGGACATTGGACCCTCCAGTCCCTTGTCTTCCAACTAAGCTCTCAAAGTCAACTGTAACGGGTAGCGGTTGACCGACTCCGTTGACTGCCGTAGCAGACCTATCTTCTATACGTTGAGCGTCGCGGAGGAATTGATCATGCTCTCGCTGCACTCTTTCTCCCAACTTTTTGATGACTGACATGAAACGTTGAAATTGATCCAGGTTCAACACTAGGCAAATCGCGGTTTAATTATACTCAAAGTCAGAAATTGTACGACTTACATGGTCCCATAGACATCGCCCACAGTTGAGGAAGTACTAGTGTCGCTACCGCCTCACGATCCACCTTGAAGCCCATAGCTTCCTGCACAGACAATGTAGCCATCTGTTAATGTACCAATCAGTTAAATTATATATATTTTAGGGCAGACAACCTGCCATGACTGCGGGCTCCTTGGTCCGAATTTTAGCCAGTAATGGAACCAATTTTTGCGTCAGACTCGACTGGTAATATGAACAGTCAGTATCTAGGGTATAAAACAATTCATGAGCACTCACCGTGTCCAGAGTTTTCACCATTGTCAAAAACGTAGCGAGCGTAGCCACTTTCACTGACAATATTTTCGTTTTCGAAAAGACAAGCTGAGATACAACTCCATGAATTTGTGAGGAGATCCTGACAGATAACGACGTACAGCAACACGGGGAAAAAGGACACCTTGGACTTCCGCATAATCGATCGTCTCACAAAGGTCAGGTACAGCTTTCAGCGCCTTTTCTTGCACTGCCGCATGTTCCGACTCTAGCGCATTGTACACCAGGGGTAATACCTCTATGGCCGGGTTATTAGCTACGACTGCATATTCATTTTGCTGATGTATCAAAAGCTCACGCTCTCTAAAAACAGTTTTCTCTGTCTTGCTTTGTAATAAGTGCAGGTTCTCCAATAGTGTCAACATATTCTGCGGCGGCTCTTTCACGATAAAGAGTGGTTTAAGGCTTGGTAAGACAAGACTCGCGAACTGAGATGACGTGAGGACGTTCGATATTGCGAAAACGTTCGGCAAAATATATGGGAGTAGATGTGTATCTTTCATCTACATGTCAATGAGTCAACGCCTGTCACCGAGGAACGCCTAGAAGGAGTGTTTTGACAAACCTCTTCAAGGAGGGACGGTAGTATTTTTCGCGTCCTCAAGCCTTCTGAAAAACGATCTAGGACACTCGCAAGGCCCTTCATGAATGAAATCTTTTCCTCTCTCGTTTTCGCCGTAAAGTTGCTTCGGTCCAAAAAGTTGAGCGTTGATATCGGAAGCGAAGAGAAAAATGGCTGTGAGGGAAGTGCGGATGGAGTTGGACGTGATGACGCATGACGAGTAATTAGAGACCGTAACAGAGCTGTGTTAAGTCAAATGAGCGGTGGCTTGAAAGAATTTGATGAGAGCAGACGTACATTGTAGATCCCTATCTAGTCTTTCCATTCCTGGAATTGGCTTCCCGACACTTTCACGAAGCCCGCCGAGGCTTCCGTGAGTTTTGTATGGAGGTGATCCCTTGCAATGGACAGCATAGACTAGAACGCCTAAGGAGTACATATCCGAAGCCGTGAGAAGCTGTTCATCCAGCGCATATTCTGGGGCTGCGGAACCGCATATCATCACGATAGTGAGCAAATCGAAGGATGAGACTACGTACCCATATAGTCAAAGGACCTTTGAATGTATGAAGGTAGTCGTCCATCAAATGCCGGGAATTCCCAACGGGAGGGCTGGCCATTCGTAATGAGAGGGATCGTCAACCCTAAACCGGAGATCTTCCAATCTCCAGCGACATTGATAATGATACTTTCTGGGCATATATTGCTGTGGATCAGCTGCGCAGATGAGTGCAGGAAAGAGAGCCCCTTGCAAATTTGTAGAATACCCTTTTGGATCTGGAATGGAGAGAGTCAGAGTTACTTTATGGTGACTGCTCGCATTGCTCATTTGTGCATACCTCGACCTCATCCAATTCAACTAGCGAAGCATGCCGTCCGTAACCGGGAATGGAAAGTTCCAGAGTAGAGAGAATGGGTTCAGTTGCAAATATGAGCTCGCTCCGGGTCTCTTCTAGGGGCTCGACCATCTCTGTTTTTTTGATCAAGATGAGAGGGCCTTCCCCCAGTCGATGCCACACAGACCGGACACACCTAAGATTGAGGGATGCCTCAAACGACTGAGGGCGGAAGCCTTTGATTGTTTTTGCCTCAGTTATTTCCAGTTTCACCTCTATCCCGGACGGGTTGAAAAGAGTTAGTGCGCACCTCGGCTTTTAGGACTTCTAGTGCATTCTCCCTAGCTAAGGGCCCTAGCCTGTCCATATCTGCGCTTCGTTTGTCGAAACTCCAGACCGATACTCTTTTGTGCGTCACCTTGTGATATGCGCTCTGCACTTTCCATAATCCGACAGGGAAAGTAGGAGTAAAAGTCGTGGTGACAACACCACTAGAAGACCCGGAGGTTGTGCCCGAGGAGGACGGTATACCAGGAGTAGTAGGTCTGCTTGAACTGGCAGAACCAATGCTCGTTGGCTGGCCGATGCTGTATGATTGGGAGATGTTCGTGCGCCCGAAAAACGAAGATGCCGCCGCGAGCATTAGTGAGTATGATAGGGGAGAGGTGTTAAAGAAAGTAAATGAGAGGTGTGGTGGAACAGCAGATGAGTGGTGCACAGTGCACAGGGTCGAGTTAGCACTAGGACTTTTGCAGACACGCCTGGAAAGACAATCAATATACCGCTACTAAGCCAAGCGGCTGATCTATGCTACAAACAACGCCGCACGGCTACTAAGTTATATACCCAAAAAAAAAACCAAAGAAAAAAAACAAAAACAAAAACAAAAACAAAACAACAATGAATCCGTCGTACATATGCTCATATCTGAAGCGTATAATATCTCAAACTGCCGATCGTCACCCAATTCCCGTCATTTGCCAAGTTGCCGAGCGTTAGCAGCCAAGCCTATTGCTGGTGTCGGTGTTCCGCCCATAGAACTCAACTCTCGATCTAAGATACCCCACGAATCCGTGGTTAACGTGATTACCTCCTCGTGTTTAAAGCAGGGAACAGATCCCATAAGATTGAGCGGAGGCCTCAGCATGAAGCGCAGCACATACTACACCTCACACGTTAGTCAGGAAGATTACTTGGCGAGAACTTTATCTCACCTGAACTTCAGCTATCCCCTCCAACATCCAAGAGGCCTCTCTACCTTGGTCTCCAGCCTTGATATCCCCCCTTAATAGCCAGATACCTTCTGTATACTCCCTGCCGAATTTCAACGCCGATGACGCTACTAAGTCGTCTCTTTGCGTCACCTCACTAGACCCTTTCTTCCAGACATTTAGTCGTCTAAACAGCTCAACCCGGTTGCCCCTGAGCGCCAACGCTAAATATGGATCGTCGGGAAAAGCCAAGCTAATGGTGAATGGTATTGTTTGCCCCGATGCGAAACATAGTGGATATGGCAGGGAGAGCTAAATCAAATGATGTTCAGCCAGGTAACAGAAACTGTGAGAATGTGCAACTCACGAATACGCGCGAATTATAGCTATCTATGTTGTTATCGTTGGCTTTACATTTACCGAAAGTGGTGTGGAATGGTGTTAGGGCGACGGTCTTTACTCGCTTGTAAAGATGGTAGAGGTCTGTATCGTCGCGATCAGCTGATGGTCGCGGGATTGCATACAATGGTGGTTCTGCGGGCGTAGATTTGGGAAGGTAAAGGACGCGAATAGTTTTACTGGAATTCGGTAAGGACACTAATTAGACGGTGAAAATGTAAGGACAGTGTGCTTACGACTCGTTCTTCTTGAGAGTCTTGCTCTTGCGCCTGGCGTTGAATTTCACAGTGTAATTAACCTCGGTTGAGACGAGTGGATGGAATGAAAGATGGGAAGGAGGGAGCGTGATAAGTCGTTCTTTGAATTCTGTTTCGTTGGGTATCGTTAGGGAGAATGGGTGGTCCTCCTCTGAGGAATCAGCCTTTTGGGCATCGTAAATCGTCACGGTTTGTGATATGAGATTCGAGACAGAATCGACAGATAGTGTGCTTCGTTGAGATACAGTGGTGACCCTGATACGGCCCTCTAGCTTTGGTGCGGCTAATTAGCGGGAGTGGAGTGGTTATAACACACTATAGAGCTTACCGTCAGGGTCACGGACTCAACATCCTTCGAGAGTCTGATGGTGCCCTCTATCCTGCCATTCAAACCATAGGAAGGTGTTTGGAGTTTCCAGAGACGGGGGCCAAGGTTGATCCGCATATGCTTCGTCTGGAAGATCCAATCACAGGTAGGGCAGTTGGTCATGCGGGGAGGCTCCGTCTGAAGCAGGCATTCGGAACTAGGGACGGTGCACGAGTAGATGGGCAGAGAATGGTCGTCCTCGACCTCGTACGAGGGTGGGGTGTCACCTCCCGCTGATACAGTGGCCATGCTCACAGGAGGAGGGGGACAAGCTCGATACTTATACATTGTGTGTACTACTCCGCCAGGAGTGTGCATTGGAGAGCACTGCGCAGTGCAAACGGGGCGGGGCAGGGTAAGTTGTAATACGTTGTTCGCATGCACCCTTACCGTCTCTCCTCCGGCTATCATTCTCGGACCATCACTCTATTCCCACCACAATGCGCCCATCCCCCCGATGCCTCCAGCGCCTCTCTCGCGCTAAGAGTACTAGTTTCATCGGCCTCGGACGCATGGGCTCTGAGATGGCGTATAATCTTTTTTCTAAGCAATATGCCAAGACCCAGGATGCTCAGTTTGTTGTCTGCGACGCCGTGCCTGACAGCGCTCGAGCGTTTCGTGACAACTTCCTTGCCAATTTCCCTGGAGCAACCTTGGAAGTTGCCGACACTCCCGCCCAGTGAGCGTTGGTCCGCGTCGAAATGCCCTTGTACTCACAAGGGTGCTCAGAGCTGCCGCGATATCTCGTACTATCGTGACTATGTTGCCATCTTCACCTCATGTAAAGGAAGTTTATTCCGGAAGCATTATACCCACTCTGCAAAAACTGCCGGCTGCGGATATCAACCAGACACTGTGCATCGATTCGACGACTCTTGATGTTAGTGTGGCACGTGCAGTCGCCAGCGAAATTAACGGAATCGGTGCTCAAATGGTCGATGCACCCGTGTCAGGCGGCAAGTCTTCTCCAAGTTGCGCGTCTGACCGAGTTGACATAACACGGCTCAAAATACAGGCGTTGCTGGAGCCAAGGCCGGCACGCTCTCTTTTCTGGTAGGAGGCACGGAACAATCCTTCAAGCTTTCGGAACAAATCCTCGCGTCAATGGGTCAACGCATTATCCACTGCGGACCCTCTGGAGCCGGGCTCGGAGCGAAGATTTGCAACAACGTCAGCTACCCGGCTTTTTTTATCCCCTCCGGTACTCACGTTAGCTTTTAAAGCTTGCCCTAGGAATCCAGCAAATTGCAATTGCGGAAGCCATGCTGCTGGGACAGGGGATTGGGCTGGACCCTGCTGTTCTGGCGGCGGTCATTAATAGCAGCACTGGCGGTTGCTGGGCGTCCTCGGTGAACAATCCTGTTCCTGGTTGCCTGCCCGGCAAGTCGCCTCCGTCGGAAAGGGACTACCAAGGGGGCTTTGTGACGGCGCTGATGCTCAAGGTCGGTGTGTGTGTGCTTGCGTGAGCGACATTGCTAATCGGGGCCGTCTGCAGGACATGCGCCTGGCCACGGAGATAGGCAAGACGCAGGAGTGTGCGCTGCCCCTTGGAGAGGCAGCAGAGGCCGTGTATGCCGAGTGCATCGAGACGCTGCCGGACCTGGCGGGGAGAGACTTTTCATCTGTATATAAATATCTAAAGGGCCGCAAGGGCCAGTAGTCATGTTCCGGCGTCCGAATACAAATCTGTGAGGAGCTGCGAGTTCCCAACGCAACGTGAAGAGCGGGCGATCCTTCGTCGGATTATGTAACTCCTCGCTTAAAGCTTCTCATCTTTCCGCCCGACCCTCCTCCTCTCCCCCCATGGCTCAGAAACCCAGCGCCATTATCTTCGGTCTGCCCGCCCCGTTCCCCCCTGCTCGTCCCCACCGCTGACCATCCTCCCCCCAGGTGGCCTCAACACCTGCTCACGCGCCCTTGCGTCCTATCTCGTCCCTCTCAATGGCGAACCCCTCGTTTCTGTGCGTCAGCTCACCCCCCAAAATCTGTCCCAGCTCACCGTCTGTCGCCCCAGTATCTCCGGATAATCGACAAGTACTCTGTCGTCCCCGCCACTACGTGAGTCCGGTGTTGCCTCTCACAACAGATCTTTGATATCGTCGCCTCATCAGTTACATCGGCTCCGAATTCCCACAACTTCTACAGAAGCCACAGGTGGAGTACCGCCAGGTCAATCTGACCGTTGCCGGTATGCCTCAGGCTTCCCCCAGTCCCTCGCCTTACTCACTTCTGCACGCGCAGAAAGAATCCCCCCCGTCTTTTTGCCACCTGATGGTATACCCCCATTCGAATACGTTTTTGATTTCACCGGTGAGATCTGGGCTGATCGTTCAGAGGAGGTACGTTATCTGATCGCGCGATTTCGTCCAAGTGGCTACATCCCGAGTCTTCACAATTTTAAGCGATGTCTATTCTGACACTGCTGTTGGCCGTTCCGCTCATTAGATTATCTTCGAATTCACATGTCATACTGCCAAGTTGATTGGCGAAGAGGCTGCGAGACAAAACGTCAAAGCCTACATCCGCGTTCATCAGCCTTACTACAAGGTCTCTGGCAAGACCCCACAAGACGAGAGCACTGAGGTCCAGCCTTGGGGCGAAATCGGCAATTGGTGGCATGAGACCTTAAGAATCCTTGGCGCCATTGAGGGGTTCGACAGCTTCCACTCGTAACGCTCGACCAGTCATTTACGTCTCATAGGTTGAACTTGGTCATCCTGAGACCCGGCTTCGTATACGGACCTTATACAAACTATGGCATTGGTATGTTTGGCGCGCCACAACCATTGTCAACAGAGTACATGTTGACATCATCTTATACAGTCGCTTCCGCAATCGTGATAGGGTCAGTTTATGGCTATCTCCGTAAACCCATGAAATCAATGTGTGCGCTTTCGCAGGCCCATATGGTTATCGAGACTGATTTCAATATCCTAGGTGGTCTCCGGGCAAGAATGCCACTTATACAACCCACGTCGAAGATTTAGCCGGTGCAGCATGGACTGCCGCACATTGGATGGCAAATCTGGGGAGGCAAGCTGCCAACGACAAAGCTGGAATCGAGATCGCTTCATACGTTTCTAACCAACAACGCGCGGATGTAATACCCAAAAGCCAGAAGGTTGTTGCTCCTGTTTTCAATGTGGCAAGTAGTACTTTCTTCAGTCGAGAATAGACAACTGATTCCATCTCTAGACTGACGATTCCAACAGCACACATCTAAGTGTCGGTCAGACCATCACATCTATTTTCGGCACGACCTTTGAATTCTTTAACAAACTGGAGACTACCGTAATGAAGGTATGCGAGTGTCTCGCTCTTTTTTCGCCTCCGCTAAACCTGCATTTTGATCAGTTTATCGATGATGATCATGTCGATGAGATTAATGACCTCCATGTCACCAAGTGGGCTGAGATGAGAATTCTCTCCAAGCCTCCCGTTGCAAATGAACACCTCTCGGCCTACATGGATAAGTATGCCCTTGATAAACACTCGATCCCGCTCGGTAATGCCAAAATGAAGAGCGTCCTGGGATACCAGCTCCGCTATCCGTTGTTCACCAAAGAAACTATCATCGGGGTGGTAGAACAATGGAAAGAGGAGAGAACATACCCCCGATTGGAATGATCACCTTAATTCAAATAATATTGCCCTCGTGCAAGCTTCTTAGTATCTCGCTATTTTTCTCTTGACTTGTATTCCAATAATCGAGCCACACTTCTGTTGTGGCCTTCTCTTATATTTTCTTCCTGCTCTTCGTCCACACTAATTGTTAATGTCTTCTTTATTACCTCACATACTTCTATACCATAGCTGTTGTCGTTTTTGCACCCCTCTAGTCGCATACCAAGTAATAATGTGATTGAGTCCTCGCTAATGTACCCTTTCCCCATATCATGAGGCAGACAACTGGAGGATTTCCCATCATAATGTATGCTCATGTGCCCCGGTGGCACGGGGGGGGGGGGGGTGATTTTCCCCAGTGAAATAGCGCGCCCGGCATGTTGTAGATGCTTCGTAATGTCAACGATACTTCATATATCATAGGTTAGCCTATTAGCCTCGAGCGAAGCGGTTTCTGTGGATTTGATATATGCTCGCTTCAGATAACCATGTCGGAAGGATGACAGCAACTTCCCGTTGTCTACGTTAACGTAACAACCGAGGTGTGGCTACTATCATATTGGAATCTTCCTGCAACAACGACCCTAGATACTGCGCGTCGTGTTCGAAAGATGGAAATAATTGAATCGGAGCAATTTGGCATTTCAACATTATGAAATCACATTTCATCTCCGTTAATGAGATTTATCTGGTGACCTATAGCAAACCACGGATGCGGGTGGATAGGAAGCGGGTTCTGCACTTTGAGATGTATGACGAACCGGATTCGTCTGAGCTCGAACCGCAGTATGAAGTGACCATTTCAAGCAAAGATATCAAAAGACAACTCTCCTTGGATTGATTCTTCGTTCAGGTAGCATTACCATAACTATGTTTGATGGTGAAGAATCTGAAGATATCAAAAACTTGTAACAAAAGCCCAAGATTAAATGATGGTGGCACTTCTCATGTTCGGCGACGAGACGTCTCCTTCATGTTAAATGCCAGAAACAGGTCCTCGCCAAGCGAAGAGGGGAGGTACACCCGTTTCAAGGTCTAGTCGGTCCACTTATCGCCCCCCAATTCCATTACAAGGAGTAAGGTAAGAACGTATCAGCCAATGGTAATTGCCGAAATCTGTCAAGTAATCAATCAATTCTAGGCCCGCCGCTCTAACGTTCTAACCTTGCTTGAAAGCTGTAATATTTCATAATTCGCCACTAGAAGCCGTCTCCTGTTCGGTGCTAGTTCCCGGCCGTGGGTTTGCTTCAAATACGAGAAGTATGCCGTGTATCCTGGTTAGACACAACCACCACCCCACTTATGGCTGACATTCGTTCTTCGAACAGAACAGAGGGAGAGACGGAGCGCTTGTTGCCGCATAACCCTGAATCTGCTGAGTGTGGTGGGTCACTAGTTACCTTTGATGCTTGATCAGAAATTTAGGGTCGGATAAATTGATGCTTTTGTTGTGACCAGGTGCGGATATGAGGTTCGAAGAGACTACGACCGTGGATAAGTGGGCCAGAGGTGTTACCTTCGTAAGTATTATACATTCAACCCATCGAACTGTTGTTAAACGTGTAATCATGCTTTCAGGCTGGCGTTGCGGTGAGTTTGAAAGACATCCCGTTTGATGGGTAACGGCTAAATGCTTCCAATAGATTCTTGTGTTGTCAACATGGATCCTTATTATCATGAGGGGTCCTTCCAACCTTGGTTGGTTCGCCCCTCACCCTCCCCTGCAGACCCTTGCACTTGGTGTATTCACTTATGGTGTGTCTCGAAACTACTGTGCCCTGTGCTGCGCATGCTCAGATTTCCCCCTCAGGAATTATGACACTCCAGCCTACCGGTCAGCCTGAAACCAAGGCGGCCGGTTTCAAGCGTCATCAAACAGCGATGCTTTTCATAGGGTTCCCGATCATCGCGATAGGAACATTGTGTATCATATATAACAAATATCTGCACGGCGCTAAACACGCGACTACGTGGCATGGAGTAAGTACCTTGTTGGTCTATTTCTTTGCGGAGTTGTAACTGAAAATAACCCTCCTTGAATAGACGCTTGGGTTCACGTGTGTGTACTGGCTCCTGTTCCAACTTTTCCTTGGTGCTGGTAGTGCGATGAATGGTGGAGCACTCTTCGGTGGAGGTGCCAAAGCTAAAGCAGTGTGGAAATATCATAGGTACGTAATGTACCCCGGCCGGTGATTTCATAACTGAAAATTCTTGTTATAGATTATCTGGATATATCCTTTTCCCCTTGATGTTGTTCACCGCCCATCTTGGTGGAGGTGAATTCCAGCAGGGCGTTGTTGGGTACCTCGTATACACCGCCGCACCCTTGCTCATTGTCGTCGGGCTTGTTGCCTGCATTCGGTAAGTCGCCGATCATTGTCCCTTAGGATTTCGGTATTTGACTTATTACGTTGTGTAGATTCTCGAAGATGAAGTTTTGGTAAATTACTCTCGTCATCTGTGCTTCTTTCCTGGCGACCCTGCGAGGCGAGAAGACTTTGTTGAATCAGAAGTGACCGCTGATAGATTTTACACCTGGGTCAACCCTTCCGACTAGTTTCGAATCGTTAGTTATCCAATGTATCAAACTCGTTGGACAGCGGGATAGACTTGGTGGTTTTTTTTTTCCTGTGAAGCTCTCTTCCTAGTTCTACATTATTTTAGCCTCGTGTTTCTTTTCCCTTGTGTGTGTCTGGCCTCCTTTACTTTCTTGTTCCCTCGCTATGTATATCTCGTCTGTGATGTGGTAGATATCTGCTCGTCAGTAGATACCATGTTGTACTCGGCTACTGTGCTAATGTCATCGTTGCCTGTGGTCAAGTTCATGTTAATGACTACATCAACCGTGTCTACACCCATTGTTTCAGGCGCGTCCTGTGTGTGCTGCTGAATCGCCTCTACTGCGGCTGCTCGTTTGTATGCCTCCAAGGCTATCTAGCCACCAGTCTTCGGCTTCCAGGAAGACGTGAAAAATAGACTTTATATGTTCAGGCTCTATACACGATCGTATCTACGACGTAGGAGTAGCGGGAACGGGGACAGATGTTGCCTGTAGCGGAATGATATCATTTAGGAATCCGGGCAAGAACCGCTCAATTCTCTCATAAGTCGCCGACCAAAGTCTCCGTTGAGAGTCTTCTCGACCATCTTGCTCCCCATTTGCAGGAGGCGGTACAAGGATACCAGTGGCGCTCATCACAAGGATGACATTTTTGAGAGATTCTGGCACCGCTTCGTACTGTAACGCGCCATCAATTATTGATAGTCGGTTATATGCTGTTTGTCAGCGCGAGTGCCACTCACCAGTTGATCAGTGCGGTCGATGTTCATCAAACGATCCAAGAGGTCCACGACTTGTATCCAAAGCACATTGAAATCTGCCTTAATATTTTCTCTGACTTCAAGGTGCATGAACACCTTGCAAAGCAACGCACACGACCGTAGCCGTGTTTCAGGCATACCATGGGGGTCACGTTGATTTGTCTTAGGATTCAATAGTTCATCAAGGAGTGGGAACACGACACGGTTAAAAACGTCTTCCACTTGGTTTTGATCATTTTCATCAAGGAGCAGGCCTGGGCCAAGGAGGATACGCTGCAGGTGGCTAATAGCCGCCTGCCGAACCTCACGCGCTGCACTTGATGATTGCCGACTGAGAGTTATGAGCAAAGGGAGCGTGTAATGCCTCCAGGTTCCTGAGGTGGTACGTTAGCCAGGCGAGCACTTAGACAACTTGACAGATGAATGACCATGGTTAAGATCAACTTGCTGTGAGTGTAGTAAGGGTACCAGATGTTCGCGGTGAAGGCGAGCCACGATATTCACAGCTTGCTTGCCGCGTTCGATGATAGTAGAACTGTGACTCTAGTTTGACTCGATGTACTACGACTTGAGTAATTCACTCACTTTGCAGATGTCAGTGGTTCCACTTTTCGTCCACGCTGTTGATGTTTCTCAGTGGCAGATCCGGCCGCAGTTGCAAAATCGTCTAAGATAGTGACCAGGCCTGGAATATTATCCAGTGAAACAGATTGGGAACCTTCAGCGGTAATGCTTGTCACAAGTTCGAAAGATAATCGTGCAGCCTCAGGATGTGACATTGATGTCCTGATCATGGCAAAGACGACATTCCATTCCGTTTGTGATCTGGTAGGGAGGGAATTCGGTGACAATCATTAAGCTTGCCCATCAAAGCACGCACCGAATGATGTCCCGGTGTTGCTGAACAATCAGAGCAACACCAGATGCTACCTGCTCCCCAACTGAATTCGAGACGACAACGGGAAGTCCTGCCAGCAAGTCAAAGGAGATGTAAATTTGATCGCGGAGGGAGGACTATCCCGGTTGTCAGTAGCATAAATTTTTGATATCAAGATGACATGCCTTTTGAGCCAATAGACGACACAGGCGTAACAGATTCACCACGGCACGTTCTATTAGCAGCACACTGTATTGCGTTGGTGTGGAAAGTAAGGCAGATAGATGCTCAAACACGATTGGCCTATAACATAAGAATCACATCAATCTCGTATTTGAGATGGAGCTTACCACAAATCCTCGATATATTGGGGAGAATGACAGGATATGCTGACCATGGTCTCCAATAGAAATACTGACGCTGGATCATATGGCAGTTGATAGTCACGGTTGTCTGCCCCAGTTGAATTTTCATCAGGCTGCAATCTAAGTTTGGCAACTGTGCGTTCGTGCGCCAGAGCTTCCAATGCTCTGATTGACGCGATCATTGCTTCACCATCAAGTTGCCTAGCAAACCTGTTATTAACCGAAACTGATGAGATATAATGTAACGTACGCAATTTGACGGTAGAGTTCCTCAAGCCTACAAGAAGCCAGGCAGTCAATAGTACAAAGGGTGTTCTCGACATCAGACTCGGTAGCTTCGGGAATAAGAGTTTCCGAGCTAGTACTGTAAGGGGTCATCAGATATGATGAGAGTGTTGAGAGTAAGCCACCCTCGTTTCTATGTTGCGGCCGGGCGGGTTGGCTACCTCTCAAAGGTATCGCTGTAACACCTCCGAGGAAGTCTTCCATCTGCAACATCCGCTTCGGGAGAAGTGAATGAAGGAAAAGATTCTGGAACATTTCAAATATCTACGGCGCCATTGAGCTACCGAATTGTTGATGTAGCCTCTTGCACTTACCTGCGTCCACCCTTCTCGGAGTGCATTACCGTTACCATTGACAATATTGAATAGGACAACTGCCGCTAATTGACCCTTGAAGTTGGTACCGAAGTCTACGGAGAGGTTAGAAACAGTAATTGATTGGTCCTCAACATTGACAACGGGATAGTTAGGAACAGTTGAAGGTAGCGAATCGGAGAGTAACCCGGTAGCTTGTGACAATGATACGACGACGTAGTCAAAGACGTCCGGTAGATGGAAATGGCCGGCCAAAGTAGCGCATTGTTTGAAGCCTGTGATTGCCTTCTGGATAATGTAATCGTCATCGAAAGTGATGAAAGCGTGCGCAATAGCCGAGATAACAGGCTTCCAGACGAAGTTGAAAATCTGCTTATCAAACGCCCGGGTGTTACAAATCATAAAGTCACCCGCATTGCGCGATCTGGCGAGTAATTCTTTCCATGCATACTCGAATCCCAGCTGTCCGGTATGCTCTTCCGGCATTACGATCTCCCGTTTGCGGATAGAATCATATATGTTTTGCTAAGATTTATGTGTCAAATCCTAAGGAGTGATCCCTCTGGCATGAGCTCTCACCAAGAATTCGGGAGAAAAGTCAGCGCCATCATTGACTCCCCGCAGGTTCTTCTGGTAATCCTCGATAGACATCCTTTTCTGAAAATTAGATCAATACGCTTGTATACCCGAAAAGAGAATGCACATACCCTGACTTGGGGGTTATGAAGGTCAGTGTTCAACATTATGACAGAGTAGGCTAGAACGTAGACAGCATCTTCACTCTTGATTTCGGCTGAGGATGAAATGTTGACTCGTGCAATTAACCACATCTCACAGTAGCTTACCTGGCCCAGAAGCAAAATATATAGAGGCGAAAGTCTCCGTTATTCGTGCTATTTGCTGAGATTCGCCTGGCAAGCGGAAAGCCTCTAACAGTTCACGCATTGCATCGGCAATTGCTTTCTAGCCCAAGCTCAGTGTCCAACTCTGATTTAGAATATAGGAGGGGCTCACGTTATGGAAATCAAATAGGCCAATATATGCTTTGAGCAGTTCAATATTGTCGGGTCTCGAGATGTAATCCCCCAGCAAACGTTTGTCGAGTCTAGTACAACCTTTCAGGAACAACGCTAGGCTTTTCGTCTTTGAAACATCCTCTGAAAGGTCATTATAAATGATGCCATTCTCTTCTAAGAACGCAAGACCGTTCTTAGGCTTATTATTGAACACGTTGGCGCCCGTAAGGATGATTTGCTTCTGCGATTTTGCTTGCAGAAGTGATGCCGGAGATGAAAGGACCTGCTTAAAGGATAAGCATAGTAACGTACTAAAGAGCTTAAGGGAACTCAACACTTGGCCATTCCTCGGATGTCTGATTCCCTCATTAGCAATTACTTTATCAATAGTGGAGATGTGTACGCACACCCTCTGCCCGTGCTGTCATGTCTTGGATGAAGCTCAAAAGCATTTCGAGACATAATATTTGTGTGTTGCGCTGCTGAAGATCAGGAATGGTTGCACTGCTGGCTTGTACCGACTAAATGACATCAATACATTATGATTTGCGACACAATGGCGCGCACTCACATGAGTCAAGAAATCGACCAGCTTCTCAAACAAGTTCTCGCAGTTGATATCGCAGTCATAATTAGTATAGAGATCCACCATGAAACTTGGTTGATCAGAAATTTGACCCAACGTCTCCAAGATCAAGTCTCTTATTCCACCTCGAGCGGGAGGGGCGTGCACTCTTGAGCTAGTGTGGAAATTGGCATGCATCTTTTCTGCGTCTGACCTCCCGTCTTCTGTATTTGGTGTAGCCGGAGTACCAGGTCGAGGGGAAGCATACTGCCCTTTTTTCGATCCTTTGCCGTGCGGATCCTGGAATGGAGCCACGAGCCTGTCGATGGTGAAAGCCAAAAACAATTCCTGTTGTAATTTGAGATGTTTGCGGGTCGTGACGAAAATGGTGGATATTGTGCGTAATGTGGCTTGTAAGATTGATATGTTCTCCGAGCGAGCTAATTGAAATAAGAATTTGCATCCAGAATCAACTAAAAGAGCTTTCAAAGAAGGAAAAGAGGCAACGAGAGCCCCAGACTCTTCGAATGCGGTGTTCAAAATTCCAAGAGCGACGAGCCGCGTGGAATCAGTATGCTGTTGGTCGTTGGGATCTAGGACATTGATCAAAACACGAAGTAGCTCCAGGATGGAGGGTAGGCCATCTGTGATCCGAATTCAGTATAACAAGGAGACCAAAATCATAGTCCATACATGCGGGTCGGGTAGTGAAAGATGGAGCTGAAGGAGGCTGCGCTTTATCGGCATCATCTTCCTTGCTCTGTGGAGGTTCGTCTTGTTCAGGCGACGGTTCCTGGTTGGAAGTTGTGTCGTCCTCCAATTTTGGTCCTTCTGCATTCTTGTTTACCGACTCTGGTTCAGCCGGTATGTCTAGCGCCGGCACGGTCATCTTTATCTCTCCTTCAACTGTCTCCTCATTTACAACAAGAAGCTTTGCCTCTTCTGTTTCAGGATTCAGGATATGTAGTTTAGCGAACGCAGTCCGAGCCAGAGAGTGCATAGTAATCTCGGCAGATCGACGAAGGAGTTCTGGGATATGATTAGTCCCATTACTAGCGACATGTGAGTGGGAACATACCGCTTAACCTCATCTGACAACACGTTGTGAGGACCGTTTCCAGCATTTCGCACACCTCGATGTCACCGAGACCAGCTCCGACGCTGCCGCATAAACAATCCTCGATTACGGTCAGAATCTTCAAGAGTACTACTTCGTCACTAGACGAGTCGCTTGTTTCGAATTTGCAATGTGATACTGCGCTACTGAGTTCGGCAAGGGCATGATCGAGAAACCGGGCCTTCGGATTAATTAGGCCACAATGGAAGAAGCTATGGAGAGCGGATAAGACTGCGGACGTGATCGGCCCAGTCGATAGTGGAGAACGAAGTATAGCAAAGAATGGGTTCAAGATAACAGGAAGTTCGACGCTATTAAAATCTACGTTATGCCTCAACTCAGTAAACGCTTGATATGAACAGCCAAATCTTCATTACCTGAGATGTCTTTAATTGTCCGTTTTAGGTCTTGAAAGTTGGCCATAAGCTCAACTTCTCTTCCGCCCCTCTCGGAGAGTCTTACAGTATTTGCCGGGGACGATATTCGGAGACCAAGGTTGGTGCCGAGGGCAGAAGTGTCTTTAGCACTCATGTAAAGAGTAGAAGAAGCCCATCGCGAGTTTTTACGCATCGCAGACGTAACGGAGAGAATTTCTGAATACAAGACATGCTTTATAGAGGCGTCCGGCGGTGGAGAGGTCATTAACGATGAAGAACGTCAGTTACACGTCTGCCCATAACCTTCCATTTTAGGACATTATATCGTTTGTTTTGCCCAGGGTCGTTGCCAAACAAATGAAGTATGTATACAACGCGATACAGTAGTTTTACACACCAAACTAGACTTACTGACCAGAACCCTCCCCAGTTGCCCGTTGTGCCATCGCTGCCTGCCCTGCTGCCGTCGCAGCTAACCGTGACCTTTTGCGTTCCGCCTCTGCAAAAAGTCATGTCAGTGAACACGCGACCGGTTGCAGGCGGTAAGATGTATTTACCAGCCTCCTTTTCTCTCTCAATTTCCGCAACAATAGCCTCAATCTCTGATAATTCCAGATTCTGTCGGGGGAAGCGTCGTTCAATAAACCCCAAATACCAAATGCGGGATCAACGTACTGTCACTTTGCTGTATCCTTCCATTACGCTAATTTCAATGTTTTTGGCTCCGGTCTGAACCACCTCCAGAAGACTTTTAACAGCGAGCTTGATACTTTCTTCCCTGGTCATATCATCTTTGTGGTTCTTTTCTAGAAATTCTCGGACTGTCTTTGACGAGCGGCCGATGGCGTTTGCCTGCTTCAGGTTGAGAATCGCGACCGTCACTTGGAAAAGCCGATCTCACCTTCCAAGCGCTGTAGATCCCACTAGGCTCTGTCTGATACAATCTTGGTTTATTATCGTGGGGGTCAAATCCGATAATTAGTGTTGAGATCCCGAACGGCCTCACACCACCAGATTGTGTGTAACGCTAAACTATTGGATTTGATTCATTCCCTGTCAAGAAAATTTCGAACACACCTGTTGGATGCCTGCGATATGTCGTGTAATATATTCCACAGTTACAGGATCCTCGACCGTCAGCCGATGACTTTGGCATTCAACACGGGCTTTGTCGATCAGAACGCGACCATCAGCGGTCAATCCTGGACAACCGAAATGATTCTAAGGACAGCCAGGAGAACAATAATATGCAAACCTGCAAAAGCGAGACAAATATGGTCATCTAACATCACCACTTTCCTCACTGTACGAGGGTCTTGTAGCTGCAGCACAGATTTCTTTTCGACACCAAGGACGACAACGTCCTTTCCTCGAACGCCAACCTGATCGCGACATCAAGATTCGAGGTTGTATTATGTACACGTGTGAATGGTTGTTCTTACAGCACAGGTTCCCTTGCGTACGGCTTCCAGAGCGTATTCTACCTGCAGAAACTTAGTGTGATGCCCATTTCAGAGAATGCGAGACGGACCTGGAAGAGATGGCCATCGGGGAGAAGACAGTGAGAGCTGTGGGGCATATGAGCGTTGCGGCGGCGGCTGGAGCGGTGAACCGACCTCGATCGTAGGACCTGGACATGGCTGCTAATGATCTGCCCAGGACGCGTCACGGTCATAATCTTCAAATAGCTGCTTATCTCAGCACCACGTGACCACTGTGATATCCTTGCTCCTTCAAATGCTCAAACCGTCGCGTCTGAATTAAATCAACTCCTCCATGGCCGACCGCTTCACCTGTGCCTTCTGTCCAGAAGACCTCCAGACACTCACGATAGACCAGCGGCAGGACCACTATGAGGCACATCTCCTTGCTATCTCCCAGACCACCTTCTCTGGTGGCCAAGCCAGCAGCAGTAAGCGGCACCAAGTCAAGAGGCAATTCTACTCTGGCCCAACAGAGACCTGGAAGACGATGAAGAGAAAGGTAGAGAACGACGTCTTCTGGTACCCCTCTCTAGCGGTTCCTCCGCCTCGCAATTTCACACCTGGTGAGCCAGAAGGTTCTTCAGTTGAACCATCTCAGACTGTCTCTATTCCAGGTCTAATACCCTTACTCAAGTCTTCTCTGATTGCACTCTGCGCCAAAGGCAAATTATTGCGATCAGTTCTTTGTGATGAGAAAGTAGTACACATTGGCAAAGAGCTTTGGGACGCTACATGGGGCTGCGGGTGAGCATTCGATATAATCGTGGTGTCCGTGGTCGCTCATTGTCGCTAGCTATCGCAACTTTCTGATGCTTTGCACTGGCCTAATGGAACAACAGACACAGCCCTTGTATCTTTCGCTTCTGGATGCCCAGCCATCACCAAGTGTTCGGAGCCTCCAGTCGTGGGTCCATAACGCATGGGACAACGGTCGGTTGTAATGGTTTCCCTACATCTGTCACTTACCAGGGACCCTAGGCTATGATCAGATTGGACGTAACGAGCTGCACAACAAATTAATAGAGACCAATAAATGGATTGGTACTGCTGGTATGATCTGCGTTAATAATACTCACTCGTCGCAGCTAATGCCAGGCACAAGAGATTTACGTTGCCCTTTCATTTAGGGGATTCCGTAAGCCCGCTTATGCCGTCAGCACACACCCACTGATTAAATCAGAGCCGAGTTACTCGACTTTGCGGGCTTTGGGGACAAAGACGCTTGTAAGTTTTTGGCATGGACTCGCGCATATACTGACTGTTATCAGGCGCGGCTGCCGTCATCCGGTGGATGGTCAAATACTTTGACTCCGAGTGTCCTGATGTTCAGAATACTCCTTCCGCTAGCTCTAAAAATATGCTTGAGAAGTCAAACCCTGTCCTAGCATCTCAATTAATGCCTGTTATACTACAGCATAGAGGGCATTCTCGACTGATCGTCGGTTACCAGCAGGAGATTGACGGGAGCACTAGCTTACTGACATTTGATACAGGACGGTATGTCTGGCTTAAGATTTACCTTCTTATGCTGAAAAATTTCCGTAGCTTCCTTCCATTGACACTACGCAATCTCGCAAGATCCAGCTGTGGTCTTCTAGATATTGTCTCTCCTGAATGCCCCCAGGTGGAGGTCCCCCCACATGAGACGTCAAATGGCGAGCGGCTCGATAACGTCAAATCTATAACCTTAAGGGATATATTGACTCCCTCGGAGTTAGAGCTGGAGATGCTTAACCATCCTGAAACACCATCAACAGATACCAAAAATACCAGCAAAAAATCCTCGATTTTGTCATACCTGAAGCCTATCCGTCGGAAGAAGAAAAACAAAACTAATCGGGAGTCTAAACTAACGAATGAGAAACGTAAGGCTGAGGTTGATGTTCCTGACCCAAACCAGATGCAGAGAGTGTTCAAGTTAACCTTTCAGCAACTTGTGTACGTCTGCACCTAAATTCCCTCTCTTGCCATCGACTGACATTGAATCCAGTTCGAATAAGGAATACCAAGTATTATATGTTCCCCTAAGGGCCCCTCTGACAAAAGAGGAGAGGTTGAGTAGAAGAGTAATCAGATGTCGACAAATATCATGTGAATCCATGGTCTAACGCCCTGCACACGAACTGCATAATACTTCGACTTTATGGGTACAGTAATTACCATCTATCAAATAATCATATTATGATACCATAGCTACATCTTCCTGATCCAATGGCAATGGTTGATGCGGAGGCCCCGACAAAGGAGCGAGGTCAAGGGCGGCAACAGCACTGCGGAGAGCCCGCTCCCATGCCTCTTCGACTTTGTAACCTCCTCCCCGCATAATGCCCTCTCTGTCCTTTCTGACAGCCTCGCTTAAAAAGTCATGATATCCTTCTGGTCGCAGCGCGAATTTGTCTTCATAAGCATAGTAGTTGTCTTGTAATGGGACATGAGGCACATCGGGCACGTTGGTACTTTGTGCTGCTCTTGACCTCAACAATTTCGAGCTACTCATCAGGTGTGATGCGGTGGAAGAGCGAGCCTGGCTACGCTTAAGTGCGTTGGCACGCGTCCTAGCCACGACTTTGGCAGCATCTTTGTTGCTGGTTTCCAGTTTGTCAATAATTTCTCGTCTCCCTTTTTCTCGTTCTTCTCGTTCCTCTTCTTCTTCTCGTCGAAGTTCTTGAGCCCTTGCTTCACGTTCTCGCCGCTCAGCCTCTTCTTGTTCACGAAGCTGCTGAACGTACGCTTCCTCACGCTGCAGATTGAGCTCAATAAGTGCAGAATTTTCTGCACGATATCTTGCCATCCGAGCCTCTGTCTCCTGAATATCGATATCATTAATTAGATTGAAAGCTAAGGCAAATAAGCAAGCATCTCAAGACCATAATCGTCAAAAAAAGGACACATACTAATGTCTTCCACCTCCTCTAAGTAATCATTATAAGCTCGAAGATCTTGAAAGTCTTCTTTCCTCTTATTGAACCTAAGTCAAACGATAAATAGATGGCATCTAGCACGAAATATGGACGTACTCTTTCGCTACCCGTCGTCTTATAGCCACCTCTTTCTCGACACCAAGGTCTTCAAACGTCTGCGGCGTAAAAGCAAGTTTTCGGAGGATCTTATTGCATATAGGGCACGGCGCCGGTCCCAGTGTGAATAGTCTGTCAATGCAAGACTCACACCTAAAGATTTCAATTTTGTTCGAAATGGAGGGTTGTGAATGAGGGTTTGCGTACACACATTTTGTGGTAGCACGAGCTTACTAGCAGACGAAGCTTAGGGTTAAGATATCGGTCACTCTTACAAACAGGACATTGGTCGTCCATTGACTGCGGGGCATAAGACTTCGCCGAGTGTGCAAGTATATGAAACTTACAAAAAATTCTGATACCCTTCCTGACGGGTCTTTGACACCCCCTCCGAATACAGTCGTTGAAGTACTTTGCACCTGCTGCGGGGTAGAGGAACGTGTGTGGCTAGACGATCCCGCACCCGCTTTCTTGATTGTCTTGCCTTGAAGCCAGCCTCCGACGCTAATTCGAGAAGTCATGATAAGCTGAATAGTATAGTTGACGAGAACTAATTGAGTAATGGTGTGGTCTCTCCACTGTTCCTATTTGGTGTTGCTTGGGGTAGCTCAAATATCGCCGATCAATCATCGGAGAGAAGATATATTCATTAAAACAGTCATTCTGAAATGAGAGCATTTCCACTAAACAGAAGAGTCCTGCCAACGAGCGACTAGGGTAATAATGGTTCGTACAGTCAAAGAAGGAATAACACTGCATACGAAAAGTGGCAAGGTAAAACGGGAGGTAGTGAGCGTTAATTAGTCAGAAGTCAAGATCCAATAAACATAGTAAAAAAACAAGGGCAAGTTAAATTCATTGCAAGAGGCTGTTAGTCGCTCGTTGCACATCATACGCATACTTCTCTAATGCTTCCACTGCTTGAGTTCGGCTGAAGCCCATAGCCGTGATTTGTTTAACGGCTTCAACATCATCGTCACTTGCAGGAGTTATAGTCCTGTTCAAGTCTTCCATAGGAGGTGCGAGTAAAGACGGTGGCGGCAAGGACTCCGGAACAGGACTTTTGGTCTTCTTCTTGCCGAAAGGGAAGCGGATCTGTGGTCACTGAGATCAAATCACATTCATGGTATGATACAAGTGACTTACGCTAAGTTTCGAATGCCTCGTGGTATCCTTCTTGTCATGACTGTCCTTAGACGATGTGGATTGCCTTGCGACGGGTGAACCCATGCGAATCGGTGGGGAGGTAGATCGAGTAGGTGAAGCCGGTCTATTCGTTGAACGCCGTGATGAAACCGTATCAGTGGCCTTAGGGGACGTAGGTCCGGATGACGGTGGGAAAGGATTTGGACTCTGAGCACCCATTGAATCAGATGTACTAGCACCAGCATGACCAGGAGAAGGCTCGAGGTTTAGGTTTGGACTAGTATCAAAAGATGCAAATGCGGCATCGAATGATGTAGGTGGTTTCGCGGGGTCTACCTCCGAAGTGTGACCATTCGACATTGGGGGCGACACAACTCGTTGCGGTTGCGGCATACCACCTATGATTGGCGAAGAAAATATATCGTCAAAGTTGAGAGGTGAGCCGGTGCTTGCAGCAGGGGCCATCGGAGAAGCTGCTGTTTTTGAGGCAGAAAGTGTCGCTTCGGTGGCGGAAGGACCAGGCTGGGAGCTTCCAGCTGCACCGAAATCGAAACTATCCTCGAAAGCATCAAATTTAAATTCGCCCGGGATCGGGGCCGAAGGTGACGAAAAACCGCTTAATGTTTCATCAAAAGCGTTTGCGCCGGCAGTAGCATCTTCTTTTGGAATCCCCGGAGGTTGCACACTTGTTGAAATGTTAGAAGAGCCCGAGGCTGATTTAGATGCCTCCGAAGTCGAGGCACTCGTCGGAGCGGGAATACTGTCTGATCCGAAGACATTGTCGAAGGAGTCTCTCGCCTGATCAGAGGGTAAACCATTTTGTTCCTTGGTGGTGTCCGCATTAGGATTGCGGTCCACCGCCATACTGGTTCTCTCTCTAGCTTCCTGTGCGATCTCGGACAAAGGCCTGTTTTCGTCATCAGACTCGTCGCTGTCAGAATCCTCGACCTCAACCTCCTGGGGGTTTGTATGGAGATCAGTAATACCGTGTTCACTGTCCTGATTCTTTTCCGGTCCGACACTATCCTTGCTGTCCACTGCCGGGAATCGGGCTGTTGCGGTGTTGGCAAGATTCTCCGGACTCTCGAATAAGTCTTCATTCTTGGCGGTCGGCGGAGGCGTGACAAAACGCTCTGTGTCTGTGGCAGTAGATGGTGAAGCTACTGTTTTTACTGAGCTATTTGAGTCACTAGTACAAAAAATAGATACTCACCTTCGTCAGCTTCTATTGCAGCTATCTCTCCATTTGCATGGTTTGGCTTGTTTTCCTCCTGGTTAGTGCCAGGCTCGGCGACTCCGAAGAAATCATCAAAGGAGGACTTGGGTTCTGGCGTCGCTCGCCTATTCTGATCCTCCGCTTGCCCAGTAGAGGTAGACGCCGGATCAGCATTGAAAGGGACGAAAGGGGACTGCGACCGAGGGCTAGAAGGGCCAGATGAGATAGCCAGTCGTTCGAAGGGATTATTACTCTTGCTGGGCGAAACCAACTCAGGAGAAGCTGGTAGTGGTTGAGCAGCAGCAATCGCAACGGAGTCTGGGGAAGTCGCCCTTCTCGGCTGCGGTTCTTCCACTGGTATGCTGAGCTGATTCTCCACCCCCTGTATTTCCTGTACAATTGACTTGACCTCAGCATCCGCTTCTTCTAACTCCTTCTCCACCTTGGCCTTCTCCGTCTCCTTCGTCAGCAGTTGCTTGCGAGCTATAGCAAGACGGCCTTTCTGCTGCTTAGCTTCCTTCTTAGACTTCTCCACTTCAACTTTAAGCCCATCCGCCTGTTGACCAGTCTCAATCATACGTCTGTGAAGATCCCTGGCCTCTTCCTTATCACGTAACAGAGCTTGTTCAATCTCGGCCTTCTCTACTCTAATGGCACTAAGATCGCTCTCTGAACGTATCAAATCCTCTCTGGATTTTTTGATCTCAGTCGTTTGGGTAGCATAACGCTCCTTAAGCTGAGCCAGAAGCGTGGATTCAGTATCATAGGCGGCCTTGGCAGAAGATAGTTGCGTTTGTAAAGCTGAAAGCTCAGCTGCCTGGCTGGCGAGAGTGCTCTCCAACTTAACGCGCTCTGCCCTCGAAGCTTCCAGAGACTTATTGGTAGATTGTAATTGGTTCTTGACATTACCAAGTTCGGCACTTTGATCTTGAAGGGGAGAAGCCGTCTGGGGTCGATGATCCTGGTCCCCGAGAAGATCATTATTGCCAGCTGAACATTTTTAGACCAGAGCTTCTATATCAAGAAAACAAAATACTCACTGGAGTTGAATGGGGATGACGCAAAAGGATCGCTAACCTGGTTCCTGGGAGGTACGACAGGAACAGCAGTAGCCCCGGTGCTTTGAGGTTGCAGAACGGCCATGCTACCAGTGATTTGTGGCGATACAGCAGAAGTGGGAGGAGTATCATCAAAGTCGAGTAGATCACGGGGAGGCTCTGGTTGCGGTTGGGGTGGTGTTGGGAATACGGAGGCCTGTGATCGCAGAGAAGGTGGTATCAGAGACGGAGGTAACTGCGCGGGTATGGGTAGGCCTCTGAGTTTATTCTTGATCAGGTGGTATGCAACAGCAAAGCCATCTCGACTCAGGCGACCGTCGCTATTAATATCAGCCAGGTCCCTATTGAAGATAAGCATGCATGATTTTATCAGAAAAAGAACTGAACCAACCATATTTGAGCAAGATCCTCGCCAGGAAGCTGCGATTTAAGCATAAAGGGTACTGCAGCCTCTCCTTCAACAAACCCAAGTTTCTTAGTGTCCAATTCGCCATCGAAAATAGCATCCGCCTCGGCCTTCTCGGCAGGACTAACATCCCAAATAATATGAGTATTTCCATGCGCATTAGAAGCAGCCCTGAACCCAGGTGCTGAAGGCCGAGCAGGAACAGTCGGCGTCCGGCGTTGAGGCATTAAACCACTATGACTGGGTGAGAGAGGCTGATTCTGGCCCGTACTTTGGGGCTGTATTTGACCGAAGTTACCGAGCACGGGACTGAAAGAACCACTGTTACCAGACAAATGAGTGGTAACAGAAGTCATGTTGGAAGTTAAGCCTCCAGCCTGCTCGTATAGCCCTGGTGGAAGCACCGTCGGGACGAAAGAGATCTTTTGACTCATCAAGCCTTGGATGAAATACATGGCAACAGTGAAATCCGTAACGTCCAACACACCGCGATTCCGCGTGTCCGCCAAGTTCCTAAGTGAACAATTGAGATGCATTGAATACAGTAATGAGCAATGACGCACCATATTTGCAATAATTGATCATTGGATAGCTTTGACTTGAGGAATATATCGCGTGCTTTATCACCTGCATGACGATGGGTTAGAACCAATCATGCCGGTGTTTAAAGACAATCTTGCCATTTAAAAGGCCGTTCAGGGTCCTGAGCGGTTGAAGATATTTTGGAACTTGAGCTTATCCTGAGGAGAAAGGGGAGGAAACCCAAGCGTGGGAGACATTGGCATTGAGGAGCCGGTTGCCTGCTGTTGAATAGTACTATACCCCTCAATAGTTGGGATAGGTGCAGCTGTTCAGAATTCAGTAACAGGTGAAGCGTATGGTATTAAGTACTAACACTTGCTGAGAAGAGTAGGAGACACCTTCTCGCCATTTTGCGCGTGGGCAATAAGACGAATGGCTTTGGCGGCACCGGTCTTTGAAAGCCAGCCATTGTTCTCTTCGTCTGCAATGTTCCAGATCTCGCCGAGGACTGACCCCGGTAACTTGGCACCACTGAAGACCTGGACGGCGACCTCACCATTGAGTATTCCGAGTTTCTGCTGGTCTGCACGGGCGAATATCTGGTTGACAAGCCCGAGCTCTGCGGGGGTGGCAGCGAAAGCGGCGGACATGGTGTCCTGTCGGAGAGGAGGGATGATGGGATCCTGCAGCGGCCCCAAGTTGACGGGAATGAAATCATCCCACGTTACGGTGGCAGGGTCACGTGGCGCGGACGCGCTTCTGTTAATTATTGCCTGCAGGCTTTCTTCCGTTCACCATGGAACAAGTCACCTCCTCCCTCGCCCCCTCTCGCTCTTCCACCAAGTCCAATGTACAAAACGCCGCACAACCCTCTGCCGGCAGCGTAACAAAGCGGTGCGGCTCGCTCTCTGGACGTGTTGCAACATATACTGACCGCCCGAGATAGACTATCCAATGAACTCATGACCTTGATGGTGTGTCCCCTTCCCTCCTCTCTCACCACTCACACCACTTAGCTGCTCCACTTAGATGTCATCTTCCCCCGGAATTGTACGAGATGTATACGCCTTTGCTTCCTCTACCAAGCTTAATCCTTTTCTAGTCTGCGTTTCCAAAGAACGATGGCAATTTGTTTGAATGGGTAGGTACGATCGAGGGCCCTGCAGAGACAGTAAGTTACAACTCTTCCGGCTAACGTCATGCTCACATCCATATTTTCAAGATCTACGTGGGCCTTAGTTTCAAAATCTCGATCTCTTTCCCTCCAAACTACCCATATGTTGCCCCTTCTATCAAGTTCGAGACGCCTTGTTTTCATCCCAACTTTGATATAAGCAGTGGCGCCATTTGTCTAGATATCTTACAGGCAAGTTTGCTGAGCCACGCCTTTTATGTTCGTCATAACCCCACCCCACAGGATAAATGGTCAGCTGTATATAGCGTCCAGACAATTCTCTTGTCCCTCCAGTCCCTCCTTGGTGGTACGTGACATTTGCCAATGCATAAATGTTTTCGTTTTCACAGTAATTCTGGTATAGAACCCAATAATGCCTCGCCTCTGAATCCCGAGGCAGCATCACTGTGGGACAATCCAGAATGTATGTTGTCCTGGTGCTTCCCTTGAACAAAGATCTGACTTTCAACTTAGCTTTCAAAACCCAGCTTATGAAGCATTATCGTCCGATTAATAACGACTCAGCCTAATTGCTTCACACATTTCATCCGGGGTGTATCACGATTTTTACTGGCTAAATACATTCGCATGTCAATTTTCCAAGTACCTCAGTGCATGTTGTACATATACATTTAGCAATTGACAGT
This sequence comes from Agaricus blazei, assembly GCA_029719445.1. Classification (NCBI taxonomy): domain Eukaryota; kingdom Fungi; phylum Basidiomycota; class Agaricomycetes; order Agaricales; family Agaricaceae; genus Agaricus; species Agaricus blazei. The sequence goes on along the minus strand of SSNC01000009.1, from coordinate 148,999 downwards.
CTGTAGAGGAACAATCAGTAAGACCGAAACTTTGCCAACGAAAATGTAGAGTCAGGTTATCGATGCGTTTCAACAAGCTTTTTACCCGCCTCCATTTTGTACACTAGGAGACTTTGGTATGGGTAAATAGCGATCATGTCCGCCCATCGAGGATAATTTCATCAAATATAGGATGGCGAAACTAGTACTCACGTTGAGAACCTAGCTTCGAGAATATCGTAAACAGGGCCTAGAATGACAGTGTTAGCCTGGTTCAAGTCAAAGGCAAGTCAAAAAGGATCAGACAAGGCTGAAATCGATATAGTATTCCACATGGAAATTCGGAATGTGGTAAAGTATGGTATGTTGTTCGATCATCACTGTAAGATGAATCTTTTTAGAAAACCGACACTGACCTTCGTACTCGGAAGTGACAGCCCATTTGTCAGTGGATGAAGGGGCAAGACATGAAAACTGAAAAGAAACTGAAAAAGACTCGAGGAAAAACCGGACTGATGCAGCACGTGACAGATACAACCAAAAATAGATACTCGATTGAATGTCCGACATAGATAACGGGGCTATTGCAAAGAGATCTCTTCCTTTCAAAACTCAAAAAAGTCGAACTCTATGCAATCTCTTCTTCGTTGGTCTCTGGAAAATTCTGACCCACAGGGTGCCCCACCTCCAGGTGATGGAGCTGGGTCGTCTTCTCAGAAGCTGGATCCCGCAATAATTGACATGATCTTGGGAAAGCCGGATGCAGTGCAAATGAAGGAGGATGTTGCTGTGGCAGTTGATACGGAAAGGAGTGAAGACGACCGTCTGGCTGCGCTTGATCACTTAGAAATGGTGGGTCCGAAATCTTGCTTATTCAAATGACACAAGTATAGCTTTGATTATAGCTTGTCGAAAGCATAGATAACGCCAATGGTATATCGCTTCAAATATCTAAGTAGATTGCTGGTTGAACAATTATGATGGGACAGATTTAGAAAAGCTGGGCCTTTGGCAACCGTTGTTGTCGTTATTGGATTCGACCGCGTCTCCGACGGAAATCAAAATACAGGTTCTTTGGGTAATAGGTACAGCCCTGCAGAACAACCCAGCAGCTCAGAGTGTGGTTCGTTGCTTTTTGACGAGACTGGTCAACTACTAATCATTTTGTTCGTAGTATCTTGCCTCCAACCCCCTGGCTACACTACTTGGTTTCTTGACACCGTCGTCTTCCTCCACCGTTGCGATTAGAGCAAAAGCCTTATACACACTTTCGGGGCTACTGAAGCATAATGCGCCAGCTGTGAAGCAACTAGAAAACCCTGAACTTGGTGGCTGGGTCAAACTCCGTGGTGCTCTACAAGGTATGTTTTTTTTGAGTCACAAAGGATCCTATTAATACAACATCATCAGACCCAGATATTTCGGTACGCAGGAAGACTGTGTTTCTTCTCAACTCTCTCATTCTACCCGAAAATACAAGTTCGGTAGCAGCTCAGCAGAGCTCACCCTACTTGATCACGCATCAATCCAACGCAACTGCGAACAGTCCGTCCGGTGTTGCTGCGGGATCTGTCCCGTCAATCATAGATCCTACAACGCCTGTGTCAACGAGTGCGACCGAATCGCATTCGGCTAATGATGCTCAAAACAACCCTATCCACTCGAATTCCCATGAGGCTAATTTGAGAGATCCCTCACGAACTGACACTTCAACGACGTCCCTTGGCGCATTCGAGAAATATGATATAATAGGAGCAGTCATATCATCAGTGACAGATCCGGTGCCTTTTGGTCAGGACGGAGAGAACGATAAACCGGACGCAGATTATGAAGAAAAGGCAATGCAGTAGGTCTTTTATTTTTTGCGGAGAACCGCGCTGATCGTTGTCTTGGAAGTCTTCTTCTCACCTATGTTGTACAATGCGGTAGATCCCTGGCCCCCAGGGACAAGAAGGCACTTCGGCAATGGATCGAAGAGGCTGGTGCAGATTCGCAAGAGGGAGGACGATGGAATTTCTCAGTTTCTGACTGGAGTAGCTTAAGGCAGGGTCTAAACTGAGTGGTTGTCAGGCTTTTCTTCATCAGTCAATAAATTGCACTATCAATTTCCTAGTATGTGATCAGCTGAACAGCTATACTCGACTAGGTGAGGTGCGGAAAGTACCATAGATGGGATGTTGAAGGAATTTGATTAATTTTACAATTGTCACCTTATGGAGGTATGAATGTTTATCGTGAGGTTACCTGACAACTGTGACAGCCGCTCATTCAAATTTTCCGGGAACTGAGAAAGAATCAGATCGAAAACTTAGTTGGCTTTTGACTATCATTGCTCCTCACATCACTTTTTCTTGTTTGAACTCGTTCTATTTTGCAGCAGCAACAACAAGGGCATAGCCGCCAAACACTGGCTGTTTGGGAAGAGTCGCTCCTTTGAAGCATCACGTACGTAGTGACGGTGGTGTGTTTCGCGTGTACGGAAAACACTCTAATTAACGGCAGTAGTTTTTAGAACCTCACCTGGCTATGCCGCGTAGGCCACCACCGAGTTCATTACGCCTAGTTTCAGGCCCATTATCAGCTCGGCAGTATGTTGAGCAACGCTAGCATGAGCTCCACTAACGACATTCATTGATACAGAGCGCCCAAGCACGCGATGCCGACTGTCCCCCAGCCTACGTTGCTAGCACCAGCCTCTAGCGTACGAAGCCAAAATTGCCGTGTCTGGCCGACGCTCTCGATGGAGAAGCTGCCGTTGGGGGCGAACAGGTCGCGGCGGGCGGAGGCTGGATCAGCGCTTTGGGCCGGAACCCAAAGGGGCCCGTGGGATCATTCCGGCAGTGTCCCGGTGGCAGTTGACGTGGAAAGCATGCTCGCACCGCTGAAGCCGGTGGCGTTGCGGTCCTGAGGAGGCGAGAGCTGGTGCCAATGCCGGCGTTGGACTGGTGAAAAATCCGGATGGCGAGGTCGGGCACCCTGGCCTCTGCGACGGCGGACTTCCCATGGCTGCAAACCCCCTTACGTGAGCGAGCGGTCGTGACTGTGACTGTGACCGTGGGAGGGCCAGAGCCTGTCCGGACTGCAGAGGCCGCGGCGAGCTGGTTGGTAGCGATAGAACGGATGTATGTAGAGCACATAGGGATAGAACAGAGCGCGCGGGCGCGCACGTAGACAGAGCGAGCGAGGAGGGGGCGGGACGCCCGAGCGTGATGTGAGAGAACGGGTGACGGGGGCTATCCGGCCAAGCATCTTTTCCAACTACCCCTACCGCCACTTTCTTTCTCTCTCTCCCCCGAGTGACGACAGACTCAAGGTCAACCATTCCTTCCCAGTCATGACTAGCTCTCCCCCAGACATCTCTACCCTCTCGCTCTCTTCCCAGCAACGTATTCATGAACCTTATGATTACGACGGCAACGCCTCATCCAGGCCCTCGTACCATTTCAGCACTACCCAGGGCCTCCAGCAGTCTTCCTACAGCCCCCTCCCAAATCTCACCCAGTCTCCTCTCAAGAGTAAGTCTGCCATTCGTGCCGGTCTACCCTCTGTAAGTCTTGCGCGTTCCTGATCCTTCCCGATGCCCCCCATCTCACTCTTGCCCACAGCAGTGGCTCGACAACAGCCAGTCTGACAGCCGCTCGTTGTCCCCCCACAACAACTCTGACTTTTCCTCCGCTGGCGGTTCTCCCCCTATGGGTCATTCTAGCACTCCGATGTCGGCCGTCGCTCCGCCCCAAAACTCCGACGACGAGATTATTCCAACTGCCATCGTTATCAAGAACATACCGTTCAACGTCAAGCGCGAAACTCTGCTCGGAATCATAGTCAGTGGTCTCTTCTCTTCTCTCCGATGATGGTGGACTAAAACTTTCTCTCAGGAATCACTCTCGATCCCTACTCCGTATGCCTTCAACTATCACTTGGATCAAGCTGGTTCGTTCCGTGGGCTGGCCTTTGCCAATTTCCGACAGTCGGCCGACGCGGATGCCGTTGTTGCAGCCCTGAATGGTTTCGATGTTCAGGGGAGGAAGCTCAGAGTCGAATACAAAAAAGTACTGCAAGCAGGAGAAAAAGAAAGGATCGAAAGAGAAAAGGCCATCCGGAGGATGCGTTCCATGCAGCTGGAGAAAGAGGCCCAACAACAAAACAACCTCAATCAGCTCTACGAGGACTATGGATCGGTCATAACTTCGGCTTTCAATCCTCCACGCACATTTGCCTCGAGCTATCAAAATCAGTATTCTCCGCCACCGGTCATGCCCACGCCTCAGTTTGGCCTGGGTATTAACTCTGCCCCTGCTGTCCCACAGCCGCCTACTACTCCTGCTTCCGAGAAGGCAACAAATGAACTCGATATGAATGACGCTTCTACCTTGGAAATCTATTCTAGAATCCTGGTTTTCAAGGAAGACCCCATGCGCGATGAACTTGCATTCTCGAGGACACTCAGTCCCAAGCAACGCAGGGTAGTTCACCTTGTAGCACAGAAACTCGGTGTTTTCCACTATTCTCTCGGGGAAGGCGAGGAACGTTATGCGATAGTCACCCGTATTGACCCCCAAAAGGTGTGTTCATTCAGCAGTTTTCCATGGAACGACCGTTTCTTAACTATATCTGCCAACCTAGCAACAATCTGCGCAAAGAGCTCCACATACACTTTCCCGCACACCGTCTGCTTATCTTGCCCCTTCTCCGCAAGTCCCCTCTGCGGCACAATCCTTGAGAGTGAAAAAGTCGATGCCGGACATGAAGACTCTTCATTCACAAGCACCCAGACTCCATCCACGTGCTTCCAACGGTAACATTCGCGAAGGTTTTGCCACAATCGCTTCGCCTTCACGCCGGGTTTCGACTGGCTTCAGCTCTCTGTTCTCCAATAGTAGCCCCTTCGGTGGAAGTTCCGTCCCCCCCGTTCCGAGCCTGCCTTCTTCGATCGGTTCCGCTCCCCCGAACGGCAATGGCAGTAGCGGTCATGAAGCTGTGAGCAACGTCGTTCGTCAACCCCGCGGACCTGGAGTCGGAGGGTTCCAAAGGAGGGAGAGCCGGGCGGCAATTGGAGAAAGTGTTATTCAGACAAGAGGTGTGCTTGATGCTACGACTTACGAGCCGTTGGAAGTCTGATTGTATGAGCGGATGTAGGTCGTTCGGATAGCCTTACAGGAGACGACGGGCGTGGCAATTGATCATGACACGTTCGTAAAATAAACCAAGATAAAATTTTCTCGTGTTTCCTTTTCGCCGTGCGGCGATCGCTTCATTCGTTTTTTTCTGTGTTCCTCTGCTAATGGAATTCTACCTCATCCCATCCTATTTGGGTGGGGCGTATCCTGTATATTTGCGGTTTAGTCTTTTTTTTTCTTTCTTGGTTGTTTTGCCTCGACTTACTTTGATCTGTATGATTGTCGTGACATTTGTTCAAGCCAGGCAAGACGGCCCTCTCATTTTTTTGCACGTTTTATCTGTTCTTGTGCCTTGGTCTTTCTTACTTTCATTTCCCTCTTTTACTGGAATTACTCGGCAAAATCTCCCATCATACTATACATACGCTGCTTGTTAAATCTATGCTCTTTGTTACTGCTTTAGATATTCCCATTTTCCCAAACAACCATCAATGATACAAGTTCCAAATAGCTTTTTGTACAAAAAAAACTATGGCACCCTGTGCGAGGGGTTACATACGCCATGACCCTTGGAGTGCGTGTTGTAGGTCGGCAGACTGAGATATGTGGTTTTTACTATTGTCAAGCTGTCGACATGCGTCGCAAATTCTGCGAGTATAAGACTTTGGACCCCCTGAAGTGGTTCGAGGTTGCTGGCGGATTCTTCCGGCAGTGCCCTGATCCAGGAATAGAAAGCTGATTTCTTTTGGACTTGAATGCGAAGGATGCCTGGGTCTGCTCTCGTGCATGCTGCTGTATTCACTGCTGGCGCCTTGCTCGGGGGAGGCTTAGCTGTTGCTGTGACGAACAAAAGGAATTCACAGCACCCAGCCAGGCCTGGTGTCGCCGCGCCTTTGCCCGTTCCGGTACCTGCAACACGACACGAACAGACTGTTGGACAACCGACTTTTGTGGGTAAGGATATTATTCCGTCTCCGGCGTTGAGGTATGGACATCCTGGTGAGTGTTTTGTTTTTCTAATGGTTTTGATATATGTGTGCTGAATGCCTGCGGTCCAGGACCTGTATCCGACCTCATACAAAGACAAATGTATGTTGCTGCTTATGATCGGAGAATGAGGCACCCAGCTTGGGTATGTTCTTTTTTATCTATTCCCGTAACTGAAAGTAATAAGAATATATCTCCCCTTCTCCCTCTTTGGTAGACTGCTGAACATCTTACGCTTGCGTCGTTGGGCAAGTCGCGTGTGGCACCTCCAGAAGAATCCGGTGGTGACCGGTCCAACTCGACTTTTAAAGAAGATGACACGTTACCTGTCGTGTTTCGTTCAAAGTTGACAGATTATGCCAGGAGTGGGTATGATCGTGGACATATGTAAGTTTTGTTTCGACGCGAATTCGTAGACGATCAGCTGGGGGTTCAAAAATACTATTTTTTTTTTGTATAGGGTGCCAGCCGCAGATGCCAAAATTTCGCAGGTAGAATTCACGCGTCATCTCAGGTAGACTGACTGTTTACTGACGTCTGGGCAAATTTAGGAAGCGATGGATGAGACTTTTTATTTGTCCAACATCGCACCACAGGTTGGGGATGGGTTTAACAGACATTGTATGGACTTTTTCGTTTGTTTTTGTCTTTCTCATATATTCATGCTCTCAAATAGACTGGGCCTATCTGGAAGATTGGTGTCGTCGGCTGACTGGAAGCTTCCAAGACGTCTACGTATTTACAGTACCACTATACCTTCCCAAGAAAGATGTAGATGGCAAATGGCGCGTGGTATGTACCCCTTTTTGCAGGAGAGACGCGTATTTTGACAAATGTATGAAAAGACCCATGAAGTTATTGGGAATCCCCCAAATGTTTCTGTGCCCACTCACTTTGCAAAGGTAGTGTTGACGACAAAACCTTCCTCACCATCGACTCCCGATCAACTGGAAGTTTCTACGGGAGCTTTTGTCCTTCCGAACGCGGTCATTCCCGATGATGCTCCGTTAACGAGTTTTGTCGTACCAGGTAATGTGAAGAATTTTTATGTGTGATTCTGCTACTGAACAATCAAAAACAGTGGATGCCGTTGAGCGCGCTGCCGGGTTGACCCTTTTCTCTGATAGCGTCAAAATGGGGTCCAAACACATTTGCCAGACAACGAAATGCGAAGTTGTCGTGAGGAGATTCGATGATGCACGGAAGAACGCTAAGAGGATTGCTGGACCCAAATCATAGTAGACCCTCGATATCTAGTGGTGAATATTAAGCTTGGATAGAATAATTAATGCAAAGCATGATCAAAAATCTGAGAGCATGTCCTTGACGTTCTGCCAATACTCCTTGTCTACTCGCTGTTCGACCTCTTGTTTTGTTAGCCATGCAAAGTCCTGAATTCCCTCGGCGGGTTGCACTTGGCCAGCCATTATATGGGCTTTGTAGAAAAACACGACGTGCTGTCATATTGTCAGTTGCTGCGACTGTGAATCGTTAGGAGTTGCGTACCTCGGGAGCAGCGGGATCAGAATGAGAAGGCTTGTAGACCCCAATGGGATTTCGACTGACTACCCATGTGTCCATCTGCTCTCCACACTCTGCTTGGAGGTCTTTCTGCGCAGCCTGGAAGACAGCATTAGCATGGGAAGGAGATGTTCGAGTTGCAACTAACCTGGTGCAGAAAGTCATCCTTTTCGACTTCTCCTTGAGGAAACCGCCACATGTCTTTCGACCTTAGAAGAAGGTAGAGGTTGCGTTCTCCTGCCCTGTCGAGGCTTTTGGTATCGCCGGACTTGTCCGAGGGATGTTCTCTCGGGCAAGAGACTCGCCCTCGCCCTCCTGCTGTGCCAGCAGCTTCACGGCTGCCTTGTCAGCTTCTGCCTTGGCCTGGTCCTGGTATTCATCCTGCACGTAGCCTGCACCAAAGGCAGCCCGCTCCCTGTCCTTTTCCTCGAGATTGAAGCGGGTCTCTAGCAGGGAGCCCTGTTTGAAGTAAAAGTCAAAGGGAAAGGGCTGGTGGAGGGCGCGGTGGATGCGGGCCTGGTAGGCGTAGTAGGCCTGCTCGAAGGGGGTGCGGGTGCGGGTGAGGAAGGGGGAGCGGTTGAGGACGACGGCGGCGGAGAGACGGGGCTTGGCCTGTTTTCTGGGGGCCTCGGTGGCAAAGGCGCGGGTGCGCGAGGAAAGGGCGCGTAGCATCGGATTTCCAATGAAAGCCAAAGACGCCGCAAAAGCTGCCAGCCCCGTCACGTGCTCCCCGTCCTCCGATGCTCGTCTCCAACGCATATCTCGACGACCATTCCACCAAGATCCGCAACAAGAATGTCCCCTGGGATGTGCGCTTCTCCTCTCCTCTCTTCCCCAACGACACCCACTCACCTCCTCCCCCCAGGCATACCAGCGCGCGGACCTCATCACCGTCGAGGAGCTCGGCTTGATCAAAAAGGTCGACCGCCAGCCCCGCACGCGCGTAGAGTCCGTCCTGCTCTCAGAGGGCAGCACATACGCGTATCTATATCTCGGTCTCCTCAAGAAGGTCAATCGCACCGATACTCAACAGTGTCTCCTCGTATGGATCGCTGATGCCCTCACTGGTACGCCTGCACCTCTCACCCGCGCTCCATCCCAGTCACTAATCGTGCCCAGACCACGAGGAACGCATACCCTTATTCGCCCATACGACCCAGGCCGACCCCGAGCTCCCCTACCTACCCTTAATGAGGTATCTGCGTCTCTCCCTCACCATGTAATCTGGATTAAGATGCCACCAGATCTCTCGATGCTCAAGACGAGTTTATTCATTTAAAGGCAGCACAGATTCTCACCGCCCTTTTGAGGTCAGTTGATGCAGCCGTGCTCCAAGGTCGAGATACTTATCTCCTTCAGTATCGAAGAGTCTGGTACCTTGCAACAGCACCTACAGGCCTTCTTACAGACCCTTGCGCAATTCGTAACGAGCTCCACGAACCACAAACGCGATATCGGTGTCCAATGTCTTGAATATCTCCTAGCACGACCGGCTGTACGTCAGGCAGTTTGGGCTCATCCGTCAATCATCCCTCGGTAAGTACAATCAGTTCCGGTCGGTCGTTTTTATTCTAAACGCTCTATCGTCAAGGCTTCTGGAGATCTTGAAACAAAACCCAGGACCTCAAATGAGCTATCAGGTCGCCTTCTGCTTCTGGCTGCTGACTTTCGAGCAGAATATTGCAGAACAACTCGACAAGTACGCTCATGCCTTTTGAATTGTATCTGCAGACTGACCCTATCATAGGAAGTATGATGTCATTCCGGTGCTAGTCGAGGTTGCAAAGACCGCAAAGGAGAAGATCATTCGTGTCATTGTTGCTGCCTTCCGGGTATGCCCTGCCCACCGTTTGTATACCTCGTCCCTAAATTGTAACACAGAATCTTATCACCAAAGCACCTGATGCCAACCTTCCCGCAATGCTTGTCGGGCAGCTGCTCCCCTTTGCTCGTAACCTGTCGCAGCGCAAGTTCTCCGACGAGGACATTATCGAGGACGTGCAATTCCTTCAGGATGAACTTACAGCTCACTTCCAGAATCTCACGTGAGTGAAATCTATTATTCGAAAACGGGGGTTAATTCAAGTGAATAGAACGTACGACGAATACGCGTCGGAGCTAGCGTCTGGCCATTTGTCATGGACACCTGTTCACGAATCTGACGATTTCTGGAAAGAGAACGCAGTCAAGTTGAATGACAAGGACTATGAACAGCTCAAGTATGTCTTGGAAAGCACAAAAAAGTCCTGACTGACTATGACCTAAGGATATTAATTAACCTCTTGCAAACTTCTGAGGATCCCAATATCCTTGCCATCGCGGTCAACGACGTCGGACAGTATGTGAAACACTATGAACGCGGAAAGAAGTAAGATTCTCGCTCATCATGCGTCCAAACATCCGACTAAAACAACCATAGGTTCGTGACAGATATGGGCGGAAAGGACCGTGTCATGCAGCTGATGACGCATTCGGATCCCGAAGTAAGATACAGAGCCCTCTTGTCTGTTCAACAGCTTGTCAGCCAGCCTTGGATTGTAGCCTGATTCCCGATATATAATCCCGATTACTCTCTGAACAAAAAGTCGTATCTAATTGGATACAAGGATCTCTGCAACGACAGCGTATTCCTTCATGATATGTGCTTTCCCTTTCTCACCATGTGGACTCTTGTTAGTTTGTATCGCGAGTGCGGGCGGTTGTGAAGATGCCGCTTGTGATGCTGTTGCTTCCCCTTCTCCGAGATAGAGCACCCGCAAACCACCGACATTGTGAAAGCCAGCACTTAGAGGAATATAAGTCACTTCGAAATCGCTGCACGAGTACATATGTTCTTGAGTTTGTTGTTCTTGCACGTCAGAGTCCAAAGAATCGATGGATGAAGTAGAAGGATGGGAAGTATGGTTTGCGGAGGATGTTGATGACGATGGATGAGGTGGTATGAGCCGCGCCGCAAATACAGGAGGGGCAGAGTAAACGAAGAAGCGCCGACGGGCACAACTGAGCTTGAACAAATGCTATTTTCATCAGGCGCGAGTGGGTACGGTGGTGGATAGATGACGGCATCTTCTTCCTCTTCTGCAGGAAGACCACTAGTAGTCGCCTCACCGATATTTCCCTCCGAATAAAAGTCTTTATTTTCTTGACGGGGTGTCAGGCCAAGCAGCTTTTGACGTGCAAGCGAGTAATTGAATGCTCCAGGTGATTGAGGGATCCCTGGTGTACCTCTGCTTGATAGAGCGGTGGGTGTAGAGAAACCCGAACTGAGCACAGAAAGAGTTTTGCGCGGGCTGGAAACTTCTGGTATTTGAGTCGCCATTGGTCGAGGTGATATAGGCGCTCCCTGGGAATGCTGCATCGGGGGAGCCAATGTGGGAGAAAGGACCATACGTGGAGTGTTATATCCACTCTCATTGACTTTGCTTGTGCCCGCATTGGCGTTACGTTTTGGAACTGAAGCGGTTGATGAGTGGCTGGTGGAAGGAAGGACGTGCTGTATTGCAAACAGATGCGGGCGAGCTGCCAAGTCGGGGGATGTTGTATTGACATGGAAAGTAAATCTGAGCGTGAATGGTTCTTCGACCTTGGTGCAAGACGGCAAGGGCTCTCGAAGAGTCAGATGTACCTGAAAATTGGGCCCTGGAGGTACCGGCGTGGTTAGTTGTTGAGCACTTTGTGACTGTAGATTGGGCAAGGGTGACTGTAGATGATGTGGTGGGGGCGTACTGGGCCGAGATTGCGGGCGTGGTGATTGTGGTCGAGAGGGAACGGGGGCAGAGATACGCTTGAGATACGGAGGTATAGCCGATACGGGATGTGATGAATGCTGGGGTTGCTGGGATGGTGATCCAGGATTAATGAGAGGTATGCGACGAGTGAGCATGCTAGTGAGTAGGCGTCCTGGTTCACCGTAAGATGATCTCCAAACGATGTTCAGTCTTCCCAGGGGAAATATACTTCCAGGTGTATGTGAGATAAGAGGACGTAGGGCAGAAGTGGAAATGGGGGAAAGGATGAATATATATTGTCGGACGTCTTGAGGATTGATGAGGGCAAGGGACCCAGAGAAGATAGACTGGTCATCGGATGTGAAGTTTGGATCTTGCACTTGCCACTCTTCAGTTGGCTCAAATGAAAGACGTTCAAAATGCATAGTGTCCTGGGTGACATTCTGTATGTGTATTTCAAGAAAGACCTTTTCCCGCTGTTCTGGATCTAGTAAAGCCGTTGGCGATCGCACTGGATGTACTTTGGTTTTGACAGCTAGCGGGTTTGTGACCTAATGAGGCATAATAAGGAAAGTAGGTCTTGACGGAAGAGAGGGACACGAACGATGAATTTATAAAACTTGCGAAAGGTGGCGAGACCTGGATCGTTTGGATCCTCGCTTGTACCGGCGATGGGCCTGACATCTGGGGTAGACGATATGTGACCGTGCATGCCAATACATGCTGGCCAAGCTCCTTGATCTCGTTGTTCACGACGACTTCTAGTGTGTCGCCCGATGGAAGAGCTCTGCCCTGCGGTTCAGGGGTGAGGAAAAGCAGGGTTTTCGAGGTGACTGTCTGCATTTCTACGCGAATGCGGATAGAATCGACGGAGAAGGGCGCCTCATTGTTGATGCAGAGACAGCTGGAGAAGGACTGGCCGAGCTGGATGGAGCCAAAGGAGGAGGGGAGGGTGAGGAGGTCGGAGGCATGGGTGAGGTCGCGGAGGGTCTTGGGGTGGCCCGGGAGCGGAGAGGCGCCCTGGAGAGAGAGGATGGAGGCCGAGGCGTGTGCGGAGAAGTGGGGCGAGGAGGAGAAGAAGGGCTGCCAGGCAGGGGCGACCTCTGGGCGCTTGCGGGAGATGAGCAGGGGCCACTGGGGAGGGGGAGAGACATACGGAGAGGCGGATGACCTTGAGGCTGAGCAGGTGCGACGCACTGTCGGCGGCGGACATCGTGGTTCGGTCTATTCTATCTATTTGCGCGCTATTTACTCGCCTTTTCCAGCCGGCTCGCCCACAGCGCCGCCCCCACCGTGCTCGTCAGCCGGAACACCAGCCCGACGACCGGCACCATCTCCAGCATCAGCGCCACCCCTCCGAACGCCGTGTACTCGGCCTGTCGCGCACGTACATTACCCTCCTGCTCGTCATTCCCCCAGCCCTTCAGCTCAAAGTATCGTGCGTGGTATCCAGGCCCCTGTTTCTTCCCATTGTAGACCACAAACATCGCCGTGCCCACCCCGGGGATCAGATTCAGCGGCAGGGAGACTAGATATCGCATGACACCCTCCCTCCCGAGTCCGTCTGCGATCTTGCCAACGTCGATCTCTTTGCCCAGCAGTCTTGTGTTACGCCCGCGATCCCGGATTTCTCTTCCCCTTGCGACAAGTTGCTCGTGTCCCTTCATCACCATCACCTGGTCGACTGCGACTCGTTGTTAACACGCACCCTCAGCAATTGAGCGACCAACGTACATAGTCGGTCTTGCGCCCTGGCCATCATCATCGGCCTCCCAATGACCCAAATCAGCACATAAGCCTCCCCCAGCACCATCACCGCTGCAACTATCGGCGCAAAGAACCCCGAAAACACCACACAGATCGCCATTTGCGGAGCATACGTGAATAATATCAAACCAACTACAATCCCCACCGAAATTACGAGTGACTTGACAAGCACTGGTACTACGGGCTCGTACAGATTCGGATGTGTTGCAAAGTAGGAGATCCCGAGGAGCGGGTAGGCCCAAGTTCTCGAGAGGACCGCATCCCTGCAGTCGACTGCGAGCTCAGACAGCCTTTCAGCGACAATAGCCTGTGCTTGAACCATGGATAGTGAGTGATGGGGGATCGAGTATAGCACATATTACAAGCGGTCAGGTAATGTATGCGAGACTTTATGACGTCACGAAACCCGCTTCAAGACTGCCTTGAGTTCTCTGTTCTTCCGCTCTAGCTCCTCCACCTTTCGACTCGCGTCTCCAAGCTTCCGTTGCAAGTACCGTTCTCGTTCTCTTCGCTTACCCCACAGCCATCCACCACTTAGATCTCCCAAAGCTTTCAGTTGCACGAGCTCGTCTTCACATTTCTTTATTGTGCTCTCGAGCCCACTGAGCTGCTTCTCATGGATGACTATTTCTTGTGTAGCCCGAAATACTTTGTCCTTCGCAAGGTGCTCGAACGCCCAGCGGTATACCGGTTTTCCAGGGCGGATTACTGAGGGTCGCCCTTCAAATGTCCCAATGGTGATGAGTTCTGCATCTTCCATCCCCCGCAGCGCGTTCTCGTTCCCTTTGAATGGGAAGTTCATCAGAACATCGTAATACGAAACCTGCACAAGAATCAATGGCAATTTCTTCATTGGGTACATCTGACAAACCTCGGGCTCTGTGGCTAGAGCTTTGACGACCGTCCATGCCTGATCCTGTGACCAGTGTTTTCCTTGGCCATCGTCTACATCGTCACCAAAAGCGCTTTTCCTGAGCTCACTGACCGCACGCGCTATTATTTCTTCCACTGCGACTTGCACTGTCTGACCATTTCGAACTTTGTGTATCACCTAACGCCCTATTGATCGAGTTTTCATGACCAAACCAAGTGGCACTTACGCTTTCGAGGTCGCTGGCGCGTCCGCCAACTCGTTGTAGATACTGAATCTCGTTATCTGTGAATGTTACGTTTGCATTGTCTCCCAGCTTTTGTTTTACGAAGGCCAATGAACTTGCAGGATCAGCGTCGTATAGTGCAATAGAATTCAGCGGTTTTGACGCAATAGCTAAAATCACTGATAATGAGTGACTCCAATAGTAATCATTTCTATATTTACCTTTTGCTAGTCTTCTCGAGTTTTCCCTATTGTCGCTGATAACAATGACATGAGCAACCTGATTCTCGACTAATGTTCCAGCCCATTGTGCCAATGTGTTCAATACACTGTCCCGATTGTTTGCAGTCGCTGTCAATCCCATTCCACGGATAGCCCTGGAATCAAAGTTGCGAATAACAACTATGGGCAACGCGCTGATAGCTTCAACGTTGACTTCTGCTTTTTGCTTCGCTGTATCTAGTCCGGCTTGTGAGTTACCTGCTTGTTGCTTCTCATTATGATATTCCGTTTGTTCGTCTATGGCGACGTCCGCATCCCACTGCTCGTCTCCTATTCCTAACTCGGACATCACGCCGTTTCCAGAAACACAATCTAGTCTTCCGTCATGCCATGTGCCATTCATTATTTTTGCTTGGCGAAGCTTTATCTCTTCCTCTGTGCTGCGCATATTTTGCTCCTTGATGGCATTCTTTTGATAATCATTTTTGTGAGATGTATACACCCGTTGTAAGGCCATTCCGACAACTGTCAAAACTTGCTGTATTTCATCTGAAAGGGAGCTGGCCATACCGGCTGGGGAATATGAGATTTAAATAACTTCGAGAGTAAACCGGGATTACTTACTCTTTTGCCCAATCAGACCCATTGAAGCCAAGTCTATGAGTGAGCTCATGGAGTTGAGAAGTGTGAACACCGGCCAATACCCTGTCTGTTTCGCTAAAGCTGAGACAGTCTCCGAGTCTGAGGAAGCTTTGAGCAATTCTTTGCAGTCTATGACAAGGACGGTTCGGTCAGATTCTGAGACTAGTTGTTCAACTAGAGATGTCTTTCCGCTGCCTTGAGGGCCGTGGACAAATGCAACAGTGCTGGGTGTGTCAGTGAGGTAGGCTCTGACGGCCTTTTTAGCTTGCTGTCGCTCTTTCCAGCCTTCTTCTATTGTCGTCATTTCGGAGGCTGTAGTCTTGTGGAAGTAATCAAGAGCATTGCGTTGCAGCCACTGATACAATGTAGACTCTTTGTCCGAAATGAGAAACTGATATGCATAAAGGAGAGGGTGGTAGCGTACTTTGGTAATCAAACCAATCTTCGAGCTTGCCTTGAACCATGAAAGAGCGTATAGGGTCAAAAATCTATATGAATCATTGAGCTCGAGCACGTGTAATCAGGGAAGTAATTAACCGTATACGTCAATGATCCGAGTAGGAATACGATCAACGGAAAGGTGAATTTGGGGTGAGAGCTGAACCAATCACGAACGGCGTGAGCTTGAATGGGTTTGGAGTAATTCAGGCGAAGCACAGTTCCGTCTACATCGAAACTGTGCAAGACATTGCGGGCAATGGCAGATGAGAGAGGTCTAGCGAATCTGAGTGTAGCCGAACGCAGCGAGCCCGCCGGCACGGGTCCTGGTGGTGTGAGATCATAGATGCGGCCGTATGGCTGGATAATGGTTTGAGTTCTGAACGTTAGATAGAGGAACCGAGGACATACTCGAAATAGTTGGTAAAGTTTCTGCTCATGTATGTCTGGCCCTTCGAACGTGACCTTGAGGATGGGAGAGGCAAACCTGTTGAGGTCCTGTTTCGCGGAACTATGAAAGAACATTTAGCTTGGGACGTCGACAGGCATACCTCTTTCCAGGGAGTGCCTCTGACAAGCCAAACATTGCCTTGGCCTAGACCGGTCCAGGACGGGAGGAAGCCATCCTTAGCTATTTGGTCACGGATAGCTTGCTCCACCGACTGTTCGGACGGTGTGTAGCTAAACTTGACAAAGACCCCGCCGTCCTTGGGCTGCGGTTCGATAGAGACGAGACGGAAATTGTGGGTTGTAAGTAAGTTCAGACGATCATGGAGGTCGCCGAGAAGAGCGGGAGATCGGAGGAGGCCAAAGTAGTGGCGGAAGCTAGAGGGGAGTGAGCGAGGAAGAGACGGGGAAGAAGAAAGAGACGGACTCCCAGCGGCCGAGCTGGAGGGGATAGACCGAGTCGACAAAGAGCCAGCCGTAGCGGCGGGAGAGGGAAAGTGACATGGCGGGCAGAGTGACGTCACGCGCTCAGATCTCTCTCCAGATGGACGACCCCAGCGAACTCGATGCCTTTTTTCATTTCTTCGCCACTTTTGCACTCTCTCGCCCAGTTGTATCCCCCGCAGACCTCAGCGACGGTGCTACTCTCTCAGATGTCCTCGCAATTGTGTTCGTTTCTTATTTTTACCCTACCTTCGTCCTTTCATTAGCTCACCTTGTGCATAGTGACTCTAGCTACTTCAAGACGACCCGGCCCTCCTCCGACAGCTGGGTCATCAGACTCTCCGCCCTCAAGAGGCTCTACCGCTTGATGACTCAGTACTTTGCTGATGTTCTTCAAAAGCCCACGAGTAGCCTCGATGTCCCCGACCTCCAGGCCATCGCCAAGGACAACGACGTCCACGCAATTCTCATCATGTGCCGGCTGACAATCGCTATCGGTGTGCACTGCGAGAAAAACAAAGAGTTTATCGACAAGATTCAAGGTCTCAATGAGGGAGACCAGCATTGCCTCATGCGAGCGATAGAACAGGTTCGACAGCAACCCCAATGTAACGACCCTCTTGGTCTGAAATGAGCACCTTTTAGGTTATGGCCAAGACCTCGAATGCCCAGGGATACATCGATCCTTCCGAGGCCAGTATGACAGAGTAGGTAATCAACCTACCCTATGTTTTATCGTCCGAGTCCTCAGGGAAACGCAGGGATGATCATTATTATCGCATTCAATCTGAAAGAAGTGCTATCTACTCGGAAAAGGAGACTCTAGAAAAAGTTTATCAGTCTCTTCTCGAAGAACACCGGACCCTACAGACTTCCTTGGATGATGCCCTCTCTGAAAAAGAGGATCTCCTCGCTCAACTCCGCCAGTCAAGACGGGAAAACGAGAGCAGGAGAAATGAGAAGGCAGACGTCATGATGCGCACAGAGATGGACAGACTCCGTATAGATTTGTATGTATATTCCCGCACACGTAAAAGCGAGGCTTATGGTAACACAGGCAGAAGAGCGAAGATAATCTCGCTATGGCTGAGTCAGAACTAGATAAACATGCAAATCTTGTCACTGAACTCACCAAGAAGATCGACGATCTCCAAGTAAAGGCTGATGCGGCCGCTCGCCTTAAAGACCAAGTCGACGAGTACGTCCTTTTGCATCTGGCTTAAATCGACACCTGGTCATTCTCTTTCTAGATATCGCCATGCAGCCGATAAGTTACAAAAGACGGAAAATGTCATGGAAAAGTACAAGAAGAAACTCCAAGAAGGAGCAGAAATGCGTCAAACTGTCAAAGTGTGTTCCTCGTCAAAATGATATGAACTGTAATCTCAGCCATCTACCGCAGGCCCTTGAAAAGCAGAATGCTGACCTCGTTGATAAAAATGCGACTCTAGAAGAAGAGTATCGCAGAGTTGCCGCTTTCAAGCCTCTCATGGAGTCTTATAAAAACCAGATTGCTGAATTAGAGACTAAGAGCTCTCAACGATCACAGGAGATAGATACTCTCAAGTTCGAGCTTGAACAAGCCCGCACGAAGCTTAGAATTGTCGAGGAGGGACGTACCAAGGACCGGGAGACCATGGAACTATATCAAGAACGTGTAAAGGAGCTAGAAATAGGGGCGATTGGTACGAGGCCTACGAGGCAAGCACGCAAAGAGGTAGACAAAGTAGCTGGGGAAACAATGGATGGGATAAGCCCATCTACCCCGATTATTGAGGGGCCGAGCGGAGAGGACGAGGAGGATTTCGAAGATGATGATGATGTACAAGGCTTAGGCGGCGAGCTGGATGATGCGTTGACTGGTACCACTATGACGGACTTGAAGCTGCAGATCAGGAAGCTACAGAGAGAGTTGGAAAGTATAAAGAAGAACGAGGCAGATGCGAGCCGATTGCTGGTTCTCGAAAACCTGCTCGAGGACGCAAATCGCATGAAGACAAGATACGAGAACGACTATCTAGCAGCACACCGAGAAAAATTGGTTTTACAGAGAGATTTAGAAGAGATCAGAAGTGGCAAATCAATGGGTGATGGGTGAGTGTATGGTCGCATACACATGGAATCAACCGCTGACCTAACTTTGTAGTGCTGAAGCTGCAATTGCGTTAAGACAGAGGTTGAATGAGACTATTGAGCAATTAGAGGACCTGAGAAAGGTACATGCTGAACTTGAGGTCAAATCTGATACCCTTGATAAAGAGTTGACCGTCGCCAAGTCGAATCGTGAGTGCCTCTCCTACAAAACAATCGCCCTTTTTCAATTCTCTCTTGCAGTCAATCTGGTCAACAAAGACCAGCTAGATATCCTGGCTAGTTTGCGTGAATCTGTCAACGAGGACAAAGCTGAACTGGAGGCGGATGTCGAAAAGTTGAAGAAAGCCAATAAAGAATTGACTGAAAAGAATAGGATCCAGCTGGAACAGGTGAATGCCCTGTTGCTTGACAAGGTGACAATGCAGAGCGAAAATATCGGTCATCGGGAGAAGATGCTACAACGAGAGAGAGACTTTGGTGATTTGCGAGCTACGATATCTGGAAAAGATCTGCCTGAAGATGTCAAAGCCCGTTTACTGGCGCTGCACGAAGAAAATCTTGTCCTCAAAGAGAATGTCAAGACAAGTAATGAAAAACTTGCCAAAGCACGACAGGTATGAGTGATTTTCTATTATAGTAGCATCCGTCTAATGGAATATCGTTTTCCAGTTTATTAAAGAACAAGACAAACTCTTTAAAGAGCAACATGCCGCAACTTCTGGCTCCATACCAGTAATTCAAACACTTATTGCAACTTGCGCACAATTACTAACGTAGTCGTAGGCCAATGCATTTGAAGAAGCGGAGGCAAGCTTCCGTTCGCAGATCAAGATTCTCGAGGAGGAAGTCGAACGTCACAAAACTCTCTTACGAGAACGGACGAAACAGTATTGCCGTGAACAAGAGATCATGCTGAGCGTGATTCATACCTCGGAAATGGCCAAAGTTAGGCACCATGTAGGTTCGCCACTGCAACTTAAACCCACCCCAACTGCATGGCTCCCTTCACTTCGCAATTCAGTAAGTGTTATTCTCACCACCTTGAGATCAATCAATTGACCGAATGATGCAGAGAAGTCATGTTCTCGAGCGGTAGCAAGTCTTAAACTCAACCGTATGTTACTACATTTGTATTCATCCTTTGCATTTTTTTCAATACCCTTTCGATACCATTTATGACTTATGATGATACACTTAATCATATTTCTTGGAGAGAGTCAAATGACTGCTCTGTGTGGGACTCTGTTGCCATATAGAACATTTATCCCACCAAAATCTCCGATTTTCGCAATGCCATCAGAACCAATACTTGCTTCATCCTTCGGGACTCTAGGACCAGTGCTAGTGAACTTTTTTCCTCCTCGCTGATCTCGATACGCGCACTTGCCACATAAACCATCCAGCGTTGCGTTGGCACTGTTTCTTGTTGTTTGTCACAGATATGTGACACTGTGACAGCAGCGAGGCGCGTGACCGCATGCACTTTGTTCTGAAATTTCCAGGTCACTCTGCTCGTCATCGTTGATGGCGTCCCCGACGGCCTCACTTGGCGGGCGCAATAGGCGCAGGCAGACAAACAAACGCCAATCCCTTTCCCGCACCAACACTCTCTTCGGTGCGATCAAGAACATCGTTACCGCGCCGCTCTCCTGGTTTGCAAGTACCGATGACTTCGAGGACACCAGGGACAATGCGGGCAAACGTAGACGGCTGGCTGCCGCGCCTACCGAACCCGCGCTGGATGATGAAGAGAGCGCACCTCGCACCAAGCGTATGAGAGTGCACAGTCCCCCGGAGAATTGCAGCGGGAAGGAGCATATCTCGAGCCACCATCTTCGATGTTCCAACAACCCCCCTCCATCGGCCGTTCTGTCTCAATGGGCAATCAGCCAAACACTCTTTCTCAACCTGCCGCAGCAACCACCAGTTCATATGTACGCTCTACACTTTCCCCTCTTCGTAATCTATCCATCTCTCGAACCATGTCGATTGACCCACCTCCGCGCCCGCAGTCCCAAGATAGAGGCGCGTTTCAAAGTCAACGCCCTTTATCTTCTCATCGAGATGGAGAGTCGTCGTCGATGGAATCGATTCACGGGCAACCGTTACTCTCCGCGCCGACAGTTCCGTCGTTTTCTCGTAGTTCTCACTCTATGCCTCGTGATCTGTCTTTGCCTTATTCCCGCCCTACCTTCCGGATGCGGACTTCTCTTACGCCTCAGCCACCACAAATACAACGCGAAAGGTCGGAGCCTCCTTCAGTTCAGTTGTTGAGGACACATCCTACTTTTGTTAAGCCTCCACCTCTCCAGGAGGAGGATCGTGTTGGCTCCATGGAGCCCGCTCCAACCCTAGGTTCACTTGTAGACTCAACACGCCAGGTATGTGCCTGTTGATTGCATCATACCTACATATAACGTATGCTTGTTTGTAGACCCAGTCACCCGTTAGGCAACATGGCTCTATCCTCTTCGGCGGGAAGGCTCAAGCAGAAGTCAAGCCTGGTAAGTGACTCTTGATATAATTCAAGATAACGCATTTTTCTTATCCTAATATAGAAGCGACCCGTGGTCAAAAGGCCTTACACGAGCTGGAAATTTATAAGACACCTCTTGTGCCTACGAGGCTGCGGAATAGTGTACCTAATGCGTCGATAACAGGCGTCCCCAGTCTCTTCAAGCCTCGTCGGAAATTAGTTCTTATGAAGGACGAACAACGTACTTCTGATCACAAGCTCGGACGCAAGGAAGTAGTATCTCCAGGGAAAAATGATACAAAACCGTATGCCGGTGAAGGTGGTATAAAGAAAATGCTTGCTAAACGGAAGTTAGAGTTAGAAGAGGGGGAAAGTCGGACAGAGGAACCCGCGGAAGAAAAGACTGAGAGCCTGCCTGCAAATGTTGAAGACGAAATGCAGCCCTCAGTCCCGGCGGTCCAGGAAGTACCTCCACCACCACCATTGAACGACGATTGGTACTCTCTTGCCTCGAGTTCATCCGGAAGCAACCAAGGATCGTCCTTGCGGGTTGGCCGCGCGAAGAGAAGTCACATAGATCGTCCTACAGCTCGTCCCCGAACAAGATTTTCCGCTGCCTTTGAGGATGATGGTGATGATGCCATGGCTGACCAGGAAAAAGAGATGCTCGAAGTGGCTGCAAAGAAAGCGCCTGTTTTCAACATTCCTGCTGGATTTACTTTTGCTAATAATGTGGGTCAATTTTTTTCTTTCAAAAGTAATCATACTGATCTGTCCTACAGGCGAAGCCGATTGAGCATGACACTAGCAACGCCAAGGAGCCACCTATTAAATCACTTCCGTTCTCACTCTCGGCGGTGTCGTCGTCTCCCAAACCGGAAGCGACTGTTACTCGATCTACATCTGCACCATTCGGAAGTACACCTGATCCGGAGAAGACTCCGTCCGTGTTTGGGAGTCCGTCCACTGCGGCTACTCCAGAGAAATCCATGGCATCTTTTGGTAGTCCACCCGCAGCATCACCAGCTCAACCGTCGGGAGAATCCAGCTCAGGAGAACCCAGCCCCAAAGGCGTCCCCAACTTTTTCGCTCGATCGGAAGCTTTCACTAAGCCTCTCGAGATCAAAGCTGCTCCACTGTTGTTGAGCTCACTGCCGTCTGAACCTCCAAAGTTGAATGTCACTCCTCCGTCAGCGCCGTCTACTCCAGCGTTTCGAAGTGAAGCGACTCTCGCTACAGGTAGTGCTGCCCGTGAAATCAAGTCGGGTGCCACCAACCTTACTGGTTCACCTGCCCCAATCAAGGACTTGGCAAACCCTTTGTGGGATGGGGAGAAAACAATGGGAAAAGAAGTTTCGCTTCGTGATAGTACTAGCGAGCAGCCACGGCCTACCTCCATCTTTGGTTCTACTCCTCAAGCGAATTCAGATAGTCGGCCTGATGCAGTGTCTAGTACAAACTTTTTCGGTGATATGGGCAAGAACGCTACGAACAAGGCTCCCTTATCTAGTGGCACAGCATCAACATCATTTTTCACCAGTAAAACCACTTCCGATAACAAGCCTGATGTCAGTCAATCACCGATACCAGTGTCCACTGATCAGACAGCGATGGTTACAGCTCCCACCATCTCGACGAATCCTGTTCAGTCAGATGCTAGTATGACCTTCAGTGCTTCTACTACTGATGCTCCAAAATCTTTTACCTCCATGTTTGGTGCCACGCCTAAACCCAACGCCGAGCTTAACAAGCCTTCCAACATCTTTGATGCTTCGTCCTCTACTCCCTCCACAGGTGCATTTTCATTTGGGCAATCCTCCAGTTCGGGACCCTCTGTTGAGGCACCCAGACCAGCAGTTCCCAACGGAGCATTTTCTTTCGGCACTTCCACAAACAGTGAAACGAAGTCTACTAGTCCCGCTCCTTTTACTTTTGGTGCACAAGATTCGAGGGAAACCAAATCTTCTAGTCCTGCGCCATTTTCTTTTGGTGCACAGGATACGAAGGAAACTAAATCTTCGAGTCCTGCTCCATTTTCATTTGGAGCAACGGACAAAGCGACAAAGTCAGGAAGTCCAGCTCCTTTCAACCTTGCTGCCCCCAGTACACCTCATGCGGCCGAGAAGGCTACTCCCTTTAACTTTGGTACACCGCCCGCCAGTCCCATTCCTCCGCCAGTCTTTACGTTCGGCGCTGGAGGAAATACAACCGGTGCTGCTACGAAACCTTCCCAGGCTGATCGTCCTATTACACCGCCTAAAAACAATGATCAAGAATTCAAGATGGAGGAAAGTCCGACACGGGACATCCAACAAACGAATAATGATAATAAACCTTCTTTTGGAAGTTTCGCGTTTGGCAATCCGCCGTCCTCTGGATCAGTTTTATTTGGTGGCCCAACATCTGCACCTCCTGCGGCAACAGCACCTTTCCCATTCAGTTCTGGTCCCGCTTCCAATCCCTTTTCTCCCCAATCTATCAAGGAGTCGAAGTCTGAAGGGATGAAGCCTTTTTCTTTCGGGCAATCCTCCACCTCTTCATCTGGCACGGGATTTTCCTTCGGCCCCACGCAAACTGCGACGGAAAGCCCTCGACCCTCTACAGGTGGTTCTTTTAATGTTGCCGGTCCTGGCACCCCTACGTCGACTACCTCGGGCTTTACGTTTGGAGCAACACCTACCAACAACCCGTTCGGCCAGTCGTCTGGAGGGTCCGCTCCCGGCAGCCCTTCAACATTTCAATCTTCGGCTTTCAACTTTGGTGCTCCTTCTGGCGGTGGTACTTTCTCTTTTGGTAGCCAGCCTGCGTCTCCAGCTACTGGTGCCACTAGTTTGCCTCCAGCGGCAACATCAGTCACGTTCGGTGGTGGGGGCACAGGGTTTGGCTCAGCTCCAAGTTCACCCTTCTCTGCTCCAACCCAGATCGCTCCCTCCACTTCTTCTGGAGGTACACTGTTTACCATTGGTTCAGCTCCACCACCTCAAGCCGGTGGACAAAATCGAGTCATCAAGAAGCTTCCCAACAGGACTCGCGCCAAGCGGTGATTCTCCCAGTCTGAAAATAGGACCAACAAACCCCATATTCAATTTGCGTCTTTATGTTGCTGTCTCTTTGATGTTGCTTTTGGTCCTGCATCTCATTCCAGTCTATCTCCGAAGGATTGTTACTTTGGCTGCACGACGACTCGTATATCATCATCATCGACAGTCACTGTATCCGTAAGGAGTTTATTAACTCCTTGTCCACCTCATGTTCAAGATTTTGCTCGGCTCAAGGCCGAGAGGTATTTTGTGTAGTTCGCCCCTCGCTTTCCCGCTGTGTTATCTTAGGGTGGTAGATATGTAGTTGGGTCATTTTCGGCTTAAGGCCATTACTTTGTCGGTACAGTGTTTTCATCATTCATTTAGGGGGGTTTTTGTTTGATGCCACCATCCTCTTTCCATCATATCCCTGCGTTTCATGTGGACAATGCAATACGGCTGCTGATTACATTGCTTCTCCTATTTCCAAGATTTCCCCGTCGCTTATTGTATACTCATTCACACATGTACACATCCTCTGCCTAATATGCAATTCGCGCTCACCTCAGATGCCTTTATCGCATCCTAGTTCAGAAGTGAATGAAAAAGTAGCATGTATCCGCTTTCAATATACCCAAACTTTGATTGTTTGATTAATAACCCGATACAGTGTCAGTAATATATCGTAATTGCTTGCTACGTACTAGCATATGGCTCCCCACCTACAGATAATCAACGGAAGTGTTCTTGAAGGAGGGGGGCAAATTCTCCGTAATTCTATCTCGCTAGCAGCTCTCTTACAAAAACCTGTCCGAATTGAAAACATCCGAGCTGGCAGATCACAGCCAGGCCTGAAAAATCAACATCGCACTGGTGAGTGTGTGGTAACCTGTACATGTTGAAAAGAAACAACTAATAAAGTAGTGACTTTTTGCGTTCTGTTTACTGTATCACAGGTCTGGACCTTGTTGCCCGTATAGCATCAGCTCAACTAACAGGCGCCTCTAATGGATCAACAAACGTTGAATTTAGACCAGGAGGGATAGAACTTCCGGGACAATGGAAGGCAGATACAGTCACCGCGGGTGCTACGACGTTACTGCTGCAAATTGCCTTGCCATTGTTGCTTTTCCAATCTGCAAAGTCGAGGTTATCGCCAAGACCAAGTATACTGACTTTAATGGGTGGAACCAACGCAGAGCAAGCACCTCAAGTGGATTATATCCAACACGTCTTTCTACCATTCTTCCGGAATCATTTCTTACCGCGGCCGACATTGGAACAAGATACTGAGACCACCACCAATGCGAGAATTCAACTCGATATTAGAAAGAGAGGGTATTATCCGAAAGGTGGAGGAGAAATTGATATTCGGGTGTGGCCACTACAACCGGGCCAGAAGCTCCGTGCTGTGAATTTGGTGGAAAGAAATCGGTTGGTGGCTATCCACGGCTTGGCCCATTGCGCGGGATTACCGAGAGTAGTTGGAGATGGGATGAGTCAGGGGGCCACGACAAGAATGAAAGAATGGGCTGATATAAATGGGTTTGTAATTACAGACAATGGCGTTGCTCCCGCAGTTGAAGGTGAAACGGTGAACCGGGTGTTGATGGATATTAATGTGAAACGGGAGCCGAATGGGTCGACGAAAGGAGCAGGGAGTGGAATTGTGTTGTGGGCGGAATTCGAGAATGGAGTGGTTATTGGAGGTAGTGCTGTTGGAAAGAAAGGTTTGGAGCCTCGCGAGGTTGGAAAGAGCGCGGCCGAAGAATTGATCAAGGGTATTGAGGCAGGAGGATGTGTTGATGAGGTGAGCCTGGGTAGATTGAAGCACCCAGGAGCATGGACTAAATTATTGGTTTGTTTGACGTAGTGGATGCAAGACCAGATTATCATTTTCATGGCTCTTGCAGAGGGCAAGAGTAAGGTGAGGTGTGGTACAAAAGAATTGACTTTACACACAAGGTCGGTATTGAGTGACATATCTTCTGGACATTCTGATTGATGTATGGCAACGTAAATATAGGACTGCGATCTGGGTTGCTGAACAGTTAACGGAGGCTAAGTTTGATGTGGAGCAAGAGGAGAGGGGAGAGTGGACGATCCGGTGCGAGGGAATGGGATTTCCCATGTCATAATAGTAATATAGGGAACATAAGTAATATTCATCAAACAACGTATGAAGACACTAAGGTAGTAAGGAGCTAACGATTCTCTTAAAAAATCCGATCTACAAATTACAGCGTGGAGTGGGGAGCCAATCACCGGTTCCATGAGAGAAGAGACATGTCGCCCAGTCGTCTGATTAAAGCTGTGTGAGCAGGACTCGGGTTAAAATTGATATTGCCGAAGACATACCTTGGCCTGATGAGATGCCGTGCGGTGCCTAGAGTGGCAACTAAGAAGAAGAAGGACGCGGATGCGATATACGCCCAGCCGAGGAAGGGATTCTTGCCCCCGAGCCAAGAGACGGTGGAAATGACGAATGCCTTGGTACCCTTGTAGTTGGTAACGGGGAAGTCTGTAGCAGCGATATTAGCAAGAGAAAGAGGTGACATGGGTACAGAATACGGACTAAGACCAATGACAACTCGATAGATTCCCTCGCGCAATATATCGTGATCATTTCTGCCATAGAGCTTAGTGAAAGTGGGGAGACCTGCTGTGCGCATCCAGTTTTGGAAATGCTCGTCCTCTTTTAAGTTGGGAATGTTGTCTTTATTGTAGCCATTGGGGTAGCGTTTCTCCCAGTTAGGAGGAGGAACGATCTGCGAGTAGTCGCTGTAGCCGTGATCACTAACAGGATCCTCGACATATTTATTGCGTTCTCCAGACCAGGTGATACCCTTGGCAGTAAAGGCGTAGGGGACTGGCTCTTGGTTCGTGCTGTTGCTGTCGTTCTGTAGGAAAGGGGTGTAGAACGTGTCTAAGGACAAGCGGAGTGAGCAGAAATGAGGATGAAAATAGAGAGAGAGCAGACCGTTGAAAATGGAGTTTGCAATCAATCCACAAGGGTAGATAGCGACGTGGTTGGTGGTACCGAGAGGAGCGCAGTCGCTGCCGTCGAGATCGCCCGGAGAGACGTAGTGACCGAAAAGCTGGTCTGCATTCTGGCTCTTTACATAGCGCCTATGATTCTGATAGAAGTTGGTGAGCTTGTAGTAGAAGAAGATAGATGGGTCGAGGTGGACGGGGACATGGAATTCGACGATGCATTGCTCTTGATTAGACACGTCGAGGTTGTTGTTGCCTCTGTTGTCGAGGTAGGCGTAGCGGGGAGGCTGTATCTGGAGACCGCCGTTCCCGGCGCTGAGACGGTAGGAGTACTTGTTGGGTGGGAGCGGGGTGAAGGAGAGGGAGGAGTTTGTTGAAGGAGTGAGGCTCTGGCAGTCTGTGTAGTCGAATGTCATTTCGGAGACCAAGGCGGAGCCCCAGATGAGGACGCCGCCAATGGGGGCAAAGATGAAGCCGATGATGAAGAGGGTGGGGAGGACGGTCTTGGGGGTGAGGATGGGCTGCCATGCCTTGAGCCGCTGCTGCTTGAAGGCGGTGTCTGGGACGGGGTGAGCTCGCAGGCACAGAGAGAGAAGGAGAAGACGCACTGGCGGGGCGGCGCCAGCCCTGCTTTTTCTCGCTGTTGCCCTCGGTGGAGGCGGCCTTCTTGCGGTTGAAGAGGGGCATGGTGGGAGGAAGAAGGAGAGGGGATGATGGATTTCTGGCGGTGCTCCGGCCTTATGGTCTCTGCTCCCGTAGCCGATGCTCTGCTCAGCCCGGCCGCCGCCCTCGCCGCCCTCTTCGACCCCCGCAGGCCCCTCGCCGCCTTCCCTGCTGCCGTCACCGAGCACTTTGCCGCCCTCTTCGGCCCCCCCGCAGCCTTTGCAGAGATCCCCGCCCTCAGCGTCCTCCACCCGCCTCAGCTCTTCCCCCAAAATGCCCTCGTCGCCTTCCGTGCCGTCGTCCAGGACACCTCTCCCTCCCCCTCCATATATCTAGCAAAGACCCCCTCCGACCAGCCCGGCGGATGGGGCCTCTCTGTCCCAGATCTCCAAGAACCCGATCCTGCTCATCTGGCACAGTGCACCGTCCTCTGGGCGACTTCTGTCCCTGGAGAGTCCCTCTGGTGCACCCAGCAGTCTACTGGTCCATCCCGTACGTCTACGCCCTCTCCTGATCTTCTTTCAGTGACGTCTTTTGCAGAAGAGAACAAAGATGGCGAGCCCCATACGCCCGCCCGTCCTCACAAATTTCCCCTGCCTGGCACCTCTCACATTGGAGTTCAAGTCAAGGTAAACCAATCTGTCGCCGATCAGACGTGGCACCAACCAGCTTCAATCTAGATCTACGACTCCAATCTCGCCGACAGCCTCAAGCCATCAGATCTCACCACTTTTATAGGTATCCTCACAACAGAGCCGTACGTTCCGCCTCCCCACAGTATTCCATCCCGTCCTCACTAGCTGGTAAGATTCTACTCTCAAGACTTTGAGCCTTTGTCGGATACCAGCGATGCCGTCCCTACGCTACATGTCCTCTCAATCCGTTCCACCCCACCGACCATTATTCCTCGTACCTTTCCTGTGTCTTCTATCCCATCTCAGATACAAACAACCAGAGATGCGCTCTTGACCTGGATTGCAGACGAAAGTCTTGGGGGTGACAAGCATGCCGCCGAGTGGGTCCTCCTCTCAGCAATCGCCAGAACGTATGCCTGTCCAACACCATCACCCTTAACCATCGCCGACCTTCTTTTCCAGACATTCCAGAACGCCTCCTATATATCCTCCCTCACTCACTGTGTCTTCCTTCCCAGCTCCGTCCGATCCATCCGCAAAACCAACCCTGAACCTCGTCCTCTCTCTCCTCCTCCCGATCACCTGCACCCTTCCGTTATCCTTAGACACAATAAACGGAACACCGTTTTTGCCGGAATCCAAAAATGAAGATCTGCACAGTGGCTGGCTCCAGGTCCCTCAGGGTACTCTCTACATCCTAACCGAGAGCGGCATCACGGAGGGAAGTGTTCTCGGCAAAGGACTACTGAATTTGCGGGCCATCCAGGACATGATCAACGGGCAAACTCTAGACTATGTATTCCCTTTCAGCAGGTTCACCTTCCCCACCGATGTGAGCTTTCTAGTTCTCACCCAGGGAAAGAAGAGTGCCCTTTTCCAGGTCCTAGTCCCTTTTCCGTTCCTTCCTCAACACTTCCTAATCCTTCTTGCAGACATCTAACAATGTGACGCTAAAACCACATACCAGTGGAAAGGATTCTGACTTGTTTAAACCACTTGATCAAGTAAAACTGCCAGACGAAGAGGTTCTAGAACAATGGAGAGATTTTATTGGTGGCAGTAAAATAGGGACTGTCACTGTTGAAGACGAGACTGCTCAAGTGAGTTGCTTCCCTGACTCGCTGAAGAATGCGGCCCATCTGAAGTACACCGGGTAGTATATCCAGGAAGACTTTGTCAATGAACGCAAGGCAGCACATGGAACAGGATCTATGACTTCAGACGATTTAATCCACCGCATGATCACCGCAAGGTCTGTTTAAGTCCGCCCGTCATCAGTAACCAATTTTTTTAAATCAGTCTTTTAGGCTACTAGCTCTCTCTTATCATGAAACCCGGGTTACAAAGGATATATGGGAAAAAACAAAGGCTCTTGATCTAGAGAGAAGGTCAAGAATTTGAGCTTCGGCATATAGTCGTTGTTCGACCCTACCAGTGGAACGTAAATTGCAGTCTCAATCAACTTACTGTTTCCGCTATATTGGCGCGTCCTGTGCCCTGACTTAAGACCTTCCAAGCCCGTGTTTACCAGCCTCAAACCAGATGTCTCCCAACTCCTCGACGACCTGGATTAAAATATTTCTGACAGCGTCGCGATCTTGGCCGCTTCCTTCGAGGTAATATTTGATCTATGCATGTCCTCATTGGTTGTTCGAGGACAAATGCGAGGCTAGTCCGCACCTTTGGCTCAGTACCGCTCGTACTACCCGCTCGGTCAGTATTTGGCCAAAGAGTACACAAT
Source organism: Agaricus blazei (assembly GCA_029719445.1). NCBI lineage: Eukaryota > Fungi > Basidiomycota > Agaricomycetes > Agaricales > Agaricaceae > Agaricus > Agaricus blazei. The sequence continues at coordinate 118,985 of SSNC01000009.1, read as the reverse complement.
CCTGTAAATTAACACACCGCGTGGTAAGGACTATCTTCGTGCCCTCCTTATTTTCGGCCCGGAACTGGATCATATGCCCTGAAGACAATGGGAGGGTCGGCTTGTACGTCGGAGGATTCGTGCTGTCGTAGCCGGTAGTAAGATCTATGACAGCATTTATAGTTAGGCCCGCAACGTGCTTCGGATAAGATGGCGATGATGACGACTAGTAAATGTCAGAATTTGCCAGCAGGCGGGCCAGAATAACTCTTACGTCAAAGTTTCGAATTCTGGTGAATATGGCATCGATAGTCGAGGGATTCTTGCAAATAAAGTAACCATTGTTCGTCTAGTACTTTCGTGAGACGAGCAGGGACTCTTGTCAGGTCGACTTACCTGAAAGTAGCCATACCTAGCTTTGTCTTTCAGTAAATATGGAGTCTTTTAAATAGTGACACCCACTTTTTGTACAGATTATCTAGGTGATCCCGGAGAGTCTGCCCCTTGGCTCGCAAAGCTGCAACCAGTTGAACAAAGACCATCTTGAAAATCAATGGATCAGATCAATGTGTCGCCTACCTTCCATGTTCACTTACGGTAGCAGCGACACCATCTTTGTCCCGAATTTCATCCCCAAACATGAATCCAATAGCTTCTTCATAACCAAATTCCACTTGGTACCCAGCTTTGACGAGATCTAGAGCTGTGTTTCCTATATATTTGAACCCAGTTAAACACTGCGCAAACTTGAAGCCTTCGACTCTGGCCATAGCTTCGATCATCTTGGAGCTAACGGCCGACGCCACCATCGCAAGGTTGGCCAGAGAGTTGCCTGATTTCAGATTCGCATAGGTACTAACCACATGACTGGCAAATAGGGTGCCGAGCTGGTCTCCTGTGAAAATGGTCCATGTTCCATCAGCACTAAACAATATCAGTTACTCGACGTCAGAAGAAGAGACAAGACAACTAACCTACGTTCAGCACCCGAGAACCTGTCAGAATCCGGATCTTGAGCGAGGATATAAGACGCCCCTTCCAGTTCAGCTGTTGCCATTGCGAGATCCTAATTGAATAACATGATGCTTCGTCCAAAAGAGATACTGAATAACGTACAAGGGCGCCTTTCTCCTCCGGGTTCGGGAAACGCACAGTTGGGAAGTCGGGATCAGGCTTCTGCTGTTCTTTGACAGGAATAAAAGGGCCAAAACCGAAACTTTCGAAAGCTCTCTTGATATAATAGTCACTGACGCCATGCATGGATGTGTTCACAAACTTAAGAGAGGCATTTTCATTGAACCGCCTGTAGTGCATGTATTAGGCCTAGAGACAGAAAATCCCTTGTGAAACCCTCACTTGTCGATGAGAAGGTGGGCAGAAAGAGAGTCGAAATAGGCGTCGTGCATTTCAAGTGTAACGTCTGTAGACAGCTTTGACGTTGCGACACTGTCGGTGTTCCAAGTTGCAGGTCCCAACTGTGATTCTATAAGTTTGGATATGCCTCGGTCGTGAGGTTCAATGATCTTTATACGTCAATATTATAAATCGTCCTTTACACAGAAAAAAAAGACAGACCTGAACCGCGTTTTCCCAATATACCTGTAGTCGTAGTTGTGTAGGAATATTAATGAGGTCCTATTCTTCACTTTCTCACCTTGTATCCATTATCATCCTACGGAAACTTCAGCCCCCACTTCGAAAGCAATAAGGATGTGCTTTGATCACCTTTGGATTATGACTTGCTAGAAGAAAAGTAAGAAACACTGGAAAAACATTTGAGTAAAATGGTTACCGGTGATCATGACACCGCAAGCTGCGTGTAGACGCTTGACGCTGAAAGGGACCCTTGAGAAAGAGCAGGTTAGAGATGAAATTTGAGAGAAAACATTTATACGCACATGGGTGTGTGGACGATGTCCTGGAAGACGAAGACTCTCATATTCATAGCAAGGAAAGCAGCGGCAGTGAGCCTGGCCCAGTGTGCTGAGTTGTGTCTATGGTCATGACCTATGACAACGCCGCGACTGAGAGCATCAGGAACCTCTTGTATGACATACGCAGCCAGTCCCTTTCCATAGCTATATGATGCGTTTCTGCACTATGTACGAAATATCGCACCTGAGAGGCCAGTATGATAATCAGGTCTATAGACTGATGGTCGGTATCTCGACTTCTGGTGCTCCGAAATTGACTTGCCGTTCATCCGTGCCCATCCAGCTTCCATCCTGCCCCGAAGGCCTATATATAGATGTCATGCTCGGAGCGGAGTAGCAAGATCGGACTCTCCCTACCAGCAGTTCCAAACTGGATGCGAGGGCTACAAGATAGTTAGCGGATATGTTGGGTTGAAAGACTGTGACATGTACCGCATCCGGCTTTCAAGTTCCTTGACATTACCAGAGTCCCGTAGTTCCTGGATCTCTTTGCGTGTTGCGTCGTTCTGGTGAGAGAGTGAGCAAGAGCAAAGTTCGCAAGTGGCATCAGTTAAACTGACTTTATCGAGGTCGAGCCAACGAGTGACCAGCTGGGAGAGTTGTCCTTCCATGATCAGGTCAGAGTGCGGGGAATACAACTATGAGTGATAAGATAGCGCGTTATTTGGCAGCGACCCCGGAGCCAAACAAAGACTATTTCGCGCTGGACACTGCACTGTGGCCTGTTCAATGGCTTCACGTCTGCCCAGGGTCACTCTTGCAAGCCTCAGGCCAGCGCCAGGATCACAACATAGTGTAAGCTATCCAACACTATCTCCCTTTTTTATTCTGCTCAACTGTCTGTCATACAGCAAAAACGGGTTGGTCGCGGTGAAGGTTCGGGTTACGGTCGTACGGCCGGCCGCGGTAACAATGGCCAAAAATCTCGGTCAGGCCCAGGTCCTAGGCAAGGCTTTGAGGGTGGTCAAACACCAATCACCAAGATATTTCCCAAACGTGGCTTTATTAATCCAAATGCGAGAACTTACGCGCCTGTTAACCTTGACCGGATACAACACTGGGTGGACCAAGGCCGCTTAGAATCATCGCCTGAAAAACCCATCACTGCCAGAGAGTTGCTGCTCAGTGGCTGCGTACACTCAGTACACGACGGCATCAAAATTCTGGGCAGTGTAAGTCATATTCCTCAACCCAGCTCTACGCTATTGCTCATTTCCTCAGGGCGCAGAGCATCTAAAAGCACCTTTGTATATCGTCGCCTCGAGAGCAAGTCAAAGTGCCATTCAGGCTATTGAGGGCAAGGGTGGAAAAATAGTTTGCAAGTTCTACAATGACTTGGCCCTTCGAGATTGTGTCAAAGGCAGGACTGACCGGGTGTCGGCTGCCCCGACGCGTCGTGAGGATATTCGTAAGTCTACTAGTGCCTTTCTTGTCGCGGGGCAGTCTGACGCAGTCTCGCAGAATGGTACACTGACCACAAAAACCGTGGTTTCCTATCTCAAAATACACTTGAGGCATTGGGGCCCTTGCCTTTCGTAGAAGAGCGCTGGAGTTCATTGGCTAAACAACTAAGTAGATTCAATCTTAAAGGAGACGGCACATTAGTAACTCATTAATTATACTGTTCTAATCATCACTTATGTTTCCATTCTGTCGGGTGAAATACTACGGCTACGCGAGCGATATGGTGATCCCGAACCCGAACGCGACCTTGAGGGGCTCCTTGAAATGTACCTTGAGCCAGTGGAGTTGGGAGTACCACTCCGCGACCTTGACATGCTTTTACGCACAAGGCTTCTACTTCTGCTTCTACTCCTGCTTCGTTCACTTTCATGGTCACTTTTTCCCTCCATGGCGTCAAGCAGTCGGCTCTTGCGCGGTCCGAGGTCTCCGACTTCTTCCAAGATCTGGCGCTTAGGTATTCGTGGTAGAATGATATCACATACGCGTTCTTCCGTCAAGAGTTCGTTGACAAATTCATCGATGTATGTCAAAGAGTATCCATCTAGAAAGATCAAATTTGTTATGCGCCTTGACAAGGGCCATCAATACTTACTCATATCCCGCAGGCGCAGTTTTCTGTAGTCTTTTAGGAGCGGTTCCAGAATCTCGTAGACCTCGACGGCTTGAAATGTCATCCGGACATACATTGCTGCTAAAGCACGTAGATACCTAGAAGATTGTAAGTACCTAATTCATGTTTGGATAAACACACGCAGCTCACTTGAATTCGTCTGCTTGGAGATATTCCAACAAAATTTCCTTTTCTGGCTGGATTTGTAGAAGCTTGAGGAGAAGACAGAGAAAGTCCGTCGGCTTCTGGTTGCCTCCATAGACACCCCCTATTGTGCGCAGCTCAATGGCTTTGTCTATGATACTCGCAGCTGCATGGCGCATAAGGTTGAGTGGGTGAAGGAGTGGGCTGTACCATACCGGTGAGTGCAAAGCAGTGTTCCTTCCAGAACGTGCATTCATAGATACGATTACGAATGACGGTCTCCACTAGATACTGTCGGAGTGAGGGAAGCGGGGAGAGCTGGACGCAACAAGACGGCGCCTACCTGGGGGTTCTGGCCGTGGATGGCCTTGGCACCGATGACTGTCGTGTTGGCCATGATGGAGAAGCAACTTGAATTGTTTGGATCTGTTACAATGTCTTTTCCCTCCTTCCTGCAACCTCTGGACTTCGATCAGATTACTTGGCCGTCGCTCCCTGACTTTCAAGGGTAATGTAGCGGGACATGCGGCTCTAAACCCGCAGACTTCGGGGACCTATGCACGATGCCACCGGAGGCGTACTCTACCGGAGCGGCACAGGCGACTGCATTTTCGCTGCTATCAGTGCAATTTACCTTCCACTGGACAATGTCTCTTGCTATGTACTACAGAGGCGCTATCCCCTCGCGAGGACACATGCATGGCAGTAGGCTGTTCGCCTCCCTCTTGCTGTTGAAAGGTAAAACGACCGATGGATGCTGATAACGATTGCGTCCAGGACTCTGCCCTACACAGAAAGCACAGGGCTGCTTCGTACGAGGTATGGGCGGGCGACGTGGCCCGATGAGGTTTGTGGAGTGTCAATGCGACGGCGATTGCGTGGGTGGGACCTGCGAAACATAGCGGTGTGGCGGGTCTGGTAGACTAAATAGCTGTACAGACAAAGCCTGTAATATAGTATAGCGAACACGGAGGGATTTCTGGGCCTGCGAGACACGGATTGTGTGCGGTCGGGCTGGTGACCTGATTAGTTTGTTGTTCCCTGACTTCTTCCTCTTCGCTCTGGTCTCTTCGGCTCCTGGGCTCTGTGTATGCCGGAATGGCCACAACAGCTAGTATTCCCCCGTATATGCTTCCAGGAGTCACCGTTCAGCAGCCGTCCCATCTAGAAGGGGACTCCAATCTAGCTACTGAGATATTACCGGGCCCTCCCTCAATTGCCTCTGTCCAGCAAGCCGCCCAGAAACGCGACCCCAGAAAACCGTCCACTGTCTTCTCCTACTTGCCTCCGTCGGATCCGGGATCGACTTACTCTGGCATTATGCATGGTACTCTCATTGGCCAGGAGCCCCAGGACGGGCCTCGCACAAAACGTTCCAGAGTTGACAAGGGGTTAGTTTTCTTCTTCTTTCATCAGTCACGCAGCTGACCACCACTCTCCCTCTGTCTCCGCTCTCTCTGTCTCGCGATGTCCATCTATCATGGTGATTTACTCTTACGCGTCCCTCACTTTCTCCTTGCTTTGCGGGAAAGGACGGCTTCTGGCCGTGCTCAACGTGCCTCTGCCCGCAATCAAAATGGGGTAATCCCTGCTGTGCCCTTGGAGAGCACCAGCTCTGCGGACGGACCTACGCTGTTCAATCCAGGTCCATCGCCCATGGAGACTGAAAGTGTAACCTGTTTACCAGACGATGAACCCGCCCTCACACGCTCTGACTCCTCTCAAAATCTACACGATCTTCTGTCCCAGACAGCTCACGCGAGAGCAAAACGCAAGGACAAAGGAAAGGGAAGGGAACTGGATTCAGCTTCTGTAAAGGTGAAAGAGGAGCCAAAAAGCATTCCTTTGCCATCGCCCGACCCCGCGCCTTCGAATCTTGTGCGTCCTCTATATCGTTCTCCTGAGAACGAGACCTCATTGTCTCTCTTAGCTCAGTAATCATGATCATTGTTCCTCTTGTCGTTCGCATGGTGATCTCGTGTATTGCGATGGATGTCCCCGGGCTTTCCACCTCTGGTGTGTCGATCCGCCCATCGAGAATATAGAAGAAGGTGATAGTCGTTGGTTCTGTCCCGCCTGTGTGATACGTAAGGTATGTCAAGTTCGGCTCGTTGTCGCTGCCATTGGTCTCGATCTTCCTTAGCAACCACCTGCGAAACCGCCACCCTCCCTTTTGTCGCCATTAATCCACCAATTAAATATATCTATTCCGATGGAGTTTCAGCTACCTGAAGAAATCCGGTCTTACTTCAAAGATGGTGAATCAATGTGTCCCTCAATCAAATGGCAGACTTTCTCAACCTCGTGTTCTAGTCGGTTCAGGACCTAAGGGAAATTACATCAATACAAATGAATATAAACCGCCCCGCCCAAAGTAAGGCAGCACTGTCATTCCCTGATTATGATGTAAAATTTTTTCGTTCCTTTAGCCGTCTTGGACTTTTCGAAGATAGAGACCCCTTTCGCCTTAAGGATAGAAACGGCGCTCCCGTCCTATGTTTCCAATGTGGGATGTCTGCTCTTCCAGGTGGCCTTGCTGCCACTGCGCCTGCCGCGAAGAGGACAAGGCGATCGTCATCAGTCAAAAGTGCAACAGAAGACGGCTGGAAGAGCATAGTTTCATGCGATTTCTGTAATCTTCACTGGCATCTAGACTGTCTCGATCCTCCTCTCCCAAGTATGCCGCCGTTCAATAAAAAATGGATGTGTCCAAACCACTCGGAAAAAATTCTGGTAAGGTGCAATTTTTATGGCAGCTCGTCTTAGCTAATCAGCATCCCCACCGTTCAGCCCATCAAGCGTCGTGTACCCAAATCAAATCCTTACCCTGTCATTGAAATAAACCGAACAGGTCAATCTAACAACGGGAATATTGACATCGTCCCATCCGAAAGTACGACTCCCATTCAACAGTCAAATCGCATCGCCACGGACGAAGTTCTGATTAACGGTCGTCGATATCGTGTTCCCGAGCGAACAGTAATCCTTGATTTTTGGAGTAAACTCAATAAAGGTCATGGTACACAACAACAGTGAGCCTTCTTTTTTCTCAGGAGTATCATTATGTGCCAATCAACTATCCAGGGACTCGAAAGATGTTGCGTCATCCGCAATGTCCTCTCCACTTACATCGCTCAGCTCTCTAGATGATATTGGAGATGATCTACATCACGATACGGGGCTTAGTGGGGACGATGAGGAGTTGAAAATTGCCCAGGTAATTCTAAGGCACGAAGTCAAGCTGCATTCCTCAGCTGATCATGGTCTCTGTTTGGATAGATGCTCTGTGGTCTGAGGCTCCGAGAACAACCCACGTCCCCCGTAAATCATGTTCCACGTCGAAGGACTGTGGATCGCGCCGTGCAAACGGCCTCCGAGGTGGAATTACCTGCCAAACCCAGGGGTAGACCACCAAACGCTCACTCAAAGGTCAATCACTCATGTTAGTCTGACAAGAATCTACCGATACTGATTTCACACATAGCGCGCAACCAAAATTGCAGCAGTCAATGGACATCTTCGGTCCCAGCCAAGTACATCTACCGACTCGACAAATGCGCTGGCAACGTCTGCATCAACAGCAGTAGCTACGAGGAAGAAGAGATCGACACAGAGCACCCAACCTGATACAAGCATGCGTGAATTGAGATCAAGAAGCAGAAATACAATAGGGGACCCGACTAACAATATTACAGTTAAGGTGAGTTTATCAATATCTTCAGGTCTTCAGGCTTTCTTACTAATATCATTGTCGAAGGATAATACCAAAGACAACATCACGGCTGCTGCTCTGCATACCAGCGACCAAAATTTACTACCTGCCAAGAAAAATGTTCAAGTCAAGGTAATCACAAATTTCCAAGCTTCTCGAATATTAACTTGACTAAGCGTCATCATTAGGTTGAAGAAACAGACGACTCTTTAGGATTGATGGGTGGGCTAAATGCTGATGTTCCAGCTACAACGGTTTCTATCAAGGTAAGCGCAAAGACTCGTCATAGCTGTCAACGAGTTGTCTAACCTGCAACTCCAGACACCATCAAAACGGCGGGGACGGCGGAGTGCTGCAGCTAAAGAGGCTGAAGAAACAAAGGTGGCTTCAGCACAACCAAAACGCGGAAGGAAGAGAAAGGAGCGTGATGATGACGCACAAGATCCTACCTACAGACCGAACAATGCCGACAATGCAAAGGAACGAAAGCTTGAATCAGAGGAAAAAGGTAAACGAATAACTCGAAGACGTAGTGTGCGTACCCCGTCGCGTTCCTGGACTACTCCCTCCGCTCCTGCTACAACCGTAAACACCTCTTCTTCCGCTCCTGCGACCCCTTCCCTAAAGATCCGCCTTCCGCGATTAAGCAATGTGGGATCTATCTCGATGGTCAACTCCACGGGCATCAACGCGCCAAGTAAGTCGTGATGTTGGCCGATGAACCTGCCACGTTGTGCACATACCACTTTCTCAAGGACGGCGTGGCATTTCGACCTGGACCATACATTTTTCAACATTACTTCGATGTTCCTATAGGAAACTTAATTGTCAGTTGGTCTACCATACTTCGTCGCTCATAAGATGCATCGACATGTAATAAACTCTTATGAATTATTTCGAAGGTTTAGAATGTAGAAATTCAACTGAAACCATGTTGTGTAGTCGACGCGGAAAAGCAACAATGCTAGACTAGAGCAGAGCTCACTCGTCCAACGGTCTTGAGGAAAGATCTCGGGATTGACTAATTTTACTTCGGTATTATCAGCTGTTGGAGGGCTCCAGGCACGTATGCGTCTGTCACTCTCGATAGCAAATCAGAATTCGTCAATCGTTGCTATTTAAAAGGTTATTTGTAAAAGGGTGTACGGAAATGATACCAGTTTCGGCAAGCGCAGAAGGTTGCATCTTTTCATCAAAACAAACCAGGAGTCTATCTCCTTGCACCGTGGGTTCTATCTGTTGCATGCTTCTTCGTAATACAATTCAAATGAGCAACCCTTAGAGGTGCCTTATACTGGGGTGGATCGGCTTTACCCTGGCAATCTGATACTATATACAGTATATACATACTCATTTACTTGTTCCACATCATTCATGACTCTCAGGCCCCTGATTGCAATATGTGGAACTACCGGCGTCGGAAAATCCAATATAGCGGTCGAACTTGCTCTACGGATTCGGCAGGGCGGCCTCAAGAGTGGTTGGCGAGGAGCTAAAATAATTAACGCTGATTCGATGCAAGTATACGAGGGCCTAGATGTCATCACAAACAAGATTCCGCAAGAAGAAAGGATGGGCGTTGAGCATCTTCTGATGGATGTTAAGAAACCCGGCGAACAGTACGTTGTTGGTCAGTGGGTGAAAGATGCTCTTTCATTGGCAAGTTCGTATCGAGAGCCGGTAGGACTATGCTAACTATTTGTGTTAAGATCAATAAAATTCATCAGGATGGAGAGGTGCCAATAGTCGTCGGAGGAACGTCATACTGGATCCAGCATCTTATCTTCCCTGACCGCTTGATGACCACGCCCCCAACAGTGGCTGACCAGCCACAGGGAAGGGGGAAGATCGAAGAGCAGGTCGACGATCCGGAACTACGGCAACTCTTTTGTTCCTTACCTGAGTCAACACCTTCCGCAGGAGCGGATCCTGACACCGCCATTAAGATGCACCGTTTGCTTTCTGTGTTGGACCCAGTAATGGCAGCACGCTGGCATTGGCGAGATACTCGCAAAGTATTGCGGAGCTTGGAAATTATCAAAAATACTGGACGAAAAGCAAGTGACATCGTTGCTGAACAGTCCTCGAGGACAGCTTTTAATGAACCAAGGTTCGTCACCCCAGTGGAATAATTGAACATATCTTCTTATGTATGTGTAGATTCCGCACCCTTTTCTTCTGGTTGTACGCTGAACCAAGTGTCCTTGAAGGAAGACTCTACGAGAGGGTGGATAAAATGATAGAGGTATGTTCGACTGGACTTCTTCTCTGGACTTGTCTGATCCGATTTTTTTTCAGCTTGGCTTACTAGATGAGATCCGTACTCTCCGAAAGATAGCATCCGATTCCCTAGCAAAAGCTCCTCAAACAGATGAAAACCCCGACTATGATTATAGTTTAGGTATCTATCAAGCCATTGGTAGGTGTCATCCACCTTCTATATGCTAGACCACAGTTGAAGTCGATTACACAGGCTACAAAGAGTTTCATGATTATCTTTCTAACCCTGAACACACCCAGAAAGAGTTTTCCCAAGCGGTAGATAGAATGAAACTGTCCACCAAGCAATATGCTAAACGGCAAATATCTTGGATTCGCAACAAACTTATTCCAGCAATCAGCGCTTCTGCAAAAGAGGGTTCTCCCCTGGCACTATATCTACTAGATGCAACTGGTCGGTCCAATCAAGTGACTCTCATGTTTTTTTGTCTTTTCTATATGATTGTCTAGAGCTTGGCAAAGAGTGGAAAATCAAAGTTCAAGAACCCGCAATCGATATCACTACAAGTTGAGTCTTTTGAAAGATGCTGTTCGTATAGTCTCTGATCCAGAATCAGATTTTTTAGACGGGCAAACGCTTCCCGAAGCTAAGTCATTGTCAACAAGAGCACAGGATGTTCTACTAGTCAAAGACAAAGATATCCGGTGCGTAGTCGCATCTCCAAGTACGGTCGTCTTGTATGCACTTATATCTAATTTTCCCTCCTAGACCAGCAAATGTTTTGCAAGCTAGGCAAAAAGTCGTATGTCCAATCTGCACGGTGGAACCAAATCGCCCAGTCATGATCGAACAAGGAGCGGAATGGGAAATTCACCAAAAGACTCGAGCGCATAAGCGCTTGGCTGCTAGGCTAAATCGTGAACGGCTACTTCGTGAACAATAGCCCCTCTGGAGAGATTTATTTTCAAAGGGTAGGACTGCATAACTCATATTTTACATCGTATAAAACATTTCAACACTCGGACACTGTTGAACAACATCACTCTTTAGCCCAATCAAGTAACCAATCTTCCCAGTCCTCCCAATCAGTAACGCCTTCATCACCTCCCCCACGACGCGGATCCAAGAGATGGTCCACGACATGGACAGCGGCATTAGAAGTCACCACATCGTGAGCAAGAACACGACGTCCATTCGCAATTACGTCGGTTTTGAATATGGATGGTTGGTGTGACCCGGGCACTGGTAGACTGTACTCAGTCTTCTTGATGTGTGCGTGTAAAGGACAATTATTCATGAGAGTTGTAAGCTGAAAGTCACGTTTGAAGACGGTTTTGCCGTGTCCTTCATTGAAATCGTCATGAGTCTGGAGAGTTGACTTGCTGTTGTACTGATGATCTACATGCCATTATTAATGCCAAGTCATATTCGCATTTGCAAGGATAGAGCATACCCGAGAAGACGACGGTATTGGGAACGATGTGATACTGGAGGACCCTCTTCAAAACGTGGCTCCCCGCGGGCGAAAACAAGAATAGGCGAAGTTTGAAAGGGAGCCGTTCAAACGCAATATTGAGAGGCGCGAAGAAAGTAAGCGAGGTAGCACCTTGAAGCTTGCAGTCATGGAAGTCCTTCTCCTTGCAGTGCACATTTAGGTCAAGTTCGTCAGTCAAGCCAACACGTTGAATGGCAGATGTCTGTACGGCTGTGTATCGGTGAATTGTTAAACTGAAGATAGTCAGACTCACGGCGATAGAGAAGTATTGGGGGAGAAGGAAGAGAGTCTTGAACGCCGACACAGGTGGAAGTACGGGGTGATTCACGACGTGGACAATCCCTTTAAATCAAGATTGAGACCTTAGATATGAACGTCAACTGAGTTGCGCACCATTCGAGGCTCTGAGATTAGAGTCAACAATTTTAGAATAGAAATTGATGTTGGTCGAAGGTGGAAGTATCCTTTGTTCGATCCTTACACGGAAAGGATCCCCTTCCCTAAAGCTTGGGCTACGCAAGTAGGTCGGGAAGGTGGCGTTTTGACCTAGGGTGTAAACATCGAGATCCTCGGGCAGAGACTCGTAAGCAAGCGCAGCATGAATCAAAAGCTTGAGAAGTTTTTTGAGTCGGTCTTTCTTGTCATCGAGCAATGACGAGCCGTCGAGTTCATCAGCGGCGGTCATGACGTCATTCCAGTGGCAGCGATGAGATATGGCAAAGGACAACACGTCTCCCTCATCCATTCTATCAAGCATAGAGAGGTCACCGCAACCATGGTGACCAGGACGTTTGAGGGCCCAATCCGGGGTCGCGAAGAAAGTTATACTGAATAATTATGAAAAAAAAAATCAAAATGTGGAGAAACAATGTTCGCACTTGTAATCCTTGCTGTCATAGTATCCCTCATCGTCAGCAAAGCGAATAGCCTTGGTCAACTTGGTGAACCTGCCATACATACAAAATCAGAACAACCCAAGAATAAGAACGAGATAGTGTTACCTCGGATCGTTACTGATGTATTTCCAAATAGTCTTTTCGTGAAGGGTTTCCTCCGTAACAGGAAATTCAGACACCACGTTGAGCGGGAGTTGGTTGGTGTCAGGCGCAAAAGAACTGGCGCCGCTCCATGGCCCCAAAGCAAATGAGGCGGTCGCGAGGAAGCTGCTGAAGAACAAAAGATTGAGGAGCAACATGACGAGACAAGTGCTGGAGAATCAGGGGAGACTGGGCGTATATATATCCAGAAGACACAGGAGACCATGTATATGTCATCCAGGCGGAAACAGGGGACAGATCTAGGGGACACAGGAGCTCCAATGGTCTGAGTGCATGACGACATGAACGGTCAGCCGTGCGCTCATCATCGGGCATATCTAAATCATGGCATTGCATTACACAAGCTTGGCTTACATACGATGGTACCAGCTCATAGAGAAGGAAGGACAAAAGTAAAACAAAAAATACATGTGCTTCACTCCACGATCTGACGGAACTTGTCTTGAATCTCGGTATGTAGGGAATCCATTTTCTGCTTGATAGGGTCCTTCCCTTGTGATGGTGACTGTATAAAGTACTTGAGTCAGCTATCAGAGGTCAGAATGAATCACTCACCTCGAATTTCATTTGTGACAGTTTGAACATAATGTCCGCTGCGGAATCTTTGATCTTTGCAAATGTGAGATCGTGTTGAGCTACCGCTTTGATCGCTAAATCATGGAAGGACACAAAGTTCTTCAGCATGGCACTAGTCTTGTAGAACGGGCAATATCTGTCGTATTCACTCATGCCGTTTTGTTGCAGGAAGTCGTCTTTGAGCATTCTTGCCACTTCCAGCGTGATCTTATCGTTCTCTCCCAGAGCACTCTTCCCAACCAATTGGACAATCTCAGCCAAGTCCTCCTCCTTCTGAAGAATCTCTTTCGTCTTGGTTCTGAGCTCAACGAAACCGGGTTCTTCACGTTCGTAATAGGGTTCCAGAATCTTTGTGTACTTCGAGTATGACAAGTTCCAGTTGACTGATGGGAAGTGCTTTCGCTGTGCAAGCTTCTTGTCGAGACCCCAGAAGACTTGGACGATACCAAGGGTAGCAGCAGTCACAGGGTCAGAGAAATCACCACCAGGAGGCGAGACACTGAACAACGTCATTAGGGCTCACAAGGCAAGAGTCAGAGCCATACGTACGCCCCAACGATAGAGACCGTTCCATGACGAGCTGGGTTGCCCAAACAAACGACCTTGCCAGTACGCTCGTAAAAGCTTGCTAGCTTGGTACTGAGATAAGCAGGATAACCAGAATCTGCTGGCATTTCTGCCAGGCGACCGGAAATTTCACGCAAAGCCTCGGCCCAACGGGAAGTTGAATCAGCCATCATGGCCACATTGGATCCTTGGTCACGGAAATATTCTGAGAGTGTGATACCAGTATAGATAGATGCTTCTCGGGCAGCTACAGGCATGTTGGAAGTGTTGGCCACCAAAGTCGTACGTTTCATAATAGGTTCTTGGCGGTCACCAATTTCCATAGTCAGTTCGGGGAACTAGGTCAAAGTTAAGTGAGGAAAGCGGCCAGGATAAAGAAAATCGCAGACCTCCATTAATACTTCCGCCATCTGTACAGCGGTCAGTCATACAAATCTGAGGATGCAACAATTTACACACCTCATTACCACGCTCACCACAACCGACATATACGATGATATCGCTGTTTGAAAATTTCGAGATAGCTTGTGAGATGACAGTTTTTCCACAACCGAAAGCTCCGGGAATAGCGGTTGTCCCTCCCTGCACGCATCTTTTAATAGCCGTTAGCGTGAACGATATCATGAGGACTAAAGACAGGGTTTTTACGGGAAAAGGGCATCGAGGATGCGCTGTCCGGTAAGAAGAGGATAATCTGCTGTGAGTTTTTCTGTGACGGGACGCGGAGCGCGAACGGGCCATAGCTGCATCATGGTGTGTTTAGTTGTCTTTCCTTCGAATTCTGTCTCCAAAACCACATCCTACGCAAAATCAATGAGAGAGGTAACGATGACCATAAAGTATGCCTCACATCGACCGCATAGCTACCCGCCTCGGCGATATGAGTGATAGTTCCAAGGGCCTTGGGCGGTAGAATAATCTTGTGGTTGTTGACGAGGGAGTTTTCGTACACGCCACCGAATATATCACCTCCGGATATATGATCGCCGACCTGGATGGGTGAAGTCAGTGAAAATTCAGAGTGTTAGAGAGATGTGATAATTACTTTGAAACTGGTTGGCTTAAAGTCCCACTTGAGTGTACGGCTGAGGGCATCCGTGTTAATTCCGCGAGGTATATAGATTGATTTAGAAAGTTCTTGGATGGACTGATCGCGATATGAGGATGAAGGAATGATATAGTTTCTGATGGCTCACTCTTAAGGGGCGCTGGATACCATCGACGATGTTGCCCATAAGGCCTGAACGACTGATGAGCAAATAAAGACAATAGATGGAAAAGTAAGGTACCTGGGCCAAGTTCGACACTAAGAGGTTTACCTGTTCGGAGGACGGGATCTCCGACGGTCACACCGGATGTTTCCTCGTATACTTGGATGGTGGCTTTATCGCCTTCGATACGAATGACCTCTGACAGAACCGAGTGAGGGGATGGGGGAGCGATTATACTACGCCACACGCACCGCCGACCAGTTCATCGTGACCGACGCGGACAAGCTCGTACATAGCGGCACCAATCATGTTCTCGGCGACAACGACTGGGCCTGAAACACCAAAGACCTGGCCAAACTTGCTTTCGCGGTCCTCATTGCTGATTTTTGGTAGATCGCGCTTTGCGTTCTGGAGAGCACCGGCCATGGTTCCGGGGTCGGAGAGGGAGATGGACCATTCAAGCCAGAGATACGGCCGATGCCGGGGTCACGTGGGTGCTGAACGCGTCATTGCAGCAATCAAGTCTTCCTCACTGCTCAACCCCGACCATGCCTCCCAAAGCGTCAGTCCCTTCTTTTCGCGCCCACACATTCTGCTGACCTCTCTTTAGCGACTGGGAAAAATGTGTGTGCCCGCAATCTTCTCCGGCCTCGCAAACTGATATCCTTGCCAGACGAGAAACGCATAGACGACAAGACGGACGAGAAGATCGTCGGTGTGTATTCCTCCTGCGATCCGCTTTATCTTGCGCTGACTCTTTCCAGCGCTCGATGACAGTGACATTCAGATCTTGAAGACATACGTCGGTCATCCCCCTTGCCACCCATTCCGATGCTAACTTCCATCTAGGGTCAGGGCCCGTATGCTCAAAAGCTCAAGGACACGGAGAAGGACATCAAGGACATTCAGAAGCGCATCAATGACAAGCTTGGTGAGCGTCGTTCTCTGGTTCTTCTAAATTCCCTGTCCTCACGCGCTCGAAAGGTGTCAAGGAGTCCGACACAGGGCTGGCGTCACCTAACCTCTGGGATCTTGCCGCAGATCGACAACGCATGAGTGAAGAACATCCGCTGCAGGTCGCCCGCTGCACCAAGATCATACCTGTGGACCCAAAGCTCGCAGAGGCTGCCAAGGCCGTCAATCCGATTGGTGCCATGCAGGGACAGAAGGGTGCAGATGAGCAGGATAAGTATGTCATCAATATTAAACAAATCGCAAAATTCGTTGTTGGTCTCGGAGATCGTGTGGCAGCTACGGATATTGAGGAGGGCATGCGAGTCGGGTAGGTACTTCATTGTCTTTGCCATGAAAGTTGTTTAACTGTCGCAGTGTTGACCGCACAAAATACCAAATACAAATACCGCTTCCACCCAAGATTGATGCCTCCGTTACAATGATGCAAGTTGAAGAGAAGCCCGATGTGACCTACTCGGACGTCGGAGGTTGCAAAGAACAAATCGAAAAACTACGAGAGGTTGTTGAAACACCTTTGCTATCAGTACGAGATCCCACCTATGAAACATTCCGCATTGCTGACATTTTTCCACCAGCCGGAACGCTTTGTCAAGCTCGGTATTGATCCTCCCAAGGGAGTTCTGCTTTTTGGCCCACCAGGAACAGGCAAAACGCTGTGTGCCCGTGCCGTTGCGAATCGGACAGATGCTACCTTCATTCGTGTCATCGGCTCAGAACTCGTACAAAAATATGTTGGTGAAGGTGCTCGCATGGTTCGGGAGCTCTTTGAAATGGCGCGGAGTAAGAAGGCGTGTATCATCTTTTTCGATGAAATCGACGCCATTGGTGGTGCTCGCTTTGATGATGGTGCAGGTGGTGATAATGAGGTTCAGCGGACGATGTTGGAGCTCATCAATCAACTGGATGGATTTGACCCGAGAGGGAATATCAAGGTACTCATGGCTACGAATAGGTCTGTCTTTAGTCACAAATTGCTTCATTGGGTTTACTCAAGTCTACTACTTCCAGGCCGGATACATTAGATCCTGCCCTCCTTCGGCCTGGTCGACTTGATCGACGTGTTGAATTTTCACTTCCCGACGCCGAGGGACGCGCACACATCTTGCGCATACACGCCAGAAGGTCTATTGCTGTTCAATTCAAATTTGAGTTTTTGAAATTGATGTTTGTTCTCTAGTATGAGTGTTGAGCGCGACATCCGGTTCGACCTTATTGCTAGACTATGTCCGAATACCACTGGTGCCGAGCTAAGGTCGGTTGCCACGGAGGCGGGTATGTTTGCGATTCGTGCAAGACGGAAGGTGGCCACCGAGCGTGACTTTTTGGATGCTGTTGAAAAAGTGGTTCGGCAGGGCACCAAGTTCTCCAGCACGTAAGTGACCCTCTAATTCTCTGGTCGGCCAAAGCATTGACTTGATTTTGTTTTCCAGACCCCTTTACCAAGTGTATAATTAGAATATGTAATTTCGTATATCACAACGTTTGGGCCGTATAATTTTACAGGGTGAAATGGTTCATGTATGATCTATTCCTTTGAGGGACCAGGCATTTGCGTGGCGCTAGCCTTGAGTTTCTCGCTCACAAGTTCACTGAATTCTTCTCGCAATATAGACTCCCTTCGCTCCCGCTCCTCTCTTTGTAATTTGAGGATTCCGCGTTTCTCTTCGGCACTGATAACTTGGTTCTCCTTCCTCATTCGGACGGCATTCATCCTCCTGTGTCGACTTCCGCTCATGACATAACCCACATTCTCGAACTGGGCAATTTCGCCTGATGTGAGGCCAATTTCACCACGACGAGGAATCCGGACGTCGGTGCCGTCCTGAAGGAAAGCAGCCATGGCACTTCCTTCACCACGCAGAAGAGCACCACCATAAGCCCGCTCGTCCAGTTTTTTGGTCGTGGTGGCTTTGAACAGGGGTTGAGGACCAAGCTCGGAGCCAGAATCAGAATCAGCATCGCGGACTGCAGACATATCCTCGATGTTGGCAGTGGCAGCAGGTGGAGTGGAAGGATTTTTGACTACCCATTCGTCTTCGTCGTCGTGTTGGCTGGGTAGGGGACTGCGACTCTCGATGCGGACTTTGCTCTCCACGCGCCTGGACAAACTGTCACTCCTACGCTCTCTGCTTCTGTGCACCCTCTTGCTGCGATGTTGGGTGTCGGAGTCCGAGTGGTCGTCGGAATAGCTTCTGTGGTGGCTTCTCGAGCGATGGCGGCGTTTTCTGTCGTGGTCACGCTTGGAACGCCGCTTGTCTTTGCGGGCTTTTCGTCGACGCTCGTCCTCGGAGGATGAGGTCGAGTCGGTCGACGGGGACCGATGACGTTTTGATTTACGGCTGGACTTGTGGTGGTGGTGTTTTTGATGTCTGTGAGCATTAGATATGAGGAAAGGGTGGGAGGGAAATTAAACAATGCTAACAATTCTTTAAAGGGAGCACGGGGAGAGGGAGGCCAGACATCTACTTGGGCAGCTTCACGCTGTTCTCGTCGGCTGGAGTGGGGGTGAGCGGTGCCTATCTCGCAGACAAAACGACGGCGCACCTGTCCAGCCAGTCTGCATTACCCTCGTGGTGTCCGCCGTGCCTGCCGCCCGTGCCTCTGTCGGGGTACATGCGCGGGGGAGGCGGGGCCGCGACTTGTAGTCGTCATATTCCGGACTGGCTCTCCGCTTCGAGGAGTCTTCGTGTGGCCGCAGGTCCTCTGAGATGAGGCCGAGGCGGGAGGGATGGACGGTGGCCATGTGGAAGAGAGATGTAATCACATGACTATGACTATGACATATACAGTACACTACTCAGTCTTCTTCAGTCCGCTGAGGTCCTTTGTAGCCCTAGAATACAGTTATATGCCGCCGGATCGGGCTCGTAGGCGGAATAGCTCACTCGATAGGAAAGCCCGAGATCTCGATCGCATCGATCCTGGTCTCATCTTCGTCTCCCTGGTTGGACTCGACAAAGATCTGGCGGTGTGCTTGGCGGGGGCAGCGGGACAAGCATAGATAGACAGACATACGTGCAGGCTGTTGACGCTCTGGAATCTCACGAATCGCAGGGGGATCGTCTCTCCGTTCTTGACCTGGTCTGGCGTCAGCTCGATCGCCTGCGCGACCTGCGGCTCCTGTGCGTCCTCGACATCCTCAAAGCCGATGGAGGGCTTGTTGACGACGAGCTTGATGGACTTGGGAGCCTGGGCGGGGTCGGCGGCGGTGATGGCGAGCGAGCGGACGCGGACGGCCTGGTTGAACTGGGACGGGGTGGGAGGGGGAGCGGGGGGGGAGAAGGGGCACGTACATGGATGCTGAGCAGCAGCTGGGCATCGGCGTCGCTGAGGAGAAAGGTGCCCGCGGCGTTCTTCGCGCGCTGGTCGAGGATGCCGCTGAGGGGGTGGTCGTGGGCCTCGTTGAGGCAGTTGAGCTGGGCGAGGTCGAGGAGGGGCAGCAGGGATGGATCTACGCTAAGCATGAAGACGACTATTACATAATGGTACACTCGTCCTTGGCCTCCTGCCGCGTCGGTCGCCCCACCTGCGCACGCTTGTGCCCCATCCGCTTCATCTCCGTCAGCCGCCCCATCGCCTTTTTGTCGCCCTGCGCTGTCCGGGGGCGTCAGTAGTCGGCCGCGTCGCTGCTGCCCGCACGTACCTGCTGCCCGCATATACCACTTTTTCGCAAACTCCAGGTCCTGCTTGATCCCGATCCCGACCTCTGCGTAGTACCCCACCGCGTACTCGGCCTTCCCCAGCCCCTTGTTCGCCGCCCGCCGCGCCCACAGGTACGCCTCCGAGTCGCTCTGCTTCAGCACGCCCTCGCTCCCCGTCAGGTACCAGCCACTCAGCGCCAGCTCTGCCTCCGAGTCGCCCTTTTCTGCCGCCTTGGTGTACCACGCTATGGACCGCCGGGGGTCCACCGGACAGCCCAGATTACCGTACTCGTAGCACTGCCCGAGCTTGTACTGCGACCGGGTGAAGCCCAGCTGCGCGGCCTGCGTAAACAGCGCCTTGGCGTATCCCGGATCGTAGGGCACGATATTAGAATTAGGCTGTTCGTGCAAAACACCGAGCTCGTGCAGGGCGTGAGGGTTGTCTTCGTCCGCCTGTTCAGCGGCCCGCTTCAGCCATGTAATCGCCTCGCGGGGGTTCCTGGGCTGCTCGAGCGACCCCTGCAAAAGTATGATCCCAAGCTTGAACATCGCCGGGGTATCCCCCAACGAGGCCGCCTTGCGATAGAACGCAGCCGCCCTTGCTGGCTCTTTTCTCGTCCCCGCTCCGATTTCATTACACACCGCCACGCGATACGAGGCGGGCGCGTGGTTCTGCTTGGCCGCCTGGAGATACAGGTGATAAGCCCGTTCATGGTCGACCTGAAGCCCCAACGAGCCGGTTCCATGGCAATTCGCCAAAAAGAACTGTGCCTCGTGATAGGCCTCGCCCTGAGTAGCTAGCCGTTTAATGACCTTGAGGGCCTCTTGCACCAGCACCTCGCTGTATTTTTTAGCAGCTCTCTGGTCCTGGGCGTTTGCGCGTATATGCTTCGCAGCGTCTATCAGATACTTGGCATACGCGAAATGCGCCTCTGGGTCGGGGTCACCTTTAATTCGTTGTCTATACTGTTCAATATACTCTTTCGTGTACGGCGGCGTTGTCAAGTCGATAGCTCGGCTCTTGGTCGAGGACGGCGCAAGAGACTTGAAGGTCGTTGACCGTTCCAGGGATGGCCGTGGCTCGACTTCAGAGGGGGCAATCGAAGGGGGAGGAAAAGAATCGTAAGAGCCGGCGTAAGAAGACGGAGAAGGGCTGAACGAGTGCGCAATGCTTGGGGGATGCTGGCCGGGATAGGGAGAGTAGCTACGGGGTGGGGGAGGACCACGGGGAGGAGGGGGGCCAGCTTGAGGAGGAAGACCAACTTGGGGAGGAGGGGGGCCAGCCTGAGGAGGAAGACCAACTTGGGGCGGAGGGCCAGCTGGGGGAGGAGGGCCAGCTGGAGGAGGGCCAGCTGGAGGGGGCCCCATGCCGAGGACGTCAGACGCCGCAGCATAGAGGTGGTTGTAGTCCTGGCCAGCCGGGGGGCGCTGCCAGGCATGATGATCAGGGGGGTGGGAGTACTGGGGGAGGGTGGCGGCGCGGTGGGCAAAGGGCGAGGCAGCGCGCGGGGGCCCGTGGAGGGAGAGGGCGGCCAGGGCGTCGAGGCCGGGGTCGGCGTCGGGGGCGAGGGCGGGGACGGAGTGGTTGGGGTGGTGGACGTCCATGGCAAGGCGAGTGTGTGAATTGATCTGCTGCTAGTACATCCGCGAGTATCTACCACGTCCACTTCTCCGCGACCCGCTCGATCCGCTGCCGCTCGAGCCCGCGCCCGCTCTTGCGCACCTTCACCACCACCGTGCGCTGCCGGCCCACCTGCGCCTCCTCGCCGCCCTCCATCTCCTCGTCCGTCCCCACCCACACGTCGCTCCAGCCCTCGTCGCCCCCCGGCCGCACCCCCACCCGCGACTCGGTCACCGCCTCCTCCACTCGCTCCTCGATCCGGTCCCACACACGTGGTTTGAAATTCCGGAAGCGCATCGTCCCCTCCTCGAGGCCCTCCTCCTCCACCCGCCGCCGCTTCACCCCGTTCGTCTGCCCGTTGCTTTTCCGCGTGCTCTCGTCGTCGCTCGCCGACCCGCTCGCCAGCCGCAGTCGCCACCGCAGCTCCCGCGCAACCGCAGGTGCGTCCTTCACTCGGTCAGACGGTATCTGTTCCCTCGCCTCCTTTTTCGCCGCGTCCCCGCCATGCTCCAACACCCGAGCCTCGGAAACCAGAAAATCCGCAAGCGCCGTCAGTGACCCCAGAAGCCGCGGCGAGAACCCGTGTTCTCCGTTCGATCGCACGTCCTTCAGATACTTGTCTCCGACATACCAGCACAGCCTGAATCATTGTCACACCATAGTCCATGAGAAGTCAAAGAAAGGACGTACTTGATGAAATGCGGGAAACGGAATTTCTTGGGCACAGAGGTGGCTATTTCGATGTTACGGACCCGGATCTCTGAGTGTGCCAGATGAGCTTTCGGGACAGCAATAGGCGTCAACACACTACGTACGCGTTGGGATACTGTAGGAATGGAGGAAATTGCCGCCAAACACGAGCGTGTCGACGGGTGTATACTGCTTCCGAGTGAGTACAGTTCTGCGACTGTTCGTGAAGGACATACGACAGCGTGTATCCAGCCCGAGGGAATAATCATAGTGTTTCCTTCCCTAAGTTCTACTTTATATACCTCATCTACCATGTCTCCTAGCCACGATTGATATTGCAATTCAGTGCCCGACCACCGTTCATAGGCAGCTAGGTTGGCAGGTGTCGGCCGGATAAAGTAGAAAATCTGACATGCCAAGTTTGCAATCACATCAAGAACAGAAAAAAACGGACAAACTGACCTTGGAACCGCGCAGGATGTGATAATAGACCGACGAACCAGCAAAATCAATGTGCCAATCCTATATCCATAATCAAAAACCAGATGATGAATAGCTGTTCAAGGGGAGACGCACCGTCCACGCATTCGCGACTCCCATAAGGCAGTACAACTGCACCTTGGGGTATACGTTTCCCTTGCCTTTACGAGTACCGGGCCAAAAGTTTTCGACCCAATCCAAATCGCGAACGATGCGAGGAGGCGAGATCATATCGGCTAATTTGGTGGAGGATATTTCCAGCGATATGACGTTTAGGATCTTGTCCCGTTTCTCTGGTTCCAACTCCACATATTCCGCCCACTTTTCCAAGGTCCATCCCGGCGAGGTCGACTGTGTGGCGACATCTACACTGGGAAGTCAGCGACAAATGGGAGGATTCGAACGCGTATGCACGCACCGATAACTTCAACTGGCGTATCCTTGCCGACGAGCTCGGCAACTTCATTCACGGTGAGATTACTTGACGGCATCTTCAACTCGAGGCCCTCCGGACTTTCGATGACGATAGGTTCACGCATGGCCATATCATCCTCATCCAACCAGGACAAAGTAAGGTCGCCTCCGTGCATCCGCCTAAACGGGTCTCCGTCGGTTCGCTTCTCTTGAAGGATTTTCAACCAGCGCGCTGGATCAAAGCTGATGCCAGAGTCGAGACTGGCATAGTCGCGCTGGGTCTTGATACGGGAAGACTTCCGAGCGGGGCCTTGCGGGTGATGACCCGCGAAGGCTTTTCGTCGATGCATTTCTGACAAAACCTGGAACGATTCAGCGTTGTAATGAGGGACAGCAAGAGCGGTGCGCACCACTTGTCTATGCTCTCGAGGTCGTCGCCATGGCCGACACACCGCCAATGGTACCACGTTTTACATGCGTCGCATCTGATCCAGCGCTCTTTCTCCAAGGCATTGAGAACGCCGGCTTGGTCCTCCACGCAGGCTGGACAGGACTCGTCTCTCAACTGGGCGACCGAGTTGTTGCTCTGCTCCGGCGTGTGGGAACGACTCATGGACGGCGGCGGGGGAGAGGCTTGGGAGGATTCATGGGTCTCTTCGTTCTTTGCTCCTTGTCGCTTTGCGCGAGCCATCTCAGCTTTCAGGATCCACAACACACAAGTCGCCCACGACATTCAGCCCTCCCGTCACGTGTCTATTGTGGGAATTCTCTCTCTATATGTAGCTACTCAGTCATTTCTCGCTCAGCTCTGCAACGCCGGGCAAAGTCTGGCCAGAGCCGTCAGCCGCCATCCAGCGCATTATTGTCTGTACTCACCTTGCCCTCCAGCAATTCTAGACTTGCTCCACCACCCGTGCTGACGTGGCTCAGCTTCTCCTCGGCCTTGTGGTTTGCAACCACCGTAGCTGTATCGCCGCCTCCGACTATAACTACAGCTCCCTTTTGTACCGCCTCGATTGTCGCATTCAACAGCTTCGTTGATCCTTCCGCAAATGCGGGAAACTCGAACACCCCGGGGGGACTCGAGAGTATGTCAGTAAATGATATAGACAACGGCGTCAAACTAGCACACACCCGTTCCAGAGAATCGTCTTGGCTTCAAGGACTGTCTTATGGAAGAGTTCATTAGACTTTGGGCCAACGTCGAGACCCATCCAGCCGTCCGGAACGCCCTCGGCATCCGTGACTATCTTGTGCTAAATTATCAACGTGAGAGATACATTCTTCTCAAAGGGGGAAAGGGCCTGACGTTGGCGCCTGCATCAAACTTGTCCCCGACCACATAGTCAACGGGAAAGACCATTTTGACGTTGTTCTTCTTTGCCTTTTCGACGATCCCAGCCACTTTTTCAGCTCCTGGTTTATCAAAGAGCGAATTGCCGATCTAGGTCCATGACGTCACTCGCAAAGCCATCAGAGATTGGTGCTTCATCTTACCGCGACGTTTTCCAGCGTCTTTTTGAAAGTGAATGCCATACCACCTCCGATGATGAGACAGTTGACCTAGAACCATGATAAATTGAGCAAGGTCCTTTAGAGACTCAATCTTGAGCGTGCTACCTTGTCAAGCAGGTTTTCAATCAACTGAATCTTGTCAGATATTTTGGCACCACCAAGAATGGCAAGGAAAGGTCGTTCGGGGCTTTCCAGAGCCTTTGCAAAGTAGTCTAATTCCTTCTTGACCAAGAAACCAGAAGCCCGCTGGGGAAGCTTGATGCCAACCATACTAGAATGAGCGCGGTGAGCCGTGCCAAAGGCATCATTGACATAGACATCGCCAAGGCTAGTGAGCTGCTCGCGGAACTGAGTGACCTTAGAAGGATCGGCCTTGGTCTTGGTTCCGTCTGCGTTTTTGACAGAGCCTTCTTCCTCAATGTGGAAGCGAAGGTTCTCGAGGAGGATCACGGCGCCAACAGGGGCGTCCTGGACGGCCTTTTCGACATCGGGGCCAACACAGTCGGACAAAAAGATGACTTTTTTCCCCAAGAGATTTTCGAGCTCTGCAGCCACGGGCTTGAGTGAGTACTTGGGGATCGCCTTGCCATCGGGTCTGCCGAGGTGTGACATCAGAATGACCCTGGAGGCGCCTAGAGACACGCGTGTGAGCTGAGGAGAGTGGTGTGCGACAAAGCATTAGACTTGCCATTTTCGAGGGCGTATTTGATAGTGGGGAGGGCGGCGACGATGCGCTGGGGGAGTGTCAAAGGCTGGTAGCGAGAGGATAGGAAGATCGGCGTACGGCAGGGTTTGTGATCTTTTCGCCTTGGAGGGGTACGTTGAAGTCGACACGGATGAGAACGCGCTTGCCGCTGAGGGCGAGGTCAGTGATAGATAGCTTGTTGGAAAGCGACATGGTAGATACACTCAAAGACTAGGTAGATAAGATCCCGCAGTCACGGTCACACCCGTCTCGCCCCAGCCAGGCCCCACCGCCCCCGCGTCCAGCCCAGGGACCAGCCTTCGCGTCCACCGCGGCGGCAGAGCATCTGCGCGCATGGGCACACACAACCCCCGCCGGCGCCGCCAGTGCTGCGCGAGCATGGCCCGCAGCACAGCGCCTGGCTTGATGGACCGGTGTCACATCGTCACCTGCGCTCTGCTTCTGCCATGTCGTCCAGTATACCCCCAACAAACTCGCTCGGCCTCGACTTTGATGCCCCTCAGCCGGAACCATCACCCCCGGAGGCCCCAGAAGCCCCGGCTCAGGACCAGCCCACGCGAGAAAAGAAAAAGCCCTATGTCAATCCCGATCGCGTCAAGACGGGCGGGCCTCAGCGCGTACGTCACACACAGCCTGCACTTTCCGCTTGTCCTCATTTTCCCCGCTAGGAAAAACTGACCGATGAGGAGCTGGCAGAGCGCATGTCCCGCATGAGAGAGCAGAACGAAAGGATCAAACAACGTCGACTGGTCCGTTTTCCGTCTACTGACGTCTTCCGCCGAGTTCAATCGTCGTTCAGGATGTCGCGGCAGACGAAGCTGCGTTCAAGCAAGCACAGGAATCCGAACGCCAGAAGCTGGAAAGGACCAAGAAGATCCAGGATAACGTAGACAAGGCTCGTGAGCAGAATGTTAAGAGAAAGATGGACAAAGTCCAGAACCGCGAGTGGGACTCGGGAAATCTTCCTGGAAAAATCAGCCCCGGAAGAATGGCAGCAACCAGGAAACCAACGCACCGGCTGCCGAAGAATCCCAGTCTCCAGTTCTGCCCAGCCCGCACAGTCCTACTGTCCCTCAACAGTCGGGATCTGGATCAGGCCAGTGGGTCAGAGGTGGGTCACCGAGAGGCGGCAGAGGAAGAGGGCGCGGGAGGGGCAGAGGTGGAAGAGGCAACGCGACTGCGCGCGGCAGGCCTGCGAGCACGGCCAGAGAAGAGGCGCCTCAACCTTCGCCGGCCGCGAAAGAGGAGACGAAAGAGGCTGGGAACGCGGATTCTCCAGCTCCGCCATAGCTTCAGATTTCGGTTATGATATATTTTACTATTAGAACATAAATGATAAAGGGTATTTTGTGTGGTCGTGCTTGTCCATGGGTCGCGGTCTCCTCCTCACTGCAAACCTTCCTCAGCTCCAGAATCTCATAAAACGAGATCCCCAGGCTTACAAGGAGGAATTTCTCCAGCAATGGACCCACTACAACAGCGTCCGCGAGATCTTCAGAATAAGTCCTGATGAACAGGCCCAAAATTTTAGGGAGCTCGTGTCTTTTATATCTCAAGTCACTCTTTTCCCAATTTCTCAACCATTCACCTCTGAACCCTATCCTAGGTAGCCACTTGTTATCCCAAGGAGACTCAGGATTTTCCTTCACATATATCGAGTCTTCTCCTCGAGAACTATGGAAGCCTCTCTACCGAGATGAGAAAAGTTCTCGTCCAAAACCTCGTCATGTTGAGGAACAAAAATGTTATATCTTCAATCCAGTCTGTCAATATCTCTTTCTCGTCACCGTCGTCTTGGCTTGAACTAGTCACCCAGACTGCTCCAAACACTTTTCCCCCTGCTTCCGCGCACCACTTCCTCTTCCCTACGTTCCTCTATCCGTAAAACTATTTTGACGGATATCCGAACTGCCAATCTTCGGGCACGTAATCACAAGCTGAACAAGGCTGTCCAGTCTATGCTTTTCAGCATGGTTGAGAGGGGTGCAAACGGTGAAGTCATCGGTGATAAAGGAAAACTCAAATCTACCGGCGTCCCTCATGATGCTAAGCCTTTTGATGGTGAAGAAGCTATATGGGCGATCATCCTTACAAAAGAACTCTGGAAAAAATCTATCTGGTTCGTACTCCCTCTTTTATTCTATCGTCTGCGTTGTTGACTATGGTACAGGAATGATGCAAAAACTGTGTCCATAATGGCGCTAGGTTGTCTTCATCCTGTCACCAAGGTCCAAAGCGGTTCTATACACTTTTTCTTGAGCAGTGAAGAAGATGAGGAAGAGGACAGTGACGAAGACGAGGTATGTATTTCTATAATCGTGTGCACGATGGATTTAGGTTGATCAGCGGTCAAGGAGATCGACGTCAAGGCCCTGCATCATAGGAGAGAGATCAACAAGAAAAGAAGGAGTGGTGACACAAAACTAAACAAGCAACTCAAAGCCGCTAAAAAGGTATGAGTGTCAAATTGAATTCCCTTCTTTTCTTGACCGATGCTGACTGGTCAACAGCAAAAACAGGCGAACGAGAAAAAAAAGTTGGCCGGAGACACGCCAAACTTTCCCGCTTTGCATCTCCTCTACGATCCCCAAACATTTGCTGAAAAACTCTATGACATTCTCAATAATCACGACAAACGCTTCTCCCTAGACCACAAAATTCTGATCATGCATTTACTCGCACGTGTGATGGGTGTCCATAAACTCTGCGTCCTCGGCTTCTACACTTATATCATAAAATACTTGACATACAAGCAACTTCGTGTGCCCGCAATTTTAGTCTCCCTTGCGCAGTCCGTACACGAGCTGACTCCTCCAGATGTCCTCATTCCCGTCATCAGAAAGATTGCCCAAGAATTCATCCACCCGGGTGTAGCAGGTGAAGTGATTTCTGCGGGACTGAATTCTGTACGAGAAGTGTGTAGGAGGCAACCATGGGCTATGGAAGAAGATTTGCTTGGTGATCTGGTGGAATATAGGAAGAGTCGAGATAAAGGTGTAACTGCTGCTGCTCGCGGTCTGCTGAGACTCTACAGAGAAGTAAATCCTTCAATGCTCAAGCGACGAGAACGGGTTAGTATTCAACCTTTTTTCCAACTATGATAAAGCTTATTTTACTACAGGGCAAAGATGCTGCAATGGGCTTGTCAAGTGGTGTTCGACCTTTGCCATTTGGCCATTCCGCAGAAGCGGTGGCGAGTATTGAAGGGCTCGACGTACGTGTCTGCTTATGCTCCTCAATTCGATTTTTAAACTGAGTTCTTGGTACAGCTGCTGGAGGAACATCTGGCCCAGCTTCGGAAAGAAGGGACATCGTCTCAAGGCGATGAGGATGATGAGGATGATGATGCAGCAGCATGGGAAGGTTGGGATGAAGATTCGTCGGATTCTAGTTCAGATTCGGAAGGATGGATTGACGTAGAAGATGACGATGAGGAACTAGTTATCAGCGACAGTGATGATGAGGAAAAGGATCAGAACAAGGATACGACCTCAAAAGTCGATTCAGCAGAGACCAAGGTTTCGCAATTGGCAACTACGAAAGTCAGTGCATCTGACCTGATACTAATTCTCGGAAACTGACAATAACTCGCTTTAGATTCTGACGCCGGCCGACTTTTCTATTCTTAATGATCTAAAACTGCAAGCAGCTTCGAGGGCTGCCGAGGCAGGTGGTTCTCGGGCCAAACGGAAGCTAGCGGAGCTGGAAGCCTCAAAACACCTCAATTCCGGTCAGAACGATGCTTTCATTTCTGAAAGTGACATTATGGGCCCCAGAAAGAAAGCCAAGGCAGACTATGCCGAGCGCATGGCATCTATCCAGAAAGGTCGTGACGGCCGAGAAAAGTTCGGATCGAACAAAGGTAAACAGAAGAAAGAGGCTCCAAGTAGCTCGACGAACCGAGAAAAGGCTAGAAACAAGCCTATCATGATGATACTGAGTAGTGGAGCAGTGCGGAGCAAGAAAAAGGCATCTTTGCGGGAGAAACAGCGGAAGCTTAGAGCACATATCGACCGGGCGAAGAAGGCACGGAAGTGATAATATTCATGTAACGCATTTTGGTAGTTATGCCAATCCCTTCTGCATCTGCTGTGCCAGCTTGAAACCAATGGCAAGGTGAGATAATTTGGCGTCGACGACAAAACCCTATAGAAACCTTGCAGTAAGTGGCAGATATAAGATTGGATCGAATGGTTTTGAACCTTTCTAGTGTATTCTGAGAAGGTTTTGGGTGAGACCGTTCTAGAAGCATGGACGACCATGTTTTTTTACCTTTGAGTTCTTCGTGCAACGCGGTCAGTTCAACGATACGAGGGACTATGAATTCCCGACTTCGAGCTTCTGTCGTTGCAATTCGAGTTTATCCTCGAGTAATACATTTGCGATTACAAGTTTCATATTGGCATTTGTCATTCCTTGGGGTGTGGTCAGATTTTAGAGTAAGGCCTGAACTACGGGATTCTGCACCTGGATCACTGACGACAACGTCCGAACTCTCCAAAATGCTGTCTGCTTTGAAACCGGTTTCTTCCTCCAGTTCTCGCATTGCCGCGGTCTCGGGAGATTCTCCTTCGTCAATTAAACCTTTATGAGGTATTCAGCAGCAAGGAAACGGGATCTGTATTGAAACATCTCCACCTGCAGGAAATTCTTTGGCTTCCCGTTAGAGTATTCAACGGAACATGAAGTTTATTGATGTACCAACGACGTATTTTCCAACAGGAGGCCTAAATTGCTCAATGATAACAGTAGATGTGGGGAAGGCG
This sequence comes from Agaricus blazei, assembly GCA_029719445.1. Classification (NCBI taxonomy): domain Eukaryota; kingdom Fungi; phylum Basidiomycota; class Agaricomycetes; order Agaricales; family Agaricaceae; genus Agaricus; species Agaricus blazei. The sequence continues at coordinate 89,206 of SSNC01000009.1, read as the reverse complement.
TTTGTTTTCGATTTGATGAGAGCCATGATAGCTACAGCTGAAGCGCGAGTTGTATTACTGGTGGTGCTTTGGCACTGGCAGCACGTACCATCGACGCCAGAGGATTTACGCGTCTTGCGCTCAGCACATTCCCAAAATCTCTGAAAATGAAAGATGAATCTTGGTGTTGAATTATATACCTTAGAGGTGGTACTTCTTTTCCTTCAGCATCGGAATATTTGATCTTCTGGAGAGTGATCCACCTGCATAGTGGTGGGTAGGTTTGTAGAAGGCAGGACGAGACCGAACACACTGACTTTGCGTCCTGAGCCGAAAGCTCGGTGAGTGAAAGGATCTTTGGAATCGATGACATTTGCCGTTTGGAATGCAAGGCCTGACGATAATGGGATGCCCAGAATGGTAGCCGCATAAGGAGTGCCAGCAGTCACGTGGATATATTGACTTGCTCAATGCCATTGACTGAGCCAGAGTTGAAATCGTCGAGTGAGTGCGCCCGGACTCGCTGGGCTGCCGTCCTTGAAGCTTGACCCCTCCAACCTCAACAGAAATCTCGAAAAGGCCTGCAGACGGTCCACCTACCGAGGAGCCTCCTCCCAAAAAGAGTAATATCCCTTTCTTCGCGAGGAGAGGCGCGCCTCATTCCTTCGACAGTTCATCCTTTCTTCTCCAAGAACCCACCAAAGGAAAGTGAAACTTCTGGACCTTTTGAATGGCTTGCTCCTCTGGGAAAGAATAAGACTTGTCTTCACGGCGTGAACTTGCAGCCAAAGGCACACTCCAAGATAGCCGCTTTCGATTTGGATGGTACGGTCATTAAATTCACGGGTGATAATGGCGAATGGCAGTGGTGGAACTCCGTCGTTCCAACAAAGCTGCGTGAAGTTGCTCAGCAAGGATACACAATAGTCTTCTTCTCCAATCAAGCAATTAAACCTCTAGCGCTTAAACGATGGAAAGAGAAAATAATATCTATAGCAACTTCAGTGAGCTAGACCATTCTCTCAGCACGCGTTGTTTATACCGCCAAACTCTAGCTCAACGATGTCCCTTTCCGGATTTATGCTGCCACAGCCAAGGATGGTTTTCGTAAACCCATGTTAGGTATGTGGTGGGAATTGGAAAAGGTTTTCAAAGAGGAGAACATTGAACTCGGTGAGGGTCCTCAGGGAGACGCTAGGACGTGTGCTCACAGGCGCAGACCTCGAAAGTTCTTTCTTTGTAGGGGACGCAGCCGGTCGTCAGTATAAAGGCAAGAAACCCGATTTCTCGAGTACGGATAGGAAGTTTGCTATAAACATTGGGTTTCCCTTCCTGACCCCCGAAGTAAGATGTCAGTGGATATTACCTCGGACCAGGCGTATATTCACCAACAATGAAGGAATACTTTCTCAATCTACCTGCACATTCATCCTACCACCTCCCTGGATTCCATGTTTCATCGCTTCAAGAGCGCAAGTACTCATTTCCAATGTCTTTATTCTGAGACCCTGACAAAATGCTACAGTTCCCTCCGTGATGCCGACTTCCTCTCCAATTGTCCCTCCGGCGGGAAAACAGGAGATTGTCATTTTTTGTGGATATCCAGCACTTGGAAAAACCAGGTTTTATCGCCGGCACTTTGAACCTCTTCATTACGTTCATGTCAACCAAGATACCTTGAAAACACGGGACAAGTGCGTGAAAGCAACACGGGAAGCCCTAGGTCGAGGCCAAAGTTGTGTCATAGGTAAAGCAACAATTTTCTCGGAAACAAATGCGGCGAAATTAAACCTAGTCAGATAATACTAATCGCGACGCAAAAACACGAAAGTATTATGTCGATGCAGCAAAAGAACTCAAGGTTCCCGCCAGGTTTGTTACAAGCACATGCAATATTTTCCGTTCTGATATCAGTTTCCTAGATGTTTTGTCTTTACCGGCAGTGAAGAGCTTGCTTGGCACAACAATCTCTACAGAGCATATCACCTACCCCCCTCAGTCGCTCCGCAAGGGGTGAGTGTTCGACCTACTTTTTGAGAAGTCCCATTGATTCCATGAGTTCAGGTGCCGAGAGAACTTGTTCCGTATAGCGCATTCGTCGGCTTTCGAGACCAGTACGAAGAGCCAGTGAAGGAGGAGGGATTCACAGAGATACGTAAAGTTAACTTTAAATTCGAAGGGACTGAAGAAGAGAAGAGAAATTGGGCCATGTGGTTGCAGATTGATGGCAAATGATTCGCCTTATTTAGCGGACTACGTCTAAGACTTTTGAAGATAATGTCTGCCCGAACAACCCCGCAATCTCTCTGCAGCCTGTTCTGGAGTGAGATCACGCTGAGGTTCCGCCATCAATTCAAACCTAGCGTGAGCTGTATATTAACTGCATGTTGAGAAAGAATGGTGAAGACTTACCCTACTAAAAATTTCTTCACTGAAGCACTTCTGAGAAGTGGTGGGTCAAAGTGTAGATGAAGATGAGCGACATCGTTATCGTCCTTCTCGCCGTCACAGGATGGTACGGGTTGCTGATGGATACCCATTGAGTATGCAAAGGAACATTGGAAAAGGTTGTCGAATCGCGTGGTTATATGGGAGAGTATTTCCGCAAATGACGTTTTCTCTGCATTGGTGAGGCGATCGATAGATTCTATGTGCCTGCGAAAAGGTAGGACTATAAGGGCCCATGAGCTGGAGCTTTCCAATTGCAGTATTTGGGGAAACACACGAAGGATCTCAAAGGGCCAGACAGCCCACCAGGGTACGAGAGCAAGCCAGTGCTCATTTTTCACGACGATTCGACTGGTATCTTGTGGGAGATTGACTTCGGCATGAGCATACTCGCATAGTAAGCAGGGGCGACCTATTTGTGGTATGAGTGACCGTTATGGCAGAGAGAGAAACGCTGCTAACCTTGAGGACCTCGCGGCGCCTCAGGGTTCGATATGTCTTGTTGAAGGGAATAACGTCTAAGTGAGTCCAACTCCTTTGAGGGGATGGAAGGTACTGCAGAGAGTGACCAGACCTGACCGTGAGGATGGTTGTTTGAGCAGCCCATCATAGCGCCCTTATTCTGTGAGCACAAGATAAGATCGGACGCCTAGACATAAATAGGCTGAATGTTGACCTCGAAAATTTGCACATATCTGACCCCGTCCTGCCCTCCCCTCGTTTGGTATATTCGGATCCACTCATCTATCACTCGCTCAATATCGGATGGATCGAGCTGCGCCAAAGTCAAATTGTGGCGTGCGTGGAAAATAATGACGTCGCATGTGCCGTGGACGGGCTCAACGGTTAGCATAGGATGGGGAGGGGATGGGGTAAGAGGAGGGGGCCCAGGCAGAATGGCCGCAAAGTCGTTGACAAAGGTGAAGATTTGTTCATAGTTTGGATTTTTTTGTCCCCCGGACCTCTGATTTCCAGGACAAAGATAGCAGGAGGGGTCGTGGTCGGGAAGGGTGGCAGTTTGGGGAGGTTCGACCTGGCCGAGCCATGGACGCTTGGTGCGGTGCGGGGAGACAAGGACGTGTTCCTGCAAGAGAGGGTTGTCTGCGTGTCGTGAGCGGGACTGAGGGGCTACTGGAAGGGGTAGGCTCACAGCGGCGGTGGGGATGGGTGGTCGGATCGAAATCCATGTAGGTTGGCGATAATGATATAAGTTGTGATCAATATAATCAATACATCAAATAATGAAAGCATTGGCTTAGTAAGCAACCCATGAGTACCAAACGCCGTCATCCCCAGCGTTCGCCCTCGCCGCAGTACAGCCTCGACGACGATTCCTACGAACCGTATGTCCCTATCTCCCAGCGGAGGCAAGAAAAACTCGCTAAACTCTCTTCCCTCGGCATCGCTTCTGGCCGTAACAAGGCCCGACGCATCCAAGAGGAACAGGAAGAGCGTGAAGATGCTCTGAAAGAGGAGGAGCGTCGGAGAGAAAAGGCCAGAACAGAGAGAACCCTGTTGCTCGAGGCCCAGGAAGTACAGAGGCGCAAGGCTGCTGAAGGTACGTTCCTAGCTCTCGTGTCCCGCATTGCCTAAATCCTTCAGATGCAAAGAAGACCGAAGGAGAGAAAGCGGAGGAAGTTGACCAAGAGATCTTGGAGGCTATCAAAAGTAGGCGCAAGCTCGTATCAGATCTTGAGTTGGCAAAAGGCATCCAGTATACCGACCCTTTACGCGCAAGGCACGCTTTATGTTTCATTCATGTCCTCTCCTACTCCTTACCGCCAAACGCTAATCTAGCTGGACTCCTCCTCGATATGTCAGAGAGAGAACTACCGAAGAACATCAAAAATTGCGCGATAAGTACCATATATTGGTCGAAGGAGAAGATGTACCACCACCCATCGAGCATTTCGAGGTATATTCATTCGGACTTGATTTTGCCATGCATCTTGAGAACGCAAAATTCAGGACATGAAGATACCGGATCCGATATTGAAACATCTCAAATCCAAACGTATCATCACTCCAACTCCCATTCAGTTGCAGGGTATTCCAGCAGCGTATGTCTGTTCACTGGGTTGTCAGCTTTTCCTGACCTATCCTTCAGTTTCTCGGGTCGCGACATCATTGGGATAGCCTTCACTGGGTCGGGCAAAACTTTGGCCTTCTGTTTGCCCTTGATTATGCTGGCCCTTGAAGAGGAAAAAAAGCTCCCTTTTGTTCGAGGAGAAGGCCCAGTTGGCGTTATTCTTTGTCCTTCACGCGAACTGGCAAATCAAACTTTTGAAAACGTCAATACGTGGTGTGCTGCATTGGCCCACGACAACAAGTATCCCCAACTTAATTCTCTTCTTTGCATTGGAGGAATCTCCATGAATGAACAGAGCCACGTATTGAGCAAGGGGATTCATATCGTCATCGCCACACCTGGCCGTCTCATTGATATGTTGGAGAAGAAGCGATTTACATTTAACAACTGCAAGTATTTGTGCATGGATGAAGCTGATAGGATGATTGACCTCGGCTTTGAGGATGATGTTCGAAATATCATCAGCTTTTTCAAGGTATGACTCGTATGCTTACAGAGTATCCTCCCCTGACACCACGATATCTTGCAGCGGCAGCGTCAGACTCTCTTATTCTCTGCAACCATGCCACGAAAAATCCAAGATTTTGCACGAGAATCCCTCATCAAACCAGTCTTGGTAAACGTTGGCCGTGCCGGTGCTGCAAATCTCGATGTCCTTCAAGTTGTTGAATACGTAAAACAAGAGGCCAAGATGGTCTATCTGTTAGAATGCCTGCAAAAAACTCCTCCGCCTGTTATAATATTCAGTGAGAATAAGAATGAAGTGGATGGTGACTATTTATTTTCACCTGATTTCGTCCCCCCACTCATTCCTTCGACTAGATATTCAGGAGTACTTGCTACTCAAGGGAGTAGAAGCAGTCGCGATTCACGGTTCGAAGAGTGAGCTCTGATTTCGCCTAGAACATAAAGCATAATCTTATCTTCTATACAGCGCAGGAAGAACGTCAGTTCGCCATCAGGGCGTTCAAGTCTGGGACCAAGGACGTGATGGTTGCTTCTGGTGTGGCATCAAAGGGTTTAGACTTTAATGAAATCCAACACGTTATCATATTCACAATGCCGAAGGAGATTGAAGATTATGTGCATCAAATTGGGCGTACCGGTCGAAGCGGAAAGACAGGCATTGCAACTACGTTCGTCAATATGAATACACCGGAGCAAACATTATTAGACCTCAAGTACCTGTTGATGGAAGCTGGCCAAAAGTGAGTGGCAAACAGCCGAGTCCTGTTACCTCCTAATTTGTCTCTGCTTTAGGGTGCCACCATTCTTAGCCTCTGTTGATGACCCACGCGCCGTTATGGGTGGATCAATGAAAGGCTGCTCTGTCTGTGGGGGTGAGTAATGCCTTGAACTCAACATTGGAATGTCCTAAACGGTATGCAAGGTCTTGGACACAGCATCTCCAATTGCCCCAAACTGGAGGAGGCGCAACGTAGACAGCTCGCAGCGCACCGGAATGTAGATGGAGGGGGTTACTAGAAACTAATGCTCCTTAGCAGATTGATGGCAACAAGTCGCAGGATAGTTTCGGTGACGGCGCTGACATGCCGGACTGACAGCCTGAGCCGAGTCGTTGTCTATTGATCCGAATCCTGCAGCTGCCCACCCCAAGATGACGAGTGCGCGATGCTGGCAGTTCTTGTCACCCTATTCTTAATTGCCATTAGAAGTTACATAGTTGGTTATGATATCGATCGAGATCTCTCGTCTAGTGGTGGAGCCGTTGCCAAGTAAACAATATTAACGCTCCGTATGTCATTCCGTAAATCACCAAAACTTTTGTGGGTACCAGTGATGTGCCGCCCTATACCCCATTCTTGAAGCATTGCCAGTGCCACATCATGCCTACGGAGCCTCCGTATGGCCATAGTAGAACCCCCAGCAGCCAGTTCACGTTCACAACCTATCCTGGCGGGTCGTCTTACGACACGACGCTCCAGCTCCAACGCCCAGGCGGCCTCTCTTTCTTGTTCACCTTTCGCCGTCGCAAATACTGTCTTATAATCCCGTTGTGGTGCTCCTCCTCGTTTATGGCGTCTTTCATTTTTCTGCGTCATCTGACAAGTTTCTTTCCAAAAACACTCAAGCCGAGGTCGTAAACTCTGCTACTTCAGAACTTGCAGGCCAGACGACAGTGTTCGTTACCCTCCCAGCTCAGCCTACTCCCACTCAGAGCAATGGTGCCTCTTCTGTAATTCAGCAGTCGGAGGCTGTCGCCTTTGTTTTTGTTGTATGGTCAGGGCACTCCGCTATGGAAGGTGCTTTACTGATCAAGGTCTGTTTTTCCCTGACAACGTTATTCGCGGTTAGCTCACCATCAGTCTACGTTCTAGTCTATTCTGATGTACAACACGAGCCCGTCAGAATTCCATATCATATGTGATGATGAGGCTGAAGAGTTTATACGCTCCCGTCTTGCTCTTGTTCACCGACCGCAGCACAATATCCTGGTCCGATTTTATAAACCAACATGGCAGAGTATGTTGGACAGGATTGAACGGGAAGGTACCATCAAAACTGATCACTCTGCCGGAGTGCGTAAGTACCTTTCCTAATATGCTCACACTCCAATTCTGATGAATGGATCCAGCGGGCCTGATGAAGCTCTTTTTACATGAGATAGTTCCAGTCAAGAAGGGAATCTACATTGACACGGATGCGTTCTTTATATCCGACCCCACACTCCTTTGGAGAGTATTCAAGGATCTCAAGGCCTCAACTGCGATAGTAATGTCGAGCCACCCTGACCTGAATGATCCAGATTGGCACTACGCCTCCAAAATATGCTCTTGCGTTATGCTTCTCGATCTTGAAAAACTACGGAATTTGCGCTTGATGGACTCGTCTATCTATCGTTCCGACTCCAGCAATCACTTTACTCCCGCTCTTGCACCAGAAGCATTTCGCGCCATGTATGGCCCACCGGGTGGAGATGGAAACGGTCGATATGACAATGTCCGCCTTGGTGATCAAGGTTACTGGTGGGCAATTGTGGACCACAGGTCGGATATTTTTGAACCTCTTAGCTATGACTTCGAAGTTACAAGCTGCCTGGTGAACAACTACAACACCGGGCTGGGTGACGATGCCGTGGAAGAATCCATAGAGCTCCAGCGGCAAGCTTTTATACTGGGAACACCTCAGGAGGTATGCTACGTTGATTTCGATGCGGCTATCTACTCATTATCGTTCCAGGGCAAAGCTGTTCTGCCGAAATTACTTCATTTGTTTGTGATTCATTTGGATGATATGATTCTACCACTAAGCGTTTATTTAATTCTAGCAATTGTTTGCATGGAACAGATGTTTACATGGAATGGGAAGGCTGGTCCAACCCGGAGGAGCTTGTGACCCAACGTTGGGGTCCTGCCGTAAAATATCACGATGGCTATAAGTGGATTTGGTTGAACAGCGGCCATGCCTCTGTGCAGATAGAGACTACTGAAGTCACATTTGCTGATGAACGCTTAGCGATTGACGAGAGGAATCAGAAAATGTAAATATCAGTCACCAGGACAGGCGTTTACAAATCAATTACTAGTATATATATCAATAAGCATCTAACTAAAGGAGGCTGCACTGTATACAAAACGCTCTTGCACGTCCTTAATATTTAAAGGCACCTTCTGTGTGATGCTAACTTTCATTTAGGATTTACGCGTAGTGTGACGAAATAGGTCTACTTACCCCAGTTGATGTTGTATACACATCTGTAACATTTCGTCCTGATATTTTTCAAACGATGGTGAACATTCATTAGGTGCGTCTTGTATGAGTTGTTGGAATTCTAAGAAATCTAAGCATCGTAGAAGTTAGAGAAAGTACCTTTGGTTAAAGGGAAGCAGGCTTACCTCTCGGGCAACTATAACAAATTGTTTGCAGGAGAGCATCGCTCATCACCGCTTCCTTGTTCGAGAGGCCTTCTTTAGTTGATATCTTCAGGTAATGTGTTTATTGAGTTTCAACCGATGAAGTAGGTTACATCAACTAACCTTCCGGCGGAGACCGTCTAGCCTCTGATATAACTCACTCATCAAGTCGTGAGATAAGCCAGATACCTCGGCTTCATCTGGGAACGGCTCAATTGGATCATCTTCACGAGAGCTCTGACCTCGTCGCCTTCCTCTCTGTTGTGCCGCTTTCGTAGGTTTGTTTATAGTTCTTGCTAGTGGCGGTCGCCAGTCGACCTGCAAACATTGTCTCCTGGCTTTGAAGCTCTGAGCCGCTGGGCCAATCTTCAAGAGTTTGTCAGGAGCATTCTCACATGATTCTGGTACCACATAACATACCTCGAGATACTCAGCCGAGAACGATGTCTTCTGTTGCTGCTGCAAACTGGTCCCGAGGATGTCCAATACCACAAGCCGATCTAGGGCTATATCCACCAATTCCCTAGAGACGTCCTTACAAGTTCCATATCCCTCAACCTTATTAAATCCACGGCTTTGAATCAGGCTTGAGTTAGCGCCACGGAGCACGTCAGTGAGTTGACGTTGGGTTATCTGTTGCCCCTTGTCCGACAGACTTTGTACGATACCGATAGCGTTGATCGCAACGATGGTGACATCTTCAGCTACTGTTTGTCTATTGTCTAGGCAGTTATCGCACCCAGCCTTACAGTCATGTTGGTCAAAGTCTTGACCAAAGTGTCGAAGTACTTGGACCCTCCGGCACTCCGAAATGTTGGTGCAGTACTTTACGACTTCGAGAGCGGCGTCTTTTTGTCTTTTTTTCGCTTCTGGGGTAAGGACCTCCTCACGGTCCTTATCCGAGTCAATCATCCAGCAGATCTTCTTGAAGTCCCGGAAAGCATAGTCTAGGTGTAGTGCGTCAGTTCATTTGTGGGTTTTGGTAGGTGGAACGTGGGTATACAGACACAACACACAGTCTGCTGGGTATCCGTCACGCCCAGCCCTTCCCGTCTCTTGGTAGTACCTTCTGGCACATCAGATTTGAAAGTAAGCCACATTTAGTCACGTACCCTGAAAGAGATTTGGGCAGGTCGTGATGTATGACGAAGCGAACTGGAGGAAACAGAACTTGGATATGGTTTTCATAGAGGGAGAAATGTAACTACCATCTGCTTTGTCGATCCCCATTCCAAAAGCAATCTATCTGACGTTAAGGATGAATTATATACTTCTCACAACCTGAACTCACCGTTGCTACCATTACACGAAACTTGTCCGCCTTCCAACTTTCAAGTAAACGGTTCTTCTCATCCTTGCTCAGGCCGGCATGGAAAAATTCGGCCGCCACACCTTGAGTCCTGAGTTGCTCTGCAAGCTCCTGGCAAAATTTGCGAGCCAAGCAGTATATCACTCCCGTATGGTTTGGATGCTCCCTCTTTATAAAGTCAACGATATCAGGCAGCATGTTCTTCTTTTGCTTTGGCTTGATAAAATATTTGAGATTCGGCCGGTTGAAAGACTGAGTAAAAAAAGCATGGTTCTTAAGTTTCAACTGGTTTACGATGTCTTCTCGAGTACATTGATTTGCCGTCGCGGTCAGAGCAATTATAGGAACGGTTGGATAATCCTCGCGAAGCTGACCCAGTCCCTGATACTAATCACAGGATTCAATCGAACGGTATTGTGGGATAATCCAACAAGAGACTCACGGCGTTACGAAAGTCCTGGCCCCATGTCGAAATACAGTGAGCTTCATCTATCGCAAACCGTGCGAGCTGTCCTTGGTTATAAAGTTTCTTGAGTAAGGTTCTGCAACCGGTGCTGGCCTTGAGTTTTTCTGGGGTAAGGTAGAGCAAGGCCGGCATTTTATCTCCGCTCCATAACCTGGCGGTGACTTCATGCTGCGGAGAATCGGCGCTCCAGTAGAAAGCACTGATACCTTTTGAAGTTAAAGTATTGACTTGGTCCTCCATTAAAGCTGTAAGTGGAGAGACAACGACAGTAACGCCCTGGAATTTCTTATTTGAGCATACAGCCGGTAGCTGATAACACAGACTTTTCCCTCCGCCGGTGGGCATAAGAAGAAAAACATCCTTGCCCTGCAAGGTCGCCTTAATTGCTTCTAGTTGGTTTGATCTAAACGCGGAAAGGCCGAAGGTATCCTTCAGCTGCTTTCGAATTTCGTCGGAAGTTTCGTCAATCAAGTTAGAGTTAATAATAGGTGGGTGAGTGGTTGTGTCGTCAAAAGCTGCCCACAGTCGGTCATCGTCGTTGTCGGGCATTCTGACGTAGTTACGGGGTTCGATGTTGGGCAGGTCTATTGCCTGGGGTTCGATGCGGGGAGGGGCCATTGCCTGGGGTTCGATGTGGGGAGGGAACATTGCCTGAGGTTCGATGCGGGCAGGGACTACTGCCTGGTGACGACCTTCTCTGTTTGCCTCGGCCCATTTGATAGCTTTAATTCGCTCCTCGAGGGTCTTCCTACCGTCTGGGTGAGCGCACATGATACAAAAAGAGGAGAAGTCAGGAACCTGAAAGGCAGCAGAGTCTTAGTATCCACGTTATTTAAGCCCATGCCATCGAGAAGCTGCTGCATGACGAGCGTCAAGAGTTCATGTAGATCGATCCTAAACTTCTGGAGGCAGTCCGGGGACAGCTGTGAGAGAAAGAGGCATGAATAAGAAAGTGAAATGAATTTTGGAGGGCCATCCCACCTGCATCAGGTCGGAATGGGGTTCCATCCATTCAGGGCGCATATCAGGAAGAGCCGGGGTATCAGAGGCGGTTGTTTTACTGGTCAGTCGGGCTATAAAGCTGGGAGGGCTGTTCTGCTTCTGGATGGGGGCCGGGGTATTTTCTTTCTCATCATTCCTAGACCGTTTGAAAGCCTGAGGAGAGGGGTCTGATCTGACGGCGGGATTCGAGGAAGAGCGTTTGAGTGAATTCGGGGGAGAGTCTGTATCAGGCAGAGCACTGTTCTTTGCTGACAGAGGCTGTTTGGTGGGACAGAAGCCGGGGGTGGAGAAGGCGGGTAGCTTGGGGGTCAGGGAGGCGGGTTTGAACTTGGGCCTGTCGGCGGCGGGGCGAGGCGGGGGTGTGTATGTCTGCGTGGAGGAGACGGCGCCGCTGGCCCTGCGACGGAGGACGTCTGCCAGGTTGTTTTTCGGCTTCAGCGACGGGTCCATCGGCGGCATCATATGCGGGCTGGGCAGATCACAGGGCGCGTCGCGTCGCGTCACGTGGTGCTATGATATAGTGGTCCTCCCGTGTTCCCGCAGTGAACGCATCCGCCACCATGCCCAAAGGAATATTCCCCAACATGAACATCCCCGACATCATCACCGCCCTCGGCGGCTGGGGTCTCTCTGTCAGCCCGGATCAGCTCGCCCATCCCACCTCCGACTTCGTGGAGGGCGTCTACTGTGCCTGCCTCCAGCAGGTCACCGGCCTCACCTACGACTCTCTCCGCGATCCAGTCGCCGCCTCAGTGGGCACAGACAACGAGGCTTGTCTTTCAAAGTTCCTCTCTTTTCTCAGACTGATCTAGCCCACTCTCACAGGACCTCTACACCTCTGCCTTTTCCAACAACCTTATTCTATACCACTTGTCCGCCCCCTCCCTCCACCGTCAATTCCAAATCTCATAGACCAGCTTCTAGGAGCCGTTTTGCAAAGGCTGCCCAGGTAGAAGACTTCAACGCCAAGGACCTGTACGCGCCAGAAAAGGCCCGCACGCTGGTTCTCCTCTCCGCCTTCATCAATTTTGTCAAGTTTACTGAACAGTTTTGCGACAATTTCGTCAAAAATCTGCGCGACCACTCTGAAAAGATTCTGGTAGAACGCGAAGACGTCACCGAACAGCTCGAGAAACTGCAGCATGAGATTGATTCCATAAAGTGCGTCCACCCTGCCCGCGCTTTCGATTCTCGCTCATATCATTTCGTAGAGCCCAAAGAGCAGAGGATGAGCCCCGAATCGAAAAGCTTGTCAAGGAAAACGATGCTCTCCGGGCTAATATATTCGATATAAAAAATTCACAGGCCAGAGCAGTCGGTGATAATGAAGTTTTGAAGGCCGACAAGGATGCTCTCGTTCAAAAGAGGGTATTTTACCCCCTTTTCTCCCATTTTTCATACGGATTTTTTAATTGCCTCACAGGAGAGTCGAGCTCAAGAGATAGCCGACATGAATGAATCCGTCCAGCGCACGCAAGCACACATCGTTCAATCTCCCGATCGTATTAAGAAACGAATATCTCAAATGTCCCTGGATGCTACAGACTACAAGAGAAATATCGCCTCCAATGAGGCAAAAGTAAGGGATTTGCAAGTCAAAGTCAATGCTTTGCTCGCAATCGAGAAAGTGTGTCCAATCTCCTGCTCTCCTCCCGACCATGGAGTGTTAATGTTGGTGTTAGGATGTTAGGAGCTGTATTGAACAGCTAAATACTGTCGAGAAGGAGGTCTATTCTCTCCAGGCAACACAAAAGGCTCTCGTTGATGTCAAGGACCAGTTTGAGGGCAAACGCATAGAGAAAAACGAACTACAACTCAAGCGGGAGGTGAGGTCGCACTAGGTCCAAACTAGGCCTGCTTTAATCGTTTCCATAGAGAGTTCAGAAACAATTAGCAAATGCGCACGAAAAACTGGAGCGGGCTCAGAGACACGGCGAGGACAAGAAACAAGGAAATGAGAAGATGATCGCTCGACTTAAACAAGAATTTGAGCAAATGGCAATGGAGAGACGAGACAACGATAAGCAACTAGAAGAAATACGCGTCGAAACAAATCACATTCATTCAAAGGTGAGCCATAACAAATCGAGTAACTCTTTTCTCATTCCATCATAAAAAGATGGTGGACCACCTCAAGAAAAGCGAAGTGGAACTCAACGACCTGCTCGCAGAATACTGGAGACTAAGGCACGAGGCTGGTGAGGTTGAGAGTGCTCTAAACACGCCCAGGTCTAAAACATTTGATCACAGATGTCTTCATGGAAACCTTGGCCAACAAGCTCAACATGCGTGTCACGTCAAACTAATGTCTCCTGCCATCTTCACTTGGTCTTGCTTTCCCGTTCTTGTGCACATTCTTCACAATACCACTCATCATCATCCGGAACTTCCTTTAATCCAACGCACTCCAAGTGAAACTAGTAGTATTTAAAGTCAGTTGTAGTCTATCTTGCCCCACCGTAGTGGCACGCACCCATTCATACTTGCATTCTGGGTTGTCACACCCAATCATCTATGCTTGAGTTTAGAAAAAATATCATGATTGATGACGTGCGTGTACTCACTTCGCCAAACGACACGCGCTTGCAATAGCACCAAGTTGGTTCATTGGGGTCATCTAACATTCCGTGATGGGGGGGAGGCAGCGTGATCCTCAAAGGAACGGGGGCGGGAGGTTCTTCTTTTTCTTTTTCCTTCTCCTTATGCCTACGACTTTTGAGAGAGCGTCGCCTGTTAGATCGGTCTGAGGGCACGACAGCTTCAGGTTGTTGTCTATCCGTAACCGTGTATTCTTCTTCGTCAAAGACGGGGCTCATGCTCACGCGTGTCGAACGGCTCCATTTGGGAACGAACAGGTCAGACATGCTCAGCATGACGGGGCGGTTGGGTTCAGGTCCAAGTAAAGCTTCTTGCTCCTTGATGAATTGGTCCAGGAGACGGATGTGACGGTCTACCTGATGGTCCAGATATCAAGTCTCTTTGAAAAAGGTCGAAGCACACATAACACGCACCGAATCATGCACCGTCTGTGCAATATTAACTTTCTCCCGCGAGGTCCGCAAGTATTCCTCGCTCAGCCACGCTATGTGCGATAGCATTTCACGCGAAGTCGATGGCGCATCTGTTCTGGCGCACGTTGGCGGTGAGGTATTGTTGACGGATAGAGACTCACCTTCGTGTGCTGTTTGAGTCTGTAAGGACCCATTGGCGGGACGGTTGTTTCGAGAGTTCAGTTGGTGGCGAAGTTCAACATATTTTTTGATGGTTGGCAGTAGGCTAGTAGAGTAATCTGGGGCGAAACATGAGATCCAAGTCTGGAGCACCTGAGTAACATGAGCCTACCATATGCTTTGTGATCCAACTGGCGTAACAGTGTCATTTGCCTAAGGATCGTCAAAGGCAGTTGTTCAATGACTATGGAGCGTTGAGTACGGGTGGAAGGGGGTGGCGAGGAGCGTCACCATCGTAGTGTTCTTCTCTGACTTCGTCCCAGATTTCCTGCTCCCTCTCTTCCTGGTCAAAAGGTTCTTCGTCGCTGTCGGCCTCCGATTCTCTGTTGTCCGGCGAATCGTCCATAGGCTGGATACCTCGTATCCGAGTACTGCTCCGGGTTCGGGCGGACATATTTGAGGTCTGCCAGTTTCGTCACAATAGCGGCTTCCCGGGCTCCGAGCGTGCCACAACGCTCAATGGGTTTACTATAAAAGGTTTGACAAGGGAGATCATCAAACACAATTCCTTAAGTAAACTGCTGAATCGGGAATCAACAATTCAGTTATATATTCATCCATCAATATTCTACGACAAGTTCAAAGTCTTTGTGAAAGCAGGACAAGACAACAGAGTCAGAGCGAGGCAAATAAAGAGGTAGCACGTTTAGTTCCATCTCATCTGCTGGGGAGGAAGGATCAACAAAAGAACAATCACTTTTTGGTTATAACATACCGAGAGGGAGTTGGGTGTTTGGGAATAGACCACCTGGGCCGGTAAGGGAGTATGGAAGGCAGGGTAGCATACAGGGCCGTTGTCGTAGCTCCCCCGATTAACGTGCTGGGGAGCAATATAGTAGGGGTATGGGGGTGCAGGGTCGGCGGGATCAAGAACATGAGTGGAATACCGACTGAAGGGATGAGGGGGATATGAGGGAGAGGGGAGGACAGGGACGGTGGCGGATGGAAGGGGCTGGCGAATGGAGCTGCTAGCTCCGAAGGCAAAGGCTGCGCGACCTTGAGGGAGGGATGAGCACGATGATGACAACGACAACAAAAGAGAACAAAGGAACTGACCCCTTCCATCGCGCTTCTTGTAGGGACCGCGCTTAATCCCTTTTTTCCTTTCCTTGCGTGTGGAACTGATACATTCCTCGCCGTGACCGTACTTGACGCACCGCAGGCAGGGGCGGGCGTCGTCGCACTTCTTACATGCCTTCTGGCAGTGCGTACAGGCGTTCTTGACCTGACGCCTCTTTGGGCGAGCAGGAGGGTGGGAGGAGGAGGAGTGGACGGGGCCAAAGGGGTACATGTGAAGGGGCAGGGGGGAGGGGAGAAGGACATGGTGGAGAGGACGAGAGAGCATCATGGCCACAACGACCTTTGTTATTTCCCAATTATTGTGCTCTATTTAATGTCGAGCCTGGCGCACAAACACGGGCAAACAGCATGAGGCCAACCAGCCTCGCCCGGCTCGACTCTCGTCCCCGTCTTCGACCGTCCCCAGCCCGCCTCCTCCGCCCCAGCCCGTCGCCCAGCCCCGCTCGTCGCCCCGCCCCGCCCATGTCTGCCCCGGACGCTCTGTCCGGCCGCAGCTCCCATGGCATCACCATCAACCTCCCCCTCCCGCTCCCTCCTCTCCGCCCCCGCCTCCGCCGAGCTGCCTCGTGTCTCCAGCCTCAGTCATGTCGCCGACCAGGTTCTTCCTTTTTCTCCGTCTTTTCCCCCGAGAATGTCTGCGCTGACACGCTCTCTTTTTCTTCGCAAGCTTTCCCCAGGTGGTCTTCTTCTAGATGACGATGATCTATATCCAGAACACGACCTCCCTCCTTCACGCTCTGCCTCTGCCTCTTCTTCCCTCGATCCTTACTATTTCCGTGAGCCTTCCCCTGACTCTTCCCTTCCTTCCCTGCCCCCACTTCCGCAAACGGCAACTACTCCCGATCAGCCCCCAATTAACGAGCCGTCACACCAGCCAAGAATCCGGCCAGCATAGATCGCAGAGGTCTTGTCGGTGTCGGCGAACTCGCTACGCCCCGCTGGACGAAGAGTGAGCGCTCGGCTGGAATTGATGACGGCGGAAACACGTCGCCTTTCAGTGCAGTCGAGGTCGTCGTTTCTGAACACTCCCCGGATGACAAGCGTGGTAGCCCTTGGACAATCGAGGCCGTTGAGGAAGACGTGAGTTCGCTATCTTTCTATCTTCACCGACTCATCTCCTTCTCCAGCTCCCTCTGGAGCCTCCTCCAAAGTCCTTGAGAAGTCGCCCTCCGTCGCTGAAGAAAGTGGAGGAGAAGAAATTCTCTATCCTCGTAACCCGAGTAGCAGTGCCTCACAGTCAAACAGCAAATTCCGCAAAGGGCATAGAGCATCACTTTCTGATTATATCGCTTCCAGCCAGGATGACGTCCCGAGTTCGACTCGCCCCCACGACCATTCAGTCAACGATGCATTTCCCACCCTACCGCCGAGCTCATTTACACCTGCGCGGCGCGCTAAAAAGCGGACCTCTGATGAATTTGAGATGGACCAACATGGATCACTCGTTTCAAAGCGATCGGGGACAGGTTCTACTAGCTCTGATGCAGGGAAGGGGGACAAGACCATATCCAGCACGTCTGCACGGAAACACCGCAGCCTCAATGCTGGTCCTTCATCAACGTCGTCGAGAGACGGGAGGCCTCGAGACCGTCGCCGCGAGAGCCTAGGTCTTTCGTTAAGCGGTGTGTCCAAGCTGATTTCATCAGCCAAAAATGCGGAGCGTCACTCAAGGCAACTCTCGGCCGGTTCAACATCGTCCTCAGTGGTCGATGGACGACGTGTACCAGCTACAGATTATTCTCACCTGCCACCCTCACCTGCGTCATCCTCTATCCAGCATCTCCTCAAGCAGTCGACTGGTAACAGGTCTCATACTCCCCCACCAACCTCTGGCGTCGCAAAGGATAATTCGGCGTCTCCAAATGTTGCGCATTCTTTACTTCGAGGTACTCAGGAGGGTTGGTCAGCCCTCGATGATGAAGCAACTGCAGAGGCTTTGCGAAAACTAGACGGTCTAACGGGTAAAACTGCGCGAGCTCGGGCCAGTGTCGGGAGTTTTGGTCGTGCATCAAGCTCCAGTCGACCGGTAACTCCAGCAAAGGTCGGGAGTCAGTGGGAGGGGATTACAGGTGATCATGGAAAATCCAAACGAGGTAGCGGAAGCGAGAAAGAAGGCAAAGAGACATCATACAAGCACAATTCTGTTTCTGGTCCTGTCGACACTGACGATAACCCTGAGGGCCCTGTTGATGATCGACTGCAGAGCGTGCCGCTCCAAGAAAAAACTCCGAAAAAAATTAGTGCACGGATGAGCTTTACTCCAAAACGCGGTTCTACTTCCTCGACGTATGCTAGCACGCCGACCACTAGCTCCCGAGATTCAGCTTCTGTCTCAACAGGTACAAGTCTGACGTCAGTTTCGGGAACATCAGGTCGTCATTCCTCCGGTAAGGTTAGGAGGAATAGTGCAGGTAGTGACATATCATCAAGCGAAGCAAATCTTTTGAAGGACCGTGTGGCCTCGATTGCGATAGTCGGCGATGCATCGGATGGCGGAGTAGTCCCTCCCGTCCCTCCCTTACCTAAGGATCTCTCCTCATACCGTTCACCACCCCCTGCATCTGGCCTATCTTTCCCTTCGCTTTCCGGCAGCGAGGACTCTGCGAAACGTCCTAGTCATGATTTTAATCTTGAACGTACTCCATCCTTTGATGTACATTCACACATGCACCAGGCGCATATTCAGCGACAAGGCTACCCACATGAACCCGGCCCACATATCCCTGAGCCCATACCGCTGGCTCCCAAGACACCCTCAAAAAAGTGGAGTTTTTCAAGTGCTCTTAATTTACGGCTCTCCAGCTCTCCATCGTCCAGTTCCAAGTCGAATTTTCCACTAAGTCCTCGAGCTGTCAGCTTTGGTCAGCAACTACGCAAGTCAACTTCCAAGGACAAAGGGTCTTCTAAAGCCCCATGGTCTCCAAAGCAACCTGATGCTATGACCTCTGCAGGGTCTCTTGCCTCGTTATCGTCCGTAGGTTCTGTACACGGATCTAGTGTTGCCGCGACTTATAATGCAAAGACACCGGAACGTGGTCTCAGCCGATCAGGGACAGGATCAAGTGAAAGCACTAACAATGCCACGCCTGCAATCCCTGCCACTTCGTCGTCTGCCCACCGGTCACAGTCCAAGAGGCTGACGCCGTCTTCGATACCCTTTTTCCGACGTTCTTCCTCACAATCTATGCAAGTACCGCCTCCCATTATGCCACCTTCGGCGTCACCACCGGGTCACCCTGCGGCATCGCGCTCCAAAAACAGCACCTCTCCCTCTCGCGATTTTGTTGCGCTGTCTACCTCTGTACCCGGCTCGGCGTCAAAGAAATCTTCTGTCTTAAGTTTGGGTTTACCTTCTTTGCTCAAATCGTCATCCCGTCGGAGTTTGCATTCAGATGCCAAGGATAGCGGAAAGGAAAGCATCAAAGCTGAGAAGGAAGCCGAGAAAATGAAAGCCAGGGCTGAGAAAGAAAGAAGAAAGGAAGATAAAGAAAGGAGTGAAAGTCGTATATCATTGATGATCAGGAAACGAGGCAAAGTAAGTTTTTTTTTTGTGTAGTCACGTCCCCGAGCAACATAGCATTGACATCTCAAGACTTTATCGTCAACGGACCCTAGGAAACCGAGGTCTCCCGTGGCTATGCCGCCAATGCAAATTTCGGCTCTTGAGCCAGCCACGGCGCAGCGGGTCGCGAAACTAAAATCTTCTGTGGCCCCACTTCAACCACTGTATCCACTTCTCCTAAGACGCCGTCGACTTCTCGATTCTCAGCTCAGACTGTTAGTTCTATGCAGAAACAGTCTGATACATCGCTTCGCAGCCGCAACCAACTTCCCACAATTGCTGGCTCGCCTTCTGTTGGTACCATAAACAGCGCCTCACATGCGACTAAAGATACCAAAGATCCGCCTACGTCCAGCCTCAATTCCAGTTCTGGGTTGCCGAAGGAGACTCCTACAAAAATTCCTAGAATTTCAAGCGCAGCATCTGCAGCTGTCCCATCCCCTCCTCTTAAACAATCTTCATCTGCGTCGGCAACCAGACGACCCAGCGGGCTTGCATCTTCCACCAACCCGTCTCCGACAAGTTTATCGACTACGGAATTTGGAGTTGTAAATGATGATAGCGTGACGCCTAAATCAACCATGCACCAATCTCTCGCGCGAACCTCTCCCTCGACTTCTAATTCTCGACTCCCTCGTCAAGCTTCTGGAGTTCCCGGCAATGGTACTGGCGCATTACCACGTAAATCCACTCGTGATTCGATGTCCTTCATGGGCCTCAGGAAACCTTCTACTGGATCCGTAGCCTCGTTTTCTACACCGGCGGCTAATGCAGAATCATCTGTTTCGTCATCTCATCGATTTTCTGCATTATCACCCTCAAAAGGACTCAAATTACTTGGTCCAAGCCCAGTCTACGTTCATCGAATCCATCCAGTTCTCATACACCTCAACCTCAAAGGTCTTCGCCCTCGTCCAGCAGACAGTCTTTGTCTACTCCGTCTCCTGCTCCCAGTCCCGTGGATGAAGAGGAAATGTTGGGTGACGAAGAAATGCGAAATTATATCAAGCGCCAGCAAGCAAAAAGGTTAGCAGCAGGAGCTACCCAGGAGGAGCTTGATGAGATGCTCAAGTTCCCTGAACCCATTGAACCCTCGCCTCCTTTGCCCCCCGACAGTAAGTTAATTTTTTTTATAGTATCGAGCCGCTCTTCATATGATTTAAATTGCAGCCATCCTAAGAACCACTCAAGGTCAATATCTGTCTGACTATGAGAAGAAGGAGATCCAAGATTATTCTTTGATCTATTTTGTGGGTGCAAGGAGCAAGAAGAAGATGGCTACATTAGATAATTCGACCAACAATCATGGATATGATGATGATCGTGGTGACTATTTGGTCGTCAATCATGACCACCTGGCCTACCGTTATGAAGTAATCGATACTCTAGGTAAAGGTTCCTTCGGTCAGGTTCTTCAATGCAGAGACCATTGCACTGGTGACTCTGTAGCGATCAAGATCATTCGCAATAAGAAGCGTTTCCACCACCAGGCATTGGTCGAGATTAAGATATTAGACAATTTACGCAAATGGGTATGTGGTTCACCGTGTTGGATACCCTGTTGGCTGACTCTGTTTAGGATGCCGATGAGAAACATCATGTTGTTAAAATGAATGATCATTTTTATTTCCGCAACCACCTGTGCATAGCAATGGAGTTGATGAGTATCAATCTTTATGAATTGATTAAGGCAAATGCATTTGTTGGATTCACAACCTCGTTGATCCGACGGTTCACGACGCAAATGCTCATGTCGCTTATCCTTATGCGTCACCACCGAATTGTGCACTGTGATCTCAAACCAGAGGTATGTCCATTTCATTTCCCTTTACGTTGTGCTATTCTAATATAAATCCACAGAATGTTCTCTTGAAACATCCGATAAAAAGTGCTATTAAGGTCATTGATTTTGGTAGTAGTTGTTTCGAACACGAGAAAAGTAAGTGAAGCTATTACCGTCAGTAACACGTAGCAACTTCTGATAATCGTCCAGTCTATACCTACATTCAGAGTCGCTTTTATCGGTCTCCTGAAGTTATACTCGGGATGAATTATCACATGGCAATTGATATGTGGAGTCTAGGCTGCATATTGGCGGAGCTTCATACTGGCTATCCTATCTTTCCTGGAGAAAATGAGCAAGAGCAGTTATCTTGCATAATGGAAGTTCTTGGTGTACCTGATAAGGAATTTGTGAGCCGAAGCTCTCGCAAAAAGCTGTTTTTTGGTGCGCAATCCTTCACTCGCTTGTCCCATTCCAGTCTGATCTTTGCTCAGATACGAATGGCTCACCTAGGCCCGTTGTCAACTCGAAGGGACGCAGACGCAGGCCGGGTTCGCGGACACTTGCTCAGGCTCTCAAATGTAACGATGAAGAGTTTGTGGACTTCATTGCCAAATGTCTTGTATGGGATCCAGAACGCCGCATGAAGCCTCAAACAGCCATGCGACACCCCTTTATACTGGCTGGAAAGCGCAAACAAATGGCTACAAGTTCCCGTTCGACACCGTCGTCTAGTTTAATTGGAAATAGACCGAAACAATTAACGGAAACACCGAAGAAGTCGTTGATAAGTGCTCCTACACCGCTCACAGCGCGAACAACACGTACAGCTACGAATGGAGTGCCAACGACACCCAGTACAACACATGCCTCAACATTGGGATCCGCCTCACGGTCATACAGGGCTTCCCAATCTCAGAGCATATCTTCCTATCACTCAAGTCGGACTTTGAGTGGATACGTGGTGGGTTGCATCAATTCTGTATACTCCCTCATACTCACAGATCTGGATAGGGCAGTACAAAATGATGTTTTCATGCATGTTTGTCATCTGATTCGTGTTTTCGAGTTGTTTGTTTCTCATGATACCTGGGGTTTGCTGTATTTTTTTCGCTTGGCCTCTCATTATCTTACCATTGAGTATTATACTTTTTCACGGTTCAAAATTCTAATGGATCAATTGAGGATATTGTCGGATATTGTCAGTAGACCATAAACTAAATCATATCGCCGAGTCCCCTGCCTCGTCTAAACAGCGCAACTTCAGAAACACATCACTACCCCATCCCTCTAACGAGAATACGTCTAGAGAGCCACCAAAATACCTGATAGGCCTGCGTCAATAAGTGAGAAAGATAGACAAATGAAAAACACGCCTTGCATATAGCCGGCTCATTGGCAGGCCATAACCTAACCCAGCAATTGTGCCCAACCCCGTCTGGAGCCCTCGAGTAGTAATCTCCCCAAACAGGCTAGAATCATCTTCCCCAAGAGGATCACCACTACTCTCGTCAATAGACGGACCTTTACGAGTCTGCACATTTTGATGAGCACCGCGCCCAGCCGTGGTAAAGGCATAAGAAAAGATCCGAGCCATGTTGCTGGGTGATACTCCCCCTCCTTGATCGCGAATACGAATGGAAAAGTAATGTTCATAATTTCGGCTCAAAGATGTGGGGGAAGAGAGTGTGATGTAGACAGGTGGAAGATGTTTAGTGACACTATGATGATTCTTATGGTGATTTTCGACTGTCGCTCGGAATGCGTTTTTCAACAATTCTGTCAGAATATACTCCAGATGAACGGGAACATAGCTGTACAACAGTTGAGGTGAAGAACTAAGATGATGACATATGACTTACGGGAAAACAGCCTCTACATCTCCTTCAACCACAATTTCCGGAGCCGTACCGAGTGTTGCCTCACAAAGCTCTGAGACGAAAGAGCCACACATACGTATCATTTGATATGGTGAACATTGTGCGTCAACAACGCCGACGTAATTGGCCTTCATTGATGAATCCAATAACGCGTTGGATAGGGTGATGTGCTGTTCAGCGATTAGGCGGACAGAGATGCGGTTGCGGATGGCGCCATCGAGGAAGTTGCTTATCTGTGTTGGTGACATGTAACGCGAGCACTCCTGGAAGCTATATTACAGTCCGATAAGTGCCTTTGAATCCTTAGGATAGACAATTACACACCCTTTGGCCATGGTTGGAATATCATCTGCGTGGTTTTGCACGATGCTTGCGAGTTTCTCGACAAACTCCTCATTTTGAGATGAACTAGTCACAGCGGCGTGTGTGGCTAACCAGACGAAACTTTGCCGATAAGAATCGAGGGTTTTTGCAATGTAAGGATTAGTTCCGACAATATATGGAAGAGCCTCGAGATTGCGAACACGCGTCGCAAGTCGTCTCGGCAGTTCTGCAAGAGTATAAGAGACAGAGGCTAGGACTGAATCCGACGTCACGGGCTTTCCAAACGAGAGGAGCTGGGACAGATTGATTGGGCGAGGAGCGACGTTGCTATACCTGGACACAAGGTCGGAGATCTCTGCGGAATTCAACAATGCTTGTGTGTGAATGGCAGACTTCATTCTGGCCATGCGGCTGTACAACATCATGGCGATAAAAACTAGACTGAGGGGACATGGAAGGCAACCGATGATTCATGTTTTCACACCGGGCCAGCATCCGACCCTGGGAGTTTTATCCCAGTGAAGACTCGCTCGGGCCAAACCGTGTGACATGGCTTGATTTCGATTAGATCAATCAGAAACGTCGACGATCAAATAAGAAAGTACAGTACAAGTTCTCATAAGCATGTGATCATAATGCATAAACCTCATAATGCATGGAAATTTCCGGGAACTGACTTGGTTTGCAGGGGATCAGGAGTGATAATGCATAATGCATAGCTTTCCAAAGGGGTTATGCATTATTGCGGGGCTGGAGAAAGTAATAAAATTGGAAATTTAGCGAAAATTTCAACATGGATGACATATTTTATTTATTTATTCACTCCTCGATGCATAAAGAACCTACACAAAAGCCTTGCTCAAGACCTGGGCCATACATATGAAAGCCAAAGGCCTCCAAACAACACAATGCACCAAAACTTTAGCACAGCCACCTAGCACTTCTCAGAAGTCTAATCTTACACTCACTGACTGGGTGCAAGTCTTTGACTTTGTGGACCAGCACCCACAGATGGGCCAATCAGCAATTGTCAAGTATTTCAGGACCAAGCATGATGGAGTTCTGGTTCTCTCACAGTCAACACTTAGTCAGAAGCTGGGTTGACACCAAGAGCTAACTGATCAAGTTGAATCAAACCCTAGTGCCTTATCATCAAAATGGCCTTGTGTTGTTACAAGACCTGATGTGGAACAAGCATTGGTTTTGTGGATTTCCCACATGGATGAAAGAGGAGAAACTGTTACAGGGCCAATGCTACAGGAGAAGTCAAGACAATTTGAACATTTATTTGATGTACCTAAGGAGCAACTATAGCTGGCAATAGAAGCTAAAGGAATATCAGCAACACAGAGAAGCTAGATCAGTAGATTTGATTGCAGTAGAGGCAGAACAAGAACTTATGAAACTATATGCTCCACAAGATTGTTGGAATTTTGACAAAACAAGTTTATTCCCAATGTATGTAAAGTCAAGTTCTATCAAATTATAGCTGACAATGTTCAAGGGCACCACCTGATCATGGTCTTCCTTCAAAACAAACAAGTGGCAAGAAAAAAGGACAATTTTGCATTACTATTGGTTTTGCATGTAATGCTGATTGATGGAAGTGAGAAATTACCACCAATATTCATTGGAAAGTCTAAGTGGCCCTGTTGTTTTGGTAAATGTACTCCAATGGGATATGGGTTTTATTATTGGAACAATAAAAGGCATGGATGACCTCAGAGCTTTTCAAAGAGTAAATCAGGGCCCTGATAAATGAAAACTTAAAAAGGTGGATTCCACAATTTGACTACAAAATGGAAAACAAACTGACATGTTCTCTTGATCATTGACAATTTCTCAGGACATGGAATAAAATATACAACATTCAATGTTCATATTGAGTTTTTCAAGCCAAACCTCACCTTGTATGTCTAACCACTAGATGCAGGCATTATTCAGTGTTTCAAAGCCCAATATTAATGGGGATTTTGTGAATGAGCACTTGATCTAAATGAAGCTGGAGAGGAAAACATTTACAAGATAAACCTTCTCAAAGGCATGCTTTTAGCAAAGCATGCCTGGAATGAAGTTACCACCAAACAATTAAACACTGCTGGACTCACACACAAATTCAGCCAGAGTAAGTATCATGTATCTTTTTGATAACAAAGCTATTTGACACATTTTCTACAGAATTGACATTGATACAGACACATCACCCTACTCGGATCACCAAGCCTGGGAAATCCTCCACCATTTTGCAGGCTCTGATTCAATGACCCTACCTGAGGCCAAAGAAAACTTTTAAGCAGTCCTTGGAGGATGTTATCAGTATGAAGATTGAAGTGGTGCCTTCAAATGTGTAATAGATGCCAAAAATGACATTCCTAAGGCTCAATATGCCCTTCAAAAATATGTGGGAGACCTAAACTCATAATACATTGTTACAGTATGGCCCTAGCTATTGATGAGACAAGGTCAGTGTAGGTGTAAAATAAGATAAAATAGTATAGGGGAATCCCTCAAAGTCTCAAATGCAGTTTGTGGGCAGATAAATCAAATATGAAGTGAAATAGGTGGTTCAAGAATAAAAAATTAAAAAACCTCTTGATTGTATGCTTGTAGTGGTGGTGTTTGCTTGAATTGGGCTTAGGCAGCTCTCAACTCTTGATTGTACTTGAATTATCATGTTTAAAAACCTGTGCAACATGATGGTAAGGTATTTAGATCTGAAAAGATAGAATAAGTGACCAGAATAATGATAGCTAGAGGAGTATCTACACTTTAAGAGTGCATACAACAGAAAGTCTTGCAAAGAACAAGTGGCCTACTATGAATGTGAAGCTATTCTACATAAAGTAGTGAAGGCCCCTTTTAGGAAAAGTGTACTAATGGGAGGGATATGGCCCAATGGTTAGAAAATATTCAACTGAAAGTTTCATTATCAATAAGTGACTGCATCATGAAAGTTTGTGAGTAAAGAAAGGCATAGGGACTTCCAATAGTGATAGCCTAGTGTATCTGATCTCATGTACACTGTCATATCTTCTTGCTATCCTTATTAGTCACTCACAAACGGTACTTTACCCAAAAATCAAAATATGATCAAAAAAGGGGTAGCATGATACTTACTGTATCTACATAGAGAAGTGTTGTGGTAAGTACATACTTTGTGATTTCCTTCTTGTTATCTTATCTATCACACCTTCAGCATGATGATGGCCTTTTAACCACTTTCCCCTTTTACTTGGTTTCCATAGATAGACATTGTAGTTAGTGAAAAACATTCTGAACATTTCAAATTCCTATTTTTCCTTTCCCCATTATTCTTTTATATCCTTTTGACCTCTAAGACTATACAGTTGTAAGCACAGGGCCTCACTTACGACACAAAGGCAGATATGTAGGCACAACGTATATTCCAATAAGGATAAGAGTCTTTATGATACGCATATACAAAGAGAGAGAGAGATGATGGAAGAAGGAAGGTAACCCATTATCGCTTAGAGTGGCCCTTTATATATGGCCAGTTAGTGATCAGTCTGTGATGTCAGCTCTTGTCAGTAGTAAGCTCTTGCTTACAACAGTACTACATAGCTAAAACTTCCAGGTACTTAAAGGCACAAAAGCTACTGGTCACCTCAGTGATCAACACACATTTGTTGTTTCACTGAGGTGAGTAGAGTTACTTAACAGTATTTTGTTTCATAAAGCTCATGTTATTGTAGCTCTATTTTCAATAGGTGAATAAACTAGTGATCAACACAAGTTTATTGTTTTGCTGAGCTCTATTTTCAATAAGAAGAAAGTTGGTCTATACATTGGCAAAAGGTTTGGTTGCTTCAAGTAGCTTCAAGTAGCCAAACTTTTTGCTAATGTAGTGACTTCTAGATCAAAATATTTAGTAAGTAATGGATGAAAGATCTTACAATAAGATAGGCCTGGATTGCACTGTGACTACTGAATCATACATTGGACAGGTCCTCAATAGTAGTGACTACAGTGCTGATTAATGTGCAGTGTATCCTAGCTGAAATATCCAACTGCATAAATAGAAATAACTCAATGTGTAGCAAAATAATAATTAATTAATTAGTAAAAAAGACAAGCTTAGTGAGCATAGGGGTCTAGCTAGTACTGTATGTATAGAAAATGTGAGTAGATAGAGAGTAAAAGTCAAGTAATCAGTTTTCCCTGCACTCTGCAATTAGTACATCATGAACTCATGATTAATATTGTGGAAATTGTATATCCATTGCTTTGGACTCATATTCATCCAAATAGAATTTGAAGATTTAAACCAGAGGCTTGTCTTAAGCCTGATTCAAGGAAAGATATTATGTATTGAGACAAGTATCAGAAGCTACAACTTCTTGACAGTGAGTGATATCTCTGTGATAGCTAAATTGGACTTCACAAATCACATTCTTGGAGTGGTGTGGCCCAATAGCCTTTATAGTTTCACTGTGAGACCCAGGATTAGGGATATCACTGAGCTTATGTAAGTGTGAATGTAGGGTATAGACTTGACTAGGACTTGACTAATCCAGAGTTTTGAGCTGTGCTTACCCTATCTTGTAAGCAAGATATTTCCAGGACTAACTTTCACTTTCCTGACTTATATACAGTAATTGGGGAATTCCTTACTTAATATGTGAAATAGTGAAGATTAAACTGGGTTTAAGTTAGGAGAATAATAAAAGAATAATCCTATGAAATTTTGGTAATTATCAAAGAAAGGCCCCAACAAAAAGCTAGCATTTCTTTGGTTTTTTCCCCTTCCCTTACATCTTTGCCATTATCCTCATCTTGATACCTTTGTTTCAGCTCCTTATGCACTTCCTTTTGAGCCTCTTCATCCACACCATCTTCATCATCCATCTTGTCACTTGATTGAGCCCCACTCTCAGAACCCTCCTCATCTCTCAAGTCACTGTCAGACCCCTCCTCATCTCCCAGGTCACTCTCATTCTTGGACACCTGCTCATCTCCTGGGTCAGTCTCATTCTCAGACCCCTTCTCATCTTCCAGGTCATTCTCTTATTATTGGGCCCCTCATCCCCCTAGTCATTCTCATTCTTAGACTCCTCCTCATCTCTAGGTTCATTCTCCCTACCCCCCTGCTGTCATGATTATCATTGTGCTCAACCTTTTTCTGGCTGTATCCATGGACTTGTTTCTTTTTGTAATTACATTTATTCTGGCAAATCAATATGAGGATCTGTTCTGCAGCCCAATTCTCTTTGAATTTCTTCAGCAGTGGCTGGCCCAACTTTGCCTTCCAAAAATAAGTAAATGGAATATACAACATATATGAAACTTACTAGCTCCACCACTTGAAAAGCAAGCTGGTGGTCTTGTTTGCACTAGTCAATGTTGACTAAAAACTGTAACTGTATTATAGCATCTCAAACAACAGTCTTGTAAATCACATTTATCAGAAAACATACTTAAGAGGGTCAAGATATCATGAGACTTACTTGAAATGAATTGTAAAGTTTGTTGTTTGCATGTCTAGAAGTCCCATAGCAGCTTGTAGCTGCACCTTTGAAATTTGAGAATCTATAGGCTTTGGAATAAGATTTTCTGACTGCTCTTTTGGTTGGGCAGTGTCAGCCTTCTCCTGTCCATTCAATCTTGCTAAAGACAAGTGAGTGAAGTAAAGGGTCAATCCAATTGAATTTACTAGAGAGGAGATGGACCATCTTATGAAGGGCCTCAAACTTGTCTTCACTGGAATCATCTTCCTTTGGTGCTGACATTGAAGAGACTAGATCAGTGTGAATGTGGAAAGATAAAATATAAAAATATAAAATTGAATATGAATGTAACCCTTTGAAATACACCAAGTCTCAAGTATAGTTTGTGGGGACAATAAATCAGAAAGAAAGTAAAAGTAAGAGTCTCAATTAAGTATTAAATGAAAATAGGGGTAGAATAGAAATGTGAAACAAGTCTTGACTGAATAGAGACCTCTTCCAGACCTATGCCATTTTGATTAGAACCTTCACGATGAGGAGCTAAGCTCATGACAACTGTCCTCAATAGGATGGGTTAGACAACTATCTAAGAGGGGTAGCAAATCCACCCTAGTAATGCCTCAACAAACTTGGAGAGCCTTGACCTGCCTTTGCACTTCAAGACAGGCTGCAAGACAAGCCAAGCTAGCATCAAATGCTATCATGATCCTATTAGACTAGTGAAGATACTCTCTTGAGCAGAACACAAGACCTTCTGAGTCAAGAAAGAACTTAAGAAATGCTTAGAACACTGCAAAGTTTAACCAACTCGGTTTCACTTGCACAGCACTTGGGCAAAGATTCAATCCTGAACCTCATCCTCAACTGGTGACTATATACAATACACTGGGCCAGAGAAACAATAAGACATATGCCTTATTGAATAAATATTGAATAAATATTGGACATTAGATTTAAATAAACCAGTTGTATTATTGTGATTCTATTGTGACACTTGTCACAATTTGTACACAGTCTCACACCTGTCTGATCAAGAATATATTCAACTCTTATTAAGCAAATATTATAAATAACTAAGTTAAGAAAATATTCACAATAATACATATAACTTATCCAAGCCTTATCTTGATTATTCACTCAAAACTGTTTCAATAAGTCAGTGGGCTTATCAGATAAGAATTGTAGACATATTTGATGGTTTTCTTACCTGTTTTAGCAAATACTACTTCAATAAGCCAACTGGCTTATTGTACATCAATTGTGACCGAAATCATGATTTGGAAAAAAATTGACCAAGTCAGCAACTCAGAATGTCACCAACAAATTGCAAATCAGTTACACAACTCCCCTTTGTGATTTGTGTACAATAAACAAAGCCAGAAATTGAAATTGTTGGTTCAGTTTGCAAAATCAGGATCATCTTCATCGTGATGATTCTGAGATTTAGTGACAACAAAAAATTGGTGAGAAAATTCTACCCAACCAAGGAACATACCAAAACATTTCTTTACTGGAGGAATGAAGCACCAAAATTGACCGCATGGCAGCAGAGTAGTTGCCAGTGGGCAACTTGACACATATTGGGTCACAATTGTGATTCTAGATTTCAAGATCAAGACACATGGTCATTGTATATACAGTGGGGGACAAAACTGTTCCAATGTTTTGTACCTTTGCAAAGAATGCTATATACCAGCACACATAAAATGTTTAAAATCTTGAGGATATTTATGAATATACCTTAGTATCTAAGCTACCATTGTGTGATGTTATGTGGCTGTACAGTTATTATTGGTTATTATACAATCCTTTTAAGTCAAAGCATCATTGGAACAGTTTTGTCCCTGTACATTGAAAATACAGAATTGGCTACTTATCAAGGCAGAGGATACTATTTTCTGGCTATCAAAGCTACAAGTGGTAGATTTGGTATTGATGCCATCAACATCTGATCAAATTCTGCTAATATGATATCAGAATCCATCTATATGCTACTATAAATATTAGATACTTTGTTAAGTAGTAAATCTTTAATCTCTAGCTTATTATTACATTGTCTTTGAGGCTTGTGATGTAATTTATATCAAAACAGTTATCTAAGTACAATAATATACTGGATTATGTAATTTATGCCATTCAAAGACTTATTTGCTGACATAAATATGATCATCCTTAGATAGAAATATACTTTCATCTATTTTTTGCACACAAACAACCTACTTGCTGGAAAGCTGATTGTTCCAATTAATCTATAAATGTTAGTGCTTATATAACAATCAATCAAAGAGCAAACAAAGGCTTTGACCTTCCTCCACAAGCCTTTATTTACATAAATATATAGTAGACTCTAGAGAGTATCTGTAAAAGTGCACTAGGGCTTGTTTCTGATGACTAATCAAGATACAAATAGGCTCAGAATACTGAGAATAATAGATTATAATCATATGTAACTGAAAACAATATGCTGATGGAAGTGTAAGAGCTTTACAAGCAGAGGGTAAAAAGTGTTAGTGTGTATAAATGAAAAAAATTGTACTGTAAGATTGCATAGAATGGGCAAGAGCTCAAATAACTACTAAACATGAAGTATTATTGAATGTTAATCTTTTTATATATATTTTGGAATTTTCACATGATTCAATCCTAGAGTATCATAGGTAGAATATATCAAGTACAAGCTTAACAAATGTGATACAGTGGCTGATTGACTTTAAAATAGTATGGATTACCTAAAATTAGATATTGTTGAGCTTAACCAGCCTCTGAATATGAGTTTTGCCAAAATACAGTAAATAAATATCAATAGTGAGGTAAAAGTTAATGAATTTCTACCTAATAGATTATTACATCTATAGAGCAGCATATAGATGGATTCAGATGTCATATCAGCAGCATTTGATCAGATATTGATGGCATCAATACCAAATCTACCACTTGTAGCTTTGATAGCCAGAAAATAGTATCCTCTGCCTTGATAAGTAGCCAATTCTATATTTTCAATGTACAGGGACAAAACTGTTCCAATGATGCTTTGACTTAAAATGATTACATAATGACCAATAATAACTGTACAGCCACATAACATCACACAGTGGTAGCTTAGATACTAAGGTATATTCATAAATATCCTCAAGATTTTAAACATTTTAAAATGTGCACTGGTATATAGCATTCTTTGCAAAGGTACAAAACATTGGAACAGTTTTGTCCCCCACTGTAGTCAAAACTTGATATCTGAGGATAAAATAGTTGCCAGCTACAATACATCAGAACAGGGAAAAAGTAATTGGACTCCACAGTTGAGAAGTACCCAAAATTATACCAAAGCAGGACATGTTTCAACATTGTCACTGTGTAGTCAAGCAGTCAGATATTATAAGTCATTGTGCAACAAAGTTTACCTTGAGTGGAATAACCTGAAAGATTTTGACTCCTGAACCATCTACATAATCTGTACTAGCTAATGCAAATTGACCAAGTGCATGATTGATATGTAGCACCACAGGGGGGAGATACCATGTGTGATACAGACAGCCAGGGACAAAAGAAAAATGTTGAGTGTGTAAGAATAGCTTTGGGATTGGCTTGTCCTATGTCTCCGGTATCAGGTTTGCATGTTCATAAGGCAATATGAGGAGAAAGGTGTCAGATATCCAGCTGATATCCCTCATGTTCTGTCGATGTGTAAATATCTGTGTAATCAAACCTGTTGTCCATTTGGAGGCTGACATTGATCCTACTGGTTGAAAGACTACTTGACTGTCTCCAGCAGAGCATTTTGCAGTCTTGTACACAATGTCAACCAGAACAGCCTGTAGTTGGGTTATTTCCTCATCAAATTCAATGATTTCATGATTGTCATATATTTTAATCCAATTCTTTAACAATGTGTAGACAGTGCGTTGAAGCTGACATTTTCTTTTTTGTCCATGTGTTCATCTATTCTAGCACCAGGCAGATCTTCACTGAAGAGAGTTCCTCATATGTCATTATTGAACAATTGATTGTATGCTGTTATAAGGGGATGCAGTTGCTCAGGAAGATGATGTGCATTGATGAGAACCTGCAGATTTTGCAACATGTTGAACTTTTGAAACATCATCTTCTCCATTTGTCCTAAATGCATAGGTCAGTCTGCTGGTCACGTGTAGGTTGAACTTACCAATTAGTTGGTTTGTTAGAGTCTGTTGAAGAAGGTAATTGTAGCATTCAAATGCAAAGCATTGCCATCCATGTGTGGGGCCAAATTGGTGTAGGAAATCCCCAAAGTGTAGGGTGATATGCTGATAGGGTGTAAGTTTGATACCTGGGTACAAATCCCATAAGGTAGTGAGGTATTGGTACATATGTGTCTCATACAGGACAATGTCTTCCTTGGAAATGGTATGTTGTGAAGTGACCTTGACAGCGCTGACTAAATACAGGAAGTTTTCTAGTGTCTTGGCTTGACAACTTTCCAAGGGGGTGGTTTCCCATGGTCAAATGAGGGTTATAGGTAGATTGATGGTGAAAAATGAATGCCATTGATCTGCGTGCAACTTGCCTCCCTTTGCTTGGCCCAGATGGGCAGGACCTTTTGAAGTCTAGGATAGTAAAGAGAGGTGTTGCATGTCCTCCTTTATCTTTGGAATTGTCTTTTTACGTAAGACACATGTCTTTGCCCCCTTCTGGTCCCTTGGTGCCCTAAGTGCCCCAGTCTTGACTGGGCCAAGTACATGTGTTTGCTCTGCAGCAGCTGGCTTTACTCTTTTTTGAACCTTGGGTACTTTTTCATGCACACCTGCCTTGGATTTTCAGCCAATCATCAGTTTCTGCATACAGGAAATTACCTGTAATGACTTGCATGTTGTTATGGCCCCAGACATTTTACACATGAAAATATATGTTTAAGGCGGCTAGGCATACATATTAGGCTTGAGAATGAACAATTGGTCACCCCATTAGAGATAAGATTGGTTGAGGGCATGTGTGCAGACAGGTCAAACTAGGGATCAGTCGAGATTGCATCTGCAATTCCTAACAGGAAAACTGTACTGTTAGGGGAAATATAATCATGTTTGAGGACTTTACAATGGAAGTCTTGAGACTGAGTCTAGGGAAACTGTATTGGGAAATCTCATTGAGACTGGCTATGGGATGGCTTGAGGACTTAGTGGAATGTGGTTCCTTTAGTGGACTCTATGCTAAACCAAATTTATAACTACTACCTGCCTAATAGGGAAAGGCTAGGAAGTAGATGACTCACACATGTTGAGACTGAATAAATCTGAAGCGAGACTGTTGGAATTATTGGTCAAGACTCTGGATCGGGCAGCAATGGTGATAATCTCGAAGCAACTAATGGCAAGATAGAAACTTAGTCTAATCAAAGACATCTTATTGACAGATTGATCAGTGGGGGATGAGTCTTGAGGATTTCTAGACTAGGGTCTAGGGTTGGAAACTTGTTAGCCTATGGGAAGTGGAAGATTAGTCAAGTGCAATGTTTGGTCAAGGAGACTGAATAGTTGAGACTGTTGATTGGTGGAGAAAGAAGAGTCGAGGAGGCTATACCCATTCAGTGCTGGATACGGACTTGGTTATTTGTTTCATAATTGTTTATTTTGTCTCAGTTTTTTATTGTGTATCATATATAGTCACCAGTCAATGATGAGGTTCAGAATCAAATCTTTGCCCAAGCACTGTGCAAGTGAAATTGAGTTTGGTTAAACTTTGCAGTGTTCTAAGCATTTCTTAAAGTTTTTTCTCAACTTGGAAGGACTTGTGTTCTGCTCAAGAGAGTATCTTCACTGGTCTAATAGGACTGCAATAGCATTTGGTGCTAGCTCAACTTGTCTTGCAGTCTGTCTCAAAGTGCAAAGGCAGGTCAAGGCTCTCCAAGTTTGTTGAGGCATCACTAGGGCAGACTTGCTACCCCTCCTAGATAGGTGTCTAACCCATCCTATTGAGGACAGTCGTCGCAAGCTTAGCCACTTGTTGCAAAGGTTCTAATCGAAATGGCACAGGTCTGGAAGAGGTCTCTATTCAGTCAAAACTTGTTTCACATTTCTATTCTACCCCTATTTTCATTTAATACTTAATCAAGACTCTTACTTTCACTTTCGTTCTGATTTATTCTCCCCATGAACCACACTCAAAACTCGGTGTATTTCAAAGGGTTGCATTTGCATTTGATTTTATATTTTTTTTATATTTTATTTTCCACATTTATACCAATCTAGTCTCTTCATCAGGCATCAAAATCTCATGTACCTTTGTTCCATTTGGGTAGGCGACCTCCTCATTGTTGCTACACACTTGCTTCAGCATCTGATTCCAGAGCTTACTGAAAGTTGCCATCTGACCTACTTTGCTTGCATACTAGTTTGCAGCCTCCTCTCAACGGTTGCACAACTAGTAGAATAGTCAAACAGAGTGCTCCTATGCAACAGAAATCCTTCACTCACATATTGCTGGCAAGCAGATTGGTTGCCACATTGTTTGTCTTGTTGAATTTTCATGCTATCATCCTCAGTCAAAACAGCACAACTCTTTAGATATTTGCAATGTAGAGTTTGGAAACACGTTATAAATGCTCATTGCACTATAATTGGGTCATTAGTAAACACATTTGGCTTCTTCAGGAATTGATTGGCTAGGAGCAGAGCCAGTCTGTGATTCCAAAGTGTGAAGATAGATAGTCTCTCAAAGTCGAGAAGAACATTTTCAAGATTTGGCTCATCGACCTCTTTTTGTGACTTTTTGAAGGCATCTAACTGATTTCTTGATGGTGTTTGAATTGGAAGATGCTTTGTGTAACCAAAATCTCCAAGATATGCAAACAGATAGCCAGCTAAGCAGATTGTCAACTCTATTCACATTGAATCTAACCAGACTATACCTTGAACTTGGTTTCTACATCTGTAAAGGGCATCAGAGTGAAGATTCTATTTGTGCCTTGATGTTGTTGTTGAGAACAATGGTTGTTACTCTGAGATGTTTTTTGCTGAACCTGGTAGTTACGATTGACTCCACCATTGCTGTCCTGTCCTATTTTAAAGTCACTTTCACTATTGTCCTCCCATTCAACCTTGTCATCTGCTTCATATGGAGTGGAATATCTTTCATGCTTTCCACCTCTTCTCATCCCCTTCAGGGTACATTTAGAACACTGTCATGCAAATGTGAGCAAGGTATGTAATACCAGGAAATAAGATCCTTACATCACCTGGACTTGATGCATGGGGGATGAGTACAGCCTCCAGGCCTCAATTGTCTGTAGAGTTCATTGCCATCTGGTGTATCTGACCTGCTGCAAGCATATTGAGCCTATGAAAACATTGTTAGAAGGGTTTAATCACCATGACTATTTATCTGATCACTGTCCACTCCTTCATTCATTACTGTAATATGATTGCAGTCAAGTGTAGGTCAAAACATACAGCAGGAACTCATACTGTTAATGGAGTGAATGCTGCTTTGATTATAGTTGATATCTTCCATAGGTGACACAGTGTCATTAGGACATATTGCACCTGTATAAGAGCAGAAAAGAGTTCAAGTCATCTGCAAATTTTGAAGAACATACCTGTCATAGCAATGTAGTGGCTATTACCTGCCTCAGATTTATTTTCTTGACCATGTTGGGTCCTGGTCAAGTGTCCAGTTGAGGGCGCTGATAGAGGTGCTGATACTATATTATCTAATGCTTGGAGTCAGTATGCTCTGCCAAATTCTTGTCATTGGACCAACATTGTGTGGTTCCTGGTGTGTTATTGAAACTGTTCTGATGTAACACTGGGAAATGTTGCATAGGTGGAAGAACCTTCACAGAGACGCCATTACCTATCAGAAAGTCAGTAATGCTTGGGCACTCAAAATGGGGCAAATGCCTACCAGGCTCAAGGTATCTATGATTATTAGTTTCTTTGAATAGGGGGGGGGGCAAGGTGATGGAAACTTTCAATGTCATAGGGCTGATGAAGTCTAAACAAGGATGCTGTAGTACATCTTCAAAATTCAGAAATTACCTACTGCTCCTGAAAGGATTGTAATTGTTAACACCAGAGCAAGTGGCGTCTACAAGAGGCAGCGATGTTGTTTGCACACCAGGTCCTATATGGAAAAACAGTGATTAGAATGTAGCACTTGCAAGTTTCATGTGAGTCATACCAGCTTCGAAGTGATTGTGATTGGAGGTTGCAAAAATGTTTCCCAACCTGCCTGAACCAGGGACATTATTGATATGGCCTCAAGGAAGATTAAAGTTGAGGCTATGAGTTGGCATTTGGTACAAGGGTGCAGAATTGAAGGCATTATCTAGAGAGAACACGTGAGTGAAAAGAAGGCAAAAGGCAGACAAATTTACCTAGAGATGAGGTGATTTGGGCTCATGTACTGTGGTGTGATTGTGCTATCAGAGCCTTCATCAGTGGACATGAATTCTCCATCCGCCATTTTCGCAGGCTCCCCAACAATATCACTGAATTCAACAAACACCAAAGAGGAATCAAATTTATCTGCCAGGCCACCTGTATCTTTGGCACAGGGAAGCATTTCTTGCCCTACAGCATTAATGCTTTCATTGAAATGCATCTGTTCTTGCATTGCTTGAGCAATGGTCATGGTGGTGTCGTCATTATTAGATATATCCATAGTTTTGATCATTTTGGCAGACCCACAAGCTTTTGTTGCAGTACAGGATTTACAGAAGTCTACTATGATTGGGATTTCATTCTTCTTCTGACTATGTTTTGCATATGCTCACTGATATGGTTCTATGTCCAGGGGAGCTGACTCATGCCTGTAGAGCATATGAGAAGTGAACTTTGGCTAATGTGAGCACTCACCTGGTAGGCCCAGTGTTAGACATGGCTGAAAAGTAAGGGGGGGAAGGGGAAGGGGGAACAAAATTGACCTATATAACAAGAGAAATGATTGCTTTTGCTCCCTGGTCAAGTTTACATGATCCAAAAAACTAGCCCTAAACAACCCTGGGCAGTGCAGTCAGAGCTCAGAGCTGGACCCTAGGTTTCAAAATCAGTTACCAACTGCCTGAACCATATTCCATGTTGTCAGCACCACAAACCAAGAGGTAAATAATTTGTACCAACTACTATGAAACCACCATTAATGGACATATCTAGATAGTATAAGATAAAGTTGGGTGATAAAGTAGAAGACAGTCACTGTCATCAACTAGATTGAACTTGACTACAAAAAAGGATATAATGGCAAAAAGAAATGAGAAACATAAGTAATAAATGACTTTGCTGTTGATGGCAGAAAAAAATGGTTTCATAGTGATTGCCTGAGGGAAAGTAAAGAGGTCAATGATGGTCTCAGGACAATGGATATGCTTTGTGAAGACTAATTTCAGCAAACCATCCATGTGTGATATAATGATCTGGCCTGCCAATGAATCAATCAACAAGTCTTGCAGAAGTGGAAAGGACACACAAAATTTGCTCAGCCTAGAGTATATGATGCAATAAACATTCCCAGGATGGAAGAAGCAGGAGTCTTGTTCATTGCAGACAAGAAATTCTAGCAATACTATTCAGCACAAAAAGTGGAGCTGACTCTAATCACAGAAAAGTACTGACCACTTGTTATAGCAAGCTTCTGTGGTTTGGACAGAGTACAATATAGTATTTCATCCGAGAGCCCCTGAAGAGTCTACTCTAAGGCATTACAGATGCAATGGATAGTTGCAAGTTGTGTGTTGATGAGCAACTTGAAATGAAGAATGTCATCTCTCCCTTCAACTTGAATTGTCAGTGTTTCTTGAACTGTTCCAAGTAGGTCATCAACCTTAAGATGATTTATCATCTGGATCTGCGCTATTTGTTGTCCAAGGGCCCCAACAATATCCCTAAGGTGCATGGTCATGCCTTTCTCTAGTTCATGCAACATCTGCTGCATCTGTTCTTGAAGATTGTGTATATTGCCCTGGATCCAATTTAATTGCTGACTTGTAGTTTGTTGTTTTGACTCATTCATCTCAGCTGCATTGTGAATAGTTCCCATAATGATTTCAACATCATCCTTGTAGTCCACCTATAAAAATATTGAGAATGAAACTTTGAATCATGACTTCAAAAAAAAGTACAGACTGAAAGTCTCTCAATAGAACTCTTGTACAGCCGTTGTGTGATCCCAATTGCAGTGACTTCTTCTTCCACTTGTGACAGCTGATGTTCAAACTGTTCCATGTACTCTAGATCCAGATAGTATCAGGTATTGCCTGGATGGTAAGTTGATAATGTAAAAAAGAGCAAATTTATCCTCATACTGATGTAATTGGAGAAGACTTTTAGTACTTGCAAATGTGTTGGTAGAGGTAAGAGAGGAAAAGCAGCAGGTTCACAGGAACTAAGCACACATTTAGGTTGCTGAGATCCCAAGTCAAACCAAGGGTTGAGCAAGCAGAGCTGGCCCAAGAAGAAAGTTATATTTGCACTTGAAGCAGGGTCAAAAGAGCTCACCACCTGAACAATCACTAGAAATTTTTCAGCTGGTAGGACCCTGCCAAAGGACAGCGCAACTGTTAAAGAAACATGATGCATAATGAAATGTCAGCTAAGAGAGCTCGACATTTCATATTGTTATGCCTGACTGACATAACAATCTCAAGGAGCTGGACTGATTTGCATGCATCATTGATGGTGAGAGACATGAAGACACAAAGATTCAAAAGAATATGCATGACTATGTGACAAGTATTGATTGTAACAATGACAACAAATTGATGTTAAACAACTACATACTAACCTGACTGACTGGGAATACATGTGGAACACAAGGGGCTCTCCCAAAATGATCAAAAAAAGTCTGACAGTAATGTCCAGCTGCAAGCCTTTCAACCTTGTCCATCACCAATTCATTCCAATGAACTTGCCCATTCACAGTTGAGGAAAATGTGAGCTGAGCAAGTAGTCTGGGTACATCCCCAGGCCAAGCCATGAGAGCTTTTTGAAATGCCTCAATGTACAGATGGGCACCTCTGGATCCAATCTTTTGCAGCAACTCCAGTAGACTCACTTGGCAGTGACATGATTGCAGTGCCTCCATCAGGCCACATCACATGCAGCTTCTGGGATCAGATCTTGCACCCTTCTTCAGTGTCCCACATCAACTTCATCACAAGATGATCCAGAGTTGTCAACTCAGTGCAGAAGTTGTGTTCTTCAATATCCCAAATTAGTTGTTGACAACCAAGAGTAGAAAAATCCAGTCGACTCATGCAGCACCAGATGGCATGATTGTAGTACATGCATGTCTTCCTTTTTTGGAAGAGCATGAATGAAGATCTCTTTGGCCACTTCTTTCAACTTGCTTCCTTGACAAGTCAAACAAGAGTGGTCCACAGCTGGAGTTTCCAAAGCCTGGTGACAATTGTCCACCCACACAAGTTCAAGATCTAGGGTGACTCCACATAAGTAGGTCTGCCATTGCTGAGCATTGGGGAGGGGACCCAAGTGCAGAGATCCACTTGAAAAACAAATCCAAGAGGATCAAATAACTAACCAACTGAGCATGTGCTCCAAATTCCTCTGTGCATCATCTCCACAAAATATGTTATGAGGTGGAAAAGCATATCCTTGAAAGAGCTTTACTTCAGGATGGTTGATTACACACATAACATCAATCTTGACTTCTGTAAGTGCCTTCTTCCAGGAATCAAGGAGGCTCAGAAAACAAGGTGTGTCTGGATCCTTAAAGAGGTGGAGATTGACTGATATGTTGGGCTTTTTTGAATGCATTCACACAACAGCCATAACTTTTGAATCTAGACAACAATTAAAGTCTGGCCTGGCAAATGAAAAATTGCTCACATAGTTGAAAAGAAGGCAGTTTTTTTGGTTGCTTTGTCTGGCACAAACATTCTGTTGCTGATTCTGGCTTGGAGCCTTGACCAAGTAGATTAAGTTGTAGATTGCCAGGTTTCCAATTCTCAATGCTGGTGTGAATCTGTTGTGATAGGGGCCCCTGATAAAATATTGGTGCACCAGGCCAATGTTTTGTCTCAATCCCAAGACAACCAGATCAGACTACAGGTGCCTGCATAACAATAGTTGTACTGAAAGACACCTCTGACAATGGGCATACATACCATACTGGTATTCCTTTCTTGTGCAACTCACAAAGAACAGGAACATGGTCAGTTATGCAGCCAAGGTGAGTATTGTCAGCAGCAGGGGGTATGTATGTCTGATAAGGAGGCTGATGCTGGGTCAGTTGATGGCAAACTTTTCCTACTGATTGCAATCCTGTCCAACATCACTCGCAACTCTAAGTAGTATTGCTGAGTGGCAACAGTTGTCAGCTGGATGCCAATGAAAGGCTGAGGTGTAAAGCAGAGAGTAGATACACAATGGCACATTTTTGCAGCACAGTCATGGGGTTTTTGGTAGTCCAAACCATTGCTGCAAACACACTGCTCAACCTCCTTCATTAAATTTGTGCAAATCTCATGCAATTCCTCTGCAATGTTGGGCAGCAGCATTCTGAATGACCTTGAGCTGATGTCCTGTCAAAAGTCATGTTCAGAAAAATTCCACCATAGATGACAGAGCAGATGCAATTTGAGGTCCCCATTAGCCAGCTTTCAGAGGATATAAGGAAAATGTTCTTGACCATCAAAATGCCACTGTGGCCATTGACCCCAGTCCTCTGCCCCCCATCTTCCATCAACACACATAGTAATAATCTGGTTTTCAAGGTTAACATGTGGGAGATAGTCAGTGT
The DNA here is from genome assembly GCA_029719445.1 of Agaricus blazei. NCBI lineage: Eukaryota > Fungi > Basidiomycota > Agaricomycetes > Agaricales > Agaricaceae > Agaricus > Agaricus blazei. The sequence continues at coordinate 47,985 of SSNC01000009.1, read as the reverse complement.
TAGGAGTGCTGATAATGAGTCTTTCACCTTTGCGTATGCGCAGACTTTCATTTTCAGCAGACAAGTATGTGGAGTCCAGTTCACCAATGAGTAATGTGTTGGAAGCTTGCATATTCTCTTGCATGTGATTTATGTGAGCAGAGAACCCTTCAATGGAACTAAACAGACTCACCATCTCCAGGGCAGGTGAAGGGCTGGTAGATGGTGTCTCCATGATGGTTGCATGGCTTTTTTCCATATTCACCTATAGTCAACAAGACTGAATCAGCCTTGCCAATTGCTGGAATGGACTTCTCATGATTATGTACTTACCTTAAAGATGCCTTTTGAATGCTAGTGATCTGGGAAGAAGGCGAAGGCAATTCATTTGTCACGCTCCTTGTGACTTGTGTAAGTATTTCAGAAAACGATCAGTCGTGTGATCATGCATTTAAAAACTTTCTAAATTAATCAACCAATTGTTCTACAGCTAAATTATAGCTGAACATCAGTAAGTATGCATTGAAATGGAATATGAGTGTCTGTGAGTACTACTGGTGAATGTACATATAGAGCTCCATTCCAAAAAGTATGACAAGCCCATGAATAAGCTTGAAGGAGTGGCGGTAGTGGAACTTTGATGCGCTTTCCCTGGGCAAAGGTGCTATGAGGGTAAAGGTCAGACTCCAAGGCTACAAAAAGATCATAGCAACTGAATGCACCATCAGCATGTACAATGTTAAGATTGTTACCATTTGTAATTAATGCCATCCAATAGAAGATTCCCTCCTGGTCACCTATGCTTTTGTTCCACTAGGCCTGGGTTTAAAAAGCTGAGGCTTTGTGAATGTGAAAGGAATGGGGTGACTCACAGCAATGTTAGTCACATTCTGGGTAATATGACAGAACTCTGTAAAATATGATAAGGATACAAGATTCCAGATAACTATAGTAGCATGTACCTTCAATATTTTATTGTTGTCTCCCATTGCTTCTCGATATGCAAGAGAATTATCTTGTGCTCAAGAGCAGCAATGATGCACAATCCTTCATGTGCCCATATAACTGGTGACTGGTAGGAGATCATGGCAGGAGGGAAAAGGCACCTGTAGTCCTTCCCACTCTGCCAATTGTAGACCTGTATTTCACTTCCAGATGGAACCGTGAAATATGGGCCTCCATTGATGATGATCTGTGGTGCATCAATACAAGCACTGGGTGAGCTCAACTGTAGCATTTGTCTAGCCATAAAAAGAATATGGCCAGTCTTGACATCCCATGTTCTGCAGGAGTCATGAGATCCAAGGGTACAATGCAATGGGGCCACTTACATGACACCTTGTCTTTCATAAGAGACAACTAAAGTCCTCGATGAGTTGTTGGCCCAAGCAATTCTGGTGATGTTAACATAGGTCCTGTCATATTGACCTTGGGGATTGTCCAACTTTCTGTTTAAGACCCATTTTGGTCTAGAGATTCTGTTGTCAACTGAGGGGAGCCCTTAAGTTTTTGCACCAAGTTGGTGAATACAACACATACCTATTTCCCAAATTATTACCTTGTCACTGCCTCCCAGTGCGAGAGAGCATGCATCATTACTTACTCCTATAAATTGAATTGCAGTTGTGGAGGCACAAAACCCCTGAGACTGATATTCCTGCGATCAATGTCCATTATAAGCAGCATAAAATGATGGCCATTTCACATACCTTTGCCTCAAAAGAGACCACAGTCAGATGGCCTCTTTCACAGCCAAAGAAAAGCTGATCATCTATATTCCAGGCAACTGATAAGACTGGAACAGAGTCTCTATAAAACTGCAAGTCAAGCACCCAAGTTGTAGTATCCCATACACAGATGTGATCATTTAGTGCGACTGCTAAGTACCAACCACCTGGGGAAAAAGCAAGTGCATTTACTCAACCAGCCAGTTTGAGCTCTTTCTTGAGGGAGTAGCTGAGCATGATTGGTGTGTCAATGTTGATATGCAATGAGTAATATGGGCATACTCATAACCTCTTGTGTAATTGGTCCAAGCTGTCTAGCCAATTCAAATCTGTCCAAAAGGAGGATGCGGGACAGCATCTTGTGTTGTATCATACAATAGCCAAAATGGTGTTTTTTTTTTCTGTGTGACAGAGCTAAGGCTTGACAATGGGCCTTACAGGGACTCAAATCAATCAAATTGGTATATACACCCAAAATCAATCATCAGTCACACTAGTCACAATTACATGACTCACTGCAAGCATTCATGAACATTGCCTGAAGAGACACTTTCTGTCCTTCTCTATTGCTGGAATGAGCGTCAGCTTGACCTCATGACCAGCCCAGTCTATATGCTCAGAGACTTCTAGTCCTCAGTGATTAAACATACATACATACTTTCATCCCCAGCAGCAGAGATTGGTACCCAATTTGGTACCCAATGACCCTGTCCACCATTCTGGCTTTGCAAATTGGCTTGAATAGTTGATTTTGTCAAAGGGCTGCTGAATTAGAACCCTTTAAAAATTTGGCTCAAGTGGAAACCTTCCAGCTCCTGGTTCTCAATCCTCACCTGATGGCTTTTTTTGAGGCCACAAAGGTGCCTGGTTCCACTCCAGTGCCCAAGCCTTTGGTATGTTCAGAAAGGCTATCCCCTTTACTCAGATTGTAATCGGCTTTTGCAGGTTTGGAGTGTAATCTCTCACATTACCCACCTTGGCCTACTCCTCTGGACCTTCACCACACTCATCACCACCCTTCTCATGATATATTATATCATTGCTGACCTGGGTCTTGTCCCCTCATTCTTTATTGATCAATTCACATTCATAAGCAAGAGCACTCAGCTTTGCGGCCCAGGACCTTCATGTCATCATCTCAAACAACTTGATCAACACCTTCAAAGTTCAGAGACTCAGCTCAACTCCCTTGATCACCTCTCAGAGCCTCTTCCTGAGTTCCAACTCAGCACCATCTCTTCTCATCTTGAAGCCACTGAAGCACACATTCAGAGCCTTTCTACTGTCCTTGAAGGAGCTCACCCAAGAAATGTGGCTTTATGGGCTGATGGTGCCCAGCATATAAAGGCATTCACCTCCCCGACATATGAAGCTAAACAAAGTGGGGTGCTTCAATGCTTTTGGCACACAAAGGGTGCCTTTGTTCCACCCTCCCATGTGCTCAATGGTGCTCCCACTTTGTACTGCTGGGAATTCCATGGCTCAAGGGGGCAATTTGCTGCTTGCCTCTCAGAAAACAGCCACCTTACTTCTCTGAGCATTTTCCATGCACATTGTTCTACCCTATCTTCCCTTGCAGCTTCTAAAGCCCCTAAATCATTCACCTTGTGGGGTTTGTACCCTGATTCTACTTTGGTCCCACAGGGCACTGCTTGGAGACCTGCCTCAGACTTTCTGACATCCTCCAATCCTCCATCTGACATACAATGTAACAATTATTTCATATCACTCTTGAATGGAACCTATGATTTGGCTTCATCCCAGAGCCATCAATACTTTGATATTCCATCTTCCTTCTGGTGTTATGGCCCCAGCTGTTTTACGCATGAAAATGTACGTTTAATGCGGCTAGGTGTATGTATTAGACTCAAGAACAAGTAATCGATCACCCCATTAGTAATGAGATTGGTCGAGGGCATGTGTGAAGACAGGGTGAACTAGGGATCAGTCGAGATTGCATCCACAGTTCCTAGCAGGAAAACTGTACTGTTAGGGGAAATATAATCATGTTCAAGGACTTTAAAACGGAAGTCTCGAGGCTGAGCCTAGGGAGACTTTATTGTGAATTATCATCGAGACTGGCTATGGGATGGCTCAAGGACTTAGCAGAGCGTGGTTCCTTTAGCAGACCTTATGCTAGACTGAATCTATAACTACTACCTGCCTGATATGGAAAGGCTAGGAAATGGGTGATTTGCACATGTTGAGACTGAATGAATTGGAGCAAGGCTGTCGGAATTATCGGTTGAGACTCTGGATCAGGTAGCAATGCTGATAATCTCAAAGCAACTGGAGGCAAGACAGAAATTTGGTCTAATCAAGGACATCTTATTGATGGGTTGATCAGTGGGGGATGAGTCATGAGGGTTCCTAGACTAGGATCTAGGGTTGGAACCTTGTTAGCCAATGAAGAGCAAGGGATTTGGCAAGTGCGATGTTTGGTCAAGGAGACTGAATAGTTGAGACTGTTGATTGGTGGAAGAAGAAGAGTCGAGGAGGCTATACCCATTCAGCACTGGATATGGACTTGGTTATTTGTTTCATATTTGTTTATTTTGTCTCAGTTTTTTATTGTGTATCATATATAGTTGCCAGTCAAGGACAAGGTTTGGAATCAAATCTTTGCCCAAGCGCTGTGCAAGTGAAATCAAGTTTGGTTAAACTTCGCAGTGTTCTAAGCATTTCTTAAAGTTCTTTCTCAACTTGGAAGGGCTTGTGTTCTGCTCAAGAGAGTATCTTCACTGGTCTAATAGGATTGCGATAGCATTCAGTGCTAGCTTGACTTGTCTTGCAGTCTGTTTTGAAGCATGAAGGCAGGTCAAGGCTCTCTGAGTTTGTTGAGGCATCACTAGGGCAGACTCGCTATCCCTCCTAGATAGGTGTCTAACCCATACTATTGAGAACAGTCATCACAAGCTTAGCCCCTCATCACAAAGGTTCTAATCAAAATGGCACAGGTCTGGAAGAGGTCTCTATTCAGTTGAGACTTGTTTCACATTTCTATTCTACCCCTATTTTCATTTAATACTTAATTGAGACACTTACTTTCACTTTCTTTCTGATTTATTCTCCCCACAAACCACACTCAAGACTCAGTGTATTTCAAAGGGTTGCATTTGCATTTGATTTTATATTTTTTATATTTTATTTTCCACATTTATACCGATCTAGTCTCTTCACCAGTCCATCCTACTTCAGCCAGTTGATGTTATGGTGTTGGAGGTTTTGAGTAATTGGGGAGCAAATACCACATGTTTGTATGGCCTTGGATTTCATGTTAAACCTGTTGAATAATTGCTTAGAGACCTAAATGAAATGTGACACATTCCATATACAAATGCAAAAAAACTGTAGTCATTGGATCATGCTCACTGGGGAACAGAATAATGAATGCCTAGTATGTTGATGTTGACATCATTGCAGAGTATTGTCCTGCCATTGACATTGCTTACATCTCATTTCTAAGAAGACTAACAATTTTCACGGCAACAAAAACTGATGTCCATGTTCCCACCACAATCCCAGATTATTTTGTTTGGTTGTCTAGCTACATTGAACTGACTGATGATACCGATCCTGAGAATTTAAAGTAGTCTTGCCACCTTTCTTCTGCCTCTGCCCCATCTCATCCTCACGTTGAGAGAGGAGAAGAGTATTTCTTTCTTACTACCCAAAAATCCTCTGATCTGTCCAAGCCAACCAAGATACATTACCCAGCACCCTCCTTTACTCATTGCCTTGAAGGTGAGGTGCATCTGACTAGCAATAACTCAGTCTGTTGACAAGTAGGAGTATGTATATTTACATCTGACCTGTACAGCCCCTGTCCTAAGTTTCACATAGCATGGTTTGTCTTGTGAAAAAGTACACTTTTTCATTGCCACACCTAGCATCACATCACAATCCAGAAAGTCTGCTCAAACACAGAAGCCCTTAAGCATGTATATCTTGCATAATAGCCTTGAGAAGTCTTTATCAGACATGAGTACTATTATGGAAAGTGATGATGAGGAAGAGTCCATTCAGGTGTGTAGGAGCCCCTCTTGAAGAATAAGTAGCTGACCTCAGATGACAGAATTGTCATAGGTTTGGTAAACAGGATCTGACTCCTTTCAATGTAAAGATTGTCAGTGATTTTCTTCTTCATTATAGCAGTCTATGTCATGACAATTTGCACATAGTGGCCTAGTGAATCACATGTACCATTGCCCACAACAAATGTCTATTTATGGTGGCAAACCACCTCAAACCTGGTTTTGTGATCAACAAGCTCACTCAATCACAGAACCACCTAGAGTTCCCAAAGGTGTTCTAGTCCCATTTAAGTCACTCTATATTTGCGACACTGTAAATCATGGGCTCTACACAAATTGTCAAATATGGATTAACAAGAGCAATAATGGAGTTGATTGGGTGCTTGTTCAGGACATCAGCAATGGGAAGGCAATCATCAGTGATGAAGTCTACATATGTTATGTTTGCAACAAAGGTCCCCAGTGGATCAAGCAGACATCATATGTCACCTACCAGGGAAGGAAGGCACATCATGATAGATGAAATATTTTCTCTCTCTACAATACTGATACTTTGGGACTGCTGCAATAAATCATAGTTTTTGTTGTGTTGGCCACTGGCCAGGGATCATGTGATGCTGACTTGCAAATGTGAGTGCAGCATCACAATCAACTGCTACCTCTATGTCACAAACCTTGATGGACAGAGAAAGGCCACCTTGGCCTTCTTTTACCCTTTGAAAAGCTCAGAAACAGCCATTTTGGCCTTTCTATGCATTTCTCCGATGAATGGTCTGCTTGACCTTCAATTGATGGGCTGACTCAAGTGTTCACCCCAACAAATTGAATGCTCTGCTTACTGTGTTTCCCCTCCTGGATTAGCATTCTGTGTTAAGAGCATAAACTCTTCATCACAATTCTCTCCTTCTGTGCTGATTATGGAATGACAGAGGTTCTGGAGTTGTAAGGTGAATCCGTCTGGCCAGGGTGACAAAAAATCCTTGTTTGGATTTTATCACACAGGTTTCTGGAGTGGTTGAAAAGTGGGGTCATAAATGGGTAAGTGGTCAAGCTCATCTACCAGACTAGTACTCATTATTGTTCACACTTCAATACATCAATTTCCCATCTACTGAATTATCATTTGCAAATATGGAAAACCCTCCTGAAAAATCCCAGTGGCTTTTGTATCTTTGCATCCTTCACCTGGGCTGAACCCACCTGATTTTTCACCAATTAGGGCAGTTCGAGGATCTCAAGTTCATTTTTGGTGGCAGGTTTATGTTTTGTGGTAGTGGGATCATTTCGCAGGCAAGTGACATCCTGAATACATCCCATCATCTAACTATTGCAAAGAATCACTCCTCATTGCCTATTGCATGTGATCCTATGCCACTGTTGTCTCTTGATTCAGGGACAACTCTCACAGTAGGTGACCTTCTGGTCTATCTCACGGAATTCTGACAGATGGCCAAGAACTTGATGCAACCAACACTTCATATGGTGGAATTGCCCTTGTTGACAAATGACAACACCATGCCAGATGATTATTGTCAAATTTTTGCCAGACTTGGAGCTGGCGTTCCGTTATCTGCAACCTCTTCTCCCATTGTGGTTCAAGTTTGGCACAGTTGTGGTCCCAATATAGATTTATTTCCTTGTTCTATAAAGTGTCACTGACAACTCCAATCATTGATTTCTTCTGGCTACAGGAGGGTTTTACCCAACCCTGGTTCAGCACCATATCAATCTTAGATTGTTAGTAAAAAGATCGGTCTTCTATTGCCCCTGGTTTGAGTTTACCCACCAATGAAGAGACTAGATTGGTGTGAATGTGGAAAATAAAATATAAAAATATAAAATCAAATGCAAATGCAACCCTTTGAATTACACTGAGTCTTGAGTGTGGTTCGTGGGGAGAATAAATCAGAAAGAAAGTGAAAGTAAGTGTCTCAATTAAGTATTAAATGAAAATAGGGGTAGAATAGAAATGTGAAACAAGTCTCAACTAAATAGAGACCTCTTCCAGACCTGTGCCATTTTGATTAGAACCTTTGTGACGAGGGGCTAAGCTTGTGATGACTGTTCTCAATAGTATGGGTTAGACACCTATCTAGGAGGGGTAGCGAGTCTGCCCTAGTGATGCCTCAACAAACTCGGAGAGCCTTGACCTGCCTTCGCGCTTCGAGACAGACTGCAAGACAAGTCGAGCTAGCACTGAATGCTATCACAATCCTATTAGACCAGTGAAGATACTCTCTCGAGCAGAACACAAGTCCTTCCAAGTCAAGAAAGAACTTAAGAAATGCTTAGAACACTGCAAAGTTTAACCAAACTCGATTTCACTCACACAGTGCTTGGGCAAAGATTCAATCCCAAACCTCATCCTTGGCTGGTGACTATATATGATACACAATAAAAAACTGAGACAAAATAAACAAATATGAAACAAATAACCAAGTCTGTATCCAGCGCTGAATGGGTATAGCCTCCTCAACTCTTCTTCTTCCACCAATCAACAGTCTTGACTATTCAGTCTCCTTGACTGAACATCGCACTTGTCTAATCTCCTGCTCCTCATTGGCTAACAAGCTTCCAACCCTAGACCCTAGTCTAGAAACTCTTGAGACACATCCCCCACTGATTAACCCATCTATACTGTAAGATGTCCTTGATTAGACTAAGCTTTTATCTCACCTTTAGTTGCTTCGAGATTATCACTATTACTGCCTGATCCAGAGTCTTGACCAATAATTCCAACAGTCTCACTTCAGATTTATTCAGTCTTGACATGTGCAATTCACTTATTTCCTAGCCCTTTCCCATTAGGCAGGTAGTAGTTATTGATCCAGTCTAGCATAAGGTCTGCTAAAGGAACTGCGCTTCACTAAGTCCTCAAGCCATCCCATAACCAGTCTTGATGAGATTTCCCAATACAGTTTCCCTAGACTCAGTCTCGAGACTTTCATTTTAAAGTCCTCGAATGCAATTATATTTCCCCTAACAGTATAGTTTTCCTGTTAGGAATTGTGGATGCAATCTCGACTGTTCCCTAGGTCAACCTCTCTTTGCACATGTCCTCGACTGAGCTTATCTCTAACTGGGTGATTGATTGTTCATTCTTGAACCTAATACATACACCTAGCCGCATTAAACATATATTTTCATGTGTAAAATGGCTGGGGCCGTAACACTGATAAAGATTTTAATTTGCTTCACAGTTCACAGACCTCCAGACCAGACTCTCGCTCTTATTCACTTGTGAATGGTCTGATTTCACATTGCTTTCCTGTACTTTGACAATGGATGATGCCATTGATTACCTTGAGTCTTCTCATCCTGCTTTACTTGGGAATTACATGCTTGATTCTGCTGTTGAGCCCCCCAATGCAGATATATTCGGAGATTAATATTATAACAGCCACCCACTTTGGACTGTTCTAGGAGCTTTGATATACTATGTGAAGGTGCATAACATCCCTCAAACTAATAGTCATTGCTGATTTATTGAATTTCAAGTGTGATCACACAGTTGTCCATCATCATCAGTCTGTTATGAGGATGGTAAAGTCTACATCTTGGTTGATATATTGGATGACAGTAAGTACCATGCTTTACATTTGTAGCACTTACTCTATCTTGTTCCATGTAGAGACAATTTGATAAACAATATTCTTTAGTCAAGAACAGTATCCTCAGCCTTAATGACCTTGTTGAAGAAAATTCTAGTAGGCCTCCTCCAGAACTACAAGCTAAACTTCAGGCTCTCCTAGCTGAGTTTGACAAATTCGAGAAGGTATGTTCCTTTCCTTACTCTATATCCCTTTTGTACTTATTATTTTTTCTTAGCTTGATTCTGAAATTAATGGCCTCCTTCACTGCTGGGCAGGAGTGCTTCATTTTTTTGGCTTTCAATTGCAAGAGTTAGTGGTGAGGACACAGCTTTCCTGTTTGTTGCCTCAAGATCTGATAGCTTGTGATTACCTAGAATTTGTATCAACAGTGAAACAGGTCCTTCAATGATCTCAAAATGATGAATATTTGTCTCCTCACAGCACTGGGCCCTCTGTAGTCTTGAAAAAGGGGGGCATGTTTGAAAACCTGTATCACCCAAGTGTTCTTGGAGGGTGGAGTTCTGGATCTGTTTCAGGACATTGGGATTTGTGGAGATAGTGAAATTTCAGTTTAGGAAAATGGTGGTTTCCAGTGAGGTGGGGAGTTCTGACAGGGTTCATAGTATTATGTGGTCTTTGAACATTTTGATCTTAGTTTCTTCCTCTGGTACTTCATGTCAGAAAAGTCTGGATAGGATATTGGCCTTGACATTAGTTTTGCTGGGAATGTGTTGGAGTAGATAGTCTTATTCTTGGAGCATAAGATACCATCTGGCTTGGTGAGCATTCAGTTTCTGTGGTTTGCAGAAGTATTTGAGGTTCTTGTGATCAGTCCATATTTTGAACTGCCATTTGGCATCCAATAAGTAGTGTCTCCAGTTCTTGATGGCTTTAACAATGGTGAGGAGTTCTTTGTCATAGATTTCATAGTTCTTTTCTGCATCAGTGAGGGCTTTGGACATGAAAGTGATGGGCCCTACATCTGGACCATTCCAATATACTGAACTTTAATTTTCTCTTGATTCAAATCCACATGTTTCCCATTCTGCTTAAGTCCGATGCATTATGTTCTAATCTTGATGCATTATTAACACTATATCCATGTTTTATTTCAGATTCTAGTTTTTGCTTCAATTTTTCCTTGAGAAGACAGTCTGATCCTGTTGCTATGACTAATATTTCAGGTGCCAGGTCTAGTTGTCTGTCTAACAACTGCCTAGCAACAAAACCAATGCTGTGGCATTAGCAAACAATTTACTTATTTCATAACCATGGCTTGACCTGGCCAGGGATCTTTCATATGCATTGATTTCCTTCACTGTTGGTTGTGTATGGTTGCATGTGCCACCTATATAAATTTGAAATCTAACAACTTAAAGGTCTAACTTCTTGACTATGGACAGCATGCTTGACTATCTTGAATCCTCTCATCCTTCCATTCTCGGGAATGACACCCATGGATTTGATGCTCCTACAGAATACATAGAGCTGGATAACAATGATACAACTTTCTCAGATATCTTAGATGATAGTGAAGAATGTTTGGAGGTATGTGCATCTATCTAGTTAACAATCAATGTTGATCATGTATTTCAAGATAAACAATAAATTAATGCAAGATTATATTGTTAACAGACAGGAGGCCATGTCAATATTTCAGGATATTCTTGACATACAAGTATGTATTTTTTTGTAACCATTATTGCCTCAAATGACAGAACAGAAATACAGTTACCAACAACAAAGCATTGCTGTGTTAAGTTCCCTTATTATTGGGATCGAGGGTAGATCAATGGAGAGTACAGCTATTTCAGACCTTCCTGACAATTTCCTGAAGTTTATCAATGTATGTGTGTTCTCTCACTTGACCTTTGCACTATGTGTTGAACTAAGATCTTCTAGCTTGACATACACTTCAAAGAGGCCCTGACAAATTTAGAAAGACTCAATTGTAACTGCCAACTCTTTATGGAGGAAGTTGAGGTTAGTTCTGTCTTTCCTTATTTTTCAGTATCCAAAAACTTGACAACTAACTAGTTGATGCATCTATACCAATTGAGATTTGTTAAGCAAATCAAAGAAGTGCAGCTAGCATTCTACACATGGGATTTAGAAAATTTCTACTTTTGATATTTTGTTAAAATATGAGATATAATGCTTTGGCTGGAATGATCTAATCAAGACTTTGTGGTGGATGCGGCTCACATAAGCTCAATAAGTAAATAACAAATACAATAGTTATGAGAATGTATAATTGTAACTCCAATATGTGATGCAAACATTCTGCACTATGTATAACTGTTTTGTCAGAAGGGCAGCCATGCCAAAGGAATGGCCATCTTGGCCCTCCCTATCCTTATTCACAAATGACCTGTAGGGTCTTTGAACAATGACAGACAAGCCAACTGTGCTGTCTGTTGGACTAATTTGTTCTGGCACTTTCTGACCTTTTTGTGCTTTACTTCTCACTCAGACAGCCCTGTTTGTTATGTATACTTCTATCCACTACAGTCTTCCACCCACCTACAACACTACTGCTGCCAACATGGATCAATGGTTGATTGTTGTCTTAGGTGATGGAGGTGTAGGCAAGACTGCCTTGATCAGCCAGGTGAGTTATAATAATGTGTTCTCTCCTCATCTGTTGTGATTATTCACCTGGCCATAGTTTACTTTGGATACATTCATTGGTATGCTCTTCTTCATATTCACTCAAGCTGGAGTAATTGATTTTCCACTCACTGTGAATTCAGAGGTCAAGTTTCAGTTTGGTTTTAGATATCAAATGACTGACCTCTCTACTAGACCTATGATCCCACAATTGAAGACTCATTCCAAAGGCAACTGATGATTGACAATCACACATCTCTTCTGGAAATACTTGATACAGCTGGCCAAGGTATGTGCTTTGCTTGAGACTCTTTTCCATGTGAAAAACTCTCTTATAGAGGAATATGTTACTCTCAGGGAGCAGTGGATCCAGTATGCATGCAAGTATTTTATACCCTGCACTGGCTGAAGTATCCCAGCCAGGGTCAAGCTTTTATTCTGGTGTACTCGATCACATCCCATGAAACATTTTGATGGATAGAAATGCTCTGTCAGTCAGTGTGCCATTCCACACATGGTGCTCTGTTTGTTTTGCTTGTTGGCAATAAGTGTGATCAATTATCTGAGCATGAAGTATCAAAGGCAGAAGGTTTAGCCTTAGCAAAGTTATTTGGCTGCCCATTCTTGGAAGTATCTGCAAAAGATGGTCAGAATGTTGAAGAGCTGTTCAAAATGACTATCTGGCTTCTTAGAAGCAACTTGATTTCACAAACTGAGAGTCAGGAGTTTCCAAATGAGAGTGAGAGTTTGTTCTTAGAGCTAGTGTGCTCTGTGTTCTATTTTATAGCTGTGGTCACAACACTCGCAATCCTAACAAGTTTTTGGACAGGTGCATTAGTGACTATGTAACAAAGGTTACAAGTAAGGGGTTGACTTGATGTATTGTCCATCAGTGGCTTTGGGGCTAGTGCAAACATGTATGTTGCAATATGTGGGGTGGAAATAGGACAACAGACAACCATTGCATGGCAAAGATTGGTAGCCTCCACCTGCTGAAATAGTGATGAGGAACAAGCCTGAATTTCTTGATAAGCCTACTTTTGATCTCAGAAAATACATGTCACTCATGAATACCATGTCAGCAAACTGCATTGTCAATTATCCTTTCCAATAACAGTGCATCACACACCAGGTTGCACTACAGGTTGGGATATATTGAGGAACTTCTTTCTTCACTTGGTTTTCCTTCAATGCTCAATTGAATTTGAGTAATGTACCTCAGAGCTGCACCAAGGCCATTGGTGTCTCCCACATCCTCAGTCATATGTATAATGAGTCTCAGAGAGGCAGGGCAGAATGTAGGGGCAAAGACCTCAGTGTAATCAAATCCAGGATGCTGGGAGAAGCCCTTAGCAATGAGATGAGCCCTATAGCACTCAATAGAGCTGTTGGCTTGCCTTTTGACCTTGAAGACCCAGCCAGAGTTGACTACCTTCTTAACAGGAGGCAGCTCAGTGAGTTCCCAGGCCCTGTTAGCCTCAAGATTGAAGATTTCAGTGTTACAGGCATTGACCCAGTGTTCCCTGTCAAGACAGGACAAGTCATGGTGGCGAGATACTGCAGGGCACCTACAGCAGAGAGATAAGGAACTGATTTCATCTCAGCCTGCTCCTCGAGAGAGGGCACAATGTTGGAGAGCTCAGAACCTGGTGCAAGTGGGGTGGAAAGGGAGTTGGGATCATCCATATTGAATTGTTCTAGCAGCTGCTTGATGTAGTGCTCTTGAGAGAGTGAAATAGTGCACTTAGAACAGTCCTGCTTCACCTGAATACCCAGTAGCAGAGTTGTAGACCCAAGATCTCGCAGTTTGAAGTGCCTAGACAGCTCAGAGACAGCAGCAGAGACAGCAGAATCGCTTTTTTTTTTTTTTTTTTTTTTTTGTATCAACGGCACCTCTCAGTGGACCTTTTATTCAAGCAGCTATACAACATCTGAGTAGATAATTTGGGCATACTACAAGAATATGGATGCCATGATGCGTATCCGAGTGAAAACATTAAGCCCCTAACAACATGATTAAAAGAAAAACGTATCTGGCAGAATGAACATTGCCTCGAAGAAAGAGAAGAAAAAGCATAACAAAATGAAAAGAAATGATAAGTCCAAAAGAGAGGCGAGTGAAGCGAGCCTTGGCACAAGCAAACACGAATCACCTACGTTCAGACATGGATACAGCCCTGATTTTCTGTCGAGCCAGTTTGCGATTGCAGATGAAGTGGTGAGGGAAAGTGGTGGGTACCGGCGGTGCATGCTCCCGAAACAGGTGGTAAAGCCTACTACTTCTTCGATGGGAACTGGCGCTTGAGCCAGTCCCGATCAAAGTGGTTGTTCCAGAACGGACACGAAGTGTCCGTTGTGGAGTGCGCCTTGTTCTTCTTGCCTGCTGCAGCACAGTTAGTGCAGTGTCGGTTGTCTGGGTTCTTCTTCATCACGATGGCGGCCGGGATGTGGGACTCCACAGAGTGCGGTCCCGCACAGTGGGGGCAACGTATACCTTTAGCACGGCACACGTCAGAGTGGTGGCCCCACCTCTGGCACCGAGTGCAGAGGGCAGAGCAGGGCTGCGGGGCAGCACCACGGATTTGACAGTTCTGTCCCCCAATGAGGACGTGCTTACCAATGAAGTCACAGGCCGTATGGCCCGAGATGGAGTCGGAGATGTCAAGCCACGCAACACAAGTGTCAGCGCAGCGGGAAGTCCGCATAAAGCGAATGGCATGCTTGAGGTGTCAGGAGAGGGCAGTACCGACAGGCGAGTTGTGCATAGCGAGGGTGAAAGCCTCGCATTGCGTGGTAATCCATGAGGCAGGGGGAGCCGGGATGAGTGGGATGTCGATTACCTTGAGGTAAGACGTGGATGTGGGAGTGGCGGACTGTAAGGGAACGAGTCCGTTAGGGTCTATGAGGCGGCAAATGTGTTTGAGCATGCAGGCGGTCTCGGGTTTGGAGAGGACTCGGGAGGCGGCTATGTGAATGCCGTTGGCCGTGTCAATGGAAGATTCCAGAATAACCTCGGACTTGAGGTCATTCTGGAGATGGTTGTTGCACTCCCGGAGGATATTGGGAGTGATATTAATAGCACGGATGGAAGATCCGGCCGGTGGATGAACGAGAACACTGCAGCGCAAAGCGCCATGGCTGGTGTGCTTACCCTTGCGTGCTGGGGCATGACAAGAGACAGCGGGGGCAGAGGAGGGAGCTGGGGCCTTGGGGAGGGAGGGGATGGAGGCCAGCTTAGCCTTGAGAGCGCTCTTGGAAGGTGCTCGAACAGCTGCGGGAGCAGCCGGGGCACGCTTTCCTAAAGCAGGTTTCTTGGGTGCAGAGCCAGGTGGGGACTGGATGCAGACTTTCTTCGGGACTGGGGTAGTTACCTCGTCCTCGGCCATCGGGGACCGGGAACGCGCAGTAGGAACTACTGGGGTTGAAGGGAGGAAGAGGGGGGTGGTGGGTTTGGCGGGAGAGGGGGGGGAGGCAGCGCCAGTTTGGCCAATGATGATAGCGAGAGCTGTCTCGAAAGAGCAGACTCCTGCCATGTTCTGAAAGTCAATGTTCTTGTGAGCGCCACTCAACAAGATGTTGAAGATGAGATGGAGAAGTTCATCAGCTACGCCGATGAAGTTGTCGTTGGGGGGGGTTTGCTTGACGATGTCGGCAGCAGTCGACAGCAACACAGCGAGTCCATGCTTCTTACCTGGCACCTTGGTAGGTGTGTAGATCAAAGCAGCGCGGGGAGTGCGGGGAGTAGCTGGTGAGGAAAGTCCCTCAAGCAGCTGTTCAGCGGTCGTCCCCAAAGGCTGGCGAGAGCCCGATGGGGTGGGGGTGACGGGAGTGGTGGGCCAGGGGGCCGTGTCGAGTTTTTCACGCCTGCACTCGGCACGAGTTTGCTTCTGAGGGGCGGGGGAATCCTCCTTCATCAGCCTAGAAATAGACTCTGATGCATCCGCCAGGACGCAATTGAAGTTGGACAAAGAAATGGCGGGGGTAGTGTCTGAGTAGCTAGTGCCCCCAGTCTTGCCCTTACCTTTGAGATGTGCATGCATCTTCGCGATACGCATGGCCTTTGGAGTCTCCAACTCCATCTCTAACACTTCACCTGCAGCTCGCATAGTGGGCGGCAGCTTTGAATCATCGTCGCTATCGGTCTCCCAGCCTCCGTTGTCGAAGTCCGGATGAGTATCCATATTGCAGAACGTGTATTGCTCCTAGTACAGCTAAACCACTGAGGCTTCCAAAACAGGAAGGTAGTGGTAAGAAGTCAAGAAGCGTCTGAGCAGAATCGCTTTTAGACACCAGAGTTATATCATCAATGAAGACAGGCACTATGACCTTGATGTCTCCCTTGGAATAGATGTAGATAGAGTTGTCAGAGTGAAGCCTAGAGTATCCAATACCCTCTAGGACACTTCTGAGCTTCTTACTCCATTGTCTAGCAGCCTGCTTGAGTCCATAGAGCAATTTTCAGAGCCTGAAGACCATATTAGGTCTCCCAGTGTGGTAGCCTTCTGGTTGTCTCATATAGATCTCCTCTTTGAGTTCCCCATAGGTAAAGGCAGAGGAGATGTCAACAGAGCTTGTTTTGAAGCCTTCTCTTGCAGCTAAGGCTACAATGAGGCGCAGGGATGCAGGGCAGAATGTAGGGGCAAAGACCTCAGTGTAATTGAATCCTGGATGCTGGGAGAAGCCTTTAGCAACAAGGTGAGCCTGGTAGTGCTCTATCGAGCTGTTGGCATGCCTTTTAACCTTGAATACCCATCCAGAGTTGACTACCTTCTTTCCAGGAGGCAATTCAATGAGTTCCCAGGTCCTGTTGGCCTCCAGATTGAAAATCTCAGTGTTACAAGCATTCTGCCAGTGAGAGCAATCAGCGGACTGCATAGCCAGCCTGTAGGAGCAAGGATCTGCATTAGAAACTGCTCCAGCAAACTCTACATCACAGAAGTCACTGTCAACCAGAAAAGTGACCTCTTCTTCTAGTTCTGGGTTGTCTCCAGGTAGGTCAATGTTTTTGACCTTCTACCATGTTAGGATGGAAAAGTGACCACACCAGGGTTTGAACCTGGGACCACCCCAATTGCACCAGGGAGCTCTAACCACTGAGCTACATGGTCTTGGTATTATAGGAGCTAGGATATTATATATATGTACCCTAGGCCTAGAGTTGGAACTCACTACTGCAGGCCCACTCCAGGGGCTGGGGCACTAGGCAGTTTCTCGTGAGAACTCAGAGCTCCAAAGCTGTCAGATGACTTGACCTGTCATCACCTGACAGGTACAGCATCGAGTTGGGCTCTAGAAGTGCCAGGAAAGTACCTCTCGTCAAAATCAGCCCTCTCCGAGATCACTGAACGTTTAGTGACTGGATTGTAGAACTTCCAGCCCTTGTAGCCTGCAGGATAGCCTATAAAGACACATTTTTCAAAGTGAGGCTCTAGAGAAGTCCTCTTATCTCGTTGTACATGGACATAGGCAGTACACCCCCATACTCGGAGGTGGGAGACATCAGGCTTTCGCTTATAGAAGGCCTGGAAGGGTGTAGTGCCAGAAAGCGACGCTGTAGGCAGCCTATTCCAGACATGGACCATAGAAGAGACACATTCTCCCCAGAAAGAGGCAGGAAGTCAAGATTCTGAGAGCATAGCAGTGATTCTTTCACCCATAGTCCTATTAGCTCTCTCCACAAGGCCATTCTGCTGAGGCCTGTTGCGAGTAGAGTGCCTCCTTTCGATGCCAGACTGCTCCGTGAAGGTTAGGAATGCTTTAGACATGTATTCACTGCCTTTATCGTCCTGTAGAGCCCAAATTTTGACTCCAAGTTGGTTCTCAGCCCAAGATTTGTAGACTTTGAACGCTTCAAAGGCTTCTGACTTGCTTTTAAGCAAGTGTACAGCCTGGAATTGTGTTGCGTTGTCTATAAACGTGATCCAGTACTTGTGGCCTGAGTGGGAAGCGACTGGGAGCGGTCTGTGAAGGTCTGAATGCACCAGCTCGAGAGGGGATTGATTGTGATTGAGGGAGGGAGGAAATGGTAGTGAATGCATCTTGCCAGCAAGGCAGGGCTTGCGTATAGGGTCAGGGAGAGCATTAGAATCGAGTTTGAGGCCTGTAACAAGGTCTTTACTCAACATAGACTTCACATCAGCATAATTGTGATGAATGAAGTGACGATGCCACAGGGAGAGGTCAGCTGGCAGTGTAGAGACAGCAAAAGCAGCCTCAGAAGTGATTGTAGAGCCATCTAGCTCAGCAGAGTTGTTGGAGTGGATAGTGGCCATAAAAAGTGTTGTTCCCTTGCACTGGAAAGCGATAGAGCAAGCAGAAATGGTGATATTGAAGCCCTTGTGCTGAGCAAGGTATAAACAAGACAGCAGATTACTCCTGAGGTCAGGAACATGCAGTACCATCCCTTCTTGAACTGCAACCACCACCTTCCTCTTTTGGAAGTCTCAGTGGAAGTGCTTGAGTAGGAATATACTGTGCTCTAATGATGGATACTTGCCCGGATTTCGATTCAGGAGATTGGTCTGATGATGGAGAAGTGCCGAACGAGCTGCAGCGCGAGCAGCGAGAGTTGATTATGAGGGAGACGCCGCCTCCACCGGCAACTCCAAAGGCGAGCCATATCGAGAAGATGTGGTCCCATCTCAAGGCAAAGGGTAAGCAACCTGCTACTCCCGCCACCCCCACCCCTGGCCCGTCCCAAGCTGCGACAACTCCGTTGTTGTATGCATCTGCGAGCCCGAAAACTCCAAAGATGTCTGGGTTCCCAGCATCTTCACCTCTTCCCACTCCCTTGGTCCCCACTCCTCCGAAGAGGGCCAAGAACTCTCTGGCCGACAGCCTTGGTGAAGCCGTATGCACAGCCAAGGTTAACGGATGCACAGAACGCTTGGATGCTTTAATGGACGAGCTCCTACGATCCCTGTGGCTTATTCTCAAGTCACCAAACCTCTCTCAGTGCGAGTTTTTTGGCATGGGAGGCTTTGCGGCCTTTGATGTCCAACTTGCGCAAGTTATTGCCAGTGCTGGACTGCCCCCAGAGTCTCTGCCCCCCCCTCCCTCTGTCCCAGCTACGCCCCCTCCCCCATCGGCCACACCCACACCACGCCCTCGGTCTCCTATGGCTGAGGCCGAGGCTGACGCAGCCAAAATCACTAAGCGGCCCAAGGTAAGCCACCCGGGTCCCCTTCCTAAACCTGCCGGCTCTAGGAGTTGTGCCCCGGCTGCACCCACAGCTGCTGCAGCACCTCCCAAGTCGAAGAAATTGGTGAAGTTTGCTGGCCTCCCCTCATCCCCAGCTGCACCGACCCCCGCCTCTGCCCCTGCCGTCTCTGTTCGCGCTCCAAAGCATAAGCAGAAGGGCAAACACACAGACCATGGACTCTCGCATTGCGGGGTCCGTATCATTCCACCGGCCGGAACTAACGTTCTAGCCTCGTCTATCACCCCTGCTATTATTAGCAAGGTGAACTCCCACCTTAAGGCCGACCTCAAGTCGACCTTTATTCTAGAACACGCCATGGACATCAAGGCTGGCATTTTCATTACCAGTAACCAAGTCCCATCTGCCCCCGAGGGGAATTGTGTGCTCAAGCACATCCGCCACCTCATCACCACTCCTGGGGTCATCCCCATCCAATCTGCCCCCATAACGTCAACCTCTTACCTCAAAGTTATTGACGTGCCACTTATTCCATCTGAGTCATGCACTTGGATCCATGCACAACGCACCGCCTTCCAGGCGGCTTTGCAAGAATCTCTGGTAGGCTGCACCCTATCCCCCCACATCATCCACGCAGTCCGATTCATGTGGACTTCACCAAAAGCGGACTCATGCGTTGCATGGGTCGATATCTCCGACTCTGTCTCGGGCTGCGCGGCCCGCAACTTCATAGGTAAGACGATCGTCATTGGTGGTCACAACTGTCAGGTCCAGGGTGCTGCTCCCCGGCCCGGCTCTGCTCTGTGCACTCGGTGCCAGAGATGGGGCCACCACTCTAACGTGTGCCGGGCTAAAGGTGTCCGGTGCACACACTGCGGCGGTCCGCATTTCTCTGATCGCCACGACTCCACTTGCGCCGCGTCCCGCGTCGACGCTGCCATCTGCCACTGCATCAATTGTTCCGCATCCAAGAAGACCAAGACGACACACTCCAGCATGGACACTTTGTGTCCGTTTTGGGAACATCGGTTCAACTGCAATTGGCTCAAGCACCAGTTCCTGTCGAACAAGTAGCGCTTTTCATCGGGCGTTTCGGAGTTCTGGCGCGATGCTGTTCCAACATTTTGATGCTTTACCATATCACCTTCTAAGTCATCGATAATCGTCTTGTATGTGTCTACCCCTGCCAATGCGGGGCTCCAGGGAAGGACTGGCCGGAGGTTGACTGTGATTGTTTGTCCCGGACTGATGGTTAGTTCCCCTGCTATTTCGATTCTTATGTTTTGTTTTTCTTTTCTCCTCGAGCGCTTGACCTCGTCACGTGGATACGTTTCTTTTGCCCGCTTTGTAAGCATGACTCCCTGTATTGGATTGGGCTCCTTCTGGATGCGTGTTATGGCATCCGTTTCCTAGTAGTATGCTTGGATTTGCAACCTTGTAGTAGCTACTTTGAATAAAGGCCAGCTGGCAGGCCCCGTTGATTATAAAAAAAAAAAAAAAAAAAGGAACATGCAGTACCCTCGAAAACTCGACCACTCTAGCCTCCTTTCCATTAACAACTGGTTTAAACACCACAGAACCTATCCCCGCAGAGTATACAACTGAATTATCAGCTAATCAGATAGGAATGCGATTGGGGGAGTAGTTCTTGAACCAGTGACAATGTGGGACAATGTGGGGTCATATGAGAAGTGGCCCCAGTGTCTGCAAGCCAATGGAAGTCAGCATCAAGCTGTAGAGGCATAGAAAGCGAAGAGGAAGGGGAGGGATGTGAGGCACTTGCATTTCCAGCAAATTCACGCACTCTCTGCGCTTTTTCGGGGCTAGATGTCGAAGAGGAGCTTGCTGCAGAGCCTGAGGCGTCATTTGAAGCATCCTGAGCCTTGTTAGCCTTATTTCCACGAGTTCTGGGCTTCTGAGCGTCCTCCTGGGCGCGTTTTCTCGCGTTTTCGAATGCCCTACACGTCTCCACCTTGTGACCTAGCCTCCCACAGAACTCACTGACGCGTTTTTGAAGCCAGAGCGAGCGGCTAGAGCCTGGGAGCCTCCCAAAGTGTCCCCAGCGCGTTTTTTGCGTTGTATATCCTCTGTGACAAAGGCCTGATGAATGGTAGCCTTGTCCAGCTTGTCCATAAGCAAAGGAGACGAGGAGAAGGCGGAATAGTCATCTGGGAGAGCTCTCATCAGCAAAAGGTTTGGCTACTTGAAGCTACTTGAAGGTACTTGAGGGCTACTTGAGAATTTTCAAGTAGCCCTCAAGTACCTTCAAGTAGCTCCAAGTAGCCAAACCTTTTGCTGATGCTAATGAGGGCCATAGATGCCAGCTCATCATCTAGCATCTCCAGAGTGAAGGAAGTGGGTCTGAGCTCTTTAATTCGACGTTTGCAGCCTTCTACCCTGTTGATAAGCGATTGGAGAGACTCCTCCTTGAGTTTTCGGATGCTGAACAGCTCATCATAAGCATTAAATTGCATTCCAGCCTTCTTCTGCCTGTGTACAGCCTCCAGAGCCTCCCACATCTTCACGGGGTCGTCCTGGATGCCATTAAAGTGCACCCTCTGCTCCTCTTCAACCATCAAGAATAGCCAGCCAGCAGCCTTGTCACAACAAGCCTCAAAAGCATCCAGAGCGTCTGCTTCAGCCTGGGTAACAGTAGAGGACACAGTGGGGGACTTCTGCTTGCCAGAGATAATTCTCCATAGCCCAGAAGCTTGCAGCCACACCTCCATCTCTCCAGACCACGTCGTATAGTTCTCCGCAGTGAGTTTCGCAAACATGGGTGATCCAGAAGCCATTGGAGTTGATTTGAGAGCAGGGGAAGCGAAATAGATTTGAGGAAGTAGAGAAGGAGAGGAGAATGAATGAAGTTGTGAATGAAAAACTCGTTTTTCCAGTAGTTAGAAGCCAGGGCCCATAACCTGTCAGAAGTAGAACGTAGCGCGTGCGGAGACAGTTCTAACGATGGTAGTCACGAGTGAATCGGATAAGAATTGATTTAGCAATCCTGTGAACAAGTCTAAGAAGCTATCTATGAATATACAGAACTCTATACTCACCTGTGAACAAGTCTAAGAAGCTAAGGGCTTCTAGAGCATTCACAGACAAGTTCAACATGTGCTTACTAATATATCACATGATCAGAAAGTCGTACCATCTCTAAGTCCATATATATATATATATATATATATATATATATTTTTTTTTGTATCAATGGGATGTATTTCAACATCGACCTCATGCGTGGGGTGCCATGATGCGTACCCCCCCCTTTACGTACACCTGGGAGCTACCTACAAGTACATAACTAATTTAAGGACGAACGCCAATAGAAATGGACTATGAATCAAAGAAAGGGTGGACACGCAAACGCCAAAGTCCATCGATAGATGAAGATAAAATGAGCAGATAGCTAAAAATACACATACCCGTGGAGATTAAATCTTACGCACAGGGAACTGCCACTTGAGCCAATCCTTGTCGAAACGATGAGACCAGAAGGGACAAGCCTTCCGATCGGTTGCCGAATGGTTGCGCTTTTCCCGCTTGGAAGCAGTACAGTTCACGCAATGTCGCTTCTCGACCGAAGTTGGAGCAACCATAGTAGAGTGGTTGACCTCGCGGTGAGGTCCCCCGCAAAGAGGACAGCGCACGCCTACACGATGGCACTGAGAATGATGATGACCCCACCTGTAGCACCAAGTGCACAGGACGGAGCCAGAATGGGGACGAGCGCCAGCGATCCTGCAGTTGACGCCGGATATGCGAATAAGTTGACCGATAAACCGTTTTGCAACGGTACCAGCCAGTGAGTCTTTGATGTCGATCCAGGCGATGCATGAACTGGAGTGAGGGGACGTCCGCATAATGCGGATGTTGGTGATGATCTCGGCAAGGGAAGCCCCTACCAGTGAAGAGACTAGATTGGTGTGAATGTGGAAAATAAAATATAAAATATAAAATATAAAATTGGATGCGAATGCAACCCTTTTGAATTACACCGAGTCTCGAGTGCGGTTCGTGGGGAGAATAAATCAGAAAGAAAGTGAAAGTAAGTGTCTCGATTAAGTATTAAATGAAAATAGGGGTAGAATAGAAATGTGAAACAAGTCTCGACTGAATAGAAACCTCTTCCAGACCTATGCCATTTCGATTAGAACCTTCGCGATGAGTGGCTAAACCTGCGACGACTGTCCTCAATAGAATGGGTTAGACACCTATCTAGGAGGGGTAGCAAGTCCGCCCTAGTGATGCCTCAACAAACTCAGAGAGCCTTGACCTGCCTTCGCGCTCCGAGACAGACTGCAAGACAAGTCGAGCTAGCACCGAATGCTATCGCGATCCTATTAGACCAGTGAAGATACTCTCTCGAGCAGAACACAAGTCCTTCCGAGTTGAGAAAGAACTTTTTAAGAAATGCTTAGAACACTGCGAAGTTTAACCAAACTCAATTTCACTCGCACAGTGCTTGGGCAAAGATTCGATTCTGAACCTCGTCCTCGACTGGCGACTATATACGATACACAATAAAAACTGAGACAAAATAAACAAATATGAAACAGATAACCAAGTCCGTATCCTCCACCAATCAACAGTCTCGACTATTCAGTCTCCTTGACCGAACATTGCACTTGCCTAATCTTCCACTTCTCATTGGCTAATGAGCTTCTAACCCTAGACCCTAGTCTAGAAACTCCCGAGGCGCACCCCCCACTGATAATCCCGTCGATAAGGTGTCCTCGATTAGACTACACTTCTATCTCGCCTTTAGTTGCTTCGAGATTATCACTATTACCGCCTGATCCAGAGTCTCGACCGACAACTCCAACAGTCTCGCTTCAGGTTAATTCAGTCTCGACATGTGTAAGTCGTCTACTTCCTAGCCCTTTCCTTATTAGGCAGGTAGTAGTTATAGATTCAGTTTAGCATAAGGTCCGCTGAAGGAACCGCGTTCCGCTAAGTCCTCGAGCCATCCCATAGCCAACCTCGATGATAATTTCCAGCAAAGTCTCCCTAGACTCAGTCTCAAGACTTCCATTTTAAGTCCTCAAACACGATTATATTTCCCCTAGCAGTACGGTTTTCCTGCTAGGAATTGCGGATGCAATCTCGACCGTCCCCTAGGTCAACCTCTCTTCACACATGTCCTCGACTGAGCTTATCTCTAACTGGGTGACCGATTGTTCATTCTCGAACTTAATACGTACACCTAGCCGCATTAAACGTGAATTTTCACGCGTAAAACGGCTGGGGCCGTAACACTGGTGAAGAAGAGACAGCATCATGGATAACACTGCCGGTCGGAATAACCCAATCCTTGGACTTAGGATCAGTGATCAGAATGTCCACTATCTTTAGATAAGATGTGGAGTGAGGGGGGATGGTGGTTATGGGGGAACCAGGTGGAGCATCGAAGTCCCTTCATACATGTTTCAGCACGAAGTCACATTCAGATTGAGTGGGGACATGGGTAGTGTGGAGATAAACGCCGCTCCCATAATCCTCAGCAGACGTGATCACAAGGTCTGTGACCTTGAGATCGGATACAATCTTGTTGTTGTAAGCGGCTATCCGCTTGTTGTGGAATCGAGTGCCAGAAAGGGTCATTTTGTCACTCGGCTTGATAATGATACCACGGCGAGAAGGGCCATGGATAGTGTGTTTGCCCTGACGCTAGTGGCGCTTGGGCTTTGGAGCAGAAACCGAAACAGTGGGAGCCTCCGAAGGAGGCGGCCGCTTAGAAAGATGAGGCGGTGCACTGTCGGCTTTCGCAGGAGTAGGGGTGGGAGGAGCAGTGCGCATCCTCTTGACTTGTGGCTTGGGAACCGGCCTAGGGCCGGTTCCTGAAGTGCCGGGGGGTAAAGGAGCAAACACCGGACCAGATCGCGGCAAGCTATCGAGCAAGTCCTTGACGGTAAACCCGTCATGGACTTCTAGAGCGAGGGTGGCAGGATCACATAGCATGACCTGCAAAGAAGTGAGAATCATGCCAATGAAGCGAGGGGCATCGGCATGAGAAGCGTTAAGCTCAGAGGTATACATCTCCAGAGCTGCAAAGAACGCATCTGTTTAAGTGCCTTTACCTTCGAACCACTGGAGCAATCGCGCATATTAGAGTCAAGCTGGCCGGCCTACCAAGAGGAGGTGTACTGCAAGCGAGACGAAGATAACAAGGAGAGGCGCAAACGCAAGCTGCCTATCCTTGACATAGGTCCTATTTTCTGGCACGAGACCAAAGATTCCATTTACCAAAACTGCTTTGAGGCTGACGAATGGGCCGGCTTCAATTTCGAAAAAATGACACTTGGTTCGCTGGAGGTGACGGGAGAAGTCGTGATTGCTGAACGCGTCAAGTTCCTTTTAAATTGTAAGATAGTTTCATTGTTTTACTTTTTCCTTGGAGTTTCTTTTTATCTTTCTTGCGCTCTCTCTGCATGTACTGGTATCGAAATTTCCCCTCGTGATTGGTTCACTTTTTTCTTTTCTCATATGGCGATGACTATTCCGCCGGATACTGTGACTGCCCTTTTGTTGTTTGTTTCTCTTTGTAATCCCCGTGGGGGGGAGAGGTAGAGTACAGGTGATGTAAAGTACAGGGTACGCGTCATGGCACCCTTAAGGTCCATTTTGAAATAAATGCCATTGATACAAAAGAAAAAAAAAAAAAAAAAAAACGCATCTGTTTGGGATGCGGTGGGAGGGGTGAGGGAGCGTTCGGGAGCTTGTGGCTCAGGCGCAGGAACAGGGATACAAGCAGGTGATTCACTCATGAGCATGGCGGAAGGAGTGGGAGATGGCTGTTCAGGCCGCTTGCCTAAAAGCTGCTGCAGGAGGAGCCCTGAAGCAGGAGGGGGGGTTTGGAGAGCTGACGTGATTTCAGCAGGGGGAAGGAGGGTTCCAGGTTGAGAGGCCGAGGACCCAGATGCTTGAGCAGGAGTGTGGCCAACATACTTGCTGGCAGGGTTCATAATTGAGCCTACAAAGAAAGCGGGCTTGAGAGAGGCACAAGGCAGGCCTAGGGCATCCCAGTCCGAGTCATCATCAATACGTGATTCCACCATGGGCGTGCCCTCAGGCGGAGGTTGCTGAGACTGTTTACGGGCAAGATTGCCCTTGCGCTTAGGAGGCATTGAGATGTATTCCCTACTAGTGCAACTAAACCACAGAGGCTTCCAAAAGAGGAAGGTAGTGGTAAGAGGTCAAGGAAGGAATCGGTCTAAGTCCATATACAAGACTGTTGGGGCACTCTAACACAAGACTGCTGGGGCAGTCTAACACTTTAATGGCATCCAGGACGACCCCGTGAAGATGTGGGAGGCTCTGGAGGCTGTACACAGGCAGAAGAAGGCTGGAATGCAATTTAATGCTTATGATGAGCTGTTCAGCATCTGAAAACTCAAGGAGGAGTCTCTCCAATCGCTTATCAACAGGGTAGAAGGCTGCAAACGTCGAATTAAAGAGCTCAGACCCACTTCCTTCACTCTGGAGATGCTAGATGATGAGCTGGCATCTATGGCCTCATTTGTTAGAACAAGAATGTAGAGTTCGCAGTGGCGATTCTAACGACGCTAATATCGAGCTGATCAGATAAGAAATGAGCTAGTATTAGCACAGTTAATCTGTGGACAAGTATAAGAAGCTAAAACAACAATACAAAGAGATTGCTCACCTGTGGACAAGTATAAGAAGCTAAAGACTTCTAAGTCATCCACAGGCAAGTTCAACATGCGCTGACTAATCTATCACGTGAGCGGAAGCGTCCGCTATACTCTAAGTCGAGATATACTCAAAACAAATTAACCAGTCACTCTAATAACTGAATGCTTGGGGCATTCTAACACACCCCCTTGATCCAAGCAGTCTAGTGTCCAAGTCCCAATAGTGGGACAGCAAAATCAATCACCTTGGGTGCCACAGCCTTGGTTAGAATGTCTGCCACTTGCTGATCAGTAGAAACATAGAGTGGATCGATGATTCCTTCTTCTACAGCCTCCCAGAGCCAGTAGAACCAAAGATCTAGGTGTTTCATGCACCCGTGATGCTCAGGATTCTTTGCCACACTGATTCCAGACTTGTTATCAACAAATAAAGTTGAAGCAAGTGTCTTTTTTTTTTTTTTTTTTTTTTTTTTTTTTGTAATCAATGGCACCTTCTGGTGGACCTTTATTCAAGTACGCTACTACATAATGTGAATACTAAAATGCACACGTACAAGAAATGGATGCCATAACGCGTTTCTGAGGCGGCCACCAATCCGCTACATGGAGTCATACTATACATGGGTGGGGGAGAGACCGTATCCTGCGCAACTTGGTCAAGCGCTCGAAGAGAAAAGAAAAACATATCAAAATGAAAAAGAAATAGATGTTGGGGTGAAAGAAGAAATGCCTGACGCGAACTGTAGCTCAGCTTAACATCACACTTAACTTAAGACCCCGTATACACCAGCTTGAGGGCCGGCGGTGTCGATCACGGACGTGAATGGCGAGGGAAGATGGTGGGTGCGTATATCGACAACTCCCGAAAGGACCGATGAAAGTCCCTACTTGCACGATGGGAGCTGGCGCCTAAGCCAGTCCCGGTCGAACCTATTGTCCCAGAACGGACACGAAGTGTCCGTGCTGGAGTGCTGCATCTTCTTCTTCTTGGCTGCGGAACAGTTGCAGCAATGGCGGGCGTTGGGATCCTTCTTCATCGCGATCGTGGCCTGGACATGGGATTCCGCAGTGTGCAGTCCCGCGCAGTGGGGGCATCGGACGCCCTTGGAGCGGCAGATGTCGGAATGGTGACCCCACCTCTGGCACCGAGTGCAGAGGGCAGAGCCGGGCCGGGGAGCAGCGCCCCAGATTTGACAATTGCGGCCTCCAATGAAGACCTGCTTACCAATAAAGTCCCTGGCGACGCGGCCAGAGACGGTGTCCGAGATGTCCAACCACGCTACGCACGTGTCGGAGTGTTGTGATGTCTGCATGAAGCGGATGGAATGCTTGAGGGCGTGGGACAAAGAAAGTCCGACGGGAGAGTCGTTGAGGGCAAGGGAGAAAGCCTTGCGCTGAGCTGTGAGCCATCGAGCCGGTTCAGCAGGGACAAGTGGCACGTCAATAACTTTGAGGTATGACGTGGAGGTGGGAGTGGCGGCCTGGAGGGGGATGAGGCTGTTGGGATCGACGAGTCGGCGAATGTGCTTGAGCACAAAGGCGGACTCGGGTTGGGAGAGGACCCGGGACACGGCTATGTGAATGCCAGTGGTGGTGTCTGAGGAACTTTCCAGAACGACCTCGGACTTGAGGTCGCTCTTGAGCTGGTTATTGCATTCCCGAAGAATGCCGGGAGTGATGTTGATGGCACGGATGTTGGATCCGGCCGGGGGGGTGATGTGGACGCCTCATCGAGTGGCGCCATGCGATGTGTGCTTCCCCTTGCGCGCCGGGGCACGCTTGGAGACAGCAGGGGCAGTGGAGGGAGCTGGGCCTTGGGGAGGGAGGGGATGGTGGCCGGCTTTGCCTTGAGGATTGGTTTCGGGAGAACATGCTTGGCTGCGGGAGCAGCCGGAGTCCTTCCAAATCCGGACTTCTTGGGCGTAGAGGGGGGAGACTCCATGCGGACTTTCTTCTGCTGAGGTGCCTCAGCCTCGTGCTCAACCTCGGCCATCGGGGACCGGGGTCGAGACGTGGGGGCACTCGGAGTAGAAGGTGGGAGGGGGGTGGATGGTTTGACTGGGGAGGGGGGTGCGGCGGCGCCAGTCTGGCCGATGATGATGGCGAGGGCGGTCTTGAAGGAGGTGACGCCGGCCATGTTCTGAAATTCAATGTTCTTGTGAGCACCACTCGAAAGAATATTGAAAATAAGACGCAAAACTTCACTGGCATAACCAGTAAAGTCCACATCGGGACTCATGTGAGGAACCAAGTCGGCCGCCGTAGCGATCGACGCAGCAAGATGATTCTTCTTGCCCGGTTGGGCCGATGGCGAGAAGAGTTGAGAGCAGGATGGGGTCGATGGTTGCCCACGGACCGGGGTAGTCGGATCCCCAGACGCATATGACAACGGAGTCGTCACAGCTTGGGAGGGACCTGGAATGGGAGTGACGGGGGGGTCGGGCAAAGAGAAGAAGCCAGCGCTGCCAGCCTTGCCTTTCGCTTTGAGATGTGAGCGCATCTTCTCGATGTGGCTCGCCTTCGGTGTTTGAGGCACCTGTAAGATCGCTTTCTCCACATCTCTGCGGAGTCCGCGCAGCAGCTCAGAGTCAGAGTCCGTCTCCCAGTTGCCGTTGTCGAAGTCGGGTCGTGTATCCATGCATAGACACTATGTAGAACAATGTACTGCTACTTAATGCTACAACCACTGAGGCTTCCAAAAGAGGAAGGTAGTGGAGCAGAGTCAAGAAGCGTGTGAAGCAAGTGTCTGGGGGTAGCCAAACTCGCTGAGAATGTTCCTGGTCCATGTGATTTCCTTTCCAGCCTCAACAGCAGCCACAAACTCGGCCTCAGTGCTCGAGAGAGTCACAAAGGGCTGACACTTTGAGGACCAGCCCACACCAGCACCAGAGACAATGATCACATATCCACCTGTAGCTTGACCTGTGGCCTTGCAGCCGCTGTGAGAGGCATCGGAATAGGTGGTAAACAGTTCCCCAGAGTCACCACCTCTGTAGATGAGCTGGTAGTGCAGGGTGCCCTTCAAATAGCGAAGTAAATGCTTCACTGCAAGCCAATGGGCAGGAGCAGGGTTATGATTGAATCTCCCAAGGTAGGAGACAGCATAAGCAATGTCGGGATGAGTCATGGTGGCCAGATACTGCAGGGCACCTACAGCAGAGAGATAAGGAACTGACTTCATCTCAGCCTGCTCCTCGAGAGAGGGCACAATGTCGGAGAGCTCAGAACCTGGTGCAAGTGGGGTGGAAAGGGAGTTGGAATCATCCATATGGAATCGTTCTAGCAGCTCCTTGATGTAGTGCTCTTGTGAGAGCGAGATAGTGTGCTTAGAGCGGTCCTGCTTCACCTGAATACCTAGTAGCAGAGTGGTAGACCCGAGATCTCGAAGTTTGAAGTGGCTAGACAGCTCAGAGACAGCAGCAGAGACAGCAGCATCGCTTTTAGACACCAGAGTGATATCATCAATGAAGACAGGCACTATGACCTTGATGTCTCCCTTGGAATAAATGTAGATAGAGTTGTCGGAGCGAAGTCTAGAGTAGCCAATACCCTCTAGGACACTTCTGAGCTTCTTGCTCCATTGTCTGGCAGCCTGCTTAAGGCCATAGAGCAATTTTCGGAGCCTGAAGACCATGTTAGGTCCCCCAGTGTGGTAGCCTTCTGGTTGTCTCATGTAGATCTCCTCTTCAAGTTCCCTGTAGGTAAAGGCAGAAGAGATGTCAACAGAGCGCATTTTGAAGCCTTCTCTTGCAGCTAAGGCTACAATGAGGCGCAGGGAGGCAGGGCGAAATGTAGGAGCAAAAACCTTGGTGTAATCAAAGCCAGGACGCTGTGAGAAGCCTTTAGCAACAAGGCGAGCCCTGTAGCACTCAATTAAGCCATCGGCATGCCTTTTAACCTTGAATACCCATCCAGAGTTGACTACCTTCTTTCCAGGAGGCAAATCAACGAGTTCCCAGGTCCTGTTGGCCTCCAGATTGAAAATCTCGGTGTTACAAGCATCCTGCCAGTGAGAGTGGTCAGGGGACTGCATAGCCAGCCTGTAGGAGCGAGGATCTGCATTAGAAACTGCTCCAGCAAACTCTACATCACAGAAGTCACTGTCAACCAAAAAAGCGGCCTCCTCTTCTAGTTCTGGGTTGTCTCCAGGTAGGTCAATGTTTTTGACCCTCCACCACTCACCAGGAGGTCGTCTAACTCGATTGGTATGCCTAGGGACTCGTGGGGGCTCAGCAGGCATAGGGGCGGTCGGAGGAGTGACAGGGAGTGGTGCAGGAGGTTGTGGAGGCGTTCTAGGTAGAGAGGGAGCAACAGGAGATGCCGGAGCAATCACAGGAGCTTTAGGAGCATTTTGAAGTGCTTTAGGCTCTTCAGGAGGAATATCACTTGCAGGAGTTGTTCTAGGCAGCAGAGACGGTGCAGGGAGAGGCCAGATACCACCCCCTTCATCCTGGAGAGGTGGGAAGTTGAAATGTGATGAGGGGAGCACTGGAGAGGGCTCTGAAGTGATAGGAGTCTCAGGAGAGCTGGGAGGGCCAGCAAATGAAGGAATAGCGTCGAGTTGGGCTCTAGAAGTGCCAGGGAAGTACCTTTCATCAAATTCAGCCCTTTCAGAGATTTTTTTTTTTTTTTTTTTTTTGTAATCAGTGGGATTTATTTCAAAATCGACCTCATACATGGGATGCCATAACGCGTATCCCCGCCTTTCAACCCTCGGCAGTGTACATTAAGCTCCGGACAACATGCACTAACCTGTGTTCTCGTATCCGTGTGACTAGGTCAAGCGCTCGACATAAAATAAACAAAACACTCAGACTGGTAGAAAATAAAACTACATAAAGGCCATCGCGGTGCATAGAAAAGAAAACGATACTCAGAGAGCATTGCAGTGATCCTTTCACCCATAGTTCTGTTAGCCCTTTCAGCTAGACCGTTCTGCTGAGGCCTGTTGCGAGTAGAATGCCTCCTGTCGATGCCACACTGCTCCGTGAAGGCTAGGAAGGCTTTAGACATGTATTCACCGCCTTTATCGTCCTGTAGAGCGTGCATTTTCACTCCTAGTTGGTTTTCAGCCCAAGATTTATAGATTTTGAACACTTCAAAGGCCTCAGACTTGCTTTTCAGCAGATATACAGCCCGGAAACGCGTTGCGTTGTCTATAAATGTGATCCAGTACTTGTAGCCTGAGTGGGAAGTGACTGGGAGCAGTCCTTGAAGGTCTGAGTGCACCAGCTTGAGTGGGGATTGATTATGGCTGGTAGAGGAGGGGAAAGGAAGTGAATGCATCTTGCCAGCAAGGCAGGGCTCACATATGGGGTCAGGGGACGCTTTAGAGTCGATTTTGAGGCCTGTAACAAGCTCCTTGTTCACCATAGACCTCACATTAGCATAATTATGGTGAATAAAGCGACAATGCCATAGGGAGAGGTCACAGGGAAGTGTAGAGACCGAAAAAGCGGCCTCCGAGGTCAGAGTTGAGCCATCTAGCTCAGCAGAGTTGTTAGGATGGATGGTGGCCGTGAAAAGCGTCGTCCCCTTGCAGCAGAAGGCCATAGAACGAGCAGAAATTGTGATAATAAAGTTCTTGTGCTGTGCAAGGTATAGACAAGACAGCAGATTACTGCGGAGTGCAGGAACATGTAAAACCCTAGTAAACTCGACCGCTCTAGCCACCTTTCCGCTCAAAACTGGCTCAAAGACCAAGAGTAAACAACTGAATTATCAGCCAAGCGAATGGGAATGCGATGGGGGAGTAGGTTTTGAACCAATGCTTGTGGGGGTCATATGAGAAGTGGCCCCTGTATCTGCAAGCCAGTGGAAGTCAGCATCGAGCTGCAGGGGGGCAGAGAGCGAAGGGGAAGAGGTAGGGGAGGGAGCACTTGCATTTCCAGCAAATTCTCAAACTCTCTGCGCTTCTTCGGTACCAGGAGTCGAGCTAGAGCTTCCAGAAGTGGTGGGGGAGTCATTGGAGCTGTCCTGAGCCTTGTTGGCCTTGTTTCCTTGAGTTCTGGGCTTCTGAGCGTCCTCCTGAGCGTGTCTCTTTGCCTTTTCGAACGTCCAGCAGTTAGCCACCTTGTGACCAGTCCTCCCACAGAAATCGCAGGTCTCCGACGCGTTTTTGAAGCCAGAACGCGCTGCCAGGGCCTGGGAGCCTCCCAAGGTGTCCTGAGCACGTTTCCTTCGCTGGATATCCTCTGTAACGAAGGCCTGATGAATTGTGGTCTTGTCCAGCTTGTCCATAAGCAAAAGAGACGATGTAAAAGCAGAAAACTCGTCCGGGAGTGCCCTAATGAGTGCCATAGAGGCCAGCTCATCATCCAGCTGCTCTAAAGTGAATTTGTCCAGTCTGAGCTCCTTCAGACGACGTTTGCAGCCCTCTACACGGTTTATAAGCAACTGGAGGGACTCCTCCTCGAGTTTACGGATGCTAAACAGCTCATCATGGGCATTGAATTGCATTCCAGCCTTCTTCTGACAATGTACAGCCTCCAGAGCAGCCCACATCTTGATTGGATCGTCCTGGATGCCTGCAAAATGCACCCTTTGGTCTTCTTCAACCATAAGATAGAGCCAGCCAGCAGCCTTATCGAGTTTATCCTCCCAGAGTGACTGGGAAGCAAAATCCTGGGGAGTAGGGGAAGAGGGAATGGAGGGAGGACTCTGTTTGCCTGAAACAAGTCTCCATAGGCCAGAGGCACGTAGCCAGGCCTCCATCTCACCGGACCATGTGGCATAGTTCTCCCCATTGAGCTTGACAAACGCTGGCGAACCCAAAGCCATAGGAGCGAAAATGAGAGCAGGGGAAGCGAAATAGATTGAGGGAGGAGGGAAGGGAGAGAGTAGGAGTTGAGTTGATGATGGTTGAAGAATGAAAAATCGATTTGTAGGTCGTTAGAAGCCGGGGCCCATAACCTGTTGGAACGAGAACGTAGAGTTTGCAGTGGCAATCCTAATGACACTAGTATCAAGCGGATCGGATGAGAAATGAGCTAGTATTAGCACAGTTAATCTGTGGACAAGTATAAGAAGCTATAACAACAATACAAAGAGATTGCTCACCTGTGGACAAGTATAAGAAGCTAAAGACTTCTAAGTTGTCCACAGGCAAGTTCAACATGCGCTGACTAATCTATCATGTGAGTGGAAGCGTCCGCTATACTCTAAGTCGAGATATACACAAAACAAATTGTCCAGTCACTCTAATAGCTGAATGCTTGGGGCATTCTAACACACCCCCTTGATCCAAGCAGTCTCATTCCCTTCTTGACCTCTAACCACCACCTTCCCTTTTGGGATAGGCGGGGCATCTGCCTTAGTAGCTGGAGTGCCACTCCTGGCAAAATCAGATGAGGTGTTGAGTAGGCGGGGTGTTACTCCCTGCTGAAATCCCAGAGGCCACGTTGAATAGCGCGGTCGTCATCTGTGCTATCGCTGGATGTCGTGGCGACCACCGTTGGGCAGACTGGGGTATGTTACTCCCCTACTGTCTGACACTCGGGACGAAATCTCTTCGTTCCACCTTCGCGCTTGTGCTTATCATGGGCGCACCCCCTCGTCTGGACTGGCCCAAGCCCTCTGGACACCACCGCGTCAGCGCCGCTCACAGCGCCCACACTCCCTTCCTTCAACGGACGTCGGATGCGACCACGTCCAACTTTTACCGTCCCCCCCTTCTTTTTCCCCATCGGACGGTCCGATTCCTTCCCGCACTGGGCTGCGGTGTCTTCAAGAGACCCTCCTGCCGTGCACCATTTTTCAGCGGCATCACGCTGCTCGATCTCTCCCGGCTGTCCATTCTCTGGCAGCCACCATTTTGCTGCGCACTTGTGCATGGCTCTCCTTCCCTCCCCTCAGCCAGATCCTACCCTGGGTCCGTCCACCATTGGCTAGCTATTCTTAGCTGGCACCGAGTGGTTGCGTTACTCTGTGACGTGACCTCACGCTCCGGGTCTTTCGACCCAACATTCGGAAAGTCCAAATTCCCCCCGACTTTCCATCCTGTCCCTTCCGGCCCCGGCTACTTCGTAGCCAGTTCCCTCATTCGTTCCAGGCACTCAGCTGCCCCGACATTCTCTCCCAGCCCTGGCTACTCTATGCGATGGCCAGCCCTCCATGATCTATTCAGGCACCCAGCTGCCTCTGTCATTCTTTTCACGGGAGCATGTTCCACTGGCACCCACCATCTGCACTCGCTGCGCTTTGCGTGTGACTGCAACCGCCTCGTCAGAAAATCAGGGGCGTATCCGGGCCATTATGTAGGTGTTATGTTTGCTTGAGCTAAGGCTCGTTTCGTACACTTTTGTTAGACTGCCCCAACAGTCTTGTATATGGACTTAGAGATGGTACGACTTTCTGATCATGTGATATATTAGTAAGCACATGTTGAACTTGTCTGTGAACGCTCTAGAAGCCCTTAGCTTCTTAGACTTGTTCACAGGTGAGTATAGAGTTCTGTATATTCATAGATAGCTTCTTAGACTTGTTCACAGGATTGCTCAATCAATTCTTATCTGATTCACTCGTGACTACCACTGTTAGAACCGTCTCCGCACGCGCTACATTCTACGTCCGACAGGTTATGGGCCCCGGCTTCTAACTACTGGAAAAACGAGTTTTTCATTCACAACTTCATTCATTCTCCTCTCCTTCTCTACTTCCTTAAATTTATTTCGCTTCCCTGCTCTCAAATCAACTCTGATGGCTTCCGGATCGCCCATGTTTGCGAAACTCACTGCGGAGAACTATACGACGTGGTCTGGAGAGATGGAGGTGTGGCTGCAAGCTTCTGGGCTATGGAGAATTATCTCTGGCAAGCAGAAGTCCCCCACTGTGTCCTCCCCTGTTACCCAGGCTGAAGCAGATGCTCCGGACGCTTTCAAGGCTCGTTGTGACAAAGCTGCTGGCTGGCTATTCTTGATGGTTGAAGAGGAGCAGAGGGTACACTTTAATGGCATCCAGGACGACCCTGTGAAGATGTGGGAGGCTCTGGAGGCTGTACACAGGCAGAAGAAGGCTGGGATGCGATTTAATGCTTATGATGAGCTGTTCAGCATCCGAAAACTCGAGGAGGAGTCTCTCCAATCGCTTATCAACAGGGTAGAAGGCTGCAAACGTCAAATTAAAGAGCTCAGACCCACTTCCTTCACTCTGGAGATGCTAGATGATGAGCTGGCATCTATGGCCCTCATTAGAGCACTCCCAGACGACTATTCCGCCTTCTCCTTGTCTCTTTTGCTTATGGACAAGCTGGACAAGGCCACCATTCATCAGGCCTTTGTCACAGAGGATATTCAACGCAAAAAACGCGCTGGGGACGCTTTGGCAGGCTCCCAGGCTCTAGCCGCTCGCTCTGGCTTCAAAAACGCGTCAGTGAGCTGCAATTTCTGTGGGAGGCTGGGTCACAAGGTGGAGACGTGTAGGGCGTTCGAAAACGCGAGAAAACGCGCTCAGGAGGACGCCCAGAAGCCTAGAACTCGCAGAAACAAGGCTAACAAGGCTCAGGACGCTTCAAATGACGCCTCAGGCTCTGCAGCAAGCTCCTCTTCGAGTTCTAGCCCCAAAAAAGCGCAGAGAGTCCGTGAATTTGCTGGAAATGCAAGTGCCTCACATCCCTCCCTTCCCCTTCGCTTTCTATGCCTCTACAGCTCGATGCTGACTTCCATTGGCTTGCAGACACTGGGGCCACTTCTCATATGACCCCACATCGTCACTGGTTCAAGAACTACTCCCCCAATCGCATTCCCATCCGATTAGCTGATAATTCAGTGGTATACTCTGTGGGGATAGGTTCTGTGGTGTTTAAACCAGTTGTTAATGGAAAGGAGGCTAGAGCGGTCGAGTTTTCGAGGGTACTGCATGTTCCTGACCTCAGGAGTAATCTGATGTCTTGTTTATACCTTGCTCAGCACAAGGGCTTCAATATCACCATTTCTGCTCGCTCTATTGCTTTCCAGTGCAAGGGAACAACGCTTTTTACGGCCACTATTCACTCCAACAACTCTGCTGAGCTAGATGGCTCTACAATCACTTCTGAGGCCGCTTTTGCTGTTTCTACACTGCCAGCTGACCTCTCCCTGTGGCATCGTCGCTTCATTCATCACAATTATGCTGATGTGAAGTCTATGTTGAGTAAGGACCTTGTTACAGGCCTTAAACTCGATTCTAATGCTCCCCCTGACCCTATATGTGAGCCCTGCCTTGCTGGCAAGATGCATTCACTTCCATTCCCTCCCTCCCTTAACCATAATCGATCTCCTCTCGAGCTGGTGCATTCAGATCTTCACGGACCGCTCCCAGTCGCTTCCCACTCAGGCTACAAGTACTGGATTACCTTTATAGACAACGCAACACGATTCCGGGCTGTACATCTGCTTAAAAGCAAGTCAGAAGCCTTTGAAGCATTCAAAGTCTACAAATCCTGGGCCGAAAATCAACTTGGAGTCAAAATTCGGGCTCTACAGGATGATAAAGGCGGTGAATACATGTCTAAAGCATTCCTAACGTTCATGGAGCAGTCTGGGATCGAAAGGAGGCACTCTACTCGCAACAGGCCTCAGCAGAATGGCCTTGCGGAGAGAGCTAATAGGACTATGGGTGAGAGGATCACTGCTATGCTCTCTGAATCTTGACTTCCTCCCTCTTTCTGGGGGGAGTGTATCTCTTCTATGGTCCATGTGTGGAATAGGCTGCCTACTGCATCGCTTTCTGGGACTACACCCTTCCAGGCTTTCTATAAGCGAAAACCTGATGTCTCCCACCTCCGAGTATGGGGGTGCACTGCCTATGTGCATGTGCAGCGAGATAAAAGGACTTCCCTAGAGCCCCACTTCGAAAAATGCGTCTTTATAGGCTATCCTGCAGGCTACAAGGGCTGGAAGTTCTACAATCCAGTCACTAAGCATTCAGTGATCTCAGAGAGAGCTGATTTCGATGAGAGGTACTTTCCTGGCACTTCTAGAGCCCAACTCGATGCTATACCTTCATTTGCTGGCCCTCCCCCCTCCCTGAGCCTCAGACTACTTCTGAGCATTCTCCTGCACCACCAACATCGCATTTCGGAGTGCCACCTCTCCTAGATGAAGGGGGTGATACTAGCCCTCTCCCTGCTCGCTTTCAGCCTCCCAGTCCGAGTTCTCCTGGTGTTCCTCTCGAAGAGGAGACTCCTCTGCCTGCTCCTCCTCCTCCTAGCCCTGCTACTCCGCCTCCACAAGCTCCGATTCCGCTCCCTGTGACTCCTCCCACTTCTGGAGTGCCCCTGAGCCTCCTAGAGTGCCACGTCGCACTGGGTGTGTTTGGAAGCCTCCTGGTGACTGGTGGAAGGTCAGACAACCTAATCTGCCTGCTAGAGACCCAGAAGATGACGATGAAGCTGCTCTCTCAGTGGATACTGACTTCTACAAGGTTGAGTTTGCTGGAGCTGTTTCTACAGCTGATCCTCGCACCTACAGGCTGGCTATGCAGTCCCCTGACAGGGAACACTGGGTCGATGCTTGTAACACTGAGATATTCAATCTCGAGGCTAACAGGACCTGGGAACTCACTGAGCTGCCTCCTGGTAAGAGGATAGTCAACTCTGGCTGGGTCTTCAAGGTGAAAAGGCATGCCGACGGCTCTATTGAGCGTTATAGGGCTCATCTTGTTGCTAAGGGCTTCTCCCAACGTCCTGGATTCAATTACACCGAGGTCTTTGCCCCTACATTTCGTCCTGCCTCTCTGAGACTCATTATAGCTCTGGCTGCTAGAGAGGGCTACAAAATGCGCTCTGTTGACATCTCCTCTGCCTTCACCTATGGGGAACTCGAGGAGGAGATTTATATGAGGCAACCAGAGGGCTATCACACTGGGGGCCCTAATATGGTCTTCAGGCTCCGAAAATCGCTCTATGGCCTTAAGCAGGCTGCCAGACAATGGAGTAAGAAGCTCCGAGGTGTTCTAGAGGGTATTGGCTACTCCAGACTTCGCTCCGACAACTCCATTTACATCTATTCCAAGGGAGACATTAAGGTCATTGTACCAGTCTTCATTGATGACATTACCCTAGTCTCTAAAAGCGATGCAGCCATGGCCTCTGCTGTCTCAGAGCTGTCTCGGCACTTCAAACTGCAAGATCTAGGCTCTACCACTCTTCTACTGGGCATTCAGGTGAAGCAGGATCGCTCTAAGCGTTCCATCTCCCTCTCCCAAGAGCACTACATCAAGGAGCTGCTAGAAAGGTTCAATATGGACAATTCTAACTCCCTTTCCACCCCTCTACCTCCTGGCTCTGAGCTCTCGGACATTATTCCCTCACTCGAGGAGCAGGCTGAGATGAAGTCTGTTCCCTATCTCTCTGCTGTAGGTGCCCTGCAGTATCTGGCCACCATGACTCGTCCCGACATTGCCTATGCAGTCTCCTACCTCAGGAGATTCAACCACAATCCTGCTCCTGCCCATTGGCTTGCTGTCAAGCATTTACTTCGCTATTTGAAGGGCACACTGCACTACCAGCTTGTATACCGAGGTACTGACTCTGGAGAGCTGTTTACCACCTATTCTGACGCTTCCCATGGTGGCTGCAAGGCCACAGGTCGAGCTACAGGTGGTTATGTGACTCTGGTGTCTGGAGCTGCTGTAGGATGGTCCTCAAAGCGTCAGCCCTTTGTGACTCTCTCGAGTACTGAGGCTGAATTTGTTGCTGCTGTCAAAGCTGGAAAGGAGATCAAGTGGACTAGGAACATCCTGACTGAATTTGGCTATCACCAGACACTTCCCTCAACGCTTTTCATGGATAACAAGTCTGGGATCAGTGTAGCCAAGAATCCTGAGCACCACGGGCGCATGAAACACCTAGATCTTTGGTTCTATTGGCTCCGCGAGGCTGTAGAAGATGGAGTCATTGATCCTCTCTATGTATCCACTGACCAGCCAGTTGCGGACATCCTAACCAAGGCTGTATCAAGGAAAGTTGTTGACTTTGCTGTGCCGTTGTTAGGACTTGGAGCTTAGTATGGACTGGTTGGATCAAGGGGGTGTGTTAGACTGCCCCAACAGTCTTGTATATGGACTTAGAGATGGTACGACTTTCTGATCATGTGATATATTAGTAAGCACATGTTGAACTTGTCTGTGAACGCTCTAGAAGCCCTTAGCTTCTTAGACTTGTTCACAGGTGAGTATAGAGTTCTGTATATTCATAGATAGCTTCTTAGACTTGTTCACAGGATTGCTCAATCAATTCTTATCTGATTCACTCGTGACTACCACTGTTAGAACCGTCTCCGCACGTGCTACGTTCTTGTTAGAATGCCCCAAGCATTCAGCTATTAGAGTGACTGGACAATTTGTTTTGTGTATATCTCGACTTAGAGTATAGCGGACGCTTCCACTCACATGATAGATTAGTCAGCGCATGTTGAACTTGCCTGTGGACAACTTAGAAGTCTTTAGCTTCTTATACTTGTCCACAGGTGAGCAATCTCTTTGTATTGTTGTTATAGCTTCTTATACTTGTCCACAGATTAACTGTGCTAATACTAGCTCAATTCTTATCCGATCCGCTCGATACTAGCGTCGTTAGGATCGCCACTGCGAACTCTACGTTCTCGTTCCAACAGGTTATGGGCCCCGGCTTCTAACGACCTACAAATCGACTTTTCATCCTTCAACCATCTTCAACTCAACACCTACTCTCTCCCTTTCCCTCCCCCCTCAAACTATTTTACTTCCCCTGCCCGCAATTTTGATCGTATGGCTTCGGGTTCGCCAGCGTTTGTTAAGCTCAATGGGGAGAACTATGCCACGTGGTCCGGCGAGATGGAGGCCTGGCTACGAGCCTCTGGCCTATGGAGACTTGTTTCAGGCAAGCAGAGTGCTCCCACCATTCCCTCTTTCCCTACTGCCCAGGATTTCGCTTCCCAGTCACTTTGGGAGGACAAACTCGATAAGGCTGCTGGCTGGCTCTACTTAATGGTTGAAGAAGACCAAAGGGTGCATTTTGCAGGCATCCAGGACCATCCAATCAAGATGTGGGCTGCTCTGGAAGCTGTACATTGTCAGAAGAAGGCTGGAATGCGATTCAATGCCTATGATGAGCTGTTTAGCATCCGTAAACTCGAAGAGGAGTCCCTCCAGTCGCTTATAAACCGTGTAGAGGGCTGCAAACATCGTCTGAAGGAGCTCAGACTGGACAAATTCACTCTAGATGAGCTGGATGATGAGCTGGCCTCTATGGCACTCATTAGGGCACTCCCGGACGAGTTTTCTGCTTTTACATCGTCTCTTTTGCTTATGGACAAGCTGGACAAGACCACAATTCATCAGGCCTTCGTTACAGAGGATATCCAGCGAAGGAAACGTGCTCAGGACACCTTG
Organism: Agaricus blazei; assembly: GCA_029719445.1. Lineage (NCBI taxonomy): Eukaryota > Fungi > Basidiomycota > Agaricomycetes > Agaricales > Agaricaceae > Agaricus > Agaricus blazei. The sequence goes on along the minus strand of SSNC01000009.1, from coordinate 6,879 downwards.
GGAGGCTCCCAGGCCCTGGCAGCGCGTTCTGGCTTCAAAAACGCGTCGGAGACCTGCGATTTCTGTGGGAGAACTGGTCACAAGGTGGCTAACTGCTGGACATTCGAAAAGGCAAAGAGACACGCTCAGGAGGACGCTCAGAAGCCCAGAACTCAAGGAAACAAGGCCAACAAGGCTCAGGACAGCTCCAATGACTCCCCCACCACTTCTGGAAGCTCTAGCTCGACTCCTGGTACCGAAAAAGCGCAGAGAGTTTGAGAATTTGCTGGAAATGCAAGTGCTCCCTCCCCTACCTCTTCCCCTTCGCTCTCTGCCCCCCTGCAGCTCGATGCTGACTTCCACTGGCTTGCAGATACAGGGGCCACTTCTCATATGACCCCCCACAAGCATTGGTTCAAATCCTACTCCCCCCATCGCATTCCCATTCGCTTGGCTGATAATTCAGTTGTTTACTCTGCTGGGGTGGGGTCTGTGGTCTTTGAGCCAGTTTTGAGCGGAAAGGTGGCTAGAGCGGTCGAGTTTACTAGGGTTTTACATGTTCCTGCACTCCGCAGTAATCTGCTGTCTTGTCTATACCTTGCACAGCACAAGAACTTTATTATCACAATTTCTGCTCGTTCTATGGCCTTCTGCTGCAAGGGGACGACGCTTTTCACGGCCACCATCCACCCTAACAACTCTGCTGAGCTAGATGGCTCAACTCTGACCTTTTTTTTTTTTTTTTTTTTTTTGTAATCAGTGGGATTTATTTCAAAATCAACCTCATACATGGGATGCCATAACGCGTATCCCCACCTTTCAACCCTCGGCAGCATACATTAAGCTCCGGACAACATGCACTAACCTGTGTTCTTGTATCCGCGCGACTAGGTCAAGCGCTCGACATAAAATAAACAAAACAATCAGACCGGTAGAAAATAAAACTACATAAAGGCCGTTGCGGTGCATAGAAAAGAAAAACGATCCAGCCTATGCTTTATGAACAAGGAAACTGATGATGAAGCCAGTTCCTATCAAAACGATTGCGCCAGAATGGACAAGAGCGGTCCGTAGCGGCATGATCAGTCTTTGCGCGCTTGGAAGCGACGCAATTGACGCACTTCTTTTGATCAACGAGTTTATTGCCGACCATTAAATGATGGTTGGCCTCAAGATGAGGCCCACCGCATAGGGGACAGCGCACACCTTGACGGCAGCACTGGTTAGCATGATGGCCCCATCGCTGACAGCGAGTACAGCGGACGGAACCGGAATGTGGCTTTGCGCCTTGGATGCGGCAGTTCACCCCGGAGACCGAGATGACCGAGCCAATAAGATCGCGAGCGTTAGAGCCCGCTGTGGAATCATGGATGTCGACCCATGCAATACAAGAGTCAGATTTAGGAGAAGTCCGCATGAGACGGACTTGATTGCGGATAAGTGGGCTGAGGCGGGCCGTGGTAGAATGCGAGATTGCTGTAAGCAAGAAACCTCGGGTGGTGTTGACCCAATCGGTGCGTGGAAGGGTCGGGGAGATGGGGATGTTGACGATCTTGAGATAGCTCGTCGACGTTGCTTTGTCGGATTGGATAACGGCATCTGGTGATCCAGTAGGGATGAGGCGGCGAATATGTTTGAGCACAAACGCTGTCTCAGAGGCAGTGGGGACGATGTCGGTGGAGAGGAAAATCTTGTTTCCGACACCCGATTCAGAATGAAGGATCGATAACTTGGAGGAACCAAGATCAGACCAGATAAGCTGATTGACCTTATCGATAAGGCCCGGAGTAAAGTTGTGGACAGAAATAGAAGATCCAGCCGGTGGAGTAATGGTGATACCACGGCGCGAGGTGCCATGGACAGTGTGTCGAGCACGCTTTGGCTTCGTTCCCCGAGGTGGGGCCTGAGGTGCAGCAGGAGCGCGTGATACTGGTGGTGCTGTCTTAGGTTTGGCAGGCTTGGAGAGGACAGGGACCTCAGAAGACACTGGTGCTTCAATGACCTCCATTGCTGGAGGCGGGGCACTCGGTGCAACTGGGGTAGTCAGCGGAGCTGGCGTAGTGGTCCCAGAGCGGGGCTTCTTACGAGGGGGAGATGCATCACCAGGGGTAATGATCTCGAGTTTCTTCTCAGGCGGTTGTGCCCTAAGAATAAGTCGGTCTACCCCCGCGGACATAGACATGCCGTTAGAGAGGACCGTGTGTTTGTGCTCACCATGCTGAACAGCGACGAGCAAAGAATTGAGAGCTTCAAAGGTGAAGTAGCCCATGAACTCCCTGTCCTTGTAAATCTCCCTATTGTTAGAGAGCCAGAAAAGCACATCCGCTGGGCCGATGGCCGGTGGAGGTGCAGGGGCCGGGGTGGGGACCGGGGTAGCTGAGCGCACTGTCTGCTGCTCCAAGCTAGATTCTTCATCCCATTTCTCCGGTGGAGCCGTAGAGGATGGGGAAGGAGGAGGAGGAGGCGCAGCCGCACTGGACGATCCAGATGCAGCTGGTTGGACAGGGAGGGAGGGGAACGGCTGGCGCACATCGAATCCCATCGATTGAGCGATGGAGTGGGCCTCGGCCCAGTCCTTGATTTCTTCGAACAGTTTGTCGTCTAGATAGTCGGCGAACTCGGGATAGACCTTGAGGACGCTCTCCTTCGGAAGGTGAGGAGGAGCGGCGATTTGGGAGAAGGGGTTCAAACCGAACGCGATCTCGGCGGGATTGGGAGTGCCTGCTGGGAGGCGGGGGTTTTTAGAGCGCATGAGAGCTTCGGCGCGATCCCAAATCTCTTGCGGCACAGTGCTGGAACTCAACGACTGTCGAGCAGGCTGTTTCGAACGCTTAGGAGGCATATTGATAGCTTGTAGACTATTTCTAGGCTCTAGCACTGAGACTTCCAAAAGAGGAAGGTAGTGGTAAGAGGTCAAGAAGCACTGTCGCTCAACTCTGACCTTGGAGGCCGCATTTTCGGTCTCTACACTTCCCTGTGACCTCTCCCTATGGCATCGTCGCTTTATTCACCATAATTATGCTGATGTGAGGTCTATGGTGAACAAGGAGCTTGTTACAGGCCTCAAAATCGACTCTAAAGCGTCCCCTGACCCCATATGTGAGCCCTGCCTTGCTGGGAAGATGCATTCGCTTCCTTTCCCCTCCTCTACCAGCCATAATCGATCCCCACTCGAGCTGGTGCACTCAGACCTTCACGGACCGCTCCCAGTCGCTTCCCACTCAGGCTACAAGTACTGGATCACGTTTATAGACAATGCAATGCGTTTCCGGGCTGTATATCTGCTGAAAAGCAAGTCTGAGGCCTTTGAAGCATTCAAAATCTACAAATCTTGGGCTGAAAACCAACTAGGAGTGAAAATGCGCGCTCTACAGGACGATAAAGGCAGTGAATACATGTCTAAATCGTTCCTAGCCTTCACGGAGCAATGTGGCATTGATAGGAGGCATTCTACTCGCAACAGGCCTCAGCAGAATGGTCTAGCTGAGAGAGCTAACAGAACTATGGGGGAAAGGATCACTGCAATGCTTTCTGAGTCGAAATTGCCCCGACTTTCTGGGGTGAATGCATCTCTTCTATGGTGCATGTGTGGAATAGGCTTCCTACGTCATCTCTCCCTGGTTCTACACCCTTCCAAGCGTTCTACAAGCGAAAACCCGACGTCTCCACCTCCGAGTATGGGGTGCACTGCCTATGTGCATATACAGCGAGATAAACGTGATTCTCTTCAGCCTCACTATGAAAAATGTGTTTTCATAGGCTATCCTACTGGCTACAAGGGCTGGAAGTTCTATAACCCAGTCACCAAGCGTTCAATCATCTCTGAAAGGGCAGAATTCGATGAAAGGTACTTCCCTGGCACTTCTAGAGCCCAACTTGACGCTATCCCTTCATTTGCTGGCCCTCCCAGCTCTCCTGAGACTCCTATCGCTTCAGAGCCCTCTCCAGCACTCCCCTCGTCGCATTTCGACTTCCCACCTCTCCAGGATGAAGGGGGTGGTATCTGGCCTCCCCCTGCACCGTCTCTGCCGCCTAGTTCGACTCCTGCAAGTGATATTCCTCCTGAAGAGCCTAAAGTACCTCAGAATGCTCCTGAAGCTCCTGTGATCACTCCTGCACCTCCTGTGCTCGCTCCTGCATCCCCTGTCGCTCCCTCTCCACCTAGAACACCTCCACAACCTCCTGCACCGCTCCCTGTCACTCCTCCGACCGCTCCTGTGCCTGCTGAGCCTCCACGAGTCCCTAGGCGCACGAATCGAGTTAGACAACCCCCTGGTGAGTGGTGGAGGGTTAAAAACATCGACCTACCTGGAGACAACCCAGAACTAGAAGAGGAGGCCGCTTTTTTGGTTGACAGTGACTTCTGTGATGTAGAGTTTGCTGGAGCAGTTTCTAATGCAGATCCTCGCTCCTACAGGCTGGCTATGCAGTCCCCTGACCGCTCTCACTGGCAGGATGCTTGTAACACCGAGATTTTCAATCTGGAAGCCAACAGGACCTGGGAACTCGTTGATTTGCCTCCTGGAAAGAAGGTAGTCAACTCTGGATGGGTATTCAAGGTTAAAAGGCATGCCGACGGCTCAATTGAGCACTACAGGGCTCGCCTTGTTGCTAAAGGCTTCTCACAGCGTCCTGGCTTTGATTACACCGAGGGTTTTGCTCCTACATTCCGCCCTGCCTCCCTGCACCTCATTGTAGCTTAGCTGCAAGAGAAGGCTTCAAAATGCGCTCTGTTGACATCTCTTCTGCCTTTACCTATGGGGAACTTGAAGAGGAGATCTACATGAGACAACCAGAAGGCTACCACACTGGGGGACCTAACATGTCTTCAGGCTCCGAAAATTGCTCTATGGCCTTAAGCAGGCTGCCAGACAATGGAGCAAGAAGCTCAGAAGTGTCCTAGAGGGTATTGGCTACTCTAGACTTCGCTCCGACAACTCTATCTACATTTATTCCAAGGGAGACATCAAGGTCATAGTGCCTGTCTTCATTGATGATATCACTCTGGTGTCTAAAAGCGATTCTGCTGTCTCTACTGCTGTCTCTGAGCTGTCTAGGCACTTCAAACTGCAAGATCTCGGGTCTACCACTCTACTACTGGGTATTCAGGTGAAGCAGGACCGTTCTAAGCGCACCATTTCACTCTCACAAGAGCACTACATCAAGGAGCTGCTAGAACGATTCCATATGGATGATTCCAACTCCCTTTCCACCCCACTTGCACCTGGCTCTGAGCTCTCTGACATTGTGCCCTCTCTCAAGGAGCAAGCTGAGATGAAATCAGTTCCTTATCTCTCTGCTGTAGGTGCCCTGCAGTATCTGGCCACCATGACTCGTCCCGACATTGCCTATGCTGTCTCCTATCTCGGGAGATTCAATCATAACCCAGCTCCTGCCCACTAGCTTGCAGTGAAGCATTTACTTCACTATTTGAAGGGCACCCTGCACTACCAGCTTGTCTACAGAGGTGGTGACTCTGGGGAACTGTTTACCACCTATTCCAATGCCTCTCACGGCGGCTGCAAGGCCACAGGTCGAGCTACAGGTGGATATGTGACCATTGTCTCTGGTGCTGCTGTGGGCTGGTCCTCAAAGTGTCAGCCCTTTGTGACTCTCTCGAGCACTGAGGCCGAGTTTGTGGCTGCTGTTGAGGCTGGAAAGGAGATCAAGTGGACCAGGAACATTCTCAGCGAGTTTGGCTACCCCCAGACACTTGCTTCCACTTTATTTGTTGATAACAAGTCTGGAATCAGTGTGGCAAAGAATCCTGAACACCACGGGCGCATGAAACACCTTGGATCTTTGGTTCTACTGGCTCCGGGAGGCTGTAGAAGAAGGAATCATCGATCCCCTCTATGTTTCTACTGATCAGCAAGTGGCCGACATTCTGACCAAGGCTGTGGCACCAAAGGTGATTGATTTTGCTGTCCCGCTATTGGGACTTGGACACTAGACTGCTTGGATCAAGGGGGTGTGTTAGAATGCCCCAAGCATTCAGCTATTAGAGTGACTGGACAATCGAGAGAGATGCCCCCCTTCTTGATCTCTTACCATCACCTTCCTATTTAGGATTTTGGTGTTGGACGTGCATTTAGTTGGAATATATTCTGCTCTACAGGGATAACGCTTGATATCTCGCGACCCCCTGCGCCCCAGTATGTCTGGAAAGCGACCCCAGCCGTACGAACGTCCATCGTGACCACCGTCGCCCACAGGAAGCATACGCTCAATTGCTTCCCACGCTTCTACGACCTCAAAATTCCGCTCGAAGGTCAAAGGAGCTATCAAAGCCATGGTCCCAGCCAAGAAGGGAGCCATGACCAGAGAATTAAAGGGTATTTTGGCTCCATCGGCGTTCAAAACCCTCGATCAAGTGAGAGCTGAAGAGGCTCAACAAGTGGAAGAAGCCGGACCCGCTCCCAAGGATCCGGAAGCAGATAAAGAGATCGTCCAAGAGGAGAGCGAGGAGGAGGAGTCGAGTGAGGAAGAGAGCGAGCATGAGGACGATCAGAAGGAGATTGAGAGAAGTGAGGAGGAAAGAATGGAAAGGATGCGGGTTCAAGAGGAAGAAGAAGCCGCCGCCACTCAGCAAACGTCCAGCGACTGGGGCATCCCAATGCCCAGTCCAAGAATGATGGACAACCTCCACCTTGCCCCAAGATGGAGCGCCACTCCCTTGTCGTACGCTACCCCCAGCTACGGCCAGCCCACCCCAGATGCTGCGCTTTTGGACCACCCGGCTCTAAAGGCCACGTCACTCCGTCCCATCCAATCAGAAAGCCCGGTCTTTCCTACACCCGAACCGGCATTGATGAGTCATCCTGCTCTCAAGCCCGCACAGACCATCCCATCGTCTGTCCAATCGGAAAAGCTTCGGCATTCCACACCCGACCCGGCTTT